>OX621211.1:743926-1462852 GCA_951640565.1 Petrophora chlorosata
TGTTTGAACATTTATTTAGTGTATTCTTTTGTATATTCTTTTTTATAAGTATATTCTTTTGTTTGCAGAAAATACCTGTGAAGCGGAGTCTTATAAGATGAGCTTCGCAACCTATACCTAGTTAATACTGATAGTAGTGCTCGCTGTAATTAATAATTAAAATAATCATAAATAATAATGAAATTATTCTTTATTGTATTGTATGTCATGCAATCTTAAAAGCATATTTAGCGTTCTTATTGGTTAGATGTTAGATGTCGCCACTAGCGTATACAGTAAATAAATAAATTCAACGTATTTTGAAAGAGTGTGCGTTATTAATTTATTCCGTTCCAGCAGTCTAAAAGTCAATAGCCGGGTCCACACCGGCCCATCCAGAACCGCTCGAACTTGCGCGGTGCACAGTTGTAGTCGGTGTGGACGCGTCTTGCCTGATGCACCTCTATGTGATACCTACTGGGTGTATCACATTATATTTCTCGTCCGACGCGTGCATGATACAATGCGTTTGTATCATGCACGCGTCGGACGAGAAATCAAAAGGAAACCACGAACTAAACACCCGATCAACTAAACAAACTTTTGATCGTGGACCGGAATGTAGGTCAGCTGGTGTGAAATAGCTAAAGTATGCTTTATCTAGCGCGAACGAAAAACGAGATAGTCTAAAGTGTTAATAAAGCATACACTACTTCCAAGCATACAATCAACAAGTACAAGTCGTAACAAGTCCCTTCCTTCAAAACTTTACACGAGAACTTTTCACCTCCGGTCTTACAAAAAAAATTTTGAACATTTTCTTATAAGACCGGAGGTCGAAACGTTTTATCGGTATGAAAATAGGACATCGCTAATGTACAATATATGTATAATCATTTGACAAGTAAGTAAATATAGACAAAGTGGAGACAATTGGGTATTTTTTGGGTATTGAGCAACTATAGTGGTCTCTTTTATTTCAAGTAACTTTTGTGATAAGTAGAAAAGGATGCATTCTGTTTTGGAAGTACAACTTTTTTCGGTAAATCTAATACTATACTAAATCTTAGATTTTGATTGTAAGCGTCAAGATGGTGGCAAACGTCAGTTTTGGCGGGAACGGAGCGAGCATGCGCGCTGACTCTAATCGATATTCTTTCGGCAATTTCGAATGTCATTCGTTGCCGGTACATTAATTTACTTGTAGCAGGGGTAAGTATATGAATTAAATTTTCAGCAGAATAATTTTGATACGAAAATGAGTCCTTATATAGAAACATTGAACGGATTTAAGCTTTACTGTAGGTGAATGACACATATAAATGTTATGCTTATGTAATTACTAATTACCCTCAAAAAGCCGTTTATATAAATAAATAAACCTGTTTGAATTTATTGAACTCTACCTTCTGTTTGTTTTTACGAGGTCAGATCAATGTTCCCCGTTTGTAGATATTGAATTATAAATAACCAGAAAACATTTACATAAACATCGAAATAGGTCCCTACCAACCAAAATCTTGTTATAACTACCTACTTTCAAAGATATATCTAAACATCTATTGCCTAAACCGATATACCTTTTGCCTTTTGACTGAAAGACATCGTGGTAGACGCGTTGGTTTATCGAAATTGTAAGTATCTACGCCTATTTAATACCTTTGCGTCATAGAGTATACAGTTATGTATAGGTACTCTAAGCTTTGCGTCCTTCCGTTTTGTTATCCCTTCTAAAACCTACCTACGTCACGTGTTCAAGCTTGCGAGACCTCCATCTCATCCTCCTTTTATTGAGGACTCAGGAATTCTCAGGAACCATGTTATCTTTTAGTAACTTATGGCACTTACAGTAAACCTCCTGCACCATACGCTGAGCCATTTGATGTCTCTCAGCCGCTTCCCTCCGGGCAGACGCAGTAAGATGTCTGAATTCGAGTGGGCTGACAGGATCGGTGGATCCCTGGAAAGAAATTCATATGAAAATCAAATCGTTATAATTTATTTGCACTGTTCAAAAACTATTAAGTAGGTAATTAGGTGGGTAACCTCGATAGCGCTTCTGTGAGACATCCTAAACTCTCCGGTGAATGGTCGGAATAATTTAACAACAAAAGCAATTCGTAAGATTTCACGACACAAAAGCCCCTGCGGACGAGACATGAAGACATCAAACTGCGAGGGCGGCAAAGCTCCGCGATCATAATTTATGCCATTAGGAAAATATGAATAATAAAAACAAATTGCCGGCTAATTAAATAAACGTAATTACTGAGGGACGATGAGATAATGGCTTTCTTGGAGGGGTGGAACTTTTGGGGTAGTAAAATGTGACTGTGTTTATAATTTTGCTAAAATGTTTTGTTTATAAATATTTACTTTCAACAAATAAAATAATTATGTTTTAGATTGAATATTTAATAGGAAATAGTGTATCGAGAAAAAAGTGGAAAAAAACTAGAACACTCAAACGCAATAACTTATTAAAATACGATAAGCGAAATAATTAAAATAGGTACGCATAAGTGAGCATCATTTTAGTTAAAAGGGTTATAAAAACAAAGGTTAACAACAAAGGTTTAAAGGGTATATGGAAATCGATTACACAGTAGTATTTAGTAGAGCTATAATACAGTGGTAGAAATACCTAGAGGTAACAAGGTAACATATAATACGGTAAGTAACATATAATACCTTCATATGTACAAAAACCACAGTCATGGAACTTTATACGCGCAGGCTTATACACTCCTATTTGAGCCACTATTGATTAGGCTAGGATTTTTCAAAATGGTTTTCTTTTCAACGCGGATGTAGCTGAGCATTTCGGATCAAACTCAGTGCTACGTTAGTGGTTTCCTAAACTAGATATCCGAGGTACCTATTAGGTTCTCCAAAAGGAACTCGTATTTAAGCCATTAGGAAAATTTAACAAAACGGGGCACGCTCCCAATAAATTAGACACAATAAGACTCGGGGCGGTACAGGGGTAGGTACTGAGGGATTAGTATTCAGTACGGTACAGAAACGGATAAATTGCAGGGGCGCCACGACGGATGGGGATGGAGTCGGTGCTTTTGGGAACCGGGCGGGGTAGACAAAACGATGAGAAAGTCCTGATGTAACTAATAATATTGAAGATGGTACCTAGAGGTAAAGTGCTACGGTCTTTAAAATTTGGTAATTAATTGGATTATTAGAAACTATTCACTTTTGTAAATTGAGTCAAAGCATTACACAAATGATTTGTATCGATGATATTCTAAAAGAAGTAGGTTTAAAAAGCGTACATATAAGATTTTAAATAATTACGAAAAAGAAAAATGATATTGCTTGGGCAGGGATCGAACCTGCGTCTTCGGAATACCGTCCTATATATATTTTTGTCATATCCATGCCCCATGTTCATAAAATGATTATAAATCAATAATCGCATGTCAAACGACAACAGTGTCGTGTAAATGTTCAGCTTTTAATGTCCAAAGCTCTTTTTACACGACATCGTAATTATACAATTATACATAGTAACCCACACCAGTATTTAATCTGTGGTTTAGCGAGAATCACTTTATCGGAGCAGTGGACGAACTTTAATGGACTTTTTCGGACGTTTACCTGACGGAAAAGTTTTAAGGTGCGTAAGTACTTCTTAAAACCTGAAGTTTTAATGACGAGAAAGTAGCGATGGTAAAGAGACTGCTTTGGTCCCACAAATACCTTGGAAAGCTTTGCGGTGTAATGACTGAGCTGTGATCTACATCGCAAAGACACAGTTTATTTCGTTTTGTAGACAAACTTCAGAACGACGAATCAAAAATTCTCCATACTATGGGCAAAGAAAACTATATATTACCTATGGGTATAGGTATAGAAGTACGAAACGAAACAGAGATCCAACTTTTGTCAGCGATAATAAAGCAACCGTATAAAATCACATAAACACATTATATTTTATCTGGTAACATTATAACACTTTATAGTCGATATTATTATGTTATAGACAGCAAATTGTGGTATAACAGTGACCATTTTGGCTCATATAAGTAAGACGGAAATGTGGGTTGAACGCCGCGACTGCCTGCACCAGTATTTGCAGACCAACATTTCATATTATGATATGTGTAAGAAAATCATTAATTTGAATAGATACTACAGAGTGAAACGATTAGAAATTAGACACGTGCGTAAGTAAGTCTCTATAGTTTCTTTTATCATCATCCATCAGGATGTTAAAAAAACATTGTCACTCACCGAGTAACATAATCTTCAGGATACGGCACAAGCGTTCCTTCAGGCGATGGTTGCGGCGTATCCCCCACCCAGAAGTAGGCATCAGGTCCAGTGCCATCATAAGCGAATCCTCTCACGAAGACCGTGCTCTCATCGACCGCGTACACTGTTCCTCGAATGCCGTGTGCGTATTGCGTCAGTCGGCCGATGAGACGACCGTAGTAGGGCTCCGGTCGGCGTGATTGAACATGTTCTGCAAGAAAGATATTTTCAGGTTACTGATCGAAAGCAATTAGTCAACTCCAGTTAGGTGGGACTATACCTCCTCGAAATTGTGTTATGAAACTGTCCAGAAGTTTTAGTTGGAAAATCAATGCAGAATTGGTTTTTAAAGGTTATAAGTAATATTCTAGAACCTTATATGATAAAAAAAATTCGTAGATAAAGTCTTCTTTTTAACCGACTTCAAAAAGGAGGAGGTTTACAATTCGAGGGTGTTTTTTTTTTTTTTTTTTTTTTTGTGTGTTTGTTACGCGATTTCTCCGCCAATTATGCATTGATTTCGATGATTTTGATTGGTAGGTAATACTTCAAAGGTGGTCCCATATAAATTTTATCGAAATTCATTCAGTAGTTTTTGAAAAAATTGCAAAAACAAAAAATATAAGTTTAATTTTCAAGTCGGTTCTTGTTTTTTTCGTACCTAACTTTCTAAAGGTGGAGGTTTGTATTTGACTGCTTCACCTGCTTCACCCGGGGTTGACTTACGGTGAGGGAACTCCTCAACGGTGAATAGTACAGACACAACATTTCGTAAATGGATTTAACCATAATAGCCTGTTCTAAATTCCATCATGACATGGCAATTACACCCAGGATTGACTTCCGGCGAGGGAACTCTTCAACAGAGATATAGGACAGACATGAAATTTTTTTGTACAAGCATTTAATTGTGATAGCCGGTTTTAAACTTCGTCATGATGTGGCTTCTAGATCATAAAAGCTTGTCTTTCAAAACTTTTTGAATTAATTTAATTAAAACTTGTTTTTCACTAAAAAGGGTAAAATAAATTATTTTTCAAAAAAAACTAAACCGACTTCAAAACCACAAATGGCACTCAAAAGTAAAAAATAAATTAATATAATTATCATAAGCGCTACCCACTCATATATTTGAAGTCGGTGCCAGCCAAGTCTAAAAGGTAGTAGATAGATACTACCTACAAGTAGTACTTACTATATACATATTTATCTGCTACCTATTAGACTTGGCTGGCACCGACTTCAAATATATGAGTGGGTAGCGCTTATGATAATTATATTAATTTATTTTTTACTTTTGAGTGCCATTTGTGGTTTTGAAGTCGGTTTAGTTTTTTTTGAAAAATAATTTATTAGATTAAAAAATCGATAGTAATAATTTAGCTTCTATCTGTTCCTGAAAAATAAAGAAATACAATGCTGAAATGGAAAGTAATGAATGATGATACGCTAAATCAATGTCATCAAAAGATTTTGTTGGTAGAAAGGTTCTAGCTGTCTGTAGTAATTTGGTGGATAATATTACATGAAACATACCGCTTTTTGCATCGAATATTGACACCACTTCTTTGTTCTTTTCTTCAAACAAAACTAACATAGCAATATAAATCATCCCTTAAAGATACACAGCTCGCAGTAACAGATACGATCTCCGTACAAAGGGCTCATTAAGTTTGTCACAACGTACCTTCAGACAACCGTATCTTGGCAACACCCGTCGCGCGATGTTACAGCTTTGGATAGCTCTTATGCTTTGGAGTTTCTTGGGGACTGCAGGTAAGTGCTCCTTTGGGAAAGGAATAACCGGGGCTACCCTTTGAACGGAAGCTTTGCGGTGCTCGTTAAAAAAACACTTATACATAGTGCCTTTTTTAGAGAGTGAGCAGAGGCATAGGCACCACGCTCTCTTCTAGGCCAGAGTCCCAGCAGTGGGAATAGGAACTTAATGGGCTGATAGCCACGCAGTTAATGAAGCTACGATAAGGCTGAAGCCGAAATCGTTTTGTGCTCCCCATTTCCTTCAGGCCCCATCGCGATACCACGTATTTATCTAATATCCTGCACCCGCCATTAAGGATATTTTGATTGACGTGCTCGCCCCGGGATTTAGGGTGCGTTTAGGGTTGCCAGAACAAATAAAAAAGAAAAGCCTTTGCTACGTATCTAGTCTATGTATTATATTTTCATATTTTATAAGATTTTAATATATTTTATTCTAAGTATCTTCTGCATGTGTTCGACATACTCGTATAAGTTGATTGCCTGTATGGTAGGTATGTATGTAAGATAGATAGATAGATAACACTTTATTGCACTTAAAAAAGAAAACATAATTACAGTTGGTAACACATAATCAATAAGCACATAGGCGGTCTTATCGCTAAGCAGCGATGTAAGTAATATTAATTGTAATGTAAAAATATTAATTGTATTTATCGAAGCTGAAGAATTTTTATAAATGCAAGCAATAACAATATTTAAAAATACGCCTGAAGTGTGTTTTTGTATTTAATCGTTCTCACAAACATAAAATTATTGTTATATTTGACAACGTGATAACCCTAGATGCGTAGAGTTGGGTGCGTACTTGCGAGGGTTCTGCTGACAGCGAGGAAAATCAGACCCGTGACTGAATAGATAAGAATAGTTTTTTTTTTGGATTAACCTTAGATACTCGTATGATTATGATGAAAACATTCATTCAAACTGAATAATTAATGGTTTGATTTGTAAAGAGCGGAAGTTTATAGGCTGTGTGTGACCAGGTCTGAATGGTGTTTGTATAAAGATCACTTTTCACTGCAACTGAATCGATCTCTCAAAGTGATTCCAGCAGCAAGGTTTTTGTTAAAAAAAATATTTTTCTATACAAGCTTTTAACAAATTCGTAATCGGAACCGCAAGTAGATTAAATTCAGCCCAAACACTAGCAAGAAGACAGAGTCACAAAAATACTCGAAGAGGTGAGTGGATGAAACCTTTCTTGACCTGTGAAAAGTTTTGAAATAGAAGGCCAAGTTTATTTTTTTCGATTAGATCAAGTGTTTTCCGCTCATTACCTCATAATGTAAATCTCTCTGTAGACTACATTCTTAATCATAACTATATGACGAGACGACATTCTCGTGCGTATCTACTGATCTATTGCTCTAACAATCGATATACATTATAATAAACTGTTTCTGCTCCATAATTTTAAATTCGCAACTTCCCCAACCATTTCCTGCATTATGATTAACATCCCTTTCCAAATAAAAATGACATCATCACAAAATGATAACGCGTAGCGACATCCCTATTCCCTCCACCCCTCGTTGTTCCGAGGGTGGCACCCTAGCACGTACACTTAATACAGTTTTGTCTCAGCATTTCGATACTCATTTGTATACGTATAGTGAAGAAGGGAGAATTTTTGAGAAGACAACCTAATGTGATAATACAGTAACAGGAGACAGATAGAGGAGTAAGGCCTGGTAAACTCTTGTACAGTAATTTTATGAATAACTTTGTCATAGTGATGACAAAACTAAAGTACGGAGAAAAATGCACTTTCCGGGGCAAACATACTAGTCTAGAGCTAATGCTTGTTAGCTGACTACTAGTGATATTGTTTGGAAGAGTTATTGCACCAAGGTCCAAGAGCAAGGAGCATAAAACCAGTATATCTTCATTGTCCAAGAGCGACCAAGACATTGATAAGATACATCTGTTCAGTTTGACTGTCTGGTAATAGTAAATTGATTTTACGGCGAGGGCGCTTTTTTGAATCCAGAGCGAAGTGAGGGATTCTAGAGTAGAATCCCGAGCGTAGCGAGGGATTCTTTAGTAGAATCCTGAACGTAGCGAGGGATTCAAAGTACGTCGCCCGAGCCAAAAATATATTTTGCGCCCGAGTGATACACTCTACTTTTCATCACCCACTATGAGAAAATAAAAGCGCCTCATATTTTATTGTAATATTATTATTTAATAAAACATAGAGTAACAACTAAATTGAAATTAAATAGTATCCTTTATTAAATTTTTTCATTACTGCAGTAATGATGTTTATTTTTTTCATTCATCCGGCGGCGTGACTATGGGCCGTCGTACCAGCCAGTCTTTATTCAAACAATATTTGCGTTCGATTTCTTTGGTGCTGAACACTAAGATGTTCCAAATTCAAAAAGTGCGCGGCAAAGATAATTGCGGCGCACATATAAAGAGGATTAAAAACTCCTTACTGCCCGCTAAAAGTTTCTTATAGAAAACACCACCTTTGGGTGCACATAAAGGCGAACCAAGTCGTCCTTTTCGAATAGATGGGATGAAAATACAATTGCCTCAATTGCATACTCTTACTTTCAACTTTCTAATGAAATTGTTGATGTTCTAATGAAACGTTTCCTGCATTGACTTCGCAATTCAATGTATTATGTTTCGGTCCGTTCACACGATAGGTGGGTGGGGTGCATTATTTTGTAATTCAAAGGGTTGATTCGATACGATGACATATTTGGAGACATTCTTTCACTTATGGTATTTAATCATTATTTCACTTATATCAGCTAAGAAACGGTATCTAAGTTCCCACATGAAGACCCTTGGGTACTAAACAGTCGCTTATCAAGTCTCTCAATTACTGACCAGGGCCCCAATTCTCTATGACAACATGGCGATTCCTTGCTTTGAAATCACGTCGATTTCTTCATTAATAAACGACATCTCTAGGACGCATTCATATATTCATATATATGACGCGTCATAGAGAATACAAATTTCGCAAATACCGTTTATTAATTAAGGAATCGACGTTTCCTCGAAACAAGGAATCGCCAAGTTGTCATAGTGAATTAGTGCACAGGTTTCAGTTTAGCGTTATAAATATTTTTATGGTAGATGCAAAACATTCGATCTTCAATAGGTCTAAAGTAAATAAAAGCATCAACCACTTAGCAATTTCGCTTTGGGTTTATGTAAGGTTGAAATTGAAATTTGTTCATCTCTAGGATATTGTGAAAGGCACCGGAGTGAGACCAGAAACGTTCCGTTTTTTCAACACTATAAACGCTTACCCTGGCAAACCAGTAATAAGTATTATGGTAATGTGTTGAGGGGCTGCAGTCGTTTCGGATGAAATATATGGTTAGGGTGCATCACTTCACACTTGGGGGAAATCCGAGGTGCAGATTTCATGAGATGGGATTGGGAATGATAGGATAACAATATAAGAATATAACGTTTCCGAACTTCCAACAGATCCCAATTTTCGGCAAATGGCTTTTGCTTGGAAAATACAGTTAATAATGGATAATGGAAACTAATGCGAAACAGATCACCAGTAACTTTTCAATTTGGTCTCATTATCATGATATCGCATTCACAATGATGAACATTCTAACGTCCAATGAACACACCTATGGCATCACAAAACATCGTACTCATAAACGCCCGAATCGTTTCCATTACCGTACAAATTGTAACTGCCCTTCCAAAACACATTCAAAACGCTCAAGCACTAGCTATAACCTTTTACTACGCTTGTTCCATTAAATAAACAGGCAAGAGTGAGAACAATCCACAATGGACATTGTAATAAATCGTAGGCGCTAAGAGCTGTTTTACTTAGATTAGCAGATTAATAAAGGGATGTTATACGCCTCTCGTGGGGAGTCTTATCTATATTGATGGTGGAAATTGATTATAATATGAAATGTAGACACTGCTCGAAGGATCAAAATCAGGAAGTAACTTTTAATTAATAATTACAGCTTTTTCAAAGATTTTTCTGTCAGAAAGAATTATAATGCAATTTGTCCAAAAGTGGTCTGAAACGACGTCATTCACTATCACCTATTTTTTACTTTTTTGTGGATCTGAGTGATGAGACGTGCCTGATGGTAAGCGCCGCACACAGAGAGTATGGGCTGATAATCCACCTCGCTCGCCCAGTGCCGTTTGGCGAATATCTCAAGTCAATGTATTGTAGGTGTAATGTACTATAATAAATACAGCCACTCGAACTGGTGAAGCGAGCGATCAAGAGGGCGCCGGCTGCGGCTGAATGTGCATCACGTGCGCAGCGTGCATCCCGCGCACTCTCCGGCCGGCCGCGAAGCTGTGTGTGACAATCTTAAAGTTGGTGTTTTATTGGTATTTTCAAGCAGTGCAGTGTGATACAAACATGCTTAGTTACTCCAGTTAACTTCTTTCTCAGTTTCTAGAGTTATTAAATTCATGCACAACCGAGCTTGGGATTCAAACTCCGGGTCGACAGATCGAAAGTTCCACGAGTTACTCTACCGTAATCTTTTACAGCACTGTTTGTTTCATAAAACGACCGGGCAACAATCAACAATGCGGGCGTTGTAATAAATCGCAGGCGCTAAGAGCTGTTTTACTGAGATTAGCAGATTAGTGAGGGGGATTTCTCCCTCGTGAGGAAAATTGTCTTTCTTGATGGGTGGAAATTGATTATAATAATATGAGTAAAAGTAAGTAGCTTACCTAAAAAAGTTTTGCAAAGAATATAAATATCTTGCAACATTTCTCGCGTCGACTACAGCATTGTCGTTATCATTGTCGGCTATACTATCGATAGATAGATAGATGAACACTTTATTGTTAAAAACCTTAAAAATAGGTACATGAAAACAAGTACATTTCACAGTAATCAGCATAACAATAGGCGGTCTTATCGCTCAAAGCGATCTCTATCTACAAATTAAACCATTTCATACAGTATGTATATTTTGAGATTATCTTTTTGAGGCCGCTGGGGTCCTGTATTTTACCATAACTTTTTTTACTTCCACATCATTATGAACCCATCACGTTCCCACTGCTGGGACACGGGCCTTCTCTCATAGAGAGAGTATGGGTCATAATCCACCACGCAGGCCCAATGCTGGTCGGTGGATGTCACCTGTACTTGAATTTTTGGGATAAATTCTTGGACATGCCGGTTTCCTCACGATGTTTTCCATCACCGTTTTTAGAGCGAGTGTTAAATCAGCACATAACTTAAGAAATCTATCGCACGTGCTCCCATTGAGCCACATTCGCTCTTACGTGAGTTTTTTACTTGAGTCTCAGAAATTTTTGGATTTCACCATTCATCGAGATTTGAAATTTATTTACAAAAACTTTTTTCACAAAGATTTAAAGGATACATCACCAGTCCAGATACACACAGACAGCATGGCAACATATTCGTACAGAGTAAAGGAAATTTAACTCACACACACTCTAGGGTCCCCAGTCGGCCCCTAAGTCTAACTTACACAGTTTAGATACCAAGGTTGATGCACCGTAAGCCCTCTTGTGTATCGAACGGAGATTTAATACTTACGGAGAACTGTTTAACTTGTCTCAATGGGGCAGGGATATTGAAAATGTTTCGCTTGGGGGGTTGCAAAATGTTCCACGCTTTTACTGCATATTTTTTATTGTAGCTTCTTCAAGACTTGCACATCATGATGGTGTCTAATGCAAGTTTGTCCATGTGGAATGTATACCTACATTTGATTTCATGTACCAGTATATAGGCAAAGAAAACTAAATATATATAGGTACCTACGTGATAGAATTTTATAGAATTAGGTACGTAACATTTACACACAGATAATTACTATCATTCAATGCTACGACTTATTGTTTGTGTGTAGGTACGACTGGCATTTTATATTATTCTTGTATCACGGTCAACCATTATCCATTACATACCCGCTAACCTTAAATAGGGGTCAGTAGATACACTTACATATCTACCTAATAAAAATGTTGAAAGATATTCTCTTCACCAGATGCATAAATGACAATCTAATCACCCTGAGACGATCACAGAGGAACAATGGACAAAACTACCGCATTTGTGTCATGGGAGCTGTAGCTTCTAATCTCTAAAACTCCACTGATGATTGCTAAGAACTTGCATTTCATTGTAATTGTAATTCAGCAAAAACCAAACATTTCTCACTTAATCAACCAACAAGTAGAATCCATTCATTGGCTGTGTCTTACTTTACACGCTTCTCTTCTCTATCTTTACTTACTAATACAACGGCTCCGTGACTGACTGTCTGACTGACACACAACGCATACAGCCTACACCGCTGAAGATAGAAATATGAAATTTGGAAAATGTGAACATATATTACGGGGTGTCAGAGACGTGCACACAGAAATGATTGTTTCCAAATTCTTACGAGAAAACGGTAAAACCACGTACGAAGCCGCAGGGCGGGCCGGATAATAATACCTATCCATACCTAGTACAAAATACCTGTTTATCGCACAGTAGTACTTCATAGAAAGAAGAAATATGTTTTTTTTAGAGCCGAGTTTGACTATGTTACCTAGATCTAAAACAAAATAAGGCGCTAAATCCCTAATGCAACATCAAAACTTGATGGATTGTTGATGAGATTCTCACGAAAAGTATTTCTACGGAAGGTTCCGTATTCGCACCCGTGCAATGCCGAGGCTGGTCGCTAGATATGAAATAAGCAATCGTCATGACCTTCAGAGCTCATCGCCGGTCACGCCGGAACTTTAACAGGATCCGCTTTTTGCCGCGCTTTGTTTGACTTGCCCTCTGCGGTGAACATGCTCATCCTTGTCACATTCATTACACGGTACCTACACGATATGTATTACGATACCTACCTATTTATTTGTTGAAGGTATCCAGTTTTAGAGTTCTGTAGCCCGTACATACCCGAAGGGTCCAAATCGTGGTAGGTAACTAACTTGTATTCTATCTAATTTTCTTGTAACATTAATCTTTTATCTTACCAAATTTTCTAAATGTCAGCCATCTAAGAAGGTACTTTGACTTTCTGATCCGTGCAAGTTTTGTTTTATTGGAAAGCTAATTTACAAATAAGATGGAGTTTATATCGGGCCTTTCTATAAACAGAATTAAACCACGCATGGGATCAGAAATTCATCATCGATATAATACTGTTGACAAATTTTGAAAGTTTGAAAATCCCCAGAATCACGACATAAACATTTTGCAACGTAGTCCACTACACCCGACAATCGGATGACCTCAGAACACATACGCAGTACATATACGCATTAAAAGCGTGATCTAGTAGTAGTATACCTTCTATAATTATAGTTTTATGCATAAGTGTATCCTTGTCTTTTATTATTTGACCTACTTCGAGACGCAAGTTCAAACATAAGATCCTTCTTAGGTACCTATGTGAATATAATCTAGAACTAGGTAAGATACCTTCTAGATTATATTCACATAGGCATTAGATACAGCCTTTGAGAAGTAAGTATCTTAGGGAAGGTCGAGTCTTAATAGCAAGTTTTACTGTACAAACAGTCTTAGGTACAGAATTCTCGGAATAGGACTAGGTCATGAAATATGTTGCCGGATTATGACTGCCTAACTAATAGGTACTTACCTATTTAATAAAATCTTTGAACATTCATGATTTGCTCTAAATCGGTAAAGGTTCTTTTTATATTTATATGAAGCATGAAGCATTAACAAATCAATTGGTAGAGCGCTTCCCGTGCTGAGGGAAGAGACTGAGATGCGCCCTCAAGTCCCAGACGGTGGTCGTATTTTTGTTTTCAAAAAGCCTTGCGTTCCGTTAAGGTTATCATTTTCACCATGAGCGAATGCAGGCTGTTGATCTTGATAATAATTTATATATCTACCTTAATGTGTAGGTATAGGTAAGTAGATCCATGGTTAATCCAGAGTCCAGGTATAATCTAACTGAAACTTGACTGTCCTCCTACATTTTGTTCTATAGTAGAAGTAACAGTAGAACTATTAAGCTACTTTTTATCCCGGGAAACTGCAGGACGCAGCTAGTTAAATAATAGTTACTCAACGTACTTCGAACAGTGAGTATTACTACTATTAATTATTCTGTGGTATTGTATTTTTATTGGCTGGAGACGCAGGAAACTCAAACATTGATTGATGCTTGGGTTGGTAATCCCAGAGTCAGGAGCGGCATGAACTGACCCCCTGGTACCCTGACGCGACTCGGCTGGTTATCCTAGAGTTCCTAGATAACCAAATGAGTCATTCTCGGTATCAGTCATTTTTATGGACTTGTTTAAATGATGCGCATCAAACGGATATGTTAATTTTTAACAGTAACAGTAGCGACTGGTGGCATTATGATGTTATGTTTCAAGGTAAGCGCCACGCCTGCCCCTTACAATTGCAGTGCCGCCCAGAACTTTCGAAACCTAAAAAATCACTGCATAGCACTGCATTGTGCTCATCACCCTGAGTCATCAGATATTAAGTCTCATATGCCCAGTAATTTCGCTGGCTACAATGCCCTTCAAACCGGCACACAGTACCTAATACTGCTTGGCGGCAGAATAACTGGCAAAGTTGTGGTACAGTCAGCGACATAAGTAGCTAAACTTTTACAATCTTTTAATCGACAATAACACTCAATTTATACAAATTACATTACTATTTTTTTCAATTTCCCTATTTGCACAGGATATTAACAGACTTTTTAAATGCAACATTCAGAGAAATAAGACACACATTGAAGGTGTAGTCAATCAAAGATTCACAAATGATCAGCTACTTTTATCGCTTACTGTACCTACCCAGACGGCCTCCCACATACGAGAGACCTACCACAAGTAAGTATCTCAAAAGATCTCACTTCTTGGAAAGTATTGACTGGCTGGCAGTGGCAGAGTGCACTTGTCGTGTGATGCCTTAGAAAAACATATCGAGCACGCTTTCCATCATACTGTAACAGTTATTTTCTAGCCTATACTGTCCCACTGCTGGGCAAAGGCCTCCCCCAATTCCTTTCACCGTTCTCGCTCCTGCACCACCTCATACCAATTTTCTTGGTGTGCATCTAGATAAAAATAGAAGAAGAATAGATCGTCTCGCCATCTTTTTCTAGGTCGGCCTCGGTGACGTTGTACTTAACAGTATGGAACAGTTATATGTACTAATTTCTCACGCCACTTTCATATGACGGGAGTTATTTCTCAATCAGTCTATGGTCTATGCATAAAAAAACTGTTTAAAAATCTACTCGTGCGTCCACTACTCTCTCTCGTATGATATGCAGAGCTAGAACACTCGAAGGATACCTGAAGAGACAGTGTCACAAAATAAATCTAGATTATAAACGTAGTAAATAAAAATACAAAGGAAACCAAAAACAAACTAACCACACCACTTCCAAGGAGCGTAAAGGAATGACATCAAAATCGACTTACCGGCGAGCAGGAGTAGCAGCAACGCCAGACAGAAGCGCGGAGGGCCGCGGGGCGAGGGCGGCGCCGACGGCGTCATTGGACGAGCCCCGGGGGCGGTTTACCCCCACGATATAATAATATACAGCCTTCCCGAAAACCTCACTCCACTACGTAACTTACTCGATTTTCTCAATTTTTACGCGCGGTTTTTCGCGTCACTTGTATTTTTTTAATTTTATTTTTTTCCGATTCACGTTTGGCGATGCCGCGTTCGCATTCAGCCGACGCGCGAGATACACTGGCGCACTTTCACTTCTAAACACTGATTGCGTCACATTTGTTTAATGTTTACTTACTTTCACCAATCACATAAATATATTTATTTAATAAAGTTAAATAGAATTTGATGCTTATTATTAAGTTTTATTGTCGCCATTTCTGACCAGTCTTATTTAATACAATTTTAAATATTAATGATTATTTGTGCTTTTCTGTAATAAAAAGTTTATATTAAATAATTTTGAGTCTGTCAAATGTCCTCTGTACAAAGAGGTATTATACATATATACGTTTCGGTTTTCCAAGTTTAAATATCATTGGCAGGTGAGTTACAGGAACAGCTGTTGAGCATGATCTTATACGTCTACTGTAGTTTAAGTTACAGACTTACTTAGATATTTTTTAATGGTGAAAGAGATACAAAGAGCTATAAAACCTTCAAATCACAAGCAGTTCTGTAGTCATAGGTATATATATTCAAGGCATAGCGTAGTGTCACAGAGTTCCATAGCAGCAGCTTTTGATACAGTCATTTCATGACGCTCTACTCTCACTCAATATCTTTCCTACGAAGACGTTCATTGCCAAAACCAGTGCTTAAACTTGTAAAACCGGTCTTAATCAGCCTGGTGCGTCAACTTTTATCTGAAGGTTCATATCCTTGAACTGAGTAAATGATCTAATTATTTAATAGCTATATATTCGATAGAGCAACACGAATTATATGACATTATAAGGTAAGAGCAATACCTATTTGGTAGGTAGATGTACACGAAGAGTCACTCGACTTTTCCAAGACAAAACAACAAGAAAGCAATTTGTAGCTACAAGTACATACAAAGAGGTTCACTATATAAGTAAGCATGCGTGTTTAAAAACCTATGCGGCCTCTAAATGTCTTACGTGGCACGGAACTGAGCACTGTGCAGGTAGGAAGGTACGATTCCCGAAGCGAAATAAATAATGTCAACCAAATTATAATAAACATCTCTAATTTAATTATGTAAAACTGGAAGCATCATTTATTTGTTTCGTATCTAAATTTTGTCAGTTCATAAGCTGTCGGTGTTTCTAGCATAGTAATGTATGTAGGTATACGGAATAATAGGTTCTATATGTATGTCCATTTACGTAAAAGGTCAAAAGGACATGAATATAAATTATGGCGAAAGGTGACACTCATTACTACACTAATCAGCCCCCTTTATGAAGGTAGGTACGGTTACTAGAAATTCTAGAAAAACAAATATAAGTCTGTCACTCACTACTCCAAAAGTACCAAACCAACGCAACTCCCAAGCGCAACTCCAACAAGAGCTAGGAATCAGATTCATGCTCGGAAATTAATATGATCTGTTGATTAATAGATATAGGTACCTATATGTGTACAGCGCAATACTAGGGTTGCCAAGTAACATATATTAAACAGAAATTAAATTAAAGTCAGTAACAACTTTGTTTGTGAGACCCTACTGACCTACTAAACTAGGCTGTTTGGCCTGTGCCTTAATAGTTAGTTTCTTCCCATTCATTTTTAATTTGCTTTTCGTTACGCAACTGCACATTTTTTTTAATTTTTTTATAATTAATTTAGTTTATACCTAAAAAAGAATAGTTTTTAAAAAAAATTACATCATTCTATAATAAAGATCATCGAATCTGTTTTCAAGAGTTAAGATAAAAAATAATTTAAAATTTAAACATAAAATATATAAATTAAAAGTAAAGCATAAATAATAACACAAATTCACATTTTTTTAAATTTTTGAAAATTTCTGTTTACTAGAGTTAAGATTGAAAAATAATTTAAAATTTAAATATATAAATTAAAAGTAAAATATAAAAAAATAACACATGTCAATCATATATTACAGCGACTTCGTTCGCGACGACGAAATAAAATATTATAGCCTATGTTACTCAGGAATAGTGTAGCTTTCTATCAGTGAAATTAATTTTAAAATCAGATCAATAACTCCAGATTACCTCCTACAAACATACTTACAATTTTACGTCTTTATAATATTAGTATAGATATTTGTGCAGTAGAAATTGCCGATTATGTAGTGTACTTAAATAGTAAAATAAAGCTATAAAAGTACCTATTTCAGCTGCATGATAACATAAAACTTTCATGAAGTAATAAAAAACGATGGTAAAATGTTTTATATCATTGCAAAAGTTACTGTGTGATGGACACTGAGTTTCAAGTGAAATTAGTGGGCAGTAAGATAGACAAAGATTGTCATCTAATGATGACTGTCTATCTGAAATAAATCTCTCTGTCTGTGAGATAATTCTCAGGGTGGCAAGTGCAGTGCCGCGAAAGATGTTGCAGATCAAAATTCTGGGTTCATTGATCAAAATATTGCGGATCAAATTTATGGGCATGCCTGTTGCTTACCATCAGATGAACGACGTGCTCGTCACTTAGTTACATTTAAAAAACGTTGGTAGACAATAATGGCTGTAACTGAATATAGCAAAATGCAAATAAAACTGAAACTGTTTACTCTCAGTAATGTATATTTAAAATAATAATTACTTTGTATTTAGGTAATTTTTCAGCGACGTGACAGCCCTGTTGAAAATCAATCGGCAAACACGATGCATGCCGAACGTGTAGGTAACATTCAGTGAAGCGACAGTTACAGAACATACGTACATGCAATAATAACGAACCTGCATAATAATTATTATGTACGTTAAAAACTAACTAGTGTTTTACGATTTGTCGATTTAGAGAGTATTACAATGTTGCAGAATAAAAAAAACCGGCCAAGTGTCGGACTCGCGCACGAAGGGTTCCGTACCATCTATGTATACTATTATAAAAAAATTAAAGAGCCAATTCTGTACATTGACGATATTTTTGAAAAACTAACTGGAATGGACTATTTAGAGGGTACTGAACACGAATCTATAGAATTTTTGTCTGTTTGTTTGTGTGTTTGTTATCTATAGAGTCGGAAACTGCTGAAAGGATTTTAATGCAGATTTTTGGGTTTGGTAGCATCAGTCCCAATTTAGATTATAGGGTATGTAACATTAAAATTGGTTGGGTGACTACGAAGATACAGCTTGACCTCTTAGTAGTACGCGATCCCATATACAGGGGAGGTATTGCTAAAATGGTTTAGAAAAAAAGGCAACTATGGGCTTCTGTCGTCTACGCGGACGAAGTCGCGGGAAAAAGCTAGTTATCTATAAAAACGGCAAACAAAAATAATCTGTGAAAATGTCAACTGTCTAACTATCACGGTTCATGAGATACAACCTGGTGACAGACGGACAGATAGACAGACATACGGACGGACAGCGGAGTCTTAGTAATAGGGTCCCGTTTTACCCTTTGGGTACGGAACCCTAATAACCTTTTCAATCGTATAACAGCATACAAGATAAATTTTGGCTATCTTATAAATAAAAAGCTGATTATAGCCCGGGTTGGTCGAGAAATGATAGTTAGGTATATTGGGTAACTATACTTATAATAATTATAAAATCTTAGATCGACCTGGGAAGGGGGGCTTACGAAATCCTCCCCCTATCAGGTAGAGGTAAATAATTACCAAAGTACTTACTCGTAGGGTTAGAAACTAGTTGTAAAGTCGCTAGTAGTAAGCTTAAACTCTACCGCGTGGGAGAGATGACCTTTCCACCCGCCCACGATTATTCAAAACAATCCTTAATTTAATACCACTGAAAGTCATTCATATATACGAATATAATTACAATAATTAAATACCTAACTGTTTTGTAATTATTTTTATCGAGAAAATGAAGAATATCCGTCTCTATCCACGGTTGTTTGGAAGAGATCGCTTTACACTATAGGACCGTCCATTGTAATACTTCTTTTCTGTATTGTGGTTTCTCAAAATTCATCTATCAATATATAGTAAAAACTTAGGTAACATCTTTCTTTATGATGAAATGGGCTTACGTTTGACAACAACTCACCTGATGGTAAGCGTAGTTGAGGTCTGAGGTGGAGCACGTTTGCCCATGAGGTGCCTATTCACTCTTGTCTTAAAGAGGCCCAAACTTCTATTTAAACCCACGAAACTGACAGCCCAAATGAAAAGGCGTTGAATGAACCGTTGAACATTTTTTCAGGCGTATGAATGAAAGTTAACGCCCTTTGATGCTTTAGTAATATTATACCTTTGCAAAATTGTATTGAAAACGATGCAAAATGGCGGAGTCAACAGCGGAGACAAGGCAGTGAGTGATCGACTCTTCGACGTTGGGCCGGACGTTCTATATAAGAGTTCCGAAAATCTTTTCTAAATTATTATTCTTTTTATCATATTTTAAATGCGAAAGCCAGTTTTTCTTTGTTTGCCTTTCTTTCAACTTAGCTTTCAGCATGTAGATTATAAAAACATATTTATTATACCTAGTTGATGAGTACCTAAAGAAAGTTTCGCAAAAAACGCTCAAATGACAGGTAGAATTGCGAGTCTCCGGAAAGCTATTAAATAGGTATAAATACATATATTCCATAGCGGGAATCTAAACTGCAACCTCCATATGAGTTTAGGATATGAGTCAACCTACCCAACCACACCATAGATTTCGTTATATGTAAATAAAAATAAAAAAGAATAAAGCCATCTTCCACTGCGAGCTGGCTCCGTGTTCGGACTCCTTTCTTCTATTATTTGGGAACAAACTTCAGTGCCTACAACAATAATGAAATATGAAAACAGAACTAAGTTTGGCGACACTCGTTCTTTATAAGGTTTCCAAAACTCTTTTGTCAAGCATTTTCTATAAAACAAAGTTTGCTTATTGTTCTAGGTATAATTATTATTAAAATTTAGCTTTAACAGTGTTACAATGGAGTTGACAGAAGTAACTAACAATAGAAACAGTCGAACTATTACAGCTCTACCTTACCTACCTACTCTATTTATTTATTTTTATTTATTTATACTTTAACACAAAACAGTTTGTACATGGAGGACTTAATGCTAGATAGCATTTTCTACCAGTCATCCAGGACGTGCAAGAAAAAATGGTGGCGGTGCAGTAAAGTGTGTTATAGGAAATATTAAACCACATAAACTTAATATATACATAATAGGTATAGGCATATTATGCAAGCCTAATTTTAAAATATATACTTAAATATATACATAATAAATAAATACTTAAGTCATTATATAAATAAAAAGACATATACCAGCAATAATAAATGACTATGTCAATGGGTTAGGATAGGATTATAGATCTAGTAGCAGGGAGGAGAAGAGGAACTGAAAGAACGAAACGTTTTAAGGGTTGCAATCTATCTGGTACACCTTTTTGATGAAATGTTCACGAGTTTGTCGCTTGAATGCTTCTTTAGAGGTCGCTTTTTTGATACTCAACGGTAATGCATTCCACAGTCTTACAGCAGCAATAGTAAAAGAGTTGTCACGAAAAGATGTTTGGTGTGAAGGGGTAGAGAGAAGTAAATTACTGGAGGATCTCAGTTTACGCTCGTGATTGTCGGTGAGGTATGAGAAGGTATCTTTGAGATAATTTGGTGTGTTGGGGTCATTTAGTACAGAATAGAGAAGGCATAGAATTCTGACATTCCTACGCTCGCGAATTGGAAGCCACTTAAGTTTTGCTCTGTATTGAGAAATGTGGTCATACTTTCGCAGACCAAAGATAAACCTGATACACGTGTTTAGAAGACGCTCCAGCTTGTTTAGAAGATCTGCATTGAGATCGACAAGGCAGACATCTGCATAGTCGATTATAGGTAGTAAAAGAGAATTTACAAGTGTTAATTTAGTTTTAATGGGAAGAAAATTTTTGAGCCGAACAATACTATGAAAAGAGGCGTAGAATTTACGTGAAATGTCTTTAACGTATTCCACCCAACAGAGCTTAGAGTCAATAATTACACCTAGGTCTTTTACGGTAGGGGAGAAAGAGATGACACAGTTATTGTAAAGTAAAGGAGAAAGGGAAAGAAAATCGAGTTTGACAAGCTGGCGCGAGCTTCCTACCACAATGGCCTGACATTTGTTAGGATTTACTTTAATACCGTAACTATTTGACCATTGTTGAAGTCGAGAGAGATCACTATTTAGAGAGCTAATAGCATGGTCCAAGTCATTGACACTGGCAGCGTAGTACAACTGAAGATCGTCGGCGTACATATTATGATATTGACATTTGATTCTTGGGCAGAGTAAATTAATAAACAATGAGAACAAAAGGGGTGACAGAATACCGCCTTGCGGCACGCCCGCTTCTACTTCGTGCCAGTCAGAAAACTCAGAACCGCAACGAATAGCTTGACGACGCCCAAAAAGATAGGAGGATAGGATAGGATAGGATATCGATATCATATATCGATAGGATAGGATATCGATAGGATAGGATATCGATCTCTATAGTGTAACGAATGTATAATCAGGTAGGTTCACAACACTGTTGAAGGTTAGAAGGCTTCAGAAAAAGTAATAATAATAGGTACTATGAAATTAACGGGCTACCAATGTTCTACAATACGAGGTAGGTAGTGTACGAAGGTACTCATAATTTTATATATTTAAAAAAGGAGTGTATAGACAAACTTTATTCCCTTAACGCATTATAAAAAGGTTTACATATTACTGAATCCTATTAATATTATAAATACGAAAGTTTTTTAGTATGGATGTATGGATGTTTGTTACTTAATCACGCATTAACTACTGAACGGATATTAATGAAATTTGGTATTTATTTATATTATTTTATTATTAGGTACCTATAGAACAACTAGGTACCTACTTTATTTATATAGGGACTTTAGGTCCTGGAAAAAGATATAGGCTACTTTTTATCCCGGGAAACTACGGATGAAACCGCGGGGCGCAGCTAGTATAATATAATACTAGCTTTTTCCCGCGACTTCGGCTGCGTGAACGACAGAGGAAACCCATATTGTATTTTTCCAAGAGCATCTTAGCAAGACCTACCCATTATATTAGAGCGCGAACCACGAAGAGGTTTTAAGCTGTGTCTTCGTAGTCATCCAAACGATTATGATGTAACATACCCTATAATCTAAGTGAAAAATGTATACCAAATCCTGAAAACCACATTAAAATACGTTTACAGCAGTTTTCGAGTCGAGATAACAAACATACAAACAAACAGATAACTTAAAACTCTAAAAATCGTAGATTCGTGTTCCTCTAAATAGTCGATTCCAATTGGTTTTTCATAAATATCTTCAATGTAGAATTCAGTTATACAGGTGGCTCAATATGCGGATGATTTTGCTTTTTATATAAGCAATAGTGATATATCTCGTTGCGAAAATGCAAAGAGCTTTAAATAAAATAGTGTTTTACATGAATGATTTAGGACTTGAATTCTCTTCTAGTAAGTCAAAAGTAGTTTTATTTAGCAGAGGCCGTCGGAAAAATTTAATTATCCTTAAAATTAATGATATTCGGTTAGAATCAGTTGAAAATATAAGATATTTGGGTATGTGGTTAGACCGATCTTTATTGTGGAATAGACATGTTACCGAAATTGTTGAACGAACGTCAAAATTTATAAATTTGCTAAAAGTTCTATCAGGATCTCAATGGGGAGTTCATCCAAAACATTTGAGGACCCTATACATATCTGTGATACGAAGTCGGATAGACTATGGATGTTTTTTATACGGCAATTGCGCCAATGTTCATTTACTGAAGTTAGATAGACTTCAAAATCAGGCTTTAAGGGTTTTAGGAGGCTTTATAAAAAGTACACCTATACACGTTATGGAAAGTGAGCTGTGCATACAACCATTACGCATTAGAAGGTTATATCTTTCACACAAATTTTGTTTAAAAAGTTTTTCGTTGAGCAATAACATTACAGTTACTCTACTGGAAAAGCTTACTAATTTAATAAGCATTAGGTATTGGCAAAATAAAAATAAACCTTTGCTTGTAAAATCTTTTGAAAGTTGTAAAAATTTTGAAATCTACGCTACTAATCCTTTGAATATGTTTTTATTAGACACTTGGTTATCATATATAAATATAAATGAAATAGTTGAATGCAACTTAGATTGTGTTACGGGTCCAAAAAACAATCATGAAACTACTTGTCTTAGGTTTGATATTTTAAAAGAAATTGGTGAGAAATATACTGACTGGTATAAGGTATTTACAGACGGTTCTAAAAGTGTAAATGGTAAGGGACTCGCCTTTTTTGACTCCGTTGTTAACAGTGGCCTTATGTATAAGACTGAGGCTAATGTTTATATTATGACGCTGGAACTCATTGCAATTTCGGAGGCTATAAATTATATTAATAATAATATTAGCTATACGCAAATTGTTGTTTTTACGGATAGCAAAAGCGCATTGCAGCACATAGCTCGATGCGCCTCTGGTTTCAGAGGTGTTTCGGTAGCTTATAAAATTTTAGAAGATATAAACAACCTCATTGCTAGAGGTATAAGTCTGAAATTGCAATGGGTTCCATCCCATGTAGGCATAAGAGGTAACGAGGAGGCTGATAGGTTAGCAAAATGGCGATTTTAGAAGGAAGGGAATATATTATTAAAGCTAATTATGCAGAATATTTACCTAGGTGTAAAGAAATTTGTTACAACAACTTCAAAGAATATTTTGATGAAAGGAGTAGAGAAAAGGGGATATGGTATAAGACGATCCAGTGTCAGCCGCCTCGTATACCCTGGTTTGTTAATAACGAGATGACCAGACATGACGTTGTCCTGGCACACCGTTTAAGATCTGGACACTTTCCATGTGGAAAGTTTAGTTTTATGATGAAGAAGTCGAGTTCTTCGAATTGTGATTTATGTGGCTCTGTTGAGGATGTCCATCATTTACTTACAGAATGTGTCAAAGGTTCCAGAGAACGGGCTGTTTTGATTGAAAAGTTTGGCCTTAACATCTTGGATGTAGGAGTGTTAATGGGCATATTAGCATCACCTGCGTGTGATGCTGCTCCATGTTTATTTAAAATATTTAAGTAGTTCAGTAGTTAAATTAGTTTTAGGGTATGATGGGGCTGGCATGCCATGTGGCAAAAGTCCCGAATAAAAGAAGAATATAAAAAAATAAAAATAAAAATTCTTAAGGCTCTTTATAAGCATGTTTATAATAGTACAGATTTAGATAGATAGATTAAGTTCCTATTACCTTAATCATGGACCAAATATGGTCCATGCCTTAATGTATATATTATCACACGTATTATGAGAGTAGGTATTACTATACTGTATGATCGAAGATTATACTTTTCAATTGTCAAGGGTTTATTTCATCTAATACCTACTGTTTAAGTGTCTAGTAGAGAAATGTTTTTATGATATAAAGGAAGTATATAATTTTAAGTAACAAAATTATCAATTTGATTGTGTATTTCCTGTTGACGTTTAAATAACATGACATTTGGTCTAAACTTCCTTATAAATATTAAAACTCAATACTTTCATTTTAAAATATTGTACGTCCGTCATGGACAAATTGTTGACACCATAGCATAATGCAATTTTAACACCAATTTATACACAATTTCTGCAATACATTTTCATTTCATTTCATTTCATTGAATCTTTATAATCCAAGGCTACAGCCTGCGTTTGGCATTTTTGTGCAGTTAGGAATAGAACACAGCTATCTAATATTAGAAGATATAACGTTCATGTGCACTCATTCATTGACGTTCATAAGTGCGTCTGTGACGACAAAATTCAAATAAAGAACTTTTGAATTGAATTGACTCAGGATTATTTGTATTCCTACGCAGTATTTGAATTAGCTTAATAGATCGATAATTCTTCAAATAAAAAACCAACGCTTAGGTAAACCACTAATGATTGCCCAATATCAACAAATGTTTGCGAACTGAGGTCGTCCATTCACTCCTATACACACACCTAGCACAGCCTACAGTTAAGAATATTTTGTTGGTAGGTACCATGCCACAATAAAAATCTTACCTATCTTACCTATGAGAGAAGCAATTGTCAAACTAGTGATAATGACATGGTAATAAAACGTGTTGGTACATAGATTTGAATCTGACTAACTTGTGCTAATGGTATAAGATGCAGTGATGCCTACATCCTCGGTTCGGTCAAGGTGATGCGAATGTCTAAATAGCACCTAAACCCCTATTGTTAGAATCATAATGTTTAATGTTTCCTTGTTAGGGTTCCGTAGTTCGATGTATGAAAAGTTATAATAATAAGCATTTTGCAGAAAGTCGGCATTATTAAACCAAAATTTATTGAAGACTTCCTAGCTCAAAGGTCAATGACCTAACAACAAAATGACGCGAACAAATTATGCCCCCCAAATTGTCTTCTTTCTGATTATACCATAAAAAGCGATGTCTACGGAACTCTACCTTATGCGTGTTAAGCACTTGACCAATTTATTTATTTGATCGACATAAAGATATCACAGCACTATAGTAGCAAAGAAAACTAAATATTACGTGATATTACATAGTAGTACCTACCTATACGTAGAGATAATTACTGTTTCTACGTAAAATTGTAACAAAATCTCTAAAAAATATGCCACTCAGTTTCTAGTCGTATCTTCTGAGTAGTGGCAGGCCTAGCGTACTCCGCACTGTAGGTACGAAGCTACAAGTATATAGCCGGACACGGACGCGCGCGTCTTTACACGTGCCGCGTCAGAAGAGATAAGAGCTATGCGATAGAAAGAAAGGCGATTTAATATGACTGGTAGGTATGCAGCGCTACGCGAGCTAAATTGAATTTTATTGCGTCATAGCAAGAGTCGATATTTGCTTAAATTTCTTTGCGGAGTGATGGTTCTGTCCCCTAGTATTCTGTGGTAGTGGTTCTTTTTCCGATACGGTGGTAGAGTCATGGTGATAACTTCACGTCCATAAGTGCGTCTGTGATATCAAAACTGAATAAAGAGATTTTGATTTACCTACTAATTTTTGGGAGTAGGTATTATATAAGAATACATAATTAAGTATTATTTATTTCTATTTATGGGTGTGGTATTTATTACCTATGTATGTACTTATTTAATTTAGTAGACAAAATATATGTACCTACAAGGCTTTATAAATGAAAAAAATAATAAAAAATCTATAAGGCAAACACGCCGTGTAGATCGCCACCGTGCGGCACGGTTCCCAGAATACTGGCGGCGTTATCGCTTTTTTATATATTTTTTTGTTTAGTAGTAGATATAAATCACTACATAGTATAAAACAAAGTGGCTTTCTCTGTCCCTATATCCCTATGCATGCTTAAATCTTTAAAACTACGCAACGGATTTTGATCCGGTTTTTTTTAGTAGATAGAGTGATTAAAGATGAAGGTTTATATGTATAATAACCGTGCGAAGCCGGGGCGGGTCGCTAGTATGGTAATAAAGTACTTATTTCATTCTACTTTTTCTCATTATTCCCAAACGGATTATAATTAAAAAAAAATCAAGGATTTTTCTCTTTTTTCTAAAGCTCCATGCGCCACTTTTTAACAAGGCAAAAATAATAATGCTTAAAGGGCATACTCGTAACATCGTTTAGTTATAGCACATAATACTCAATAGTTTGTTATAGGTAGGTACCATATTGAAAAGGCTAAGTAGATCGATGAGTTGGATAGGTAGGTACATATCAAAAGAACCTTTCTAGCAATTCCAGTTTCGTAGGTATATACGTAGTAGAGCCACGAGGTTAACAAACAGATCTAATAGTAGGTAGTAGGTACCTACTTACTATAAGTTTTACAAAACATGGACACGTATTTGCTTTTGTACCTTCAAATGTATATTAGTACTTAGGCATAAATTATGAGAATAAATATTAAAAAGATAATATTGAAATGTATTTAACGATTTTTCCCTTATAGAAATACCTTGTTACTGACTTTATTTTGTATGAAATAATAGAGACAGTTAAAGATTTTAAAAAGTATTTACAATCTACATCAGTCACAGCCGATGCATGCCGAGGGTAGAAAAATCATCTAAAATAAGTGTTATTTTGTAATATAAAATATTTAACGCAATAAATAATTTTATATATTTTAAGGTTTATGAACACGAGTACATTTCGATGTAACATTTGCTCTAAATATTTTTCCGGCGCCGACACCAAAACTGACGCAGCCGAATTTCCCGGTCAACACAAACGTTTCCTTACCAAAACCCGAACAAGAGCTGCCACAAAAAATTCAAATTTCAATTATTACTTGACCCTCGGAACTTCCGAACAAAATTTCACCCAAAAACTCGCAAACCCAAAAATCACAATGGCTCAAACCGAAAGGGAAAAAAAATCAATCTTTCACAATGTCGATCTATCGAATTTCCAGCGCTGCATTTTCAAACTTTTACTTCAAAATTATATTAAATTTCTACACAAGACTGTTTAAAATATATCCAAATTATCGAATATGTAGTTAAATCTTAAATTTCTGGTGTTAAATTACATTTTGTGAGTATTTTGTGTATCACAGCGCAAAACGCGCTAGCCGCGCCGCGGCCGAGAGTGTACTAAGCAATTTCAAATGGGGAGCAGGGACAGAGGATTTCCCGAATATAAGGGTGAAAATTATGCCAAATTCTTGGAAAATAGCGAATGCTTCGAGTTTCCTACTATTTGTTTCAATTTGTAATGGTTTTTTAATTTCTGTAAACTTTTCGCTGCACTTTTCTTGGAAGATTCTTTTTCATTAACATATCTAGATTTAATAATATACAAAACTAGCTGCGCCCCGCGGTTCCACCTGCAGTTTCTCGTAGTAAAAAGTAGCCTCTGTGCTATTCCAAGTCCTAAAGTACCTACATGCCAAATTTCATCAAAATCGGTTCGGTAGTTTATGCGTGAAAGAATAACAAACATTCATACATACAAACTTTCGCGTTTATAATATTAGAAAGGATAACTACTCAAAAATAAAGAATTGTACAATCACCTTGATCTCAAAACTGAGAAGTCACTTGTTTACATAAGGCAAGTAAGTATAAATAATAAAGTGACTATGTTAATTTCAGTAAATTCTCGTCTTGATTATAATGGAACTTTGCCTTCCAATATCTCAGAAACGTGATAACTTAGAGTACTCTATTATTCACATGTTTTGTTCGTATTGTAGTCCTATATTGGTTTATTAAGGTTTGATCAGTGGCTGCTATTTCAAGATTATTTTAAGACGGTGGACGGTCGAATATTACATGTCTTTTATTTTATAGTTACCCGTCCACAACCCATGATTCCCATGTAAAGTGTTTATTAAAGTCCCCATTGATATTAGTGTTAAGAAAACCTTTCGTCCCGCTCTGGCAACACTGCTACGCCGCCCTGCGTAGCCGTGCCGTAGACCCCGCCCGCTACGCCGCTACGACGCGCTACGAGACAGTACTATACAAATCAACTAACCTATCTACTATATATATATATATATATATATACATAAGTACATTATTTTCGAATTGGTACCCAATAGAAAAAGAGCCAGAATCTAGGAAATGATAGTTGGAAAAAAACCTCGTACGTGAACTGATGTTATTAGTACCTAGCGCTCCATTTGGCACTACTATTCTATCTTTGTTTTTGTTTATTCGATTTTTAATGGTACTGAATGGTGAGACGAGGAAGGCGTTCACCTTGTGGTAAGCACCACGCCTGCCCATAACAATTACAGTGACATTCAGAACTTTTGATACCATAAAAAGCGCCTGCGTAGCATTGCGCTCATCACCCCGAGACATCAGATATTAAGTTTCATATGCCCAGTAATTTCGCTGGCTACAATGTCCTTCAAATTGGAACACAGTAATGCTCGCGCACTACTGCTCGGCAGCAGAATAGCTGGCAAAGCTGTGGTACATACCCAGACGGCCTCCCGCATACGAGAGGCCTACCACGAGTCATTATATGTATCCGTTAACAATTTTCCTTGTATATTCTTTTTCTTTATTATGTTTGTATATATAATATGTGTGGTTGTCAAATAAATGTATGTTCATCATTATTTCTTTCTCTTTACAGCTACCTATACAGTCTATAAAAGTTATTAAATTAGTTAAGTATTCATCTAGCCTGGAAGAGAACGCTTAAAGTGATAAGGTCGCCCATTGTAACATTTCCTTTAATTGTTCTTATGTAATTTCTTTAATTTAATGTTTGCAATAAAGCGTTCATCTATGTACTAGATATGCGACTAGATGATGGAGCGTCAACATACGCGTGGTAGATGGTAGCGACCGATTATTCTCACTCGTCCTGATGTACAAGTAGTTCTGTGGTCTGAACTAATGGGAATTGTTAACAGAACTACATCACAGGACATACAAGTCACAAGATCTACAAGTGGGAACAAACGGCAGTGACCATAAAAGCGCTGAAGATCGGACTCAATGGCGTGTATTGGGAGAGCATTATAATGTATAGTAATGGACAGATGTGGGCCCATGATGAGAGTTCTTAAGATATCTGAGAAAATATCATATCAAAATTAGATAGATATTATGCTTACCACCAGGTGAACGACCAGCTCGTCTCGTCAATTACACAAAATACCTTAAATCCTCACAAACTTTCACATGCATAATATTTATTAGTAAGTAGCCTTCAACTATTCTCCATAACCAGCCTCTGTGGTGTGGTGGTTGGGCAGGTTGGCTTAACTATCATAGACCACTGTGGTTGTGGATTCAATTTCCACGACGGGACAAATGTTTATGCACGAACAAAAATGCGGAAGCATTTGTTTCGTGTCTGGGTGGTGTGGGACCATGGTCCTCGTAGTTCCTAGTTCACAGGGAATGCTAGTAAGGGGCCATAATCTAATCAGAAGATATAAATATAAATTTATGTAAGTGATCGTTGGGTGTATTTATTATTTATAACAAAATGTAAACATAATATTGTACCTATCTCTCTCAAGTTGGTAACGCCATCATAAAATCATAAATATAATGGCGCCAACGCGTACACCTCCAAAATAATCTCTGTCCCAATCTAATATGCATTAAAATAATCGTCAAAGCACCCCTATGTCATCCCCCTTGCCTTGATGTGGGGTGACAAGGCGATGTTTAGGGTGACTAAGAATAGTACATTATGGTACTAGTGTGTAATGTTGGTGATTACCGCTGAGGCGCCATTGAGACCCGAGCCGTTAGGTGAGGGTCTTAAGAGAGCCGAGGATGGTACTCATCAATACACACGTGTATCATACGACGTTTTTCAACACACTTGTGAATAAAATAACAAGAAAAACTCATTTTCAACAGTGAAAACGAGTTGTGATAAATGATTCGCTATGGCGGGAAAAAATAATCAGTTTTCCTATGCGCGCGCATTGCGATCAGCCACAGACTAAAGGAATGAGGTTTTTTTTTATTTTCTGCGCATAGGGTTTGCGCCTATTCTGCCACGTATAAGTTGGGAAATTTAAAGTTTTCTTTTATTTCAGTGAAAACAAAATTTATATTTGAGTGAAAGCTTTATTTTTAAACACGTACGAGTTAAAATTATCTATTTAAATAAGAAGTTGCATGAAATGAGCAAGTAATAGGAACATTAATTTATTTGTTCTATTAAACACGATCTTTTTTTTAATAAAAACTTTTTTAAGAACAAAGCACCTCAACCAATAAAATTAAAAAAAAAAACTATAACTCACTAGTGAGTTATAGCAATGAAAACGTCACAGTTTGATTATGGGTGTCATTCTGTGCCTAATTGCGGTGACCATAGAGCCACTTTATGAGCAAGTATGTTGAAGTCTTTTTATATCACAAACCCGCACTGGGCCAGCATGGTGGATTATGGACCATAATATCTCCTTGAGGAAGGCGCGTGGCCCAGCTGTGGGAACTGATGATGATATTTAAAAATAATGGATTAAGTACCTAAACATAGGTATACTTGTTTTTTTTTGTATAGTTAGAATGACAACAGCAAGCTACAGCAGTGTATTTAAAAGTTACAGGATAGTTAATTTTAATTTTATATTCCGATCCTTTTTCTGGTATTAAAAGTTCTGGGTGGCACTGCTATTTTTATGGGCAGGCGTGGCGCTTTACCATCAGGTGAACAACTTGCTCGTGTCATAACTCAGTAACATAAAACACTTAAACGTCAAAAAGTCAATTGTTATCCTACGTTATCGTAAGCCATGGCGCACCTACCCGCGTACACGTCCCTCGAGCGACTCCCCATGTTTTCACTTGGAGGAAATTGCCGCCGCGATCGATGTCATTTGTAATGTTTAGGAGGTTCTAACTGATGGTTAACCTATTGATAGTTGCTGGCTGGAAACTATGGACTACTTTGTTTTGTCGTAAATAACTAGTGGCCCGTCCCCGGCTTCACGCAGATCCGAATATAGAAAGAAAGAAAGAAAGAAAATTATTTATTCTTGCAAAACTGCACACAACAACACACAAATACACGGGTCCATTAACAAAAAACAATGTCTACAATAATTATAATCCGTCCGTGTACGTAGATAGCTGCCGTGCACAGTGTTGCCAGAAAAGGTTTGAGCTCAGCTTAATGTTGTGATTGTATCGCAACGCTGGTTTTCAGCTCCGACCTTTGGTGACGCACGGACATACTCGTAATAATTTAACTATATACAGTATAAAATATACAAAAGACATATATAAAAGATTCACCGAAAATAATATGGTATATTTTAAAAGTAATATAATATATTAAATACATATGAATAGCGCTTCAAACAAAAAATATGCAATAAATATATAACAGTAATATTAAATAAGAACCAGACTCAAAAGGAGAAAGAATAAAAGGTTATAATAGATAGATCTCATTCAGCGGATATAAATGCTTTAAACCTTAAGAAACTTTCAAAATTATGGCGAAAACAGCATCGTTGCTTCAAGTGTTGTTTCAGCTAATTGTCTCAGGGTAACGAGCGCAGTGTCGCGCCGCGCAGGATTTTACAAAACAAAGTTCTGGGTAGTGCTGTTATTATTATGGGCTGGCGTATTGCTTACCATCAGGCAAACGACCAACTCGTCTCATCATTCAGTTACATGAAAAAAAAGTGCTACGGAAATCTCTGCACTTCAAAGTTCTTGAAGTTCGTAGCTATACTATATACAACCAACGCAAAAAATCCAAATCGGTTTATAAATGACGGAATTGTGAGGTAAAAAATACAGTGAAATCGAGAACATCCTCCTTTTTCTGAAGTCTGTTAAAAATAGTGAATAAGCTTAAGTTTATAATATGGGCACTTATTAGTGTTTTAAAATTCATCGAATTATTATTGATATTGAATGCATTAACGTGCTAGGAAAATCTGTAGGTTTTTAATAATTAGGAAGAAGAAAATATTGGTATTCCGAAGACGCAGGTTCGATCCCTGCCCGAGCCACTTCATTTACTTCTTCCTAATTATTTAAATTCATAAATTACAATAGATTCACAACTTTTTGTTTTCGGAATGCCAATAAAATCCATCTTACTAAAACGGAAGGACTTTGCCATCCCACAACATTTCGACAACCGCAAATCTCACGAGGGTAGCGCGAATTGATTTCCCCAAATAACATAAGTAGGTAATGCACGTAAATCCTTGGGATTACCACCCCAGCGGTGGGGTAGTTAAGTGAAGAAAACTTGGAATTATCGACTACCCGCTAGGGTGGCCAGATAGTGGCGAGTATATGTAAAATCATTTCATATTGATAAAGGAAATTTGTATGCTAGAGCGGTTTGGCAAACTGGCTTTTATTCTTTTTGTAAGTTACCTAAAATTTTATTAAGAAACACTACCAGATTACAGTTCATGACCTGAATGGCGTAGTGATTGAGTAGGTCAACCAAATTTCTGTAAAATTGATGTTTGTTATTTCAAAAAATAAGTAGGTACTTAGGGCTCGTAGCGTAGCTCACCGTTCATAACAGATCTTCTAGGTTAAGTAACATCCGCAGCGGTCACAACTTGGATGGGTGACCGTTTGTGTGGTATTTAAATCTGAGTGCTACCGCGCTTCGGAGGGCACGTTAAGCCGCGGTCCCGATTGCGGTGTCAGGACAACTGTCGCTAGACCGTGTCGGAGGACTTCGGGACGCCTAAAAACTAAATCACCAGGATTAGACACACACACACACACACAAGAAGATCTAATTGCCTACAAGAATAGTTTAGCGGCATAATATATTTAGTCACATCTTACACATTATCTACTGCTTTCAATTTGTTTGACTGTCTTGCTGTTTTTTGTTTGGGGGTTTATTCAAAGTTCCCACTCACCGCCACCGCGGCGTCGCCGTCGCGTGGGCATTCCGTGGCGTGAGTATTCATTTTACCTAAGAATGTATGTAAGTCGTAGGCAGGTACTTAGTACTTATCTAATTAAAAACGTAAACCTTCTTCAAAAAACTGAATAAACAGATAAATGGCGACTTAATTTACTCTAGTTGTTATAAAAATTCTCATTTATCATTTTTAGACTCAGATAAAGTGGCTGTCTACTCGAAGTTTTTAGACGATCAAAGTAAATATAAAATTTAGAGACCTAAGGAATAGAAAGCAAAGGTATTAGTACCTACGTATAATATAGGTATAAAATTACCTAATACTATATGTATAGTAATCTCTTTATAAACTATACATACTACACTTATATCTTTTTTTTAAACGTGCGAATGTTTTTATTAGTGATAACAACTCTACACTCTACTTACTAAAACTAAACTAACTACTTACAAGGAGAAGCAATTGGACAGCCCATAGACCATTAAAGGCCTATAGATAGCTCAAATGCTCCAACCCACTACCAGTTGGCAGCGTGCCCAAGATGCTGGCAGTATTGCCCCGTTGGATTGCAATACTGATACGATACTTATATCCTTACTTCCTTACTAATATCAAATAGTTTGTATTCTTTGCTAATATTATAAACGCGAAAGTTTGTATGTATGGATGTTTGTAACGGCTAAACGGATTGGGATGAAATTTAGTAAGGAGATAGCTTATACCCTGGATTAATACATAGGCTACTTTTTATCCCGGAAAACCTTGAGTGAAACCGCGGGGCGCAGCTAGTTTAGAGATAATTGATAAAACGGCTAAGACTCACGGTTAGTCACGGTCTTAGATATTTTCCTTTTAGTTTTTCGATAGGCATTAAGATCCAAATGACGATAGGTACACCCTACCCCGGCATGCAACCCCCGGCTGTGATTGTGACGTTTTAAATTCACGAGGGTGGGTTACGCTACGCTTTTCGTAGCTCTTCACATTTTTGGAGCGATTATTTCCGGAGTATTTTTCTTACAGTCATTGGCGATTTTTATTGTGGTTGAATATCTCTACGGCTCACAAAAAATAATAATAAGGGAGCACCTGCCTATAATTATACCTACCCATGGTTTTATTTTCTGTAATTATAGGTTACATATACCTACATATACCTAGTAAGTTGGTAAAATTGTGAGATCGGTTTATTACTTTTTATCTTGAAAAATCTAATAATTCATTTATTTATTTATTAGGCTTCTCAAGGCTAATGACATCAGTTTTTATGGTAGGATACATGTAGGTATATATTATTTGCTAAATGTATTACCCATTTAAGAGAGACACGGCATGCATCCGCATAATCTAAAGTCAGTCTGCTTATCTATAAAGTTCTCCGGACCGGATCGATTGACACCATAAAAAGGAAACGTGAGAATTTTAGTTTTATATAAGAGATTGAGATTTTAACGTTCCATTTCCTTGCTGACTGACATTTTTCTTCAAATCTGTTAATGCAGTTTAAAATACCTTTAAAAATATGGATAGTAGAACGTTTTCCTGTAACTCCAATGGTACAAGTAGCTACCTAATCACAGACACAGAATAAGTACACCGTAGCACGTACAAAGAAACCTAACTATTACTTATACATACCTCAGACTAACATTCGTCCATGTTCTCTATAAAGAAATTAAAGAAAGTTACTCTACTTGCCATAGAATAAATCATAGTACAATTATCCTGTCTCTATTTCCGAACAGCTAATGCCATCTATCGAGAATAGTTAACAGCTTGAACTAACTAATGAAGTGAGAAGCCATTCGTAACCATTCCAATGGTTCATTTATTCGCTTCAAAGTTTCTAAGATTCACAATAGATGGCGTTTAGTAACTTTCTTTTTTTTGATAAAGGAGTTTTCTTTTTCGAAACTGAAAATTAGGGTTGTAAGTTGTAAGCATTAATCGATAAATGCATAAGCTGTTATTTTCTCTAGTCTGTAACGTTATTCTGTGCATAGACGAGCTATTTGAAAGAAATAATTTAATATTATTTTTTTAATAATTTGAAAGAAAAAATTAGCTGACATTATAAATTCAATAAGTACCTACAGAAACTGAAATAGTAACTATTTTTTTTTTTTAATTAGCGACTCTTATAATTGTTATGAGAAAATAAAAAATCCATTTACTGACCCCAAATGTATCTTATGTTATCGTGTTTTGGTAGCGTTTACAAATTCAAACCAAACTGTAACAAGTAATTAATTATGAAACAGACGATGCTATCTGCGACGTCTCGCCGCGGGGTCACGTATGTCTCACTGTGCTGTGACTAGTGATGTGACTCATACTCATAATGAAGTGTGACGCGTACGAATATTTTATTGTTCTTTTTTTCACATTATAATGGTTTCGTAAATAAAACATGAGTTTCGTGGTCGTAGTCACTTTGTGCTTCACATGTTTTGCTAACATAAGTATCCAAACTAGAATATACAAGTTTTTGTGTCTTTTTAACTTAAGATGTTGTCTCCGCGTTGCTAACGGTAAACTATTTAGAGGTAAAGTAAAAAGTCTTGTGTGATTTTAGTGAGAAGTAATGACAATAGTGCTTCAGGTTGAACAGTTTACGTGCATTAAATTAAAACCGTGAGTAAATTAAAAATGTAACATTAATGTAGCAGGTGTGTATGACCTTTATCTAAAGTTAGTACTAAATCTAAGTCACCGGAAAGACTATTTTTTCCGACTTCAAAAGGAGAAGGTTCTCTATTCGATTGTATGTTTTTATTTTTTTTTATGCTTGTTACCTCAGAATTCCGTCATTAATGAACCGATTCGGAAAATTCTTTTTGTGTTGGGTTCAGTATAGCTACGAAGTGGTCCCATATAAATGGACTTCGAAAATACATTGAAGTCGGATTTTTGTTTGATAAAACGTATACTTATACATAATTTAATTTAGTAACTTTCAGCAATATGTAACGTAGGTAGTTAAAAATATTAATTGTATTATCTATAATGCACCATATGCATACATGTTGCTAACTATAATATTTGAAAAAACATTATTTAAGCGGGTAATTAAATGTCGTAGATAGGTATGTATCTAGTTTAATTAAATGCATTAAATAGCTATTGTCTCTACGTTCGCAGCAGTTGGTCAGTATTAACATACCTACAATTTATACATACGATACTCATGTTACAATGAACTATAAATGCATCAAAGACTAAAGTGGTATTCGATCACTCAACAAGCTCGTTTCACGGGAAATAGGTTGGTTCACGTCTAAATTTAGCCCGTTTTAGAACACCAACTTCATTGTTTTCTAACTTATGCACATATTGAGTAACATATTCCAGACTGGATCGTATGGTTTCCTTCTTGTTTTATAATATTATATATTATTATATTGTGCTTAGATAAGTTTTTGATCTTTTGATTTACAATTTTATGAATAATAGTATGTGAATTAATAATTACTGCGGTAATGAAATTGACGCGTGAAGTTTCACATAATCTGACTTCTTATTCAAATCATCAATGAATGCATAGTCAACATAAAATAATGTTTAAGAATTTTTATCTTAGTCTTAACAACATGACTTGTTACAATAGTTGCATACGCTAAGAAATTATATTATATTTTTCTGTTTTAAACGTATTTAGATTTATTAATAAAAAATTGGAAAGCGACTTCTTATTTAGGTCATAAACAAAGAAAGCTCTGACCCTAAGGTCTCTTTCAGAAGGTTCACGGCTGCGTTGAATTATGCGAAGGCTTAACAAGGGCATTGTTCGCAATGGCTCGTGAACAATAACATTAAAAAACTGCCTAATTGTTAACACTCTCAAATAAAGTGAGAGCTGCTAAGGTTAATTTCATACATTCTCTATGATTCACGAAAGAGCACTGTCTTCCGGTTGAGTTTTTCTTGCATTAGAGAAGGTTGCTATAGCAAAAGATTTATAAAAATGGGACTTGTGCTGTTAATTTATAACTTCATGTTATATCAACCAAAATACATTTTAGATACGCAAATATAAATAATTCTAATAAAATAATAAACAGGAAGTTAGAGTAAATATAGAACGACCCAAAAGGAAACATGATAACAAATTAGATCACAACTGCATATGGAGATAACGAACGTCATTAGTTGTCGAAATAATTCTAAGAACACAAAGACGTGCGGGACGTTATTTATCTTTTAACAACAACGTAACTAATATATAATTATTGACAGATATAACAGAAGTAAATTTAGATTACTGTATTATTATACAGTTAAAAAATAACGGCTTGACCTTAACGACATGTTGGCAAATATATTATCTGTCACGCCTTTGCTAACATATCCATATTTATTCAGCTAAGTGGAAATGTAAGTATTTGGAGTTATATTTTTGTTGTTCTTAAATAGTATAGTCACAGAATAGATAATAGTAGGTGGATACTACGTATAATTTAATAATAATAAATTGTATAATTTAATAAAAAATAAATCTTTTTATTACACTATTTCACTCGGGGAAAAATAATTTGGTTTTATTATGTGATTTCTTTTTATTGCTTACAAAATATGACCTCATGCAATAAATAAGCTAACGATTGGCCACGATATTTATCAATTTGACTGGAAATTATTTGAGGAACGTGCTTCCCGAAGTAAATAAGTCACACCGTGAGCTATGACAAAACTACAATAAATAGTAATCAACTGTTGTGTCATACTCAGTAACTAGAGTTAACCAGAAAATTACTAAACATGTGGTAAAGAAAAAGTCATTGAAATGGTACCTACATAATGTAATTATAGTTACAACATTTGTTTAAAAATACTGATGATTATGAAGCCATATAGGGAAAAATATCTGTTTAGGAATTGAAACAAAATAAGCATTTGATTTAATTTAATATTATAAACAAGGGTATGTAACTCAGGAACAAAACTAATGCGTTTAGTTGGACTGATCATTACATCAAATAGTATCAGGTTTAAAATAAATGGCTATTATTATTTCAATGAGTCTATTATCACCCAGCCACACAAACGCGAATTACTTCCTGTAATAATCCTGTAACATTGCATAAAATAACACAATTCCTCTTTAAAAAGACATACATAGATATATGTAGTTTTATAAAAAAAAACACTTATAATACCCAGCTAACCTAGTTCGTTATCAGGTTGATATTTTTTAATACTCATATTGATAACGATTGCGTTTCTCAGACTAATGGCGTAATGCATTTAGTCACTAAGTATCTATTATATCATCACCATTATCATTTTCGACTGTCATTACCGACCTGTGACATGTCGAATTAATACAAAATGAAAACAGGGAATATACTTGGATCTTTATCATCCATAATTAGACAAATTACTACATTTTAAACTGCTATAACTATCGTTGCCTCATACCTTTTAGTACCATAATACGTTTAAATTCAGAGCACCATCTCCATTATCTCTATGTTACCATTACCGACAGATTTATAATTCGATTAAGTGCAAAACATTAGTACACAACTGGCGACAAATCAAACTACAATGTCCCTGCCCACGGCCCGCCCTGTAGTAAAAACTTTTGCAATAAACTAGTCCTGTCTACTCCCACACGAGCGGGATCGACTTAGACTGCAACCAGACCCGTATTATTGTACGGGGGCATACACTATCCCCAAGAGTTGGATTATTCCAAATGACCCCCTAGTTCTTCCACAAAACTATACAAAAATAAGAATATGTTTTTCTATATTCTTTATTTCAAGTTTACATTTATTCTCCAAATGCTAAGCTATAATGAATAGCCAAGGCTTTCATTATAGCTTAGTATCTGAATAGAATGGTACGCAATTGATGCTTAGTGGTTTTTATAACGCAAATAAATCAACAAGCTAGTTACTTCAAACCTTGTCCGATTTGTTTTTAACTTATATGCAGTGTTCTTATAAACATCTCCCTTATTAGTTTGGAACGACTGGGAAAAAAATATTGTATTTGTAACGTAATTGTCTCAGCTTGCAATTTGAGCAAATATCGGCTTTTAATGTTTTAAGCAAAACTTTATCCCCTACATTTTGATGTACTTCCTCTCCCCCTTCATGTATCATCCTAACTACGACCCTTGCAGACACTTCATGTGGGAGCTGGTAATGCCAGATCGTTCTATAAACTGCTCTAATTAAGCTAACTGCAAAAATTTGTTCCTTATAAATTGTTTAATTGATGTCAGTTGACATTCATTAACTCTGTTTTGTTAACAACAATATAATACGGTGTCACTGACTTACTTAAAACTTAGCTCTTCCTGAAGAAAGCCACTAGTGTACGGCACTTAAATAACTTAAATTTGACATCTTCTGTGGTGTAGTGGTTGAGCAGGTTAGCTCAAATCTCCTATACCACTGAGATTGCGGGTGCAATTCCCGCAACTGGATACATATTTGTGCAAGGAAACAAAAAAGCGCAACCATTTGTTTCGTATCTGGGTATTGTGGGACCATGATCCTCATAGTTCCTGGTTCCCTAGGTATAGGGAATCCTAGTTAAGGGCCGGGATGTATGTATGTGATCGTTGGAAAATAAAATATAATAAAAAAAATACGTACCTACCTATACAATTTTTAAGAAGGTATACAAAAATATAATAAAGGATAGCATTCCAGCATTCTAACCAAACGGATTAAATCTGATAACAATACCTTCGCACATGACAAGAAATGGGAGAGGAACAACGTAAAACCGTAATAATATCGTGTAATCTCACCACATTTAGAAAAAGGAACATTTTTATGTGGTTCACATCACATAATCCTGCGTCCATAAAGTCGGTCGCTAGGTTTTACGACCCCACTGGCGAGGATAACAAAGATACAGAAATAGGCTGCAGCAGCCAGCGGGTCAACGATCTTGGGATCATATTTATTCGCTCATAAAAATATTCCAAATTAAATATGACTCAGACCTGAATACTTCAGGAAATAAGAAAGAGCACGTGTGGAACATTCAGTTTTTTATTTGCATCTTCTTTAGTGTGAAATTCCTGAGGCAGTTGTCAAGTTTACTCCGAGATGTAGGTATATTAATATCTTAGTATACTCAGTTATATTTTGTGCATTTTTCACGATTATTTTACCTATTTAAATTGATATACAATAATATACATACAATACAATACTATCTACTAAGCGTTATTTTTTGTACGTCTCTAATAATGTTAACAATTGATTGTTTTAGCACATCACTATCATAATAACTGCTAATGTTTATATTGCAAGTTTAGATTGCACAGAATATCATTCATCGGTTTATTGTTAGGTGCTCAGTCTCAAATTTATGAAACAATTTTTTGTTCATTAAAGCACGTTCATTAAACGGCTGACCATAGTACCTACCCGTTACCTAAGCCTACGCGAGGCGTCCCATTCAAGTGTCTGCTAATGACCACATTGTTACCGACTCGGCTATCGCAATCAGCTTTCCTTGTCCGGACACGGGCTGGGCTACTGTTGGCAACGATTCACAAAGCCACCTCGTCTGACCCTGTTTCCTAAATATGGAAATGTTTTTAAGGCCATCCGCTCTCCTGCTTAATCGTAGCGGGTTTTTGCTTACACTTAAACTTGTAGTAAGCTTACTTTATTTGGCTTATTTGATTAAAGTTAGCTGCGATAGAAAGTTGTTAGACTTCGGCCGTTCTATTTCAACGTCCTACACGCTGTAAAACAATTACCTGCTTTAGAGATAAATTTTAAAGAACAATTTGTAATTGGTGAATTTTCTATTCTTTTTAAAAGCAAAATAATGTATTTGTTTATAGTTATAGTACGTACGTATTGCCTGTTGCAGGTATTTTTCTACAAACAGGAAATAATTGTATTTAGTTGTATGTCTATAAACGATCTTGTGCAATCCTTAAAAGCCAGCTAAGTGGTTCAATTAGTAACAAGGAAAATCTTATAACGTATCTCGTTTTAATAAGTCCAATGTCCTAGCCAAGCGCTACCGGGCATTAACACACGAAGATTAATGCCTTGCATTGGAGCTCTTGACAATTATATCACTTTACAAGTCGCACAATTTGAGTCTCGTCGGCCCACACGGCTCGCTGTCTCCTCTCGCGCTATAGACAAGCAACACGCTGTTTGCTCGTTTCTCTGGAAACAGTTTAAATTTAGAATTTCCGTTCGTCCCTACTTGGATGAAATGCGTTCAGTGCGTTTTCTCGTTGGACTTTGACATGTGGTAGCTTCGATGTGAAATAGTGTTTTGTTTTTTGCCCGATTCCGCGACTCTTTGACGCGCGATTAATTTGTCAGTGACGTGAAGTGATTTTTTTTCGTTATTGGCAAATCTTGGCTGTATTTTACTAGGTGAGAATTGGCATAATTATATATTTAGTGTATATGTAAATAACTCAAATAATAATAGGTACGTAAATCAAATAGTAACACTCTGTGATCACATAGATCTAGGATTTCATGTCGTACCTACTATCAAGAATTCACTTACATATTTACATGATCCAACAGTACAAAGAATTAACACCATGCTATTTTTTTATCGTACACAATACTGGGAATGGAACCCGTGACCACCGTGTCATGAGCTCAGTCATGAAGGCTATTAATGATAATAAAATATCGTTGTTATAGTTCCGTGTAAAGTGAGGTGTCTTGCGTAATGATTTGAAATCCCTTAACTCAACCTAATTACCACCTACCACAGAAGTGTCAATAGTACCAATTACTACAAATGTTTACCCTATTTGGCACTGTTAATGGAAACGTCAATTTCTTTAAATGTTTTCATTATTTAAATATTACAATAATACACATTGATTATGTGAAAATAATAATTTTAGAGATCTATATATCATTGAGGAACATCAGAATAAAATTATAGTGATGAATGAAACCGTTTGTAGTATAATTAATTCATCTGCATTACAAACACCAGTCCATCTTGAAAGTCGTATACCAGTTTATTTTATAGTTTTAAATAATGTAGTATTCGCATTCCAGCCAATATATTTTTTAGTAAATGAATCATGAAAATTGCAAAGTGTTTGTAAATTAAATACCTATAAGAATTTATTGCAGAAAAATGGTAGCTTCAGAAGATTAGTCATAAGTATCTAATTATTAGATTTAATTAATTATAAGTATAATAATACCTACCTACTTAAATAAATGAAAGGCAAACATTAAAAGCTTTAAGGACATTAATTATAATTAGATATATTATATATTATTTATATACTGACATATTGCTAAAACGTTTGACATCTGCTAAATAGACGTTAAACATTACGTAACAACATACTAAGACATCAATAATTACAAAACAATATTTAAACAGCAATAACGAAATCAATGGAAATCGCTAGAACAGAGCAAATCAATGACGAGAAACATTCCGCGAAGAGTCCGATATCAAATAACAGTAAAGACTGCGGTTTTACGAACACATTGATAGCTTATCGATTCAATCATGCAACATATACTTCCAAATAAAATCTACCGACATTCTAAGAAGGATATCGAATGATAATATTTTAAACTATGGTACAGCCTCAAACGTAAACAATAAGCGTAAACACCAAGCCGAGTGACTCACAATGACGAAGTTTTCATTATCATATCACAGTCATACGCTTACGTTAGTCGTCTTGGTTGCGAACCGACAATCAAACGTACGACTACACCGCTTTTTTACATTTTACTTTATTGGTTTCAGTCTCCCGGGATTCAAGGCTGCTTTATTGAGTGAACGCGAGTGACATAGTTATCGCGCATAATTTTCGCACGTATTTTCCTCAACGGCGAGAACAAAGAAATTTTTATTTGCCGATTTCGTTAAGCACTCGCGGGATCGACGCACCAGCCTGTTGATCTAGACACGTGTCACGGCATGCATACGTGAAAACGAGAGGATGCGAGCGTTCGACGCGCGCGTGCAATAAAAATCGAATGCAAAAATGATTAAAAGGAACGGTGATAATGTATTTGCGATCGCGTCGAGCAACAATCAGTGTCAAGGCGTGCGGGGTGCCGCCGCCGTCTCGCTCTGTCCCGTCAGCGGCGGCGCGGCCACGAGGATACCTCGAGCCACTACCGTCAGGATGACGCCGCCCGATGCGCACCACAACACCAAGGAGGCGAACATTGCGCTCTCCACATACGTCGAAAAATGGAAAAACAGATATGAAGATGCGGAAAGAAAACATAAAACTTACCTACTTAAATCTGAAAAAGGTAAATATATTTTTTTTATTGCGAAAGTCTTTTGACATTTTCCAACTACCTATATTGTCATTGCAATTGCGCATGCTCCCTTCTCAGTGATCGTATGCAAACGAAAACACCAGTGGTCTGAATGCTTTTCTCGTATTTGCGGATTATATCCGATGATAACCTGTTGCTTATCACATTAAATCTTGAGATCCTCCAATGCTAGCCCGAGTGGATTAGGTTTTTTCATGCGGTTCACAGCGGAATACGTTTTAAAAGTAATACTCGTATGATGTTGTCTTCTATTGTCGTCATATACAATTTTATTGCATAATACTCCGTAATCTTTAAATGTTAAATAATGAACTGATATAAAGTTCCTCAACTAAACTTATAATTTAGCAAATAACGTTTTAGCAATCGTAATCATCGATTTTTGGATTTCATAAGTTCACAGCACTATTTTTATTTTTATTTTTTCGAAATGTCAATACAAAGAAGTGTCATTCATGATCATTATTTTCGGAAAGTTTAATGAAATTGTTTTGTACATTTTCGAATGGAATTTCCTCTCAATTTTTGCTATTATTCACAATAAATGGTGATTTCTTTGTTAAGTTTTTGTATGAAGTGTTGAGTTGTTGACTGTTGTTACTCATTGCATTGTTTACGTCGTCGTTCACAAAGGCAAGTAAACTTTATAGCAATTAAGTAATGCAAATATATCCATTACTACGCTTAAATTACTGTTTTATCTTGTTTTCTTTTCGATAAGATTTCATCTTAGCACAGATATGAATATGTAAATGTAGGTTAATAAATGGTGTAATAATTATAATAATTAGGTAAAACGTTTAGAAGCCATAATATAATGAGATAAAAAAGAAGAATTAATTTCGGTGTGTAGAAATACTCAGCCTTGGTCCTAACCAAAACGAATTTTTAATTATTATTATTTTTAAATTCTAACTTTGAGTTTTATTATTTTGTATAAGTACACGTATTTGTGACTTACTTATGTACTTATTTAACACTTTATCATAGTTAAAGCTGTTTTCTAGTTTATTTAATGCGTATTGGTACTGTTAATTAATTAATTTAAAAATGTTGACAGTTCTTCCGCAGCGGGCTGCTAGTTTTTTTTTATTGCTTATGAAATCTGTTTTTGAAGTCATGTAAAACAATTCTCGTATGATGTTAAGCAACAATGTGGCTGTAGATAGAGCGCATAGATCTAGAGCAAGACTTGTCATTATAACATATAATTTTTGACTCTGTATGATATAAAGATCAGCAACCATACTTTTAGTAGGTAGGTCTCTTTGCGAGAGGCTGTCTGCGTAGGTACCACCCCTTTGCCAGTTATTCTACCGCTGCAGTATCACGCAAACATTACTGTGTTCCAGTTAGAAGAGCATTGTAGCCAGCAAAATTACTGGGCGTGGCGCTTACTATCAGGCAAACGATATGGCCATTACTCAGTTTTATAAGAGAAAAAGAAAGAAAACAATACAGTATGTCTATTAACAAATAAAATAATATTGACTGACCGGCTTACATCAATATCTATAATATAACAATGTTGAAATTGGGCAATTGTGTTTAGAAATAGTTTTTCAGATTTCCCAGGAAAGTTTAGAAAAACTGTGTGCAAAGCCAGGCGGGAAGCTAATACATACTTGAATATAAAATAATATAACTATTCTTGTATCAACATTTGCACTTAGTGATTCACGAAAACAGGAAAGTTTACCAAAACAGGCATTACATCATGTTTCCAGGAAAAACTTGAATTGACTTTGCAACAACCGAACTGTTTTGTGACTAGTGCATTAATTTTGCTATAAAGTCATGGTATTAGTAATTCTCTTTGTTTTGAGTTTGAAATTGATTACTTGTTAATGTATTATTTTTCTTACGGCCTTTTTTTTTCTGATGCGGGTTTAAGTTCCAGCCGGTGGTACAATACAAATACAATACAAATACTCTTTCTATTAAAAAGAACCGCATCAAAATCCGTTGCGTAGTTTTAAAGATTTAAGCATACATAGGGATATAGAGACAGAGAAAGCGACTTTGTTTTATACTATGTAGTGATAAGCCTTTTATTCAGACATTACTTTAAACTAACAAACAGTAATTACCTAATCATCATAACTTAGCTTAATTTAGATTACATTAATATTAATTGAATTTTAATTTTATTTGAAATTGTTTTTTTTTATTGTAATAAATGCATGCATTATATATATATATATATATATTTATAGGTATAAGGTTCTAGACACTGTCTAACCCGTCTGTGTGCCCTTTGGCAAAGGCCTTTATTGTATACCAGTAACATAAAAAAAATGATTACAGATAAACCTTGTAACTAGGGTAGTACAATGAGCGGTCTTATCGCTTAGAGTGATGTCCACCAGACAACCTTTGGATGGACAGTATCGGAAGAAAAGAAGTAGACAGTGGTGTACAATAATTCATAAATAAATAATACTATTAAACCATTAGATACTTATATAAATGTAAATCCTAATAAATTAATAATAATATAACTGTAAACTAAAATGAAGTGGTAAAGTATAAATAGTACAGAAGTCATATATTTTAATCCCATAAAACTTTAAGTATCCTTTCAAATTGGTCCCAAGTGCCTACGCCTGCCTTCTCACTAACTTAGTCTAAAACAGAAGGTGGGAAGATGACCTGATCAAAGGATGGCGCAGAATAGCCAGAGATAGAGGCCAACGGCGTCTACTGGAGGGGGCCTATGTTCAGGATATGTATGGACAACCTGATTGTGAACTGCTGGTGTCACAAATACAAAGCAAATGCAAAGTTCAAATCAGCAAATAAAGGCTCATCATCATCACGTTCCCACTGCTAAGACACGGGTCTTCTCTCATAGAGAGAGTATGGGCCGTAATCCACCACGCTGGCCCAGTGCGGGTTGGTGGATGTCACATGTCCTTGAATTTTTGTGATAAATTCTTAGATATGCCGGTTTTTCCTCACGATGTTTTCCTTCGTCGTTTTTAGAGCTTGTGTTAAATCCGCACATAACTTAAGAAAGTCAGTGGTTCGGGACCAGCGGGATTCGAACTCGGGTGCGTCGGATCGAAAGTCGCACGTTCTCCCACTGAGCCACACTCGCTCTGGAATAAAGGCTATTTTTATTTTATTTATTTATTTTATTTATCCTTTCAAATTTCAGCGAAACGTGAGTATGATGACCTGCAGCGTCGCCACAATATCCTGCTCGAGGAACGGAACCACCTGGACTGCGAGCTGCGGGAGAGGGAACGCGAGCTGTCCAAGCTCAAGACAGCATCCGAGAAGCTGTTCAACGAGTATGAGCAGCTCAAGAACCAGCATGAGGTTGATGCTGGGGTTATGCACAAGTGAGTACAATAAACACCTTATTCAGAATGATGTTCTAAGCACTTGTGCCGACCAACGCACAATTAATAAAAGAAATTTGGGTTTGTTGGGTTTTTTTGTCACTGAATGTCGAGACGAGCTGGTCGTTTGCCTGATGGTAAGCAATACGCCAGCCCATAACAATAACAGCACCACTCAGAACTTTGTTTTGCAAAATCCTGCGCGGCGCTGCACTGCGCTCGTCACCCTGAGACAATTAGTTGTTGAGTCTCATAATGCCTAGTAATTTCGTTAAGTTTTAGAGTGTCGTTGAATAATTTTTCAATATTGGTTTCGGCATATACGGCATAGTGAAGACACGGCTAAACACGAGATTTCGTGTTTGATTCCCGTACCGGGCAAATGTTTGTGCACAGAAATAAAGGCAAGCATTTTACAATACTTTTAACGATTTATACTACTAGGCCTACCAAGCTAGTTTCTAGTTAGCATTCCCACACGGTTTTATCTGTATTTCTTCAATAACTTTCCACACACTGAGGTCATACAAATTGTTTGTAAAAGTCACAGATAAAGGTTAAACATTTAAAGGTGGCTACCAGGAAATGCCTCAAGCCTTGACAGATTAAGTAACGACTGTTTAATGTTATGTTTCGTTATCTTAATGACTCAAGAGCTTTGGTTTTAAGGAATTTAAAAATCTATATGTCTACATATTAAACAGGTAAAGTTGGTAAGTAGGTATGTTTGTAGAAGGTATTCTCTAGAACTATTGATCCGATACTGAAAATTCTTTCACAGATAGACAGCTACACTCTCCCCGAGTGACATAGGCTATGTTCTATTGTATCGGCTCGTAACATGAAGGACGTGGAATCAATTCCTACGTCTTGTGTGACGTGCTATGGTAGGGGTGTTGCTCACCATCAGGTGCAACTTATTACAGTATAGAATAAAACTTACATGTCACTGAACAGAAAACATTTTACTCGTGGTTGGACTCTCGTATGCGGGAGGCCGTCTGGGCAGGTGCCACAGCATTGCCAGTTATTCTGCCGACCAGCATTAGTGTGCAAGCATTACTGTGTTCCGGCAGCCCTAGAGCACTCCGCGCTGTAGGTACGAAGCTGCAAGTACATAGCCGGACACCGACGGCGGGTCGCGCGTCGTTACACGTGCCGCGTCAGAAGAGATAAGAGCGGCGCGATAGAAAGAGAGATGCTCTGTAGGTTAATATGAGTGGTAGGTATGCAGCGCTACGCGAGCTGAATTGAATTTTATTGCGTCATAGCAAGAGTCGCTATTTGTTTAAGTTTCTTTGCGGAGTGATGCTTCTGTCCTTTAGTATTCTATGGTTCCGGTTTGAAAGGCATTGTAGCCAGCGACATTATTAGACATATGAGACTTGATATCTGATGTCTCAGGATGATGAGCGCAATACAGTGCTGCGCTATGCTTTTTATGGTATTAAAAGTTTAGGGTGGCACTGCAATTGTTATGGGCAGGCATGGCGCTTACCATCGGGTGAACGACATGCTCATCTCATCATTCATTGCCATAAATATATAAATATAATTCGCAATTCCAATAGTTCGAGTCAGCGCGTTCACTGTAACATTCGGCTCGACGTTCTCAGCTGTAAGGTTCGTAGTTGTATCATTAGTCATTACGAACGTACTGTAATGTAATGCTCGCTTTGATAAATGTGTTTGTAGCCAAACCACTTTGCAAGATGTCACATTATAAGTGATGCCATTTTAGAATGTTGGTTATATCTTAGAAAGTCCATAAATCCTTTTAAATAATCATAAATTATTGTAAATTCAAATACATAGATGACATGATGTATAGATTTTAGATACGTAAATTGATTTTATATAGCGACGGTATTTCTACATTCGCAAATTGGTTGAGTGATAGATGTAGGGAAATGTTTAGAATATTTATTACTGTTGGTGATAAACATATCGCGTGAGCGGTTCAAAATATGTCTATTTTTATTTAATCACTGTAAATAGCTATTTGACCTCATTAGACATCTATATGGGCATTAGACATCTATATACACTAGCAGGTATTATAAAGAGGAAAGTTTTTATATTTTTGTATGTTTGTAACAAATAAATTCAAAACCTACTGGACCTTTCAAAAATTATTTCACCATTTAAATGCTACATTGTCCCTAAGTAACATAGGCTATCTATATTTTATCAGGCCTAGCGCACTCCGCACTGTAGGTACGAAGCTACAAGTACATAGCCGGACACCGACGGCGGGTCGTGCGTCGTTGCACGTGCCGCGTCAGAAGAGATAAGAGCGGCGCGATAGAAAGAGAGGCGCCCTGTAGGTTAATAATTATGGCTGGTAGGTATGGAGCGCTACGCGAGCTGAATTGAATTTTATTTCGTCATAGCAAGAGTCGCTATTTGTTTAAATTTCTTTGCGGAGTGATGCTTCTGTCCCTTAGTATTCTGTGATTTTATTATGTCGACGCGAACGAAGTCGCGGGCGGTTGCTAGTATTATTATAAATGTGAAAGTTTGTGAGGATGGATGGATGTTTATTAGTCAATCACAACAAATTCACTGAACGGATTATGATGAAATTTGGTGTGTAGGTACTTTAGGCCCTGGAAAAGGACATAGGCTACTTTTTATCCCGGGAAACCACGGGTGGAAGCGCGGGGGTAAGCTAGTGAGTAAAACGACAAACATTTGTTTCGCAGCAGGAATCGAAACCGCACCTTCTTAAAAATATGACCTGACTGACCGCTACACCACATGCACTCTATTATTAGATATAGAAGAAATAGAAAATGAATTTTGTTTTTGCCCATCCGTAGATCACATTAATAGGTCTTGACCCCTAACTAGGATTATCTATTTCTAGAAACCAGATACTACGGGGACCATGGTCCCACAACACCCAGACAGAAAATAAATGCTTGCGCTTTTTTTTCAACGCACAAACATTTGTCCCGTCGCGGGAATCGAACTCACAACCTCAATGGTGTATGAGATTTGAGCCAACTTGCACAACCACTACACCACAGGGTCGGACTTCATGAAGCGACGGAGGCTTCGCATGTCATTCTTAATTTCCGCAGAAGATGCACACACGCAAGTACAGTGACATTTCGGTATTGCTAAATATAAAAATGTTCGTTTCTAGGGTGATGCAACAAGCCGGCGAATGGTACAAGCAAAACAAGCAGCTGAAGCGAAGAAGCACAGCGCTGATTCAAGCGCTGCCCGCCAAGGCTATCGACTTCGACTTCACTGACTCCAATGACGCAGGTACCTTTGTGACTATGTTTTTGCAAATAAATGGTATTTGATTTGAGAACAAAAATTAATTCCAGTGATAAAAGCGACGCAGTCATCGGATCAGATTAACTTGTGGCAATATAAATCCCCAAACAGATGGTTCACTCCGTCAAAACACCCCAATAAAAAGCGTCTCTCGCACCCCAGCACTAAGGCGTAATCTAGCTCGCACGTCTCCGTCTAGACACCCCAATATAAATCAATATAAATAGCTACTCTCACACCCAGCCATAGGGTACAATCTAGCTCTCACGTCTCCGGCAAGACACCCCAATATAAATATCTATTCTTGCACCCAGTGATAGGGCACAATCTAGCTCCTACGTCTCCGTCAAGACACCCCAATATAAATCAATATAAATAGCTACTCTCGCACCCAGCGATACGGCACAATCTAGCTCCCGCCTCTCCGTCAAGACACCCCAATATAAATCAATATAAATAGCTACTTTCGCACCCAGCGATATGGCGCAATCTAGCTCGCAATACTACAAAGTAATATTCGAACTAGGCGCGAACCAAGTCTGTTTTAATCGGTTGTAATCCTCTGGACAACTAAACGTTCGTCGCTTATCGACTGACATCTGTGGCAGCCTCCGACAGCAGCAGTAACGAGGAGGTGGAGTTCCTGAAGCAGACGGTGTCGGAGCTGAGCGGTCGCGTGGCGGCGCTGCAGACGGAGCTGAGCGCCGCGCGGCTGCACGAGTTCGAAGCACAGGAGGCCAACGTGGCGCTCGCACAGGTCAGCTCACACCGACATTACCGACTGTGGTGCCGCAGGATTACATACAGATTGTGGCAACATTCTGGGACCTTCGGGTACTTTTTCCTTTGCAGTAAGGAAGTTTTGTTCTTAGGATCGAGTAAATATTGGAGAAAGTGACAACTGAATTTTTGGATTTTCGTAAAAGGACACTAGAAAAATTTTATTACTCAAAAAATATGTAATATGGGCTAAATCGATCTTATTTCGCATCCGGAATATCTTCTCTAAAAATAACCCATCAAAATCAGATTGAGAAAATTCAAAAACATTTTTTCGTACTCTGAAGATCCCAAAATGTGGCCTCTTTCTGTATAGTGAACAAGCGTACGGCCCGCCTGAGGGAAAGCAGTATGTTAACGTTATTAACCATGAAAAACTGCAACACTTATTACTGGTCCCTTTTTGAAAGCCCTTACACTACACCCTGTTTTTTAAAATTCCCCGTACTATAGCTCCGCGGAACGACCGCGGCCGGTAGCCCATTCCACATCTTGAAGGCGTGCGGCATAACCTGGAGAATCGGACAGTGTTGGCTTTCATAAATCAATGATATGCGGATGAGATTTCGCATGATGTCTAAGCACGGTGGTAGAACAGTAATGGAGAAATAAGGTCGAAATGTTTTTTCGAGAAGCCTCAAATATAACTAAAGTCCAAGCCAATGTTTGCTGTATATGGTCGCGTAATATATATATACTCCGTGACATTGCGTACTGCCGAATCATTCAGCAACATTTTGCTGCAAAAAATTCTCCGTTCAGAAGCGCCAGTGCAACAAATTGTAGCCTTTCTTCAATATCCGTTTTTCAGGAGTTGGAGACGTGTCAGGCGCAGTGCGTGACTCAGGCCAGCTCGCTGGCGGAGGCGCAGCAGCAGCTGGAGCGGCACCACGTGGTGTCGCGCCTGCTGGTGGACGAGCTGGCGGCCCTCAAGCACCGCGCGGACGACTCGCACCAGCTGGCCGAGACGTGAGTATTACTGTCCCGGCGCAGCAGCAGCTGGAGCGGCACCACGTGGTGTCGCGCCTGCTGGTGGACGAGCTGGCGGCCCTCAAGCACCGCGCGGACGACTCGCACCAGCTGGCCGAGACGTGAGTATTACTGTCCCGGCGCAGCAGCAGCTGGAGCGGCACCACGTGGTGTCGCGCCTGCTGGTGGACGAGCTGGCGGCCCTCAAGCACCGCGCGGACGACTCGCACCAGCTGGCCGAGACGTGAGTATTACTGTCCCGGCGCAGCAGCAGCTGGAGCGGCACCACGTGGTGTCGCGCCTGCTGGTGGACGAGCTGGCGGCCCTCAAGCACCGCGCGGACGACTCGCACCAGCTGGCCGAGACGTGAGTATTACTGTCCCGGCGCAGCAGCAGCTGGAGCGGCACCACGTGGTGTCGCGCCTGCTGGTGGACGAGCTGGCGGCCCTCAAGCACCGCGCGGACGACTCGCACCAGCTGGCCGAGACGTGAGTATTACTGTCCCGGCGCAGCAGCAGCTGGAGCGGCACCACGTGGTGTCGCGCCTGCTGGTGGACGAGCTGGCGGCCCTCAAGCACCGCGCGGACGACTCGCACCAGCTGGCCGAGACGTGAGTATTACTGTCCCGGCGCAGCAGCAGCTGGAGCGGCACCACGTGGTGTCGCGCCTGCTGGTGGACGAGCTGGCGGCCCTCAAGCACCGCGCGGACGACTCGCACCAGCTGGCCGAGACGTGAGTATTACTGTCCCGGCGCAGCAGCAGCTGGAGCGGCACCACGTGGTGTCGCGCCTGCTGGTGGACGAGCTGGCGGCCCTCAAGCACCGCGCGGACGACTCGCACCAGCTGGCCGAGACGTGAGTATTACTGTCCCGGCGCAGCAGCAGCTGGAGCGGCACCACGTGGTGTCGCGCCTGCTGGTGGACGAGCTGGCGGCCCTCAAGCACCGCGCGGACGACTCGCACCAGCTGGCCGAGACGTGAGTATTACTGTCCCGGCGCAGCAGCAGCTGGAGCGGCACCACGTGGTGTCGCGCCTGCTGGTGGACGAGCTGGCGGCCCTCAAGCACCGCGCGGACGACTCGCACCAGCTGGCCGAGACGTGAGTATTACTGTCCCGGCGCAGCAGCAGCTGGAGCGGCACCACGTGGTGTCGCGCCTGCTGGTGGACGAGCTGGCGGCCGAGACGTGAGTATTACTATCCGGGCAGGGCGCAAGCTGCAGAGGGGATCATACAACGCTAGCGATTTTAATATGAAAGTTTTCGTACGTTTGATTCATTATAAATATTAAATGAAACGGCTAGGACTCACGTAATTTGCTGAATTAGTCGATCTAGGTTTCGAGAATGTCCGATGCTCTTCATCTGGGCGAAATTACGCTGCGACTAATTCGACAAACTCGTAAGTCCTAGCCGTTTTAATAAATATTTATAACGCCAGCGATATTAGACAGCCTGCAGTAGACCTGCACGACCAGCTCAATCAATCAATCAATCAAAATAATCCCCCCACCAGGTACAAGACGGAAGCGCGCGCCGCCAAGAAGCGCGTGAAGCTGCTGACGCACCAGAGCACACTGCTGATGGGCGAGCTGCCGTTGGACGAGCGCTTCCTAACGCTGCTGCGGGAGGTGGAAGAGCTCAAAGACTGTCTCGAGGAGCAGGACCAGCGCCACCGCGACCAGCTCGAGGACCTGCAGGTAACGTCACTCTCCTGCAGGCAGGGTCATTCTCCTGCTGGCAAGGTATCTCTCCTGCAGACAGGGTCATTCTCCTGCTGGCAGGGTGTCTCTCCTGCAGGCAGGGTCACTCTCATGCTGGCAGGGTATCTCTCCTGCAGGCAGTGTCATTTTCCTGCTGGCAAGGTATCTCTCCTGCACGCAAGGTCAATCTGCTGCTGGCAGAGTCACTCCAGTAGGTAGGGCCACTCTCCTGTAGGCAAGGTATCCCTCCTGCAGGCAAGATCACTCTCTTGCTGGCAGATTCACTCCAGCAAGCAGGGTCGCTCTTCTGTAAGCAGGGTCACTCTCATCAGGGCAAGCTGCCGCTCGACAAGCGGACTCAACTAAATCTAATGTATTTTCCTCAACGCATATGAATACGTATGTCTCACATGTTACATCACAGTATTTAAATTTCCAGTTGCAACTAGCAGAGAAACACGAAGACACCGATATTCTTCTATGGGAAGAGAAGATTAAACTAGCAGAAGAAGACGCGCAAAAAGCTCTCGAGCGCGCCGAAAGAGCGGAGCGGAAACTCACCGACGCGGAGCGGAAAATTGCCGACGCGGAGCGGAAAGCCACCGACGCCGAGCGGAAAATCAACGACGCGCAGCGAAAACTCACAGACACGGAGCGGAAGTTGACCTCTTCCGACCAGAAATTAATAGAAACAGAGATAAAACTGACTGAATCGGAGAAGAAAATAGAAATAATAAGGCCGAGAAGGTCCAATTTGATGTCCAGAATTAGTTATTTTGAAAGCGGTACCAGTGTTGCTGCAAGCGAAAAGAAAGAAGAAACTACTGTTGAGATGAAGGAAGAGAAGAGAGAAGAGGCTATTCAGGAGATTAAAGAAAAGGTTGTGGAAGAGGAAATACAAGAAGTTGTCGGTGAGTTGTAGTTTTTAATGGAAAAGGATTAAATTTTGTAGTTTGATAGATAGATTTACTGGGTTTCTCGTATGCGAGCGGCCTTCTGGGTTACCACCCCTTTGGACAGTCATTCTACCGCCAAGCAGTGGTATTATAAGTAATGATAACTTAACATTTGCACGCCTATACCGCAATAAAACGTGTGAGCTGACTGGAACCAAGCCTACCGCACTCCGCACTGTAGGTACGGAGCTACAAGTACATAGCCGGACACCGACGGCGGGTCGCGCGTCGTTACACGTGCCGCGTCAGAAGAGATAAGAGCGGCGCGATAGAAAGAGAGGCGCTCTGTAGGTTAATATGACTGGTAGGTATGCAGCGCTACGCGAGCTGAATTGAACTTTATTGCGTCATAGCAAGAGTCGCTATTTGTTTAAATTTCTTTGCGGAGTCATGCTTCTGTCCCTTTGTATTCTATGCTAGAACATTTAAGACCTATGTGTAATAAATTTAATTTGTAATGTTATGTTTTTAAGCAAATAAATATTTAGGAATTGGAATTTCCGCAAGTGTTACTGAGTTACGGTGTAAAGGGCATTGTAACCTGCGAAACTACTGAGTATGTAACTTCAGAGCTATTGTCTCAGGGTGACAAGCGCAGTGCAGTGCCGCGGACAGTGGATATACAAAAAAGTTCTGAGCAACTGTTATAAGCCGGCGTGGTGCTTACCATCAGGTTCATAATTTGCTCGTTTCGTCTCTCAATATGAAACAAGATTTTTGTTGAAAACATATTTTTCCATCAATCAAATCAATCAATCAAATCATTTATTGCGAGAATATAGTACATAAAAGTGATAAAATTCTAAAAAATAAGACCTTACATTGTACCATGACAATGGTGTGCAATAACATGTCTTACTAATTATTCAAAGATAAGAATAGAATAGATAATTTTCAAGATAATCTTTTAAACAAATTCGTAATCGGAACCGCGAGCAGATTAAAACACCGTCAAGGAGTTGTATTGCCCACCTTCCGTCTCCATCATCAGATCAGCTGGCTGTCTCCATAATATTGCATTGTCATCGAACTTTGATAAGCATGCAAAATTTCAAGTCTGTAGAATAAGAGAAAGTAGTTCTGATTTAAGTTACAAGATTTGACCCAAATAATAAACATGGCAAGTTAAATAAAAGCTTGTAAAATTCAAAAGTTCTTTATTTCAATTTTGTTGTCACAGACGCACTTATGAACGTCAATTATTACAATGACTCTACCACCGTATCGGAAAAAGAACCACTACTCAGAAGATACGGCAAGAAACTGAGGGGCATATTTTTTAGAACTTTTGTTACAATATTTTATGTTTGTTTTTGACCATATTATTGTTCATATGTGCCAGTTGGCTACTTGGCAGAAGCGGAATGTTCCATGCATCTTTGTCTTCTATTTAATTACTAACTGTATAGTATGATTTTTTCATTAGAATATTTTTCATACTCAATAAAAACTGTGAATATCAAATAACCAATCAAGGACCTCAAATCTCTCTCACACTTCCAGCCGCACCGCCTCGCGCCCCCACTCCGCCCCGCATGCCACCCCCGCCGGTGTGCCCGCCCCCGCCGCCGCCCCCGCCCCCCGCTTGCCCGCCCCCACCGCCGCCACCGCCCCCGCCCGCCGTGTTCAGCGGGGCGGGAGGCGACATGGCTACGATGTTGGCCAACAAGCAAGGGACGCTGAAAAGGAGCAAGCAGAATGGTGGTAAGGAATTGTTTTATTTCTTCTTATATCTATTCGTAAGTACCTGTAATTGGCTTTATATCAATTACCCTTCTGTAAATTTTTATTATAAAAGCTGTTGGTTCTCCGATAACAAAAATAAGTGTGATTATCTGATGACAGGTCCGTCAGACGGCGGCGCGATAGATGCCATCGTGGACCAAATCAAAGGTGGCAAGTTCCACCTCAAGTCTACCAGGGAACAGAACGCCGCGGAGAAGAAGACGAGAGAGGATAAGCCGGAGGCCGTGAAGGAAATGCTCGCTATACTTGGGACTTTGAGGAAGAGGCGCAGTGTGCACCGACCGAGCTTCGTGCCGAGCGACGCGTGACGTGAGTATACATACTGGGGACCTAGAGGAAGAGGCGCAGTGTGCACCGATCGAGCTTCGCGCCGAGTGACGCGTGACGTGAGTATACATACTGGGGGCCTAGAGGAAGAGGCGCAGTGTGCACCGATCGAGCTTCGCGCCGAGTGACGCGTGACGTGAGTATACATACTGGGGGCCTAGAGGAAGAGGCGCAGTGTGCACCGACCGAGCTTCGCGCCGAGTGACGCGTGACGTGAGTATACATACTGGGGGCCTAGAGGAAGAGGCGCAGTGTGCACCGATCGAGCTTCGCGCCGAGTGACGCGTGACGTGAGTATACATACTGGGGGCCTAGAGGAAGAGGCGCAGTGTGCACCGACCGAGCTTCGCGCCGAGTGACGCGTGACGTGAGTATACATACTGGGGGCCTAGAGGAAGAGGCGCAGTGTGCACCGACCGAGCTTCGCGCCGAGTGACGCGTGACGTGAGTATACATACTGGGGTCCTAGAGGAAGAGGCGCAGTGTGCACCGATCGAGCTTCGCGCCGAGTGACGCGTGACGTGAGTATACATACTGGGGGCCTAGAGGAAGAGGCGCAGTGTGCACCGATCGAGCTTCGCGCCGAGTGACGCGTGACGTGAGTATACATACTGGGGGCCTAGAGGAAGAGGCGCAGTGTGCACCGATCGAGCTTCGCGCCGAGTGACGCGTGACGTGAGTATACATACTGGGGGCCTAGAGGAAGAGGCGCAGTGTGCACCGACCCAGCTTCGCGCCGAGTGACGCGTGACGTGAGTATACATACTGGGGACCTAGAGGAAGAGGCGCAGTGTGCACCGACCGAGCTTCGTGCCAAGCGACGCGTTACGTGAGTATACATACTGGGGGCCTAGAGGAAGAGGCGCAGTGTGCACCGATCGAGCTTCGCGCCGAGTGACGCGTGACGTGAGTATACATACTGGGGGCCTAGAGGAAGAGGCGCAGTGTGCACCGACCCAGCTTCGCGCCGAGTGACGCGTGACGTGAGTATACATACTGGGGACCTAGAGGAAGAGGCGCAGTGTGCACCGACCGAGCTTCGTGCCAAGCGACGCGTTACGTGAGTATACATACTGGGGGCCTAGAGGAAGAGGCGCAGTGTGCACCGATCGAGCTTCGCGCCGAGTGACGCGTGACGTGAGTATACATACTGGGGGCCTAGAGGAAGAGGCGCAGTGTGCACCGACCCAGCTTCGCGCCGAGTGACGCGTGACGTGAGTATACATACTGGGGACCTAGAGGAAGAGGCGCAGTGTGCACCGATCGAGCTTCGCGCCGAGCGACGCGTGACGTGAGTATACATACTGGGGGCCTAGAGGAAGAGGCGCAGTGTGCACCGACCCAGCTTCGCGCCGAGTGACGCGTGACGTGAGTATACATACTGGGGACCTAGAGGAAGAGACGCAGTGTGCACCGAGCGGGCTTCGCGCCGAGCGACGCGTGACGTGAGTATACATACTGGGGGCCTAGAGGAAGAGGCGCAGTGTGCACCGACCCAGCTTCGCGCCGAGTGACGCGTGACGTGAGTATACATACTGGGGACCTAGAGGAAGAGGCGCAGTGTGCACCGATCGAGCTTCGCGCCGAGCGACGCGTGACGTGAGTATACATACTGGGGGCCTAGAGGAAGAGGCGCAGTGTGCACCGACCCAGCTTCGCGCCGAGTGACGCGTGACGTGAGTATACATACTGGGGACCTAGAGGAAGAGGCGCAGTGTGCACCGACCGAGCTTCGTGCCAAGCGACGCGTTACGTGAGTATACATACTGGGGGCCTAGAGGAAGAGGCGCAGTGTGCACCGATCGAGCTTCGCGCCGAGTGACGCGTGACGTGAGTATACATACTGGGGGCCTAGAGGAAGAGGCGCAGTGTGCACCGACCCAGCTTCGCGCCGAGTGACGCGTGACGTGAGTATACATACTGGGGACCTAGAGGAAGAGGCGCAGTGTGCACCGATCGAGCTTCGCGCCGAGCGACGCGTGACGTGAGTATACATACTGGGGGCCTAGAGGAAGAGGCGCAGTGTGCACCGACCCAGCTTCGCGCCGAGTGACGCGTGACGTGAGTATACATACTGGGGACCTAGAGGAAGAGGCGCAGTGTGCACCGACCCAGCTTCGCGCCGAGTGACGCGTGACGTGAGTATACATACTGGGGACCTAGAGGAAGAGGCGCAGTGTGCACCGAGCGGGCTTCGCGCCGAGCGACGCGTTACGTGAGTATACATACTGGGGACCTAGAGGAAGAGACCTCTGCCTCAAGGTCCCTAGTATGTATACTCCCGAGCGAAGGTATCTATATTTACGTTAACGAATGCCAAACGAAAAATTCAAACAAGGATTTTAGGAAAAATAAAATACGACCACCAGCTGCGCCTTGAACCAGCATCACAAACTTCTCTAGACGCAGTAATGGCCCTGCCCAAACGAGCTACAGTGCTCACCAAGTCGGATGGCCAATTTCTTCCGTTATATTCGTCTTAGGGGTGGCGTGTACGCCATCTATTGAGTTAGAAGTGAATCTTTTTCTCATCGAGCAAGATCAACATTGCAATACCATAATATTCTGCTGTAATTTGGTAGAGGGGTAGGTTATTGTTTGACGTAAAACATGAGACCAACAGACAGGACAGTGACATGAATGGGGCTCCGTCTAGCTGTAATTTTATTAAGCAATAAATTGTTTCTTCTTTTCAGGTGGCAACTGAGCCGTACGGAATTCTAAGACAAGATTATGAACTCAGAATTTGGGGAGACCTTTGCTCAGTGGGACACTGGTTGAGAAGTCCGGACTTCATGTCAATTATTAATTAAAAGTATTCTTTTCAATCCTAATTTCGCCGAATTTTACTATAGTTAGGCAATTTAATAAAACTTAGCTAGAAAAAGGTGCATTTTGGATGAAAATTTTATTATTATTTTTGAAATTGCGTATACTGTTGTTTATATCATATTATAATTAAGACATATTTTAATAAAAAAAGAATAAAAGAAAGAAAGAGCTACATTTCAAAACTGCCATTATATAAAAATTGTGCAAAATAACTACAAAATGAAATATTTATAATAGGTATTGCATTTTATAATAAACACCGGCACGCTCGCGTCGCTCGCTCTGCTCGCACCTAGTAGTGCTCCAGTAACCTAACAAATACCCTAACCTAACCAATAAATAAATAAATAACGCCCAACGATCACATACATAGATCCTGGCCTCTAACTAGGATTCCCTGTAACTAGGGAACCAGGAACTACGAGGACCATGGTCCCACAACACCCAGACACGAAACAAATGCTTGCGTTTTTTTTTCTGTGCACAAACATTTGTCCCGTCGCGGGAATCGAACCCGCAACCTCAGTGGTGCATGAGATTTGAGCCAACCCGCCCAACCACTACACCACAGGCTGTCAAACTGTACTGAGACTGTAACACTCGTCGTACCTATGTATGACTTTGCTTTGAAGTTTCGCTGTAGAATTATTCGTGGTGTTGATATTTCGTTGTTCCGTGATTATTGCGGCGACTTGTTGTTCGAATTTTCAAATTTCGGTACCAAGCAAAGTAACGGAAGAAATGTATTGGAAAATATTGCGCGAGACTTAGTTTTAGGACACAAGATCTGAATACACTAAAATGGTGTTAATTGTTTTTTATAAATATCTAAGGCAACTGCGACAAAAAGTCGTGCGACAAAAAGTCGTGCGACAAAAAGTCGTGGGACAAATTTTCCATTTAAAATTTATTTTATTATCTTCATTTGTTTTGTTGCTGATAATACAAGACTACAAATTGTCGCACGACTTATTTTCCAAGTGTGTCTCGGCCACTCTCGGCCCTTATTGTTATAAGTTGTGTTAAGTATACATATTTATATGATATTAAAATGTAAAATGGGGTGCTTGAAACAATAGGTAATATGATTACATAATAGTTTTGATTATACTTTTTGTACAGTGAATAAAATAAATACTTACATATTATTCTGAAATGTTAACAGAATCTCTGTCCGATCCTATCGTAAGTAATTCAATGCGAAAGTATGTTTATAACTTCTGCAATGTCAAGCTCAGTATAGAATTACATATTTACAAGCTTTTATTTAACCAGGCCTAGCGCACTCCGCACTGTAGGTACGAAGCTACAAGTACATAGCCGGACACCGACGGCGGGTCGCGCGTCGTTACACGTGCCGCGTCAGAAGAGATAAGAGCTATGCGGTAGAAAGAGATGCGCTCTGTAGGTTAATGTGACTGGTAGGTATGCAGCGCTACGCGAGCTGAATTGAATTTTATTGCGTCATAGCAAGAGTCGTTATTTGTTTAAATTTCCTTGCGAAGTGATGCTACTGTCCCTTAGTATTCTGTGATTTAACTTGCAATGTTTATTATTTATTTGGGTCAAAACTTGCAAATTGAATCAGAACCACTTCCTCTTGCATACTCGTCAAATTCCGATGACAATGCAATATTATGGTGACAGCCAGCTGATATGATGATGGAGACGGAAGGTGGGCAATGGAACTTCTTGACGGATAATCGTGAACTTACTAGTGTTTGGGCTCATTTTAATCTGCTCGCGGTTCCGATTACGATAAAAGCTTGTCCTGAAAAATATATTTTTCAACAAAAATGTTTTTAAATAATTATTTGGTATTCCTTCGCTACCTATCGTATCAGAGATGAATTATACATACAACATTATACCTACATAATAATAAAGATATGATATTTACTATGAAAGTTACCGACAGTGCCATTGTAGACGACATAACATCAACTTTGATGCATTTTATTGTAAAGTATTATTAGTTAATTATAAGATGATTTTATTACTATATTATATTATAAAATATATTTTGAACTCATACGACGTCGTTTCATTTTTTAGAATAAATAAATTAAGTATATACGCCCAACGATCATATACATAGATCCTGGCCCCTTACCAGGATTCCCGTATCTAGGGAACCAGGAACTACGAGGACCATGGTCCCACAACACCCAGACACGAAACAATTACACGTGCATTTTTTTCTTTTCAAGCTTTTAGAAGCAAAGTAACTTTAGGTCCGTGCTAACTCCGTCATTCATAAACCGATTTGGAAAATTCTTTTTGCGTCGGGTTCAATATAGCAACGAAGTGGTCCCATATAAATTTCATCGGTATTGGACCTTGGACTTCGAAGATACATCGATACATTGGTATTTTGTTTCATAAAACGTAAACTTGTTTTATAAGTTTTAGTCTGCTCAAGCCGACATCGGCTTAGAGAGCATGTTCGTTTGTCGAGTGTAGCCGACATTGGCGGTCAAAGAGTTAACCCTTAATTGATAAGACTATAGAGTTAAAGTAGGTACCTATTATGAAACAAGCAAACATCGCAAAAACTTTTTACCTATTATCCATATTTTTTTTAGAAAAAGAAAAAGTAACTGAAATGGGTCACTTTCATGTTTACTTTAATGGTTTCACTAGTGGTAGGTTTCTCGTATGCAGGAGGCCGTCTGGGTAGGTATCACTGCTTTGCCAGTTATTCAGCCGCCAAGCAGTAGTGCGCGAGCATGACTGTGTACCGGTTTGAAGGGCATTGTCGCCAGCGAAATTACTGGGCATTATGAGACTCAACAGCTAATTGTCTCAGGGTGACGAGCGCTGTGCAGCGCAACGCAGGATTTTGCAAAACAAAGTTCTGAGTGGTGCTGTTATTGTTACAGGCTGGCGTATTGCTTACCATCAGGCAAACGACCAGCTCGTCTCGTTATTCAGTTACATAAAAAAAACATACATATATATCCTGACCGCAAACAACAGAATTCCCTGTATTTAGGGAACTAAAATTTGGGGAGTAAGTAGTAATAAGCTATAACTACTAGGTCCAGCATCTGAGAGATGCCGTAAACAACTATCAAATCAATATCTCCAATCAGTTTTGGCATCACAGACGCACTTATGAACGTCAAAGTGAACGTAAAACTATTGTTTAACAAATATTTATTTACTTCATCTATAGCTATCATTACAGAATAATCAACAGTAGCTTACTTCCGACTGCAGGGTGATCGAGTCATAGAAATAATTACAGCAATAAGTAAGAAGTTACAGCACGATGAGATAACGAGTTAGCTCATGAAAGTAGTCGAGCGGGTTGTTAATGTTTGTTTGTTTTAATTTATGACTTACAGCCAGACCGAGAGTTATCGATATCGATTTAAATTACAACTCTAATTTGAATCGAAAGTGATCGTTTTGACAGCGGGAACCGCACGGTTTGGACGAGCAAAGATCGATATCCTTTACATGAGATTGTTAAACTATCATGGGTCACTAGCTTCAGAATTACTTATTTAGAAATGAGATATCTAAAACGTAGGTTTTCAAGTCTGGCACGACTCGAAGGAGTGAAATAATGGTCGATAAATAGTTCTTCAATAAAGTCGACCGCTTCCAATCAGACAGGCCGCCTGCTACCTTTGGCATTTAAACGGATCTACTTATAAAGGTAGGTAGATAGATAGACAAAAAAAACTTTATTGCACTTAAAAAAAACAGAATTACAGTTGGTAATACAAAATTAGTTGGGTAGGTTGGGGTAGTATACTGGAGATACAGGGAAGGAGCGAAACTTTTGAACCCTGTGAAGTAGTGTGTGTGGTTTATTTAATGTAATGTCATATTTTTGTATGTATGTTAGTCTGTAAGGTATATATTCTATGGGCCTCTGTTAATTTTACTTTGTTGTACTTTACTATTGCCTGAAATAAAGAGTGTAATAATAATAACAATAATTTCCTATAAGTACAAGAGGCGGTCTTATCGCTAAGCAGCGATCTCTTCCAGATAACCATAGGGTTAGAAAAGCAATATTTTAAAGACGATAGTGTGCAGCAATAAGTTGAACGAATGTAAATTATTATACCCTAGGTGTAGCTTCTAAGTACTACGGCCACATAATAATAAAGCTGCGGCATTCCCTCTGTTGGAACACACACACAACACATCATGCTGGAAAACTCCAAGCCGTAAAAAACTATGTTTTTGAGCCACAAAATTCCAACACCGCTGCATTGTATTGAAAATCGCTCATTAACTGTTTATTGAGCGTCGAGAATCTAGGCTAAAATATCTGTTACCTCATCTAGCCTTCAACCAGATGCATCAGCTGTTAAAACGGTCACTTTCGAACGCGCCGCGGCCGTTTTACTAGCCAAGCAGACGATAGATCAAGTGATAGTCACAAACATTAAGTTGTTGGGTGTAAATAGCCTGAAGCAATTTACCATTCATCTTTACTAATATTATAAAGAGGAAATATTTGTATTCTTGTATGTTTGTAAGGAATAAACTCAAAAACTATTGAACCGATGTCAAATATTCTTTCACCATCAGAATGCTACATTATCCCTGACATAGGCTATATGTCGACGCGAACGAAGTCGCGGGTGGTTGCTAGTGATTGATAATGTTCGACGCGAGTAGTCCATAGCCAATACTTTTCTAAATTTGCTTCCTGTACTTACCAGACAATAGTTTGCAAACGTGTAGGCTGAGGCCTGTCTTTATTCATTAAAACTTAGTTAAGTAAACCAATCCACAACCACTAACTACTGCGAAGAGGAAACGACCATTCAGATTATTGTACATTAAAGTGCATTTATAAAACAGTAAAAATTCACGACAATACAAAAATGTAACAGTTAATATGTAACTGGACTGGGTGGCATACACAGATTACGTGACGTAACAGTTAGTTTAAGGGCTCCGTTCACATTCGTGCGCTTGCATCTTTCATCTTCATATCTTCATCTTGCGGTTTTTGCATTTTCTCAAAAACTAAGATTTGATTTGATGGGTTACTTTGTGGAAAAATTCTTGATGGGAAATAGGATGGATTGAAACCACGTTGTTTTTTGACAAATTGCATTTTCTGGCTGACTGTACATATGGTCACATGAGGCTCATATCTTCACATTGTCATCCTCACTTGGTACATGCCCATTGTAATCCCCGCTATTAGAACCTAAATATAATTTGATGGTAATGAGAACTGAGTACGCAAGACGACACGACGAAGATGCAAAATGTGTTAAGGCATTCATTTTTTAATTTATTTATCTTTAATCTTTATTTCAGGCAACATTAGATAAGTTACAGATGTAATTTACTTATTCTACGGCCCATATAAATATATACTAATATAATAGGTATACTATACACTCACACACACTCTAGACGCAAGATGAATTTTTAAGTTGAAGACGCGTGAAGAAGATGAATGCTCACAAGTGTGGACGTAGCATTATAATGTCCACACTCGTGTGCTTCATTAGCAGCTCATTAGAGGCGCTAAGCCTAAGTACTTTTACACAGCACGACGACGGACGTCACAGACCGACAGACAGGCCGCGTTACAGTGGTACTTTAATAAAATATTTAACAATACGTCCCGACGTCCCCTTACTCTGTTTCCGTTGATATAGTAAACTTTATAAGGGAAAACTACTTTCTGGCGCTTCGCCGGCCGCTGCCGCGGCACGCTCGCTTCGCTCGCTCGGCTTGCGCTGAGTGGTCACAGTTCTAACATAACCTCACCTAGTGGTTGTATATCAGTAAAGGGGACAATGGTACGCAAATTTAATAACGTCCTGTTGTCCCCGTAGCGGGGACAAGGCCTACGGGGACAACGGGCCTACATTAGATTGACCCAAGCTCAGTCATTCGAAGTTCGAATATTTCCGCATCGCATCGTGGCAAAACTAACTCACGGACCGAAATAATATGTAGTGGAACATGATTATGTGCACCGAGTTAATACGATCCGATTCCGAGAAAACCAATTTTCCAAATAGACCGAATTTTCCAGTTCGTATATTCTCGGATTTAGTTCGGAGTCTGTGCTGAAGCGATAAATTCATTCAGCGGTCCTAAATTGAAAATCTCAATGCACTATGCAGTTTTTAATAGACAATACTGTTGGATGTATCGTTCTTCAATCGTGTCGTGTCGGACCATGTAAGCGCGTCTCGGCACTTCCATTCTCTTCAAAGGTACACCACCAGTCGTGGTCCGAGCGCCTTTAGACACACAAGTGAGTACTGCCACTATTTTTATTTGTTTATTTATGTTATTCGACAACTATTTACTTGACAAAGTTTTTTTTTATGTTACCCTCATTTTTTTATATGAAATACTTTGTGAATTTGTTTCGTATCATAGTGAAAGTAAATAATTGAAGTGTCTGAAAGTTTTGTTTAGCAATTTAGTGAATTGATTACGATCTCTTTGCAATTATTATTGTGCATCGATTGATCGAAGTTATACTAATAAATGGTCATCGAATAATGAATTTAATATGTACCTACATAAGTTTTTATCAGAATTTTTTTAAACTTGGACGTACATGCGTTGGTTGTTGTGGCTTGGAACTTTGAAGATTAGTTATTGTACCTACGATTAGTATATGTAAGGTTTTTATGTGATTTTTATATGGTACGTGTATAAATATGACTTTGGAAAATGGTGTGGTAAAATAAGTTTATGTTCTAAATTATCGGCTCAATCTAAATATCAAAAGGACACTCTTTAAATGTTGTTTATCTATAACAAATATCAACAAATAGTGGTGGTTTGTCCTTGGCGTGTCATTACAATTTAGTTATAATATTTGGCTAAGTGCAAATTTATTATTGGATATTTTAATGTTGGTAAGTACCATTCATAATCCATTCCACCATTCATAATAAGTAAAACCTAAATATTGTGAAAGGGAAACGTCGTTGTACCTAACTTTTTTTTAAACTGGCGAATGCCTTTATTACTGAAAGCAAACTACACTCTAGTTATTAAAACTAAACTAACTACATACTACATGTACCTAACTAAGGTAAAAGTTTGGTCGTAGAGTTACATGTAACACTACGACCAAACTTTAGTTCGTAGTTTATAGAACTCGGTCCCTGATGGTCTACTTTGTACATTTTGAGACAGGGCAGGCGGGGTTTTAGTTAGTAAGTAAGTGGTCCAGGCCAAATGTGAACTACCCAGGTTCTCCATTTCCACGTGTTCATGATGATTTCCCCCGTTTTGCCAACTGAAGCAATTCTTGCGTTTTTTCTGTGCACTAACTTTTCCCGTAGCGGGAATCGATTCGCAGCCTCCGTGATTTTTTGATGAGTTGACATGCTCAACCACAACACCACAGAAACTGTCAAACGCTTGATAAGTTGATATCTACTAGCAGGTACTTCTAAATGCTGGAAGAGGTAGCCCAATCCTCGAATGTCAAGGTTTCGAACCCCAATACCACATTTTCGTAGGTACACACTCCATCGATTATCAATTTAGCATGACATCACAGAGGTCAGTGATTAGATCACACTCCATTACCTTGCCCCTCCCAGCCCCTCCCAGCCCCTCCCACAGAATATTAACGAGGTTCTATCACGGAATAGGCGTATTCTATTTTTTTGGGTTTAGTAGGCGATACAAAAATTTGATTTCATATTTTTCCATTTAATTTTGAATTTAACTTACTAAGAATGTACGATACGTTGAATAAGGAACAGTACCTATGGAGATACTGCTGCTGTGTTCCTTATTCAACTTACCGCACATTCTTACTAAGAAGATTCCCAGCGTCGAACGTCCAAGCTCTGGCCTGCGGAACAAACAGACAAAAATATTTCATGGAGACCTTCATTAAAATATCTTTAATGTAGTTATAAAATTTCTATTGTTTCCTTTGTTTGAGTATTTGGATGATTGTCACTCTGACATCTGCTATAGAGTGTCAATCAGTGACACACCGTTTAAAAAGGCTGCACATCTACTTAATTACTAAGCCATCAAAGTTCTTTATCCAGGCTTTCTTTGTCCATAGAATTTTATCCTGCCTAGTCTTTTCGCTTTCGTGGAGACGGCCTTTGACCATACATACTTACTTACGTGCAAGGATTTATAGAAAACCTGAGACTATCCAGGAAAGACCAAACACGTAACCAAATCCACATTATGCGACAGATTAGGTCACTGACGTTGGCACTAAGTTTAGGTAAATAGGTCCTACTTACGTCAGATACGTTAGGTTGTACAAGGATGTAAATATTCTGAATGGGGACGACTGGGTAACCATTGATATTGGTGGAAATAGTTAGTGGATATCTACTTATTTTGGCCACGTTCATCGTACTCCCTACTAATCCAACCAATATTATAAATGCGAAAGTTTGAGAGGATGGATGTTTGTTACTCAATCACGCAAAAACTACTGAAATGATTTTGATGAAATTTGCCATATAGGTTCTTTAGGTATTGGAAAAGGACATATTCCGCAAAACCGCGGGTGAACCCGTGTGCGGCAAACCTTGGTGTCGGAGGTACGGACCGCCCGATAGGTCTCGCACATTTTTTTTTCTATTATATAACTAATAGACAAACAAGCAGACGGCCCGCCTGGATGGTAAGCGGTTACCGTCGCCTATGGACATGCAACACTCGGGGTATTACTGGTGCGTTGCCTACCTTTAAGGATCCTTTTCACCATTCTTTTAAAGTGCCCCATGTTATAGCTCCGCGGGAAAACCTCGGACGGCAGCCTATTCCATATCGTGCATGTGTGCGGCAAGAAAGATCTGGAGAATCGGATAGTATGCGATTTCCATAGATCTATGATATATTATGTGGATGGGCTTTCGCACGATGTCGGGCAGTGCGGTGATAAAACCGTGATGGTGGAACGACATCGTGTAATTTTTAACCGACCTCAAAAAAGAAGGAGGTTCTCTGTTCAATTGTATTTTCTTTCTTTATTTTTTTATTTTTTTTATGTTTGTTACCGCAGAACTCCGTCATTTATAAACCGATTTGGAATAGTACATTGTACACCGAGGGGAGAAAACGATCTATTTCTGTTCGAGAGTATGTTTAAGCCCGACGCGCAGCGGAGGGCTTAAAGGAAACTCGAGAACAGAAATAGAACTTTCTCCCGAGTGATACATAGTGCTTTATACTACACCTACGAGGAAAATAAACAAAATTTAACGCAACGAAATAAATTGAAAATTCTCGAGTTTCCTTTAAGCCCTCCGCTGCGCGTCGGGCTTAAACATACTCTCGAACAGAAATAGAACTTTCTCCCGAGTGATACATAGTGCTTTATACTACACCTACGAGGAAAATAAACAAAATTTAACGCAACGAAATAAATTGCCGCGCTTTTTTTTTCGTATTGCAGAATAAGGTTGCCATCCTCATTTCATTAAAAATAGAAAACAAAAAAAAACCGCCTCTTTTCTCTAATTATTTGATATAAAAACTTTTTGAGATTTGAGATTTGTATGTTTCCCGCCTCTTTTTTCTAATTATTTCATACAAGACCTTTTTGAGGTTTGACGTTTGTGTTTTTTTATGTTCGCTGCTAAAAAACAAAAGAAAGCTAGCCGGGCAGTAATGGATTTTCATACAACATTCCTGCCCTGCTTCGGAGGGCAGTAATGAAATTCCATATAACTTTTCCCGCCGCACATTTTTAAGGGAGAAATTACGAACTTTGTAACCCGTTTATGAACGAGTAATAAGACACTTTCCGAGTGGGTGTGGTATAAAATTCTTTTTGGGTTCAGTATAGCTACGAAGTAGTCCCATATAAATTTCATCGATATGTGACTTTGAACTTCGAAGATTGAAGTCGGTTTTTGTTTTTTTCTAAAAATTATCGTATTAGAATCATTATCTAACTAATCTCCCGTGTTGGAAATTCTCCTGCACTTCGTTCTACATTAGGATATTTTGAATTCGCCACATTTTGCGGCAGATTGGGTAACGTGCTACCAAATGAGTACTCTTGCGACATAGGCAATTTAAATTCATAACATTACCTTTGGCCGCGAAATCTTTGTAGATTCGCAGAATTGTCGCACAAGATATGAAATTATATTTATTACAATACGAGTACAATAAAAAATGCCCGTTGGGAATTTAAAACAAAGCACACAGTAAAGTACCTACCTCAATTTTTTTACTATGACAATATCATATTATCTAATCCCTATTTACACCTACACCGCATTGTTTCTCATTCCTGTTCTATCCATCCAAAGGTTGTCTGGAAGAAACGCTCGCTCTTAGCGATAAGGCCGCATATTGTCCCTCAAATTAATGTATATAAATTTACATATATCATTATTTCTTTTTTGTTCTCTGTGTTTATTTGCTGTGCAATTAAATGTTATTGTATTGTATTGTATGACTTGGGCCTACGAACGTTGTCATAAAATCAATATAAAAAAATCAGTCATTTATTTGCTAGAATACAACATAATTATTACATACAGGTCTCAGGTTAATTTATAAGCATTAGTATTCAGCCTGCAAGCAGACGTGCAAATATTCAGCATTTAATTTTATTTAAACGAAAAATATCGATAAATTCCCTAACACTATAAAAACAGTTGCTTAAAAGCCAGTCACTTAAGATTTTCTTAAATTTTATGTCACTTACAATTTTAATGTCATTTGGTATCAAGTTATAAATTAAAATAAACATAAATAATAAAAAATGATAATACATTATTGTCACATGTTAAATAATACCATCAATAATAAACAAAATTATAAGGGAAACACGCCGCAAAGATCGCCACCGTGCGGCACGGTTCCCAAAATACTGGCGGCGTTACCCTTTTGTATCAAAAGACTTAATTTCTGGGCAAAGTACGCGCCAGCTCTGAGATCCCCGAAGCGAGGACTAGTCTCGTCGAAATATCTACATTTTTTTTATAAATACATTTCTCTCATAAATATCTTACATACTGTACCAGGCGAGTCGGTACCAAGCCTTGACGGGTCACCAGTAAAATTATGCAAAATTATTCCCACATCGACTCCATGCTTCCCAAATCTCGTTTCCATGGAGTTCAATGACTTCGTGATTTTTGTTATTTGTATTGAAGTCATGCTATTGCTTATAGTTATTATTCTTTGCTAATGCTCACCTTGACCCCGACATTCATCTATAACTAGCTAGGCGAGAGATATTTATCTATAACTAAATTGTATTTACAAGTACTACCTTATCCTTAATATATTAGTTTGGATTTTACCCGTCTTACTACCGTCTCTATTCTATTATGTTTAGATGTTTGATGCGTCGCGTCGTCGTGTTGACCAGACTTATTCATTTAATTCTTTATTGCATTATTACAAGCAATGTACAAAAGGAGTACTTAATGGTAAAGCATTTTCTACCAGTTATCCTGTGACGTTATAAGAAGGTTACGAAGCGTGCATCAAAAAGTTAAAAAACTAAAATGGAAACAAAACAAAAGCAAACAATTTATATTATCTATTATTATTATAATGTAATATGTATGTAAATTTTGAATAAATAATTGAATAATCTTAAACATAAAAAATATGTATGTATATATGTATATATATAAATATTAACAGGACAATCGTATGCTATAGAGAGACAATAATTGCAGACATAAGTACGTACTTATGTCTGCAATTATTGTCTCTCTATAGCATACGATTGTCTGGAAGAGATCGCTGTTTAACGATAACTCACTCGCTCAACTATTACGACGCGCTCCTACGACCTCTTTGAGACACAGGAATCTCCTCTGCGTACCTTCTGTACGATGTCATTATAGGCAAAATAGTTTTCTTATAATGGCATGCAAGTGTTTCAACTTACTCTCTATGGACACGGATACAGATATATTCAACATCTCAGCGCTCAATCTGAAACGAACACTGAACAAAAAATACTTTACATATACGTCTGCATTATATTTCTATATAACATCTATTATTAATATATATATATATATATTTTCATTTCTATTACTTCTGTGTTCAAATCTTCTGTTCTCGTTTATACTTCTACATCAGATCAAGAAAGTTTGTACATATATTTATATCTAATCGTGTTTTATATTTGTGAAAACTTTTAATTGGCCGTCCACTATATCTTGTATATATCTGTTATTGTACCTAGATGTAAGTTTTCCTATGATAATAAAATAGACCGGTCATTGTACTTATCATAAGAAAGTATGTTCAAAATGTAATTTCTTCTTAAGTGCAATAAAGTGTTTTGTTTTCTATTAATAAAATGAATAACATTTAAATACACTACATATATCACTTAGTACAGGCATTGATTTTATTTAGTAGGTATGTTTTTTATGCAACTTGGTGATGATACTGGCACGCAGTATGCCTGGTTTTCTTGGATTATCATAATAATAATATTAATACCTAATAAGGTACGGTAGCAGATAAAACTAATATAAACATAATCTAATAAACTAATAAAAACTAAACTCATATGTCATGACTGTCTGCTGTCAAGTCAAATAAGTAGTATTTACATAGTATATTTACTCACCTTGCCTTTGGCAGGTCGTTTGCCTCTTGGCAAGCCCACGTCTGACTACAACAATAGCAGTTCTATCCAAAACGGTACCTACATTGCGAGCTCCTGCAGCGCACTCTAATGCATTTACCCTGAGATCTGAAATACACATCATCAATCAAACCAGAGAAATAATAGCATACAAAATCGCTCGTCCGTGTGTCTGTGTTTTATTTTATCACCATCGTTATTTTAGAGAATTTATTGAGGAAGTTTAAAAAATTTGTTTTATGTATTCTTCTTCTTCTTTTTCTTATGGTGCCTCTCCACTACTGAAGGTTGGCCGTCAGCTCGGCGAACTTTTGCCTATCTTGTGCCAAGCGAAACAGACGTTCCATGCTGGCAATACTCATCCATTCGCGGATGTTGCGCAACCAGGACTTCTTTCTTCTTCCAACGCGTCGCTTTCCCTCTACTTTGCCCATCATGATTAGTTGGAGTAGTTGGTATCTTTCATGGCTTAAGACGTATTATGTATTCGCATTCATGCAAAACTAGGGCAGGTCGCTAGACTTTGGTAGTTTTTGTGTAACAGGTCTTCTGCAGAAACTCGTTTGGTTGAGCAAGTTGCTATTTGCGACTTTAACCTGAGTCTTACGGTGACGAGTAAAAACAGGGCTAAGCACGAATTTGCAATTTATTATGCAAATTATTTTCGCGGGGCTACAATAGTAGTAGCTACAAATGGGGCAGCCTTAAAGAAGGTTTAAAACGGTCCCGCATGTGTAATGCCCTGAGAGTTGCAGGTGTCTAAAGGCGGCGGTGACCGCTTACCATCCCGGCTGGCTGCCTGCTTATTTGCCGACCTATTTACATTAAATAAAAAAAATATTTCATGTCGTGGCACGGCAACTATAATGAGCATTTATCACCAACGAGCTTGTTGAAGAAAATGGAACTGCAGTACCATAGATTTAACACAATTTTGTCATCCAGTTTCATCATCATTATCAATAGCGCGGAGGAAGAAATCACCTACGTATACGAAAACAAGTTTTTAGTTGTGCTTAGAAACTCTTTCCAGTTATGTTTGCCTGGTAGGTACTTTACCATCTGTAAGTTACAGAAATATAATATATTTTATCTATATCTATATCTATACTTATAATAAAACTGTAACGAAGCGGTTACTGTACATTTAAGATGTATTTGAAAATCTATTTTTTTAGGAGTATATGGTAGCAACAGAACCCAAAAATACAATTTTTAAAATTTTTGTCTGTCTGTCTGTCTGTCTGTCTGTCTGTCTGTCCGGGATAAACTCAGAAACTAGGGCACTAATTTGAATGCAGTTTTTTGAAATATGTTCTGTGGAGTCTGGCGCTACACATAGGCTTTGTTTCATCAAAATCGGTCCAGTAATATTGAAGTTATGACGCAATTTAGGAAAAAATATATATGTCCACTATAAGTTGAACCACGGAACATACCGGAGCCTTTGTGCACAAGGCTCAGCTTAAACTGGTTTGTACATGGGTTGACATGATGGTATTCTAAAAAATTCTTTGTAGAGTCCTAGGCCACATAACAAACTTCCTAATCCTTTCCTAATCCTAATCTATGTCTATACATATAATAAAATCGTAGAACCCAAAAAATCTGTACTTGGAAGATATTCGAAAAAAACAGCCAGGGCGATATAAAATGAGTAACTAAACATATTAAAACAGTTTTTAAAATTTTTGTTTGTTTGTTTGTTTGGACTTCTATAACTTAAAAACCAATGACGGGATTTTAATGGCGTTTCCACGAATATGTTTAATTAAATTCTGATTTTAATATAGGCTATCGACATTTTGAAAAATCTACTTATAGGGGGGTTAAATTGGGGCCAAGTTAGTATGGAAAAAAGTTAGTAGATTATCCTTAAATCTTGAAACTCAGAATTAGTTTATATAATTAAAAATTAACGAATACGGGTACAATATTTTTTGATATTTAACTTCTTTAAGCGAGGAAGATAGACAAAATGTAAAATTAGTATGAATTTAAAACGCTGTTTACACTATGAATATAAATTCAATGCATACAAGTAAAGTTATATTTAAATTAAAAATATCATGATAGAAATATAATTTCAGCGTTTTTAGTAACTCTTAGAAAACAACTCGCAAACTTTACATGAAAAGAACCATAATTATTTCAACTTTTGAAAATTCATTTATGCAATTGAAACTAGATGGCGCTAGGGGTCGCTAAAACATGCAAACGATTTTTTTATGTAGTGCACCACACACGGTGAATATAAATAAAACATCTTTTTTAAATTTGTTTAGTTTGACGTTACCGGAATCCTTCAGCTAACCTCTTGAAAACCCTCATCAGACCACAATTTTTTTTAGGTTTTGTCAAGAGGATGATTTTGCCAAAACTTTAATGTATGATGAAGTGCCAAACAACGACTTCAACGACAAACAAACTGATCCAGTTAACAAACGACGACTTGGTGGGGGATCGGGTGTCTATCAGGAACCTGATTTTGGCAGTATGTATGTACACCGTCCATGACTTTCGAAATCGAGTAGTAAACCCGTAACAATGAATGCTACTATTTACGGTTGCTGATACACACTGTCTGTCCGCGGCGCTACCTCATTTGCGTTTCTCACAACAGTGAACTGTTCCTCAGAACAACGATGGTATTAAACACTTTCCACAACTTTCCACGTAGCCTGCAAAGCAAGGCGCCTTCTGAATGACGACCAAAATTGGGACGAAACTAGCAAAAGCAGTCGTAAGTGATGCTCACAACGTATGCGCCATTTGTTCGCTTTAATTTTGGTGTTTTGTGGGCCCAATGCAACTGTGGAAGTCCAGCCTATAATGTTTTGAGGGACATTGAACAGGACGTTGATGTTATAGGACGACGGTGAGGATGGTGGCAATTCACTACCGTACCCCGTAGAGTTTTTGAACTCTTTGAGTCCATCCGGACATCCAGCGCACTCTATTAGATTAAAAATTTGGAATACAAAATTATGCTTTTTTGAAATAAGACCCCGCCGAAGTTGTTAACTTCGGGGAGGTTAGTTGTGTAACGGAACTCGGCTGAAGATAGTGTCGCTAGAGACGAACCTCACTGAGGCACTGAACCTCACTGAGGTATACTGATAGCCCGTGGCGCTGGTGAGTCAGTTTTCATATATTAATCTCTCTCATCTCGAACCACTTTCCGTTCACATTCAAACGCGTGCAGTTTTGTGTGAGCGTCAGCTTTGCAATGACGATCAATAAGTCGCAAGACCAGACTCTCTAGGCCACGGCCGTTGATCTGAGGACAGGATATTTCTCACAGAGACAGCTGTACGAACCTTCTCATGGGCGACGTGATCCCAAAGTCTTTACGTGTTTGCTCCCTGTACAGTGTGTTTTTCAAAAAACATGTGTTGTACACAATCTACAAAAAAGTCTCTACATCAGCGTTAAACGAAGTCCACGCGAACGAAGTCGCGGGCAACAGCTAGTAATCAATAAAGGTGCTGCTGATTTTATCGATACTTATATTTTATTCCAAATAATACATGACATCCCTAGCAGCTACTTTACGCTTGGTGCTAAAAAGGAATAAATATTTATTTGATTCCCCATTCAGCACCTAGCTAAAATTATGGTTGGTGCTGAATCGGGAATAGTATTGGTGCTGAATGTATTGGTGCCGAAAATCTTAGTGCTGAATCGGGAATACTTCATAGATTTGCTTTCTCAATTTATACCTAGGTAGAACATGTGGATACTCGTACAAAAAGGTAGATACAGATTTAAATTATTTATTGCTTCCATAGTACAAGGTGTAATTTGGTAAACGTACAATACCTAAAGTCTTATATAGTTTAGAATTGTTTGCTTATATGGACCACGTCGGGAACAGCAACATAAGGAGAGAGGAGGACGCAATTATTGGCATTTAAAAGTCAATGGTTCATTATATGTTTTTTTTATTCGTTTTAGTCATCTTTTTGTGGTTTCCTTATTATGCTGTTAATACAGTGGAATGGTGTAAATAATAGCGAATCAATATGAATAATTACACAAATTGTACATTGTGTATAATATTTGTGTATTTATTAATATTTATTCGCTAATATTCTAGCCAGCGAAATGACTGGGCATTATGAGACTCAACAGCTAATTGTCTCAGGGTGGCGAGCGCAGTGCAGCGCCGCGCAGGATTTTGCAAAACAAAGTTCTGGGTGGTGTTGTTATTGTTATGGGCTGGCGTATTGCTTACCATCAGGCAAACGACGAAAAAAAAATATTTACACCATTACCTACACTGTATTATATAGGTACCTACAAACTGTAATGTATTGTATTGTATAGTACCAACCATTTACTAGAAACTTGATAGATACTCGTAGATAGATAACAGAAGGAATTACATTTTAAACATACTTTCTTATGATAAGTACAATGTTCGGTCTTATCGCTAAGCCGCGATCTCTAACTAGGAACCCTTTATCTAGAATACGATATTGAGGTCTAGGATTTAGGACGGCTGCTAAGTCATGGTGGTGCTTGCTACCTACATACTTGGGGCTAGCTACAAAGCTTTAGAAAGTAAGGAGCGGGCAATTAAGTATCCAGTTCGAATTTAGCCCTCAGCCATGTACAGCTAAACCGGATCAACTGCGTTATGTAAGGAGAGTGGGGTCACTTTTAGTTATGTTTCTTTAAACACTTTTTAACGGGTCTTTAAAATACTACATACATACTAAGTAGGTAGGCAATTTGGCCGGGAAACGACATACGATACTTTTCATCACGAAGTAACGAACGACGAGTAATTAATAATTCCGAATTCTACTCAGAGTCGCGGCGCGGTGATCGGCTAGTTTTGATCTCTGCATTTTTTTGGATCTTTGTGATGAGATGTGCAAGTCGTTCGCCTGATGGTAAGCGCCACTCCTGCCCTTAAAAGTTACAGTGCCACCCACAACATAAAAAGCACAGCGTAGCACTGCATTGCGCTCTAGACATCAGCAGGGCGATCATGTATCTTTTATTTCAATCAATTTCAATGAGAAACCAGTTACCCGACAAATTCGCAAAGCGAGATTGTGCTATGAATCGTTATGTATACGCCCAATCTATTCAATTTTACCTCTTAATTACTCTTAATTTTATCTTATTGAAATTGATTGAAATAAAAAATACATGATCGCCCTGCAGATATTAAGTCTCATATGCATTGCTATACCCTAGCAGGGTCATATGTAATCTCACCACTACAATAATAACTTTTGTGTACATATGTTTGCAATAAAGTATTGAGTATTAAGTATGCCTAGTAATTTCGCTGCCTACAATGCCCTTCAAACACATAATAATGCTCACGCACTACTGCTTGGCAGCAGAATCACTAAGCTGTGGACTATCCGACAGTCTCCCGCGAGATATATCCCGAGAGATATCCTCGAATAAAGGCAAGACAAACTGGCAGTTGAGTAGTTCCTGATTGCATTATATTCTTCAGTCAGCGTTGTATTTTTACAAGCTTTTATTTAACTTGCAATGTATGTAACTATGTTGTTCGGGTGGAATCTTGCAAGCTGAATCAGAACCACTTCCTCTTGTCCTACGAAGTTGAAATTTTGCATACTTGTCAAAGTCCGATGACAATGCAATATTATGGTGACAGCCAGCTGATCTGATGATGGAGACGGAAGGTGGGCAATGGAACTCCTTGACGGACAATTGTAAACTACTAGTGTTTGGGCTCATTTTAATTTGCTCGCGATTCCGATTACGAATTCGATAAAAGCTTGTCTTGAAAAATATTTTTTTCAACAAAAAAATATTCTTAGATTTTAATATAGGTAAATAAAAGGTCTTGTCCTCATCAATCCAAAACAATAGCGATATTGTGAATACCTTGGCCTTTCTTTCTGTAGCCCGTTGCAATGTCAAGTGCGATGTGTCGAGAATTTCATTACCGAGCAAGATTGAGGTCGCCGCGTGCTTGCAAGGATAGGACTGATTGATAATCTTTCGGAATTCGATATAAAATATTTTAGTATATCTATTTGTCTATTAGAGGCTTTAAAAAAGGTTTTGGATTATTCTATTCAAAGAAACTTGAAAACTCTAAAACTAATCGAATGGAATGCGTGACGTTGCGGAAATTCATCTCAAATCTGAGACGCGATGAAAATATGTAGTGTGATTTCGCTGAATATGATGTAGGTTGTTGTTGAATAATATAATATGTATGGGGGTAGATAGTAAATTGTAAAATGAATTAAAAATAAAAATATAGCCCACGGCTTTTTTAAAAATAAATGTGACAGTGAATTTAGTAATTATTGTATATAAAAAACAAGGTATTAAATAAATTTAGTAAATAATGTAAAATAAATAAAGAATGCCCTAAACTAACCCTAACAACATCCGTTACGACACGTGTTTCGCCATCTACACGAGGCGTCACGAGGTGTCGACTCGCCGAACACTGGAACGAGAAAACTCTAAAACTACAATTATACGAGATATCGCAAAAACTCTATAAAATTATGCACACGTTAAGTAGTTTAATATACAAGCATTTTAAGTTCAAGGTACAAGCTTAGTAATGGCATAGAATAGACAATAAACGATGTATTTTTCAAAAATTATGAACTATCGCTCACTTTTCGACATCATTCAAATTTTCTCAAGTTAAATAAAATTAATAATTCATTTTATAAATAAAACCGACTTCAATTCTCATGTACCTATCTTCGAAGTTCAAGGTTGAATATCGATGAAATTTAAATTAACATATTAAATATTATATTATTTATTTATATTAATTTAATTTAATCTTGTAGCTATACGTACAAAACCCAACGCAAAAAGACTTTTCCGAATCGGTTTATACATATATGACCGAGTTCTGAGGTAAAAGTACTATCGAATTGAGAACCTTCTCTTTTTTGAAATTTTTGAGTCGAAAAAACTCTAAAGTAGTTAGATGATAGTCGTGATCGTAAAGCTACTTCGCCCATACAGTGCACCACTTGCGTTTCCCTCACGATGTTTTTTCTATATATCGGTATAGGTAGCAGGAGTTATTGATGCGTTGCCGAACTGGGAAGTAGAAACTCGTACAATATATACAATTCGTGATGTTGCGATTGTGGTTTGTTTAATATTCTGGTTTATATAACAAGCTGACATGTTCATTCAACGCGTTCAAATCACAGAACTGAATATCATCTTGCAGTTCTCGCTCTTAGATAAATGAATGCGTTCAATGATGGGTACCTTTTCATGGTTTCCTACTTCTACTATACTAATATTATTAATACGAAAGTTGATGGATGTTTGTGAGGATGATGGATGTTTGTTAAAAGAGTTGAAAAAAGAAACGTCCCCGCAAAGCATCTTGGAGCTAACTTCTCTAACGGGTCTATTTCCGAAGCAGTGGTAGAGTCAGTTTTCGCATTTCTTTTCTGGACCCGGACTTCAATTTAAGTATGGAAAAGAAATGGGTAGACGTGCTTACCTTTTTTTCAAGTCATGTTAACTGCGAAAGTTTGTATGTATCAACCATACAAATATATAAATATAACCGATTTTGATGAAATTTGGTATGTAGGTACTTTAGGACTTGGAATAGCGCATAGGCTACTTTTTATCCCGGGAAACCGCGAGTGCAGCTAGTAAGTTATAATTTTTAACACCTATGTGTTTATGACGGTTAAAGTTGCATTTATATCGATCCGCGTCTCTAACGACTCGTACATATGTAGGTATATAATTATCTTTCTACCTATAACACAAATATACAACTATTTTACCCATACCAATGATGAATAGGATAATACGAGTAGGTAATTAAATATGATAACTAGGTATCTAAAAACACCTTTTTTATACTAACAATGGAAGTGGTTGGTAATCCTACGCGTAGGTCCACGAAAATAGGATTATATATGAAAAAAATACTTTCAATATTTTTAGTCTATGGTTTTTGACGTTATTTTTGAAGTTTGCTTGACTTTGCAATTTTAAGTGTTTGTATTATTTATTTACCATTTATTGGTTTTGTAAAATGTGTGAAATAATTGAGATATCAATTCGGAGAGATTCTAGTCAACTGTGAAAATAAATCATAAATATTATTATTGTAAGTTACCGCACTGGATTGAACGTATTTTGCCAAATTACTAAATTAGTTTAAAATTAAGTATATAAAACGCATTGTGCCTACATACCTAGCCCTATCCTTGCTCCTCTGCATACAAAATGTACTCAATGCCCAGCTCTGAATTGCAAGTTGGCACCTATATCACACTGCAAGTAGCACACACATAAAAAAAAAAGTTAAATCACTTATCCTGTTCACGAAGATCTCGGAAAACAATAAGAAATAGATCGATCCTGTTGGAAATCGGTTAAAAATATACTTATCAAGAGTTCGAGTGAGATGGCTCATAGTCATAGTATCAGTAACATGAGTAATATATAAATAGGTATACAGAATACACCCACCGAACAAAGCCATGCCGTCAAGCGACCTGGTCGTGTTTCGGGATGGTGTTCGGTGAACCATCGGGGAGACGGGTCTGAGCAGCCGCTCAACTGCCGTCTCTCTCTAGGTCTATGTGCTCCATCTTAGGCCACATCATCGCTTCACATCAGGCGAGATAGCGGCCAAACAGATCTATCAAGCGTAAATAAATAAATTAAAAAAAATACAGATACAGTAGCAGTAACCAGACCAGAGTAGACCCCGCAAGCAGCACCTGTTCACTAGTATGACTCGTGGACCAGCCGTCACCCCCTCAACCATATTCGAGGGAAGGGAACCTAAAATGTATCTCCCAATTAAAGTACCAGTAATATTTGTTTTTATTTTTATATTCATTTATTTGCACCGCCGACTTCTCTTACTCTGTTAGTTCTTTCCAAACGAAGGTTGACTGGAAGAGAACGCTTTTAGAGATAAGTCCGCCCATTTTACTGTACTTTGTAAGCCAATTCCTGTACCTTGTTATTTTGTATTATGGTGTACCATAAAGCATTTTTGTATATGTATATGTACCTATAGGCTGTGCTATAGGTTATATTGGTATAAGTACCTACTACTTACCCTAGGTAAGGAAAAACTTGTAGATAAGCATGTCTAATGAATTATACCACGTGCGTGTCTACTAGACTTGTTAAATCAGTCATAGGAATATAGAACCAGCTAGTCCAGCTACCATTGCGTGTAGGTAGGTACTTGCAGCTTTACATTGTAAATCCGTAATAACTTCATGTTTTCCGCGGATAATCGCTGTAGTCTTCTTTTGTCGTAATTAAAATACTGCGAGACATTAGATGCCTAAGCTGGTATATAATTCTTTAGGCGCCTGATAGTAACAAGGTTAACTTGGTAACCCCCTTTTTTCAAAGCCGGATATATAACAATAACACTAAGAATAAGAAACGTTTATTTACAACAATAAATTCAATCTATGAACATATGACATATAAATTATGCAGTATATAAAAAAAATATGCAGTATATAAGAAAAAAATGTTATGCAATTGTTATAGGCAGGTGTGACAATTACCATCAAGCGAACGACTTGCTCGCGTTATCATTAAATTCCATAAAAATGTACATAAAAATAGAAAACAGAAATACCTACTTATACCCATACCTACTTACATAAATAATATATAACGCCCAACGAACACATACATAGATTCTGGCCTCTAACTAGAATTCCCTGTATCTAGGGAACCAGGACCATGGTCCCACAACACCCACACGAAACAAATACTAGCACTTTTTTATGTGCACAAACATTTGTCCCGTCGCGGGAATCGAACCCGCAACCTCAGTGGTGTATGAGATTTAAGCCAATCTGCCCAACCACTACACCACAGAGACTATCATAATATATAAGGAGATTTAAAATATCAATTTAGGCCATGATCACACGTAAGCCTTGCATAAAATGCACTAGAGGTAGGTAAATATGCGAAAATTATGTAAAACTTGTTTTTATGTGTTCGACATGAGGGCGTTATTTACATTCCTTATTACGGATAAACATACGGACGGCGTACCCACATTTGTAAAGATATATTTTTATGTAAACTCGGTCAGGGACAAGGATTATTGCACTTTATTGGTTGTTTTTAAATTTAATCTGTTACAGGTATTACTTTGTCCTCTTAGTTTAAGTTTCCTGTTGGCACGTGGTTCATAAATTATAAATTCATGCAGCCATAGGATTCTCATAGCGAAAAACTCAAACAAGGTTCTCCTCGATGGTTCACCGAACACCATCCCGAAACACGACTAGGTGGCTTGACGGCATGGCTTTGTTCGGTGGGTGGTATTATCTAGGAAATTATCTATCTACATCAGAGCCTAGCACTCCAAGCCTAAACCAAAACCAGCTTATATCACTCAGGGATAGTGAAGCTTTCTATCAGTGAAAGAAATTTTCAAAACCGGATCAATAGTTGCTACAAACATAATACTTAGAATCTTATTTGTATTATTAGTATAGACTACCTCTTTTCCCGCGACTTCGTCTGCGTGGACAACAGAGAACGCCGTAGAATTTCTGCTATCTGTGTGTATAACTAAAGATTGAAAAGTCGGGCCTTAGTCTACTTTCAACAATCTGCCAATCGCAGGCCTATCCTACTGCTAAGATAGATGCCTTAAAGACATTTTTTCTCAATTCTAAGGTTCTTTATCGTTCTGTTGCAGACACGATGGGCTGGCTTGCGACCGTGGGCGTTCTGTGCGCCTTGCAGCTGACGCGCGGCGCCAGCGACTACCTCCTGCCCGGTGACGTCATCCCGCACCACTATGACGTCAGGCTGCTGTATGACATCGACCCTAGTACCAACTATAGCTTCTACGGAGTCGTTGATATTATGGTGAGTGATAACCAAAAACAGAGATAAGTGACTAATTTATTCATGTAATTCTGCAACTCGCAAAACAAGGCTACGGCAAGCCTAATGGTGCACCTCCAGGAGCAGTGGTGATGTTTTGCCGTTGCCAGCTATGTAATGAAGGGAGGAATGAGAATGGAGGAGAAAGGCTGGCCTCCTGCACCAATGTTGAAACATATCAGGGCCTTGTAGCCAGCAAAATTACTGGGCATATTATCTGATGTCTCGGGGTGATGAGCGCAATGCAGTGCTATTGCAGTGCTTTTTATGGTACATATTTAAAGTTCTGCGTGGCAGGCATCATCAGGCGAACGACTTGCTCGTCTCATCACTCAGTTGCATGTAAAAACATGCGCTTCACGACTACGACCCAAGGATTGTAAGATTGTGGTGACGAAGCAGACCGAGACAGAGAACCAAAATTATAATAGTCACAGTAAAGACAAAGAAGTGATGATGCCAAGCAGTTGACCAGCAGTCTTCATCTTTTTATCATGCAAATGTGCTGGCCATTGTGCGAACGACACAAAACATACAAACAATATAATTGTAACGGTTATGGAAAACGTCCGAAACTTTTCGTTCTTTAACAAAAGCATGAAATTCAGTTAGCATCAAAAATCGGAACTTCATTTTTCACCATCAAAGTATTGAACGCGAAACCGCGCTCTACTTCAGTAGGTGTCTCAGTCTTTATAAAACCACTGACTGACTTAAACTGACTCGTCCAAGAGTGAGTAATTAAGTGTTTGAGTTTTCCTGTCTAACGAAATATAAGGAAAAATAAACAACAAAACGAAATTTAAAATTGGCTCGCACGTTCCCCTTGGCTTCTACGATAGAACACTCAATAGTAGCTACAAGTCTTCTCTCAATTCAAGAGCTTGCTTAGATACGAGTTCTAAGCCTTGATTATTACCTATACTTGCCTACCTACATACGCGTGTGTTTACAGTCAACTTCAAAACCGTAGCGAACTCTTGTACTATTAGTTATTCTGTGGCGAAACTTCCATATTAAAGGAGATTCCAGTCAATCGGACATGGTCGGGTCTAGAAGCGAATCGCTCTTCACGGAATGTTTACCAATGTTTAAATTAGTGTAGCTGTAAGAAATGGTAATTAAGAACGACGTAAAGTTGCCAGCCTGTCGGTATTTTATGGGATTCATCACGGTCAGTGTGCGATGGAATTATACGAGCTAATTCCTCCATCTCCTTTCTACCATCGGACAGTAAAACGCACGAAAACTCGGTATCCTTACATGGTAGACATTCCTCCTGCCCGAACAAAGCGTTTTGCTTCGACCTTTATAATGCGAACAACTAAGAATTGGAACACCTTACCAGCGTCTTTGTTTCCCGATTCTTATAATCGGAGTAGGTATATTTAAGTCTCGAGTGAATCTTCTAGGCAAGCATGATCCATCATCGACCACGTCGTCGCTTTCCATCAGGTGAGACTGCGGTCAAAATTAAATGCTTGCCTATTCGGTAATAAAAAAAAGCTAATTTAAATAACAGTTAGTTAAGCTACAAGTTTTTTTGAATAGGATCATGTGCAGGTCACGTTTGTCAATTTTACCTACATAATAAACGGTGATCGCGGGAAAAGCCAGCACGTTGAGTACGATTAATAACGGGCAGTGCTGCCGGTCAACTGTTATGAATCGCCCAAGATGGTAGGCGGACAAATCTTGAGCGATTGACAGCGAATTAACTGCATGATAGCTATTTAATTGTTTGACAGCAGTTCAGCGGCTTCTTGCAAGCCGACGTAATCGCACTACTGCTATTTTTTTATGTAACTGAATGACAAGACGAGCTGGTCGTTGGCCTGATGGTAAGCAATACGTGAGCCCATAACAATAACAGCACCACCCAGAACTTTGTTTTGCAAAATCCTGCGCGGCCCTGCACTGCGCTCGTCACCCTTAGACAATTAGCTGTTGAGTCTTATAATGCCCAGTTATTTCGCTAGCTGATATTAAATAAATACCTGCTGGACTATTATTATTTTATTGCCAGACTGACTCCACAAGTAAAATAAGGATAAAATAAGCAAAACGATCGTTTGCATTTTTAGTCAATAGAAATTGGCACATATATACCTACATATTAATATTCGCGACTTGTCGTCCGATGGCGACATGTCGTGAATTAAGTGGTAGCTTCAAGGTTTTCCTTTGCTATTTACCTTTTGTATTTGTACCTACTTAGGTATATACTAAAAAAATACTGGGCATTATGAGAATTGAGATATCTCAGGAGCCACGTAATAAAATGAGTCAAGTGCCGCGGAGGATTTAGCATAGCAATGTTCTGGGTGGTGTTGCAGCTGTTATGGGCAGGCGTGGTTGCTTACCATCAGGTTCTCGTCACTCAATAACATAAAAAATCTATACTTTTATGTTGTACCTATGAGTAAACAATTATATTCAGGACTAGACTGAGGAGCTAAATGTTTTTGAGATGGCAATATAGGCTTAGAAAGTCGACCTTTAACTGGTCACAACAGGAAAATTCCACTTGAAACTAGTTTGTAAACTCTATGGAGAAACCACTGAAGTTCAAATAAGAAAAAGGCTTACACATTTTCATTCAATTCTCCATATAAATACAACTTATCAGTCTTTTACATTCGTTAAAAGTTATTAAAATGTCTTATTATTTATAATTTATTAAACCTATTTAAAAACATTTGCATTGTTCTTGTTGTTTATTTGCGGTTTGAACACAATATAACAATACATACTTAGTAATACATATAACCAAATATAACCCGCAAATAAATTTTGTAATTGTGGATTCTCTTAAGTTTATAGCGTGGGTTACCAACGACTCTGTACTTAGTGCCTATCTACCTAATGGTGTTTTTTATATTCGTAAATTTCAGTCTTGCGTTTGACCGATATCTCACTTGTTGTTAAGTGACGATGCGGTCGAAGATGTAGCACGCTCGCCTAGAAGAAACCTGTTCACTCTTGTCTTAAAAACACCCAGGTTATAGCTATCCGGAAACACAGATGCCGGCAAAGTTCCACTCCTTGGCCGTTCGCACTATGAAGGTCGAAGCAAAGCGCTTGGTGCGAGCAGGAGGGATGTCAACCATAAATTGATGACGGCTTGCCGTACGTCTGGTCGTCCGGTGATGGAATGGGGATGGCGGAATAAGTTTGTGTAATTCCGTCGCACCCCTCTTTCTTAATTCTTGAATATGCCGGTTTCCTAACGATGTTTTCCTTCACCGTTTTTAGAGCGAGTGTTAACTCCGCATATAACTCGGGTGCGTCGGATCGAAAGTCGCACACGCTCCCACTGAGTCACACTCGTTCTTCAGCCACACTCAGTTATAGATTTATTTTGTCAATCACCTTGAATGACTAAAAGAGGCAGTTTGTCGTCATGCCTACTTTTCGATGCATTTGAAGCCTTGACCAGCACAGACAATTTTATGCATGAACAATTTTAAAAACATATCCACTCAACACAAAAAGTAACCTTGCCGGGTGAAAACTATCAAATAATGAATTATGCCTCGTTTTGTAAGCAAGAGCTGTCGCAATGCCACCCGCTTTACGTACTAAGTCAATAATATAGTTTACTCGGTCAAACGATAGGTATTGTCACAGAATACTTGTCAGTTTCTTATCGACTGTGGTCAAAGAATAGTTATCAGTTTTTATAGACATCCCTAATGGTAACAGAATGTAACAGTTTAAATACAAACATTAGAAGAATAAGTGTAAGTTTCTATGAATCGACAGGTGACACAGCATATGTTTTAGTTTCTATGAAGCCATCCTCTATACTTCTATTAAGGTCACAGAATACTTCTATCATTTTATAGATAAGTAATGTCCCAGAATATCTATAAGTTTCTAGGAATCGATCGATGTTGTCACAGATTACCTTGCAGCTAGTATGGATATGGATGTATCGATATGTGAAGTCACAGATTAACTAATACATACTATATAGGTATACGTAGATACTTATTGTTATATGGTCACGTACAAGTATATCCAATACGGTACTTTTGTCACAGATTAAGCGCTTTGTGCTTAGAACATTAGAAAGTAACTTGACACTTTTGTTAAAATTGGTGTCTATTTGTCTATTCAACTTTTAGTTGCTTGTTTCAGTCCAGGTATAGGTACCTACCTTTTTACTTTCTAATTTGCTTACGTAAGACTGATGTAAGATATCATAAAATAATTTACAATAATAAGCAATACCTAATTATTTGTGTACACACTAGCGCCAAAGTAAAATGGCGGTTTAAACTGTGGTTTAAAGTAGTTAGTACTGTTGTTTATTCTGTCGTTAAATTCGAGCTTTATGTCAATTGTCGACGTTAACACACGATTTCGAGTTGGTGCGAGTGGGCGGTATCTAATTAATATCCTGACTCGCTAATGGCATGGCAACCTACCACCTAATTGTGAATTGTGAATTGCGAATAAACTAAAATATGAATATAAATATGGATAGAGCGAGTGTGGCTCAGTGGGAGATCCGACGACCCCGAGTTCAAACCCTGCTAGCCTCGCACCACTGACTTTCATAAGTTATGTGCAGATTTAACAATGGCTCTAAAAACGGTAAAAGAAAACATCGTGAGGAAACCGGCATGTCCAAGAATTAACAACAGAAATTCAAGGTCATGTGACATCCACCAACCCGCACTGGGCCAGCGTGGTAGATTATGGCCCATACTCTCTCTACGAGGGAAGGCCCGTGTCCCAGCAGTGGGAACGTGATGGGCTGATGGTGATGATGATGATGAATATGGACAGGCTGGTTGTAACAAAAGATACATAGACACACGTCGAATTGAAAACCTCCTCCTTATTCGAAGTCGGCTTAAAATTCATAATAAATTAGGTACATCTAGATGGGAGAAGCCCCTGGCACCCGAAACACTAACGTAAAAGTTTCTAACTATTTCGGGAGTCTATTATCTCGGTATCGGTTTCACTGTAAACCTTTTATGCAAATAAACTAATTTATTCATTATCATTATTTAATTGCTATTTCTAACTACAAAAAAGTTATTTGATGATGACTCTTCTAATCTTCTATATAAGGGTCAATTCAGATCAGGCGGAAAATTGCTCGCGTATGTTCCAGCTTGTTCCTGGCCGCCATTCACACTAAGCGCAAATAACTTATGGATACCTAATCGAACAGTCTCGCGGATGTTCGATCAGCTCGTGCTTAAAGCCAGTGCGCAGTTGGGATTCCAAATTTGCAATTGTGAAAGCGATCGGGTTCACTGTTCGAGTAAGACGACTCAACTGTTGTACTTACTTAATATAAAATATCTTAACGATACCTACTTAATATAGATAACCTTTTTGTTTACAGTTATCAGCAATAAAACCAACTTCAAAAATCTTGCTCCACGCCCAAGATTTCTTCATCTCCGAAGACAAGGTCACCCTGGTGGGGGAATCTGATTCCCCCCTCGTGACTGGGGTCTCTCTCAACACCACCTTCAACCTCCTGACCCTGGCTCTGGAGAAGGAGCTGCAGCAAGACCAGAACTATACCCTGACGATGCCGTTCTATGGAAACCTAAAGATTGGCCTGGATGGAGTGTACATCAGCAGTTATGTCAATAAGAACACTAAGGCTAAAGAGTGAGTATTTCTACTATTTCTAGATTTAAGAAATTTTTACGATCGGTCAAGGACGGAAGGTCATCGTGAAGTAACTGGAAATATGTCTAAGAACAACTAATTCGAGGACATGTGACATCCGGCACGCAGTCTCCTATAGGAGTCCTGCATTCCTCCATTTTACAACCCTAACAGTGGCAACGTCATAGTCTCATAATATGTTTCAATAGCCTGACAGTGACGATGAGGCATCCTCTGGCGTAGTGGTTGTGCAAAATTACTCAAAGTACGGTCACAGAATAAATAATAATACTGGTGCTTGTGAGTTCGAAAAAAACACTCAATTAGCCGTCAATTCTATTCGTGAGATGTCGAATTGCAAAACACAAGTCACATCCATCCAGCACTAACCTCGATCATCTATGATGGATATGCCAAATGTATTAGACACTCTCTCTCTGAATTATGGCAAGTGTCCAAAAAATCTGAACACCATGGGCTGATGAAGATTTTGAATACGAGTATATCCATCGAACTCTCCATCGCCTGTTTTTTTTTTTTTTTTTTTTTATCTGTTAATTGGCTTGCGTTTGACCACTATGTCACCTGATGGTAAGCGACGATGCGGTCGACGATCTAGCACGCTTACCAAGATAGTACCCGTTCACTCGAGACTTGAAGATTCCCAGATTATAGCTATCGGGAAAGACTGACTCTGGCAGGGAGTTCCACTCGTTAGCAGTACGCATAATAAAAGTGGAAGCGAAGCGCTTAGTACGCGCGGGAGGAATGTCCACCATAAAACGGTGGCGTATTGCCGTACGTCTTGTAGTCCGATGATAAAATGGGGTTGGGGGAATTAGTTGGTGCAATTCCGACGCACACTCACCGAAATGTATCCGATAAAAAACTGATAGCCTGGCAATTCTGCGTCGATGTTCAAGACTGTGTAGTCTTGACTCGAATAGCGCGTCATCACCAATGAGTCTCTTGGCTCGCCTCTCGATTGATTCAAGTGCCTCAAGTTGATATTTAGCTGAACCACCCCAAAGGTGAGAGCAGTACTCTATACACGACCGGACTTGCGCTTGGTATAGATTCAGCAGCTGTTCCGGTGTGAAGTAACTCTTCACCTTTGCTAGGATGCCCAGCTTTTTGGCAGCCAACTGAGCCTTTGACTCAATGTAGGTCCCAAAATTGAGGGAAGTGTTCGATGTGAGGTGGGGCCTGTGATCGATGATTACCCTTAATAAACTCTTCCTTCTGTTATTTAACAGCGACCCAGGATATTCAAATACATTATCTCGTCAGGTATCTAATAGCGAGCCAGTTCGAGGCCATCTCAGCCCGCAAGGGGTTCCCGTGCTTCGACGAGCCGATGTACAAGGCCACCTTCCGGATCAACATCGGGCACTGCAAGGACTACGTCGCCGTCTCCAACATGCCGCTTGAGAAAGCTGCTCATGAGAAGTAAGTCATGCTTAAAAGACAGCTTTGAGTTTATAACGGCGAAGGAAAACGTGGGGAAACCCGCTTATGCGTTTTGAAGTAATAGGCTCCGGCCGCTGTTTTAATACCATCGAAGCCGAACAAAGTCGTGTTTCAGGATGATGTTCCTGTTTCCTGACAACCTAGAAGTCTTCAAATCAAGAGTGAACAGGTACCTTTTACTGGTGGTAGGTTTCTCGTATGCGAGAGGCCGTCTGGGTGGGTAGGGGTACCACCGCTTTGCCAGTTATTCTACCGCCAAGCAGTAGTGCGCAAGCATTACTGTGTTCCGGTTTGAAGGGCATTGTAGCTAGCGAAAGTACTGGGCATTATGAGACTCAACATCTAATTATCTCAGGGTGACGAGCGCAGTGCAGCGCCGCGCAGGATTGTGCAAAACAAAGTTCTGTGTGGTGCTGTTATGGGCTGGCGTATTGCTTACCATCAGGCAAACGACTAGCTCGTATCGTTATTCTTATACCACATCATCGCTTACTTGTGCGATATATAGGTATATTCATGAAATACTTAGCACATAAAGCTTTTATCAATCCATTTGGAAATTAACTTTAATTAGAGTAACAAATCCGATAAAGTTTATTGGTTCACCAATTGAGCCTTATCAAATGCCTAAATTGAAGTCTGTATCGATTTACAGTGTCCTTGAGAACTACTGGCCGTGGAGCGTCGTCCAACGCACGTTCAAGTGAGTATATTGTTTATTTCACAAGACCATAGGGTTTCGTTTTATTTTCTCGAGATTTAAAAAAATACGGGCTTAGGAAGGATGATGAAATTTCTTAATTTGCTTAACACAGCCACTCGTCCTTAGGGCCAAAACTCAACCCTCATCAACCCTCATTCTCCCATCCTCGGCAACGCTTTCCTCTTGGCAATGCTGGTGTTGATTATTATGTATTTACTTACTTAAAGCGTCGTTATTCAATGAGTCATTTTCGCACGCGACCAGGCGAGAAACTAAGCGAGAATAGACCTACTTAATAATCCCCAATTGAAAACAATTGTTGGTCAAAAGTCAAGAATTACCTACATATAATGTTATTCCCATTTGAGACTCGCAAGCGATATTCTTGCGTAAACTTCCCATCGAGAAATTATCTTTGCGGAACAGCCGACTGCCGAAACGGCGACTTTCCATCAGGGACACCGCATGCTTATATGCAAAAAAAACAAATCAATATAAATACAGAATAGTTTTAAACTGGTTTTACGCTTAAGTAAGATATTTTGCCACTACGCAGGCTTGTGACATAATACTTATCATTATGTTTTGTATGTCACGCCGTATAGCTATGATGAAGGACCTAGTTTTGTAACAGGCAATTTTGTGTAATTATTTCGGCTGACAACTATATAATTACTTAGATAATTGTGCCGTTGTTGTTGAGACAATCGACTGGCTGTTTACTTAGTTGTTGGTAGTAATTGCTCATCAATTTATTGTTTAATAGGAGCGCCTGAGGCTAGGGGAGCTGAGCTTGTTTGAAAAATCCAAAATACGGAGGTGTTGTAAGACGGAGGATGCATGTTGCATTCTCGCAGCGGAAAAAAGCTTGCTGCTTCGGCTTGCTAGTCTAACTGACAATTTAAAGTTTTTTAAATGGGTCTTAGGTCCTCTGTAAATCTAAATATCAAGGAGTTTTTAAGTCACGAGTAAACTGGTACTATCTTGGCAAGCGTGTTACATCGTCGACCGCATCGTCGCGTATCATCAGGAGATAGTGGTCAAACGCAAGCCAAATAAAAACATTCCTTTCATTGAATGCAAGAAAGACTGACAAGCAAACAAATAAACTCACTTGCGTAAGAATACAGGGTCTTAGTTCATGTTCAGTGTGTTAATTCACTAGGGTCTAGAGGAAGATGGTCGAAAGATTCATTCAATATCTGGATTTTGCCAAAAACTAGAACGGCGTTATTCATGTTACTTACATAATCATTTTTCTCTATAATTTTCTCATAGATTTGGAACTCCGAATCCAGGGTGTCAATAACCAACTGGTTATTGACACCCTTTTCAAAAATTCTCAATGATTCTCAGAGATTAAAAATAATTAAATAACAATATAACAGGAAAGACAAGGAAAGCTTCGTCTGGGACCAGTTCGAGAATTCGGTTCCGATGTCGACGTACCTCGTGGCCTTCGTCGTCTCCAAGTTCGCGTACGTGGACTCCCCGTCTGGTCTGTCAGACACCAAGTTCAGGATCTGGGCCAGAAGTGACGCTATTGATCAGGTGAGGCTCTGAAAGCTCTGTGACGTAACTGTCACAGGGGGACTGCTGAAGCTGCTGCTGAGTCAGTCAAGTCAGATCTATGTTTACGTTATATGTTGTATGTGTTTACATTTATGTTATTGTATAGTTGAACTCTTAATGGCAGTAGAAAGCGAATGTGCGTACCAAGACAAACCTACTGTGGTTTTGTGGTACTACAGAAATATGTTTCGTATAATACGTTTTGTTTAATAAATTAAAAAAAAAATGGACGAGGTGTCAGCATATTTTCAAGAAATGTAATGGAATCAGGCCCCAGGTAGCAATTTTACGTCATGACGACGTCCATTCACGGTCATTTTCGACGTAAATGACGTCGTAAAAAACGTCCCACAGACGTACTAAATGACGGCCTAATGTCAGGTCTCAGCGACGTCTCTGAAGACGTCATATTAACGTCTCCAGATAACGTCATATTAACGTCTCCAGATAACGTCATATTAACGTCTCCAGATAACGTCATATTAACGTCTCCAGATAACGTCATATTAACGTCTCCAGATAACGTCATATTAACGTCTCCAGATAACGTCATATTAACGTCTCCAGATAACGTCATATTAACGTCTCCAGATAACGTCATATTAACGTCTCCAGATATCGACTTATTCACGTCCCCAGATAACGTCATATTAACGTCTCCAGATAACGTCACCTTAACGTCTCCAGATAACGTCATATTAACGTCGCCAGATAACGTCTCCAGAAGACGTCAATACCACGTATTGTGAAGACCTCCTATAATAACGTCTATTAACGTCTTCAGACACATTAATATAACGTTATCTGAAGCGTTAATATGACGTCATCCGGGATCAATTTGGCCTCGATGCAATTCATCCAGCCACAGTCTTCAAGTAACTCTGAAAGGTCAACATTAAAAACACAAATTTGCATTGTAGTATTATTTATTATAACGAGTTAACTATCACAACTTAATTAATAAATGGAGAATTTTAATCCTTATAACCATGGAGCATAGGAAAACATATAAAAGAATTACTAGTTGCCTCTTGAGGAATAACAACACATTTTGAAATAATATCATAAACAGGTACAATTTTGTAAGCTGAACAGAGTTCCGAAACTTTAAAAATATCAATAACAGCAGAATCATAAGGATACGTATAGTAGGAATCATAATGTACAAACTCTTTTCCATAGACGAACAAGGAAACCTCTCCATTAATCTTACATCTCAAAATATTATGTATCTCGACTACTTTGCCGTTTGCATAGCAGTAACAATTATTAGCTAAACCAGATTTTGTATACATTGCAAAACCCTTATAAACAAGTTTATTAAAGCATTCATAAGCATTGTTATCAACAGGCGTTGGTCCTAAGCTATTGTAATAAAAAACCGCTGGTACCTCGTCAATCAGTTTTGGAGGAAAAGTAGATTCCATTTCTTTTAATCGTTTATAAATTTGCTGCAACGGTTTGTTAGGTGACCTAACTAATTTTTTTAACATGCCTAAATAATTTTCGAAAGGAAAGGCGGAATAACTGTCCAAATCACCAAATAAACGAACGTCATCACACAAATGACATAACATATGAACATTGTAAATTAAAAATTTCCGGCTATAAATAGTTTCGGAATGTCTTATGAACATTAATAATAGCTCATGTGCTAAATATGTACCTACTTTATTGATGTTTCTAGGGCTACAAAGAATTGTTATAGCACAATGAAATAACAAAAAATTTTCATACAGGGAGGTTGGAAGGATATTTTTTAGAACAACTGGTCCAGTATATAACAAAAACATCCTAAATTCGGTGGCTTTCCAGCGAGCCAACTCACTGATACTTCGCGGTCGCCTGTTAAATTCAACAGGTATACAACTTGCACAGCTAAGTAATTTTTCAGAAACTGCATTTACTAAACGGCTATTTAAACGAACATTTAAATCACCACCAACCCAAACATTTAAAAGTTTCCTCATGACTCCCAGACAAACAGCATGCATATAATCAATGGGAAACAATGAAACTAAATCTATGGGAAGCGTCAAAAGTGGAGATTCACCAACATGATGGTCGTCATCAGACTGTAAACGAAATTGTGAATCCGTTCTCCTACTCGCAGATACGCTTGTATAAATCACTCTACCTTGAATATACTCACCAGGTTCTACACATTTATCACATGATGAGTATCCACCATGGGATTTAGTACATTTGATAAAAGCTCTAGCTGGAGCGTCACATACAAAACTATGTACTTTTACAATATAATGAGTATCTTCAAAATTTATTCCATCATTAAGTAATGTAGACAGTTCTTCAACAAATGGCCCCAAAAACAGATTCAATGGTGAAGGTTTAGAGTTTCCACAGAACAGAGTTATTACAAATGGCTGTGCACAATTAAAGTTTTTGATCAAACCTAATATAGGCCATAGTTGAGTATTCGTGCTTTTAAAAAGTGGCAAACCATCAACATTAAAAGACAACAATATTTCACTATTTTTAAAGTTGAACCCACTGTACAGTTTTAATTGTGCTTGTATTTGATTTATGAGACCAATGTGCACCAATTCACCAGATTGCAAAGAGTTACTTGATATATTCATTGGCGTATTTAAAAACGTTCTGCTATCTCTAGGCAATTTAGGGCAAAAAGGATTTAGAATTTTTAGAAGACTATCTAGAGCACTGTGGGAAATTTTATGTTCTACGGTAGCCCAATGTCTTAATTGCGATGGCAAATCGTTAGCATCGTCAGATCGTGAATCATCATTATCTATAAAACAATCCTCAAACAATGTTGATTGACAATTTTCATCTAAAAAAATATTCTCTTTATATGTCCTTAAACAGTTTTCATTTAAAGTATTGTTGTCAATACTACTGTTACTCGTAGCTATAGATGTGGATGTATATTGTGGTGAAGATGGCAAATCACTTAATGATGGCTGTAATGTACTTCTTTGTATTTCTAAAATAATTTTTCGTTTTTCTGCCAAAATCCTTCTATACATTTGACGCTCACCTACTACATTTTTTTTCTTCCTAGAGGATGACATTGTTATTTTCCTTTGACAATCGCTTTTTTGCTCGTTCAGGTGCGTGCTTGAGCCACACCTTTATATCGTCTTCAATGTCTTTTTCTGTAATCCTTGGAGAGGAACTCTTTAAGCTCTCTGAAAACAAAAAAGTTTGTGAATATAAGAATAGCCCAAATGCCTGCAACGCTCTGTGGGGTCAGATGACGGGTCGCTCTCACACAGCGACTCGCGAGTCGCGACACAACTGGTGTTAAATATTATTTTTAACGGAGAATTAAAAACCGGTCAAGTGGGTGTTGGATCACGCGCATTGTAGGGTTCCGTAGTAAGCCCGTCGCAATAATTATGTGGACTTAATTGTTTTATTTTACCAGTTAATTGACGTGATTATTATTATATATAGCCTTGCCAAATTACAGCTTTCTAGTACTAAGAGTCTCCCCACCTAGCCACCTACATAAAACATGCCAATTATTAACCAGTTGCCAGTACACAAGGAATATGTATCTTTTGAAATTATTTAGGTATTTCATAGCACACTTATTTTGTATTATAGATGAGATCTAGAAAGAATAAATTTAATCATATGAAAGACAATAGACACATACCAACAATAAATTCACGGAGACGTAGCTCTGAAAAAGGCTTCTTCTCAGACCTTTTACCATAGAAGTTGAACTTGCTTGCCAACGAGTCTGACAATGTATATTTCATCACTCTCGATACTTTATTTTTTAAATCATGCCCACCAAGGCTCTTTAGGTAGCTTGTCTGTAAATATTAATTGATAGCAATAAACATCCACATATATCTCTATAAGTACACACTAGAATTAACATAAGATCCAACAGTCACATACATAATCTTGAGCTCACACTATAGGATTCCCTGTCATAGGTATCAGGAACTACGAGTGCCAAGGTATCATGACACAGACCTAGAGCAAATATTTGTGTTGCAACAGGAATTGAACCCACACCTCACATCTCAGCCCTCTAATCGCCCACTGTGAAGCAGTGGCCAAAATTATTAGGAATTAACTACACATAATGTGAGCAGAAGCTAATAAAACATAGCCTGTCAGGGGTAATGTAGCTTGCTATTAGTGACTGAATTCCCAGAATTGAATCAATAGTTCCGATGATTAACTCCTACATCCAAACTCACAAACAAACTAACTCATTCTAGCAAGGTACCCATGTAATAAAAAGCTTTCTTATGGTAAAGTAGGAATTAATTATAATTGCTCAATAGGCATTTCCTGTTTATTAAAAGTAAACACTTACCAGGTTAGCACAGTTTTCTGTATTAGTCAGTAACTGTTCCACTGTTTCTAAATCTTGAAAAGTTTCCAAGGGAAATTTGAATTCAGGCTTCAATGCATTGGTATTTCCTGCTCTGTCTTTCAAAATTGCTAGGATGACATCATTTTGGGCTTTTATTTTGGCAAGTAGTGAAACAACTTGGCCTTGACAATCTGGATGAAAAAAGTAGTATGGTAGGTATTACAGTCTATAATAATCTTAACACCAACCACCACCACCACCACTATACCAAAAAATAGAAATAATCGTCGAAAACTATACTCATGCATATAAGGTAGTATCTAGCAAAGAATCTAGTTAGGCAGCTATAGATTTAAAAAAATCAAAATGATTTTTACTATTTACCACAGTTATTGGAAGCACTGCTGGCAACAATTTCATCGAGTGTCATACTTTGTGAACCAGATGGTTGATCATGATGACTGTTAGAAGCCTTCTCTTGTGCATCAGGTTTATTCATCTGTGAGTTGTGATTTAGTACCAAATCACTGTAAATTGTGCTTGTACTTGAAGGTTCAAGGTTTATATCTAAAAAGCAAAAAAAAAAAGAAAATAATGGAAGGAAATATTATTATGTTCAAAATAATTTAGTTAATGTATCATCCGGTATAATTACAATTGGATAGATGTTTCTTTAAAGGCGGAGGACGAGGGAATTCACACCCTTTCTCATCATCATTATCATCTGATGATGAAATGTATCTGCTAGTTTTTTTTGTTTTGCGTTTAGGTGGCTTACTTATATAATTTTCCTCCTCAGTCTGTATATCTGATGTGTCTTCCACCAACTTTAATTTTTTCTTTGCCTTATCCAATTCATCTATAGAACAAGCATAAAACACCAACACAGTTAATATCAAAACAACATGCAAGTTAAAGTTAGTCACGCCATGCAACACACCCACGCCGTACAAGCTTGGTAGTCCAGCACTTATTAATCCATTAGTTCTATCTCATTACTAGTAGTTAATAGTACTGCCATTACTTATATAATTTACTATGCTTTTGTTTCTGTTTTGATATGGTATGGTGGTGAGATTACAGGCACATGAGACTGCAATGAACACAACACAATGCTATGTAGGGCACATTCTAGGTGGATGTGGGTACATACCCCCCATACATACCCCTGGTGGTTCGGTGGCCACCTAACCACCAGGTTTATGTATGTTATACAATGTATAATTATAAGACAAGACCAACAAATATTTGTGAAAACAAACAAAACCAAACACCTGTGAACACACTTTCTTGGAAATGATTACTTATCTGTTGCTTGCTTGCTGTCGCCGCTGCTGCTTGTTTACACACGGCGCCATGACCTAAAAATAGCAGTTCTGTCTTGTGATCTTGGGCAATCTGAATATTTTTTTTCTGTGCGCATCAAAACTGCAGTCAACTTCAGCTCGGCCGTAATCCTTAGATTTTTAGGTTATGGCACCGTGTATTTTTTTAGTTAGGTTTTAAAACACTAGCACCTACTAGAATTAAATTCTGGGCCAGTCTGTCTGTGCCCAGGCTTAAAGCATGGTAAAGTTAACTGCCCTCAAGCCACCAGCTGCTAAAATAGTTGTGTGTGGTAGTGTTACACTACCTACTCATAAAAAAAACTTACCAGTCTGATAGAAAACTCTATCGATCTCGTATAGTTTCCATTGTTCATTTGGAGACGAACACCTCTGTAGAAGTTTATCAAATGCTTTCGCCTCCTTTACGGGAGGCCAATAGATTTCTCTTTTTTTAGGTGTTATCCATTTATTGATGACCACAGCCACAGTGCCACCCTCACTCTCCGCGAACTGAACGACACTATACATAATTTACAATCCTTTTATGTGCTGTGATACGTACTATAACAACAGCAAGAAAAAAACATGAGAATTTACACATTTGTTTGACACAGAGAATTGAGAAAGAAAAAAAGCGCGGGATACCAACCAACCGTCAACGCGTTCGTTCGTTCCGTTCCGAAATAAACAAAAGCAAACAAAAATATATTTTTTTTACTTTTTAAATATTTATATTTTTAATCAGCCTTTTCTATCTTATATTGGTTCTTTCTAATGTTTGATGATAGACTAATAGCTGAATTTCTTTTCATTGAGTTACATAACAAATACAAATGTAAAAAATAATAATTTAATAAAATAATAACAAACAACATGCTATCAATGCGTTCCGTTCCTCGCAGATTGGAAGAAAGATAAACTCTGGTGATAATTTTTAAATTATTAAAATGGACTATTTACTGTCGAGTTAAAGTTTTTACAGAGTACCTATATTTTAATACAAAAAAACGTTCGCTAGCCGCATGATAGTTATGTTGTTAGAGCTAATTTAATCGTGCCTGCTTGAGCATGGTAGGCACCTGTTGTACTCTCCTAGAATAAAATTATGTTTCTTTTCTTGGATAATGGCATACCTAGCTCATATACCTACCTTACTTAATTAGGTTTTATTCTGATTCCCATAATAATAATAATATGCTTGAATGTCCATAGCATCATAAGTAGGTTCCCGTTTATTCTGCTAGTCAAACGAATGGAAGTCAGTGGTGGATGTTTCTGTAGGTATCGAGGCGGCTCAAGACCGCTCGTCGTGGCATTTCTATGTCCCAGGTAGCAAAATGACGTCTGCGACGAAAAAATGACGTCATCCTAAGGTCATATTAGGGTCCGTAGTTTATTCGTCAAATAAGTACGTCACACTGACGTCATTTTAACGTCTGGTACTCAAGGGAACGTCCTGGTGACGTCGATTTAGCGTCAATTCAGTGACGTCCTATGTTGGTCATGATTATGACGACGTAGCAACGTCCATATAAGGTCAATTCTGTGACGTCCTGTGTTGGTCGTGAATGTTACGTCCTAGTAACGTCCATTTACGGTCAATTCCGTGACGTCCTGTGTTGGTCAATAATAAGACGCCCTAGCAACGTCCATTTGGGGTCAACTGTGACGTCCTGTGTTGGTCATTAGTAAGACGGCGTAGCAACGTGCATTTAGGGTCAATTCTGTGACGTCCTGTGTTGGTCATGTATTATACGTCCTAGCAACGTCCATTTACGGTCAATTCTGTGACCTCCTGTGTTGGTCAATAATAAGACGCCCTAGCAACGGCCATTTGGGGTCAACTGTGACGTCCTATGTTGGTCATTAATAAGACGCCGTAGCAACGTGCATTTAGGGTCAGTTCTGTGACGTCCTGTGTTGGTCATGTATTATATGTCCTAGCAACGTCCATTTACGGTCTATTCTGTGACGTCCTGTGTTGTTCCCTAATAAGACGCCCTAGCAACGTCCATTTGGGTTCCATTCTGTGACGCCCTGTGTTGTTCATTAATAAGACGCCGTAGGAACGTACCTACATTTAGGGTCAATGGCGAAAGTTCGTAGTGTCTATGTACAGACTCGCCAAGATATTTCGGCCGTAGTGTACTTACCTACGTACTATTTATTTAGTGCATCTAAAGGAATGCTCTAACACGTAGGTACTACTTAATACCTGCTTAACACGTTCGCAGTCCCAATACAAAAGTTTCCGACAACGCCATAAGTCCAATATCATTTTCATTACTTTTGACCATTAGTCGATGCAAACGTCACAACTGATGCATAATTATGTTAAAATAAAGGCCCGTGCCCCGACTTTGCTCGTGTACACCGGGCGGTACACGGACTTAAAACACGACGAAGGAAGACTCACTTCGTATGCACGCGCCAAAGCTAAAAGGGTGTCATCACAATGTAAAAAATGTAAAAAGGCATATGTATTGATTGTTTTCCTAAAGTTACAGTTCACCAATAAAACATTATATATTTCTACTAACTCGTTTCATTTTGTACTGTGAAAACATTATATAAAAAAAATAAGTCATGTTTTTGGTTTTTCTTGTCTAATAGAACCCTTGTCACAAGTCCAGGAACGATACACTAACAAATTTCATAAGTCCGTGGCTGCAGAGCCCATATAGTTATAGTGGCCTCGTGTACCGCATAGGGTACACGGACTCGGCGGAATCGCTCCGCGTGTACCGCATAGGGTACACTGGACTGCGAACGTGTTAAGGTAGGTACCTAATTGCAACCGATAAAATTAATATTCATCGTCATTAAATAAATTATCAGTTTAAATGATAAATGATTTATTTTCTGTAAGTAGGTTTGTACAAACACTTTTAGTTAGAAGTCCACTGCTGGACAGGCCCCATATACATAGAAATGCCACGACGAGCGGTCTTGAGCCGCCTCGATACCTACAGAAACATCCACCACTGACTTCCATTCGTTTGACTAGCAGAATAAACGGGAACCTACTTATGATGCTATGGACATTCAAGCATATTATTATTATTATGGGAATCAGAATAAAACCTAATTAAGTAAGGTAGGTATATGAGCTAGGTATGCCATTATCCAAGAAAAGAAACATAATTTTATTCTAGGAGAGTACAACAGGTGCCTACCATGCTCAAGCAGGCACGATTAAATTAGCTCTAACAACATAACTATCATGCGGCTAGCGAACGTTTTTTTGTATTAAAATATAGGTACTCTGTAAAAACTTTAACTCGACAGTAAATAGTCCATTTTAATAATTTAAAAATTATCACCAGAGTTTATCTTTCTTCCAATCTGCGAGGAACGGAACGCATTGATAGCATGTTGTTTGTTATTATTTTATTAAATTATTATTTTTTACATTTGTATTTGTTATGTAACTCAATGAAAAGAAATTCAGCTATTAGTCTATCATCAAACATTAGAAAGAACCAATATAAGATAGAAAAGGCTGATTAAAAATATAAATATTTAAAAAGTAAAAAAAATATATTTTTGTTTGCTTTTGTTTATTTCGGAACGGAACGAACGAACGCGTTGACGGTTGGTTGGTATCCCGCGCTTTTTTTCTTTCTCAATTCTCTGTGTCAAACAAATGTGTAAATTCTCATGTTTTTTTCTTGCTGTTGTTATAGTACGTATCACAGCACATAAAAGGATTGTAAATTATGTATAGTGTCGTTCAGTTCGCGGAGAGTGAGGGTGGCACTGTGGCTGTGGTCATCAATAAATGGATAACACCTAAAAAAAGAGAAATCTATTGGCCTCCCGTAAAGGAGGCGAAAGCATTTGATAAACTTCTACAGAGGTGTTCGTCTCCAAATGAACAATGGAAACTATACGAGATCGATAGAGTTTTCTATCAGACTGGTAAGTTTTTTTTATGAGTAGGTAGTGTAACACTACCACACACAACTATTTTAGCAGCTGGTGGCTTGAGGGCAGTTAACTTTACCATGCTTTAAGCCTGGGCACAGACAGACTGGCCCAGAATTTAATTCTAGTAGGTGCTAGTGTTTTAAAACCTAACTAAAAAAATACACGGTGCCATAACCTAAAAATCTAAGGATTACGGCCGAGCTGAAGTTGACTGCAGTTTTGATGCGCACAGAAAAAAAATATTCAGATTGCCCAAGATCACAAGACAGAACTGCTATTTTTAGGTCATGGCGCCGTGTGTAAACAAGCAGCAGCGGCGACAGCAAGCAAGCAACAGATAAGTAATCATTTCCAAGAAAGTGTGTTCACAGGTGTTTGGTTTTGTTTGTTTTCACAAATATTTGTTGGTCTTGTCTTATAATTATACATTGTATAACATACATAAACCTGGTGGTTAGGTGGCCACCGAACCACCAGGGGTATGTATGGGGGGTATGTACCCACATCCACCTAGAATGTGCCCTACATAGCATTGTGTTGTGTTCATTGCAGTCTCATGTGCCTGTAATCTCACCACCATACCATATCAAAACAGAAACAAAAGCATAGTAAATTATATAAGTAATGGCAGTACTATTAACTACTAGTAATGAGATAGAACTAATGGATTAATAAGTGCTGGACTACCAAGCTTGTACGGCGTGGGTGTGTTGCATGGCGTGACTAACTTTAACTTGCATGTTGTTTTGATATTAACTGTGTTGGTGTTTTATGCTTGTTCTATAGATGAATTGGATAAGGCAAAGAAAAAATTAAAGTTGGTGGAAGACACATCAGATATACAGACTGAGGAGGAAAATTATATAAGTAAGCCACCTAAACGCAAAACAAAAAAAACTAGCAGATACATTTCATCATCAGATGATAATGATGATGAGAAAGGGTGTGAATTCCCTCGTCCTCCGCCTTTAAAGAAACATCTATCCAATTGTAATTATACCGGATGATACATTAACTAAATTATTTTGAACATAATAATATTTCCTTCCATTATTTTCTTTTTTTTTTTGCTTTTTAGATATAAACCTTGAACCTTCAAGTACAAGCACAATTTACAGTGATTTGGTACTAAATCACAACTCACAGATGAATAAACCTGATGCACAAGAGAAGGCTTCTAACAGTCATCATGATCAACCATCTGGTTCACAAAGTATGACACTCGATGAAATTGTTGCCAGCAGTGCTTCCAATAACTGTGGTAAATAGTAAAAATCATTTTGATTTTTTTAAATCTATAGCTGCCTAACTAGATTCTTTGCTAGATACTACCTTATATGCATGAGTATAGTTTTCGACGATTATTTCTATTTTTTGGTATAGTGGTGGTGGTGGTGGTTGGTGTTAAGATTATTATAGACTGTAATACCTACCATACTACTTTTTTCATCCAGATTGTCAAGGCCAAGTTGTTTCACTACTTGCCAAAATAAAAGCCCAAAATGATGTCATCCTAGCAATTTTGAAAGACAGAGCAGGAAATACCAATGCATTGAAGCCTGAATTCAAATTTCCCTTGGAAACTTTTCAAGATTTAGAAACAGTGGAACAGTTACTGACTAATACAGAAAACTGTGCTAACCTGGTAAGTGTTTACTTTTAATAAACAGGAAATGCCTATTGAGCAATTATAATTAATTCCTACTTTACCATAAGAAAGCTTTTTATTACATGGGTACCTTGCTAGAATGAGTTAGTTTGTTTGTGAGTTTGGATGTAGGAGTTAATCATCGGAACTATTGATTCAATTCTGGGAATTCAGTCACTAATAGCAAGCTACATTACCCCTGACAGGCTATGTTTTATTAGCTTCTGCTCACATTATGTGTAGTTAATTCCTAATAATTTTGGCCACTGCTTCACAGTGGGCGATTAGAGGGCTGAGATGTGAGGTGTGGGTTCAATTCCTGTTGCAACACAAATATTTGCTCTAGGTCTGTGTCATGATACCTTGGCACTCGTAGTTCCTGATACCTATGACAGGGAATCCTATAGTGTGAGCTCAAGATTATGTATGTGACTGTTGGATCTTATGTTAATTCTAGTGTGTACTTATAGAGATATATGTGGATGTTTATTGCTATCAATTAATATTTACAGACAAGCTACCTAAAGAGCCTTGGTGGGCATGATTTAAAAAATAAAGTATCGAGAGTGATGAAATATACATTGTCAGACTCGTTGGCAAGCAAGTTCAACTTCTATGGTAAAAGGTCTGAGAAGAAGCCTTTTTCAGAGCTACGTCTCCGTGAATTTATTGTTGGTATGTGTCTATTGTCTTTCATATGATTAAATTTATTCTTTCTAGATCTCATCTATAATACAAAATAAGTGTGCTATGAAATACCTAAATAATTTCAAAAGATACATATTCCTTGTGTACTGGCAACTGGTTAATAATTGGCATGTTTTATGTAGGTGGCTAGGTGGGGAGACTCTTAGTACTAGAAAGCTGTAATTTGGCAAGGCTATATATAATAATAATCACGTCAATTAACTGGTAAAATAAAACAATTAAGTCCACATAATTATTGCGACGGGCTTACTACGGAACCCTACAATGCGCGTGATCCAACACCCACTTGACCGGTTTTTAATTCTCCGTTAAAAATAATATTTAACACCAGTTGTGTCGCGACTCGCGAGTCGCTGTGTGAGAGCGACCCGTCATCTGACCCCACAGAGCGTTGCAGGCATTTGGGCTATTCTTATATTCACAAACTTTTTTGTTTTCAGAGAGCTTAAAGAGTTCCTCTCCAAGGATTACAGAAAAAGACATTGAAGACGATATAAAGGTGTGGCTCAAGCACGCACCTGAACGAGCAAAAAAGCGATTGTCAAAGGAAAATAACAATGTCATCCTCTAGGAAGAAAAAAAATGTAGTAGGTGAGCGTCAAATGTATAGAAGGATTTTGGCAGAAAAACGAAAAATTATTTTAGAAATACAAAGAAGTACATTACAGCCATCATTAAGTGATTTGCCATCTTCACCACAATATACATCCACATCTATAGCTACGAGTAACAGTAGTATTGACAACAATACTTTAAATGAAAACTGTTTAAGGACATATAAAGAGAATATTTTTTTAGATGAAAATTGTCAATCAACATTGTTTGAGGATTGTTTTATAGATAATGATGATTCACGATCTGACGATGCTAACGATTTGCCATCGCAATTAAGACATTGGGCTACCGTAGAACATAAAATTTCCCACAGTGCTCTAGATAGTCTTCTAAAAATTCTAAATCCTTTTTGCCCTAAATTGCCTAGAGATAGCAGAACGTTTTTAAATACGCCAATGAATATATCAAGTAACTCTTTGCAATCTGGTGAATTGGTGCACATTGGTCTCATAAATCAAATACAAGCACAATTAAAACTGTACAGTGGGTTCAACTTTAAAAATAGTGAAATATTGTTGTCTTTTAATGTTGATGGTTTGCCACTTTTTAAAAGCACGAATACTCAACTATGGCCTATATTAGGTTTGATCAAAAACTTTAATTGTGCACAGCCATTTGTAATAACTCTGTTCTGTGGAAACTCTAAACCTTCACCATTGAATCTGTTTTTGGGGCCATTTGTTGAAGAACTGTCTACATTACTTAATGATGGAATAAATTTTGAAGATACTCATTATATTGTAAAAGTACATAGTTTTGTATGTGACGCTCCAGCTAGAGCTTTTATCAAATGTACTAAATCCCATGGTGGATACTCATCATGTGATAAATGTGTAGAACCTGGTGAGTATATTCAAGGTAGAGTGATTTATACAAGCGTATCTGCGAGTAGGAGAACGGATTCACAATTTCGTTTACAGTCTGATGACGACCATCATGTTGGTGAATCTCCACTTTTGACGCTTCCCATAGATTTAGTTTCATTGTTTCCCATTGATTATATGCATGCTGTTTGTCTGGGAGTCATGAGGAAACTTTTAAATGTTTGGGTTGGTGGTGATTTAAATGTTCGTTTAAATAGCCGTTTAGTAAATGCAGTTTCTGAAAAATTACTTAGCTGTGCAAGTTGTATACCTGTTGAATTTAACAGGCGACCGCGAAGTATCAGTGAGTTGGCTCGCTGGAAAGCCACCGAATTTAGGATGTTTTTGTTATATACTGGACCAGTTGTTCTAAAAAATATCCTTCCAACCTCCCTGTATGAAAATTTTTTGTTATTTCATTGTGCTATAACAATTCTTTGTAGCCCTAGAAACATCAATAAAGTAGGTACATATTTAGCACATGAGCTATTATTAATGTTCATAAGACATTCCGAAACTATTTATAGCCGGAAATTTTTAATTTACAATGTTCATATGTTATGTCATTTGTGTGATGACGTTCGTTTATTTGGTGATTTGGACAGTTATTCCGCCTTTCCTTTCGAAAATTATTTAGGCATGTTAAAAAAATTAGTTAGGTCACCTAACAAACCGTTGCAGCAAATTTATAAACGATTAAAAGAAATGGAATCTACTTTTCCTCCAAAACTGATTGACGAGGTACCAGCGGTTTTTTATTACAATAGCTTAGGACCAACGCCTGTTGATAACAATGCTTATGAATGCTTTAATAAACTTGTTTATAAGGGTTTTGCAATGTATACAAAATCTGGTTTAGCTAATAATTGTTACTGCTATGCAAACGGCAAAGTAGTCGAGATACATAATATTTTGAGATGTAAGATTAATGGAGAGGTTTCCTTGTTCGTCTATGGAAAAGAGTTTGTACATTATGATTCCTACTATACGTATCCTTATGATTCTGCTGTTATTGATATTTTTAAAGTTTCGGAACTCTGTTCAGCTTACAAAATTGTACCTGTTTATGATATTATTTCAAAATGTGTTGTTATTCCTCAAGAGGCAACTAGTAATTCTTTTATATGTTTTCCTATGCTCCATGGTTATAAGGATTAAAATTCTCCATTTATTAATTAAGTTGTGATAGTTAACTCGTTATAATAAATAATACTACAATGCAAATTTGTGTTTTTAATGTTGACCTTTCAGAGTTACTTGAAGACTGTGGCTGGATGAATTGCATCGAGGCCAAATTGATCCCGGATGACGTCATATTAACGCTTCAGATAACGTTATATTAATGTGTCTGAAGACGTTAATAGACGTTATTATAGGAGGTCTTCACAATACGTGGTATTGACGTCTTCTGGAGACGTTATCTGGCGACGTTAATATGACGTTATCTGGAGACGTTAAGGTGACGTTATCTGGAGACGTTAATATGACGTTATCTGGGGACGTGAATAAGTCGATATCTGGAGACGTTAATATGACGTTATCTGGAGACGTTAATATGACGTTATCTGGAGACGTTAATATGACGTTATCTGGAGACGTTAATATGACGTTATCTGGAGACGTTAATATGACGTTATCTGGAGACGTTAATATGACGTTATCTGGAGACGTTAATATGACGTTATCTGGAGACGTTAATATGACGTTATCTGGAGACGTTAATATGACGTCTTCAGAGACGTCGCTGAGACCTGACATTAGGCCGTCATTTAGTACGTCTGTGGGACGTTTTTTACGACGTCATTTACGTCGAAAATGACCGTGAATGGACGTCGTCATGACGTAAAATTGCTACCTGGGGTATATGGGGCCTGTCCAGCAGTGGACTTCTAACTAAAAGTGTTTGTACAAACCTACTTACAGAAAATAAATCATTTATCATTTAAACTGATAATTTATTTAATGACGATGAATATTAATTTTATCGGTTGCAATTAGGTACCTACCTTAACACGTTCGCAGTCCAGTGTACCCTATGCGGTACACGCGGAGCGATTCCGCCGAGTCCGTGTACCCTATGCGGTACACGAGGCCACTATAACTATATGGGCTCTGCAGCCACGGACTTATGAAATTTGTTAGTGTATCGTTCCTGGACTTGTGACAAGGGTTCTATTAGACAAGAAAAACCAAAAACATGACTTATTTTTTTTATATAATGTTTTCACAGTACAAAATGAAACGAGTTAGTAGAAATATATAATGTTTTATTGGTGAACTGTAACTTTAGGAAAACAATCAATACATATGCCTTTTTACATTTTTTACATTGTGATGACACCCTTTTAGCTTTGGCGCGTGCATACGAAGTGAGTCTTCCTTCGTCGTGTTTTAAGTCCGTGTACCGCCCGGTGTACACGAGCAAAGTCGGGGCACGGGCCTTTATTTTAACATAATTATGCATCAGTTGTGACGTTTGCATCGACTAATGGTCAAAAGTAATGAAAATGATATTGGACTTATGGCGTTGTCGGAAACTTTTGTATTGGGACTGCGAACGTGTTAAGCAGGTATTAAGTAGTACCTACGTGTTAGAGCATTCCTTTAGATGCACTAAATAAATAGTACGTAGGTAAGTACACTACGGCCGAAATATCTTGGCGAGTCTGTACATAGACACTACGAACTTTCGCCATTGACCCTAAATGTAGGTACGTTCCTACGGCGTCTTATTAATGAACAACACAGGGCGTCACAGAATGGAACCCAAATGGACGTTGCTAGGGCGTCTTATTAGGGAACAACACAGGACGTCACAGAATAGACCGTAAATGGACGTTGCTAGGACATATAATACATGACCAACACAGGACGTCACAGAACTGACCCTAAATGCACGTTGCTACGGCGTCTTATTAATGACCAACATAGGACGTCACAGTTGACCCCAAATGGCCGTTGCTAGGGCGTCTTATTATTGACCAACACAGGAGGTCACAGAATTGACCGTAAATGGACGTTGCTAGGACGTATAATACATGACCAACACAGGACGTCACAGAATTGACCCTAAATGCACGTTGCTACGCCGTCTTACTAATGACCAACACAGGACGTCACAGTTGACCCCAAATGGACGTTGCTAGGGCGTCTTATTATTGACCAACACAGGACGTCACGGAATTGACCGTAAATGGACGTTACTAGGACGTAACATTCACGACCAACACAGGACGTCACAGAATTGACCTTATATGGACGTTGCTACGTCGTCATAATCATGACCAACATAGGACGTCACTGAATTGACGCTAAATCGACGTCACCAGGACGTTCCCTTGAGTACCAGACGTTAAAATGACGTCAGTGTGACGTACTTATTTGACGAATAAACTACGGACCCTAATATGACCTTAGGATGACGTCATTTTTTCGTCGCAGACGTCATTTTGCTACCTGGGGCGTGACGTTGCGAAAATTCATCTCAAATCTGAAACGCAATGAAAAACGCAATAAAAATTTATACTACATATAAATTTATTCACTTTCGGATATTTTTAAGAATTAGAAATGCGTCTTGTCTTTATTTTTCTTGGAGAGCTATTGAATTTTAAAATCCCAGCGGAACACAGTAATGATTGCGCACGACGCGACGTATGGGCTGATATGATGATGGTAAAATTCAGCATTATTTAGTCAAATAGACGACAAATTCCACTCGGATCCAATGGATCCAACTAACGAATCCAAGTAGTGTAAGGTTTGCACCTTCCAAACATTAATCGTTATTAACTAAACATTACGTACCCTAACCTAATCTTGTGTTCCAGACGGCGTACGCCGCGAGCACCGGTCCCAAGGTCCTCTCGCACTTCGAGCAGTGGTTCAACGTGACCTTCCCACTCCCCAAGCAGGACATGATCGCCATCCCCGACTTCTCCGCAGGAGCCATGGAGAACTGGGGCCTCATCACGTACAGGGAAACCGCGCTCTTGTACGACAAGAAAGAGTCCTCGTTTGTTAACAAGGAGAGGGTCGCCGAGGTGAGCAATTCTGGCTGATTGATTCCGAACAGTATCTGTTGATGAACTGCTGTCAATTGCCCAAGAAAGCGGTCTTATCGCAGGCGATTGACAGCCATTTTAATTATCTTCTGACGCCTTTTCTGGGCCACCGAGTCTACTGCTTGATATCAAGTTTGATAGGGCTTGCGCTATCTTTAGAACATGTTGCTAATTGTAATATTAGACGTGTTCAGTTGATCAATGTGAACATTGACGACAGATGACGTAGAATCGTCCCCAGAAGACGATATTATAAGTATAGAAGAAATGAGTTACTCGAGCAGTTGGCTCGGTGGCCCAGTGGTTAAGGCTTCGGGACGGTATTCCGAAGACACAGGTTTAAACCCGCCCAAAAAATTTCATTTTTCTTGTACTATTTAAAATTCTTACAACCTTACTTAAGCATCTTTTAAATTGTTTTAGGTGATAGCCCACGAGCTGGCCCACCAGTGGTTCGGCAACCTGGTCACCATGAAGTGGTGGTCGGACTTGTGGCTCAACGAGGGGTTCGCGACGTTCGCGGCGTCCGTCGGCGTCGCCGCCGTGGAGCCCGACTGGCGCGCCGACAGGAGCTACGCCGTCGACAACATCATGTCGGTGCTCAGCCTGGACGCGCTGGAGTCTTCTCACCCGGTGAGTTCTTATCCTCCCTTTTTCTTTTTCTAATAAAGTGAAGTCATTGGCCGCAGAACCCAGCTGAAGGAGTAATAGGAACTACGACGCGTTGAAGTCTTCCCACCCGGTGAGTCTATTTTACATTAGACACTTATTAGATGATCCAGTGAAATTACTGGGCATACTGCTGTACAGGGGTGATGAGCTATACTTGGCATGGTATGCAATTTCATTATAATTTAAATTTTGAGCTAACCATAAAGATGCATGTACCTACTAAAAACTATGGACATTTTGTCTGAAATAAATGTTATATTTATTAAAAGTTCGGGTGGCACTGCAATTAAAAAATGTAATAATAAATTGGCTAAGTTGCAATAATGTAGTATATGTTGGCCTGCCTGCCTTAACAAGGGATTTAAATGGGATCAGCTAATTATTTCGTAGCAAGGTGTGGAGACACCGGGACTTTAAGTGTTGTGTATGTTTATTTGGTAAAACAAGAAGTTATTGCAAAAACTCAGCATGCGAAGTGACGTCACGACCGCAGTGTTTTCCTATTGATAGTTTCTGATACAGAATCTATCACATACCAATGCACGTCAGATAAAATCTGACGTCTTACATAATTATAGGTACGCTGAAATAGCAAATAGCAAATGTTGCTTCTGATATTGCAGATGTCCATAAGCGACTAGATACTCCCATGCAGCCAAATATTGACAAACATTAAAACCTGTTTTCTCGCAGGTGTCGGCGCCTATAGACAATCCGAAGCGTATCTCGGAGATATTCGACGAGATCTCGTACCGCAAGGGGTCCACGCTCATCCGGATGATGACCATGTTCCTCGGAGACAAGGTCTTCAGGGAAGCCATTCACAAGTGAGTTACCAAACTTGTCCCCCTAGGTCTTTTGAAGCTGGTGTCTCGGGGTGACGAGCGCGGTGCGCGGTGGCGTGAGTGTGACTGTCCCATCATGTTTGCTATTTTGTTGGTTAGCACTCATTCTAAATAGGCTGTAGTCTAAACAAAGTCTAAGGACAAAAATAAAAACACAATAGTACTTATACTGTTTTTAAGCTTAAAAATACGTAAGTTGTATGATGTGTGTCACTTGAAATAAACATTTTATTATTATTTATCATTTTTTACGTTCACGCCACGTCTTAACCCGTGGCAGGTTTGCGCCACGTCAAAAGTCCACTGTACGATCTTGTCATAAACTAATTTAGTTTAACTAAACAAACGTATTACCATGTCATAATATCATTAAAAACAGTATTTTAAATCCTAATCACACATAAGGCATTTATTTCTAATTCGATCAATTCAAAGTAAATTTTTAAACCCCCAAGCCAAAAGGGAGGGGTGTTATACGTTTGACCACGATGTGTGTCTGTCTGTGGCACCGTAGCTCTTAAAGGGGTGAACCGATTTTGATGTATTTTTTTTTTTGAGACCAAGTTTTCTAACGGTTCTTAGACAAATTTTATTGTGTTGGGGTTTTTCAAATGTTTAATGTATATTATAATTTGTAGCTACCTCGTGAAATACTCGTACCATAACGCGGCGCAGGATGACCTCTGGCAGCAACTGACCGAAGCGAGCGTGAAGCACGCCGCGCTCTCGCGGAACGTGACCGTGAAGCGCGTCATGGACACGTGGACCACGCAGACCGGGTACCCGCTGCTCACTGTCACAAGGGACTACGCCTCTAACTCGCTTACTATCACGCAGGTACGTACAAATCAGCAGACGAGAGATACTATTGCAAGCATTACTGCAGACAGCAAACGTTTTGCTTCCACATTCATCTTACAAACAGCCAAGGAGTGAAACACATTGCCAACGTCTGTTTACAACTACCACCTGGGAGTATTCAAATCGAGAGTGATCAGGTATCTTCTAGGCAAGCGTATTACATCTTAGATCACATCTTCGCGTTCCATCAGGTCAAACGCAAGCCTAGAAGATACCTGTTCACTCTCGATGCTCTCAAACTAGTACTTAATAACTAGTAAAAAAAGCAGCGGCACTACTGCGCCTATTTTAATTTTCACGGAGATGGATGTGATATGGTATTTTTAACAGTTGTCGGATGGATCACAATGTATCTTAAGACAACCAAAATTATAAGACAGTTGTGATTTAAAGTACTAGATTACCGAAAAATGCAAGGATCTTTTGCCAGACATTTTGAGCTGAAAGACAAAGATCTACAGCGCTAAGGCTTTACTTACACATTCAATTTTCCGCAACTAAGCCGTTTGTCAATCCTTTTTGCGAAATAACTCTGGCGCAGCAATTCCAACCACCTCATGCCATTCACGAAGGCCAGTAGCTCTCCGGTGTTGGAGCAAGCCTCCCGGAACGATCCCGGGGTTCCAATTAAGGAACTCCGCTCGCTGAGTCGTCGGTCGTGCTGTCTCCTATGCTTTCAGCCTTCCTCTACACAGGGGACTATCTGGAACACCTAAAGTCCACAGGTTTTTGTTATTTGAGCAATGTCCAATGACAATTCCGACGACTTTAAGGTCTTTTTTGCATAATACTATTTCGGACGTACGTTTACGTTTGCTTGCATTACTAACATGATTAGTAATAGTATCCTTAAAAGCTATGTTAGTGCTTACAATACATTTTGAGGAAAATTAAATTGCGAGCAACCGGGTCGACAGATGTAAATGTACCCGGTGCTCAACAAAATGGACTTTCCATTTTTCTGATAATACTCTCAGAATACTGTTGGGGCTTCCACGCAACCTGCTCATCATCGATGCGGCTCTTTCTCATGATACCGTAAAAGTCATCAACACGAGCCACCGCAAACATTTGTGATGCGCTACAATATCGTGGAAGCCCCAGCACCACCCTGAAAGTATTATCATACTGTACGCGAAGAACGTTGTAAGCTCGTTAAGCTAAGCTTTTTACTTCTTTCCACATATTGACTATGCGCCCCATCTCTTCCAGAAACGCTACCTCGCCCTGGGGGCGAAGTCCGCGTCCACCGCGTCGTGGTGGGTGCCCCTCTCCGTGCTGTGCGAGAGCGACGAGGCGCCGGGCGCCGGCGGCGGCGACGGCAGCGCGCTGCAGTGGCTGGCGGACGACGAGGGAGTGAGCGAGATGCATCGGTACGAGCACGGCGCCGGGAAGGACGAGTGGGTGCTCTTCAACTACGACATGATTGGTGAGGACTTTTAAGTGTACCTAGATACTTTATGTTCTGGAATAACACACTACTGCGCGCTAATCAAATTTTAGAAAATCAACCCCTAAGGGGATTAAATAGGTTGGTAAATATTCTATAGAAAATTTTATTCCTTGGTTCGATTCACTCAAAACTCGGTACAAACAAACATTAAAATGAATATCGAAACACGTATTTTTAATACTACCTCGAGGAGGGGTTCATGGGAAATTGTAAAGTGTGCGACATCTACACACGGGCGCGGGCGCACCTAGTGTACCTATATAAATGTGTGTTATAGATATTCTGAGACGCAAAAGCTGCGCTTAATCCTGCGCGGGATGGCACTCCGAGACATCAGATGTAAAGTTTTATATGCCCAGTCATTTTTTTGACTACAATACCCTTCAAACCGGAACACAGTTACAGTCAGCTGATCTGGTGATGGAGACGGAAGGTGGGCAATAGAACTCCTTGGCGGATAATCGTAAACTACTATTTTTACATATATTTTTTTTGTTTGGGCTCATTTTAATCTGCTGTTCCGATTACGAATTTGTTAAAAGCTTGTTAATTTTCAACAAAAAACTTATTCCCATTTCAAAGCGTGCAATATAGTGCGTGTAGTGTGTGTGGTTTATTTAATGTAATGTTATATTTTTGTATGTATGTTAGTCTGTAAGGTATATTCTGTGGGCCTCTGTTAATTTTATTTTGTTGTTCTTTAATATTGCCTGTAACAAAGAGTTAAATAATAATAATAAAATGTGTCCACAGCGCCGTACCGCGTGAACTACGACGCGCGCAACTGGCAGCTGCTGACGGCGACGCTGCGGCGCGCGCACGCCGCGCTGCCCGTGCTGGCCCGCGTGCAGCTACTGTCTGATGCCTTCGAGCTGGCCTGGACTAACCGGCTCGACTACACTATTGCTTTACAGTTAGTAAATTAAATGAAATAAATTTATTTGTCTAAAACATGGGTACAGATAAAGACGTTGAGATTTATTAGGTACTAGCTGCGCCCTGCGGTTTCACCCGCGGTTTCCCGGGATAAAAAGTAGCCTATGTGTTAATCCAGGGTATAAGCTATCTCCATACCAAATTTCATCCAAATCCATTCAGTAGTTTTTTGCGTGAAAGAGTAACTAAGGTACATCCATACATCCATCCTTACAAACTTTCGCATTTATAATATTAGTAGGATAGATTCAATCATGTTCTACCTTTCGATGTACAAATATTTATGATAATGAATTGAATGCCCAAACAACTAGTGTTTGGGCTTATTTACTCATTCTGAGTTAACGATTATCCGTCAAGGAGTTCCATTGCCCACCTTCCATCATTGTCATCGGACTTTGACAAGTACGCAAAATTTAAATTCCATAGTATAAGAGGAAGTGGTTCTGATTCAACTTGCAAGATTTAACCCAAACATTGCAAAATAAATAAAGGCTTGTAAATATAAATTAAAATTTTAAAAATTCCCCGCCACAATAAAATATATCTAAAAACCAACCGCTACAAAACCTGCAATTAAATTAAAAAAAACCGCATCCAAAAAAAAACAGCTACACACTAGCTTTTAAAGGGGTGAACTGAAAAAAGGGGTGACAGACACACAGACCGACACACTGTGGTCAAACTTATAACACCCCTTTCTTTTTGCGTCGCGGGTTAAAAATATGTGATTCCCCAGGCTAGCGAGCTACCTCCAACGCGAGCAGGAGTACCTGCCGCTGGACGCGGGGCTCCGCGCGTTGTCCAAGATCGAGAACGTGCTGAAGCGGAGCCCCGAGTACGGCGCCTTCCAGAAGTACGTGCGCCGCCTCGTGGGGGACACGTACGCGCGCGTCGGGGGACTCGCCAGGAAGGAGATCGTCAACGGGAACGACCTCATCAGCGTTAAAATGCAGGTGGGTTCTTTTTTACTCTAAGTCGAGTTATTCAAGATACACATAACTAACCCTTTTTGTATTACTTGTGTACTACAATGTATTGTAATTTTTTTATTTATTAAAGAGACAGTCAAAATGTGATCAAGGTACTTGTAACTTTCAGCCTAAGTTGGATTTAGATTTCCAGAAATAGCTTCCAGATTCAAAACTTTGAAGTATCATCAAGAATAAATTATACCTACTCAAGGCTTAAAATCCAAGGATCCTTAAAGTTTCGGAACTCGCCATAAGATTCTAAAATAAAAAACCTTACCCATTGTATTGATAAGTGAGTAAATACATACATGTACGCAAGCTTTGTACTAACCACGTTCAAATTTTATAAAAATTGGCGTCAAGCAAATCCAAACCACAATTTTATTGCCTGCCACACGCATAACCCAAAGTTTTGTTATTCCAGCTCTTAACAAGCAGCTGGGCGTGTCGCGTGAAGGTGCCAGGTTGCGAAGAGAACGCGATCGAGCTGTTCCAGAGCTGGATGGATACCGACAACCCTGATGAGAACAACCCGTGAGTAAAATGCATTGTTTGTATCTCTCGTTGTTTGGCGGAGAGTGAGAGTGAAAAGTGATGGAGTATAATTTTATTTTATTTTCCCAAAACAAGAGTTTCTTCAAGTGATAATGTTCAAGTGTAATATTGTATTGTTTAAGTGTAATATTGGTGGAATAGGTATGTGTTAGTAAACGTGCAAGATTGTAACTAGGCAAATGAAATAGAAATAGTGTAGGTAACATCGCTTTTCATGTTCTTCCAAGACTATAGGTATTTATATGTAAATGCACAAGCCGTGCGAAGGCGCAATAGAAAGATAACAAACAAATTATGACGTACGTGGTTTCGACGTGGCGTGAACATGACATAGACGTGGCACAGACGTACCTAAGTTTACCCACCGACGTCACGTACTTGTAGAGTAAAAGAAAAAATAAACTGTGCTAAAAACGATTTTAATATAAAATAAATTAAGTGTTATTTGAGTCAATATATCTATGATATTTTTGTTTTTTTTTTAATCCTGCGGATATGGATTATTAATTATATATTTGCTATTTATGTGGTGACACACGCTTTCATGTTCTTGTTCTTCATGTGAACTTCATTACACGTTGCACAAACAGTTAGGTGACTTATTAGTCTACCCTAGATCTAGATTAAAGATGAGCTTTAAACTTTAGATTTTGGAATACTAAATGTAAACTTCCAGCATCCCGATCGACCTCCGGCGCACGGTGTACTGCGTGGGCATCGCGCGCGGCAGCGTCAAGCACTGGCGGTTCGCGCTCGCGCGGAAACAGAACGCCAACGTGGCGGCTGCGCGCGACGCGCTGCAACACGCGCTCACCTGCACCAGGGAGGTCTGGATACTGCACCAGTGAGTATTGTACAAACAGTATGATTGCACACTACTGCTTGACCGTTCAATATCTGGCAAAGTGTAATACTTTCCAAGACCGACTCCGTAAGCGCGGCAAACATCGTCGCTTCGATTTGTCAGAATATATAAAATATATAGTTTTGCATCTATTAATCTGCATATAATAGTCAGCAGTTTACGCTTTCATGTAATTCGATATCATAAAACGTTTGTCCGCAGATACCTGGAGTGGGCCATCACGGACGGGTCGGAGGTGCGGCGGCAGGACGCGGCCAACGTGATCGTGGGCGTCGTCCGCTCCACCGTCGGGTACTACGTCGCCAGGGAGTTCGTCTACAACAACATCGAGAGGATCTACGCCGCGTGAGTAGCGCTCGCGGCGTAACGCGCCTAGCATCTGTCGCGACACCGTCCGCTTGATTGCCACTTTTATATAAAGACTGTCGCTAAAACCATTCCAAGTATTGTATAGTTATTTGTGCGGCAGGTTCGACAACCAGGGCCGCCGGCTGGGACACATCATCAAGTCGTTGCTCGACCAGTTCACTTCGCAACGAGAACTTGACGAGGTAACATAACATTCTTATTCCTTCTGTACCTACTATCTTACCTTTTTGATACAAGAGCATCACCCCCTTGTATTATTTCCTAAATATAATAAAAATATGAATGAGGAAGATTAAATAAATGGTAAAAACAGGGTGTCTTAAAATCGCGATAATAAAAAATATTTATTTTTTTTACTTCTAGTAGATCTATGTCTCACCTGATGTGAAGCGATAATTTGGCCTAAGATGGAGTACATAGATCTAGTGAGACTTGTTGTGAGATTTGTTACCCGCCATGCCGTATTGAGCACGGACTTAGGATTACAGACCCACACTCTATGTAGGTTCCGAAAGTCGCCATGCCTTCACGCGACGTAATTAGGTATGCTTCGGGATGATGTTCAGTTAACCATCAAGGAGACGGTCTTAGCAGTCGCTCAAATGCATATGCGTCATCTAATTGTAAATCTCTCTCGTCCCCCTTCGGCCACATCGTCGTTTAATATTCGGAGTGGCCAATAGATCTATAAACGATAAAAAGAAAAATCCCTAATATGAGGCGTAAACACTGACTGATGTCAGTCTATACCCAGTTCCCATCACAGTCTCCTCACAAAAACCTTTTGACCCTTCCAGTTCCTAGTATGGCACGAGAAGAACGCCAAGTACCTGACAGACGCGAAGCTCGCCGTCGAGCAAGCCATCGAGCGCGCGCGCGTCAACGTCGGCTGGCTCGCCAGGAACCGGCAGACTGTCGTCGACAAGCTCAGGGAGTTCTCCACGTAAGGACTTACACATGTCACACAGTAGGAGTAACCGGGGCAGTGTCACAGGAATAGTAGTAAATACTGTGGCAGTGTGGTCAGAGGAATAGGCTGGCAAATTGAGACTTGTGCCTATAAGGAAGTTATGTAGTTTTTACGTTTTCCCAGTTTTGTTATTTGGCGTTTTTTTGGTGACATCACGCTGTGACATCAATTAGTTAATATGATTTAAACGCTGAAGACCTGACGAACTGACGGGAGAAGACTATGAGCCACATCATTAGGGACCCGTTTCGGCTCCGAAAAACTTTAACACAGGTTTTTTCAAAATAAACCAATACGCCTAAATAGTTCAGAGGGTTTCAAAATGATCAGCTATTCCTCTGACCAGCTATTTATCTTTCTTTTGTATAAGGGACCAAAACATTGTGACTTGTCAATCGCTTCTATAGAAGTTGCATGGGAATAAATAAACCTAAGCATACATATTTACCTACCTACAATTAATATTAGTTTTTGAAAATTGTACTTAAATATTGACTGTTAAGGCCTTACTGTAAATAACATAGACAATGTATTACACAGAACAAAATAAGTATTAAATATTATGTTTATATGTATATCGGTAAATTGAGTTAAATCGTATATTATAATGTAGATAACTCTCGGCTTAATGCAGTGCTACTAAAATACATAATATGCGTAGAATCATTACTTGTAAAAGTTTAGAAGTGTTATTGATTGTGTATTTTTGTTTTTATTGTACCTAGAATAAGGAGGTAAAGAAATTTTAACATCAGGTCTAGGTACCTATATATTACGTTGATTGATTTTTTAGTTTTTTACCATCGTTTTTATGTTCATTAAGCGCGATAAAATTTTTTCGCCTCCGGTAAAAATTATTCGCATTATTATCGCTTTGATTGTAGATAAACCGCTTAGCTTCTTAAAAGCGACAATAGGTACCTATTGTAGATATTTATGTACCTAGTTACTTACATTCACAAAACCTTTTTTCCTTGACACTAATTTATTATAATAGTAATACCTATCATAAATTAATTTATAAATTTCCCTCATACTTTTTACAAAGCGGACGTTTAGTAACGACGCGACGCGAACGTAAAACAAGACGTGGCGCGGACGTCTGGACGTGCCGTCCATGTTTTTATGACTCAATCAAACATGGCGCGTGAGGTCACCGCATATTCATGTTTTGTGATATATTTAGTAAATATATAATTGCCAGAAAATATCGGCGACATATATAGAGATATATAATGAATTCCATTTAATTTTTCTTTTCTTTTCCATTTTGTATACAGTCCTACAAATAACCCAGTCCGACGAGGCAGGTCCAAGTGGGTGGGCCACATCAGCTTCTTGAATGCAATATTTGCGATCCACAACATATCTAGTTCTAGGATAACACCCCACACGCTCTGGATAGTGAAATAAACAAACTAAGTCTTAGGGCCGACTTATCAATCCTCCGACATACGCACAAGCTGTGGTATGGATAAAATAGGTAAACACGTTGTCCGCTTCTCGAATGTTGAACACCTAGCTACTAGTTCGTTTCGCTTGCACAGTACAGAGTGAAGTTAGGCTATCTACCTGATATCACAGAATAATTGCGAATATTGTGTATTATATGATTGAAAAATCGGTCCTTAAAGTAGGTACCTATTAAGATACTTTTCATTGATATCATTTATCTCTGTGAAAATGATTCTACTATATTAAACCAGGCACTTTGTTTATTATCTAGTAAAAATGCAAATGAAATTATACCTATCTACTTGTCTAGGAACAAACTGTAATATAGACGTAATTTTTTTCTTTATGTACTTTTTACTTTATCTAAATATTTATGTATAATAATTTCTTTAATCATTATCGTTAGGAAGTTTAAATATTGATCTTTTTAAGCTGTTTCATGTACAAAATCTGTTGTGATTATGTTGTTGTGTTGTTTTATGTACAATTAATGACATCACAATTTATTTGTATTTTTGATTTAGTATTTTATATAACGACAACTATGTATGTACATAATTCCGTCCGAAATTTGATTTTATCTACTTTTTTTTAAAGACAACATGAAAAAGGGGAAATAAAATATATTATATTTATGAGTATTTTACTTTAATTTTTTACCTTTTTTTGTAGCTTCATAGGTACTCTCAAGTAGGCGCTACATTTTTATGTAAGTACAAATGAGTAAATATTATCATTATTTTTCTGTCTAGTCATGAACAGCAGGAGTTTTCGTTTAGATGTAAGGAAAGTGTTTTTCGCAAATATCTCAAAAATAGTCTCACTGTGACTCATTTGTCCCATTGCGTTACATAGGGGTGTGAGTTAGCAGGAACAACCCATATTCGATACGTTTCCGCTAGGAGTACGCAATTAAGGGAAATTACTGGGCACTTGACACAGCCTTAGAAATCTGTCTACCTTGCACTGAGCTGATGCACTGAGCTAATGTCTCAGGGTGAAGGGCGCAGTACAGTACCGAGGACATGACTGCGCATTCACTGCAAAAAGGATTCCATTCCTTGTAGTTCCACGATTTCAGGGCGTTCCCCTTAAGATCTCAGATAGCCTTGGGATTTTGGGTGTCGACATCTCGTGAGGTCCAGTTTCGGAGTCACCTGGAGGCTAAAGCGAAACTTGATTCAAAAAATTAGGATTGTCGATGTTCCCAAGTAGGTGTTTGAAAAATTAGAGCCACTTAGCCTCCGAAGAGATATCGGTACGGTTTGTGTGTTCTACCACCTTATTAATGGGGAATGTCCTGAAGAGCTTTTTGACCTGCTTCCGCCTTCCTTCCGTGGTAAAACTTTACCACCGCACATCTCGCCATCGTCAAAAAGCTCACCTACACATCTTACAAAACTGGACTTCCCACACCACTCGCTTCACGAGCACTTTCCTTCCTCGCACTTGTAAGATGTGGAACGACCTACCTACGGTGCGTTGTGCTTTCAATCTGGCGCAAGATTTTCAAATTACAGAGACCTTTTTTCCAGAGACAACGACGAGGGCCTTGCGTCAAACTATCGGCAAGCAGACGAGTCCCGAACTCCGGTACAACCGCTAAATAGAGCAACTCAAACTGTACCTACATATGTGATATGTTTATTTTATTTAGTTAGAAGCATCATTGTAACAAATATAAGTGATTGACATCATTTATCGTTTCATTCTCGTGCGCAACAGTATCCAGGGATGTGTTTTGTATGTTTTGTCGGCACAGCACCTATAGCATGGAATTAATAGGCACTTGGCCCGTCTAGTCACACAGTAAATACAGAACAGACTCAAATTAAATTATATTTTACTTTTGATTTAAAATTTTCGATGACATAATCATTTTATTGATTTTATTATATTTTAATCAACCTAATTAATTAATCACAACTTGTATGGAAGTTATTTTTTTTTTTTACAAAATATAGGTCTACGTTTGACCACCATCTCGCCTGATGTTAAGCGACGATGTGGCCGAAGATGGAGCACGTAGATCTAGAAGATACCTCTTCACTCTGGCCTTGAAGACACCCAGATTGTAGTTATCAGGAAACAGAGAAGACGGCAATGAGTTCCATTCCTTAGCAGTACGCACTATAAATGTGGAACCAAAACGCTTTGTACGAATTGGCGGAATGTCTACTAAATAAGGGTGATATTTGGCCGATCTTCTACTCGTCCTGTGATGGTAGGGGGAGGGTGGAATTAGGTCGTGAAGCTCCTGTGCACATTCACCGAAATGTATCCTATAAAAGATTGAAAGAAATGCTACCTTACGCCGATGCTCGAGACTATGCAGCTTTGTAGCGACATGATGCAGCGAGTTATGTCTGAATCCTCCGAGCTTTGCAATTTTCATCCGTTGTAACCGGCTCACGCCTACCTCGGCGTAGAGACACTTCGTCGAGTCGAGTCGGCCATTTGCGTACCTAACAAGTTACTTCTGAAATAGAATGAATCTTTCGGATTCATATCGATAACGGCTGTATGCTGTGTCCCTATGTTCTTACTGTAAAGTAAATGAAATACACAATTGATTCCAATGATTTATTAACAAACAATATCATTTGATAATCATAACCATAATCTAATCGACAAACTAAACCTATCTTACATTTTTTACTTTTTTATTCAATATAAACCAAATTATTGGATTTCGCTTCAAGCATCCAAGAGCTTGAACGTATCGATGAACGTGGACGTTTTCAAAATAATACTTATTTTAGAAACCAAAAATTTAACTGCTACATTTTTGTAAAATATTCGATCCGAAAATAGTTCCTAGAGAACAGATTTTATTATTAAAATTGTAGAAATTGCACAAACAACTAAATACATATTATAGCAAATATTCTAAGGCAGTAGAAGTATAATGTACGATATATCTTTTTGTATATACTGCCCCCGTCCTGATTAAAAAAACGTATTATATTATAAAAATGCAGTTTCCTTATCTAGGACGGGAGTATAGGACAGAAGACTGGCATCAACATCAGAGAAACAGGAATCCGTAATAGATTAAAAAATAATCTAAAAACACATTATGGATTTAGAATGCATTGTCATCAAGTTGTGAGCTACCCTGGAAGTTTCAGCCGGATAGCTTATCAGGAAGTGCTCGAAATTTGAGTTGCAAGATTCCACCCGACAGACAGACAAGGGCCTTAAAAAAACTTAGTAAAATAAATATATCTGTATATATTTTGTAACATTACACATTTTTGAAGAAACGAGAATTATTAGGGAAAGTATTAGGAATTCCTCTTACTACGCGGTCCGCCGAAAAGTCCGTATGGGATATTTATAAAGAATTGTTCAAGATGTGTATTTGCTCTTCAGTAGATGCCAGCCTTCCAATGGCAATATTTCGGTGGTTCTGAAGTGTCATGGAAGTGTCGCGACAAATATTGTTGCTTTACAAGATATTTTGGACCAAAACGAAACGCTATCTTGTATGAAGTTTTTTTTTTAGATCTTTTCTAAGATTTATTTGCATATTTACAAATTTGCCACTGAATCATAGGAAAGATCCAAAACATCCAAACAATAACCTACCTAAGATAGATTACAAACATGATCATAGACACGGATTTAGTCAGTTTTTATGGACCAAAGTATTAATGTTTTTCATGCATTTGAGCAAAACGCGTAAAACGCACTATTAATAGTAACAGAAAGTTAGTACAGTTCACAATTATTATTAAATAAAAAAACATTATCGATACTTGTTTTATTTTAATGAAATGCAACATGATTTTAAAGTTATTTTTCATTGTTATTCTTTGGAAGAATAATCGAGTCCTATCTATATTTTCATGTTATAAATGTAAAATCGGTAGGCGCTCTACTAATAACTCAATTTTAGAGCCTTAGATCCGCTGTCCAGATAAATATTTACAAATGTTTTAATAACAAAAAGGCGTCTATTGCAAAATCAAAGCAAAATCGAACAAATCGCTATCTTGTTTTTCTCAATTGAATTTTCATCGGACAGTGGATCTGTTAAAGCATGTATGTAAACTTAATCTAAACACTACTTGGGCATGCCACAATCCGTAAAAACTGCATTTTTTACTACATAAAATGTATGGTTATTTCTTGCCAAATGAATTATACAATCATGGTCACTTACCATATAAGATTCAGTATAACTCCGACAACAGAGCCCTAATTCACTATGACAACTTGGCGATTCCTTGCTACGAAATCACGTCGATTCCTTAATTAATAAACAACATCCGCGAAATTTTTATTCTTTATGACGCGTCATATATATGAATGCGTCATAGAGATGTCGTTTATTAATGAAGGAACTGACGTGATTTCGAAGCAAGGAATCGCCAAATTGTCATAGTGAATGGCCCTGGGTTGGCCACACACACACACACACACACGCGAGGGAAGTGGGAAAATATTTCAGTTAGAACGGTTTGCAGCATGCCGGAATTAGGAAATGTTCTCTTCTGAGCAAGCGCGACTCTATCTTCACCGCGTCATCACTTTCCATCAGAGAACAAATGCTTGGTTTATTGAGACAAATATGTCACAGAATAAAAAACTATAACTAGAAATAAAGGTCGATTGGTTAAAAACATATTACCAGAGCGGGTAATCATTACATTTGGCTACTGCTGCCATACAAATTGTTTGAAAATGCATGAATAACTTGTCATACAAGTTGTATGTAACAGTGGCATGATTGCTCATAATTCAAGGCGAACAAATACATACATATTTACAATAATCTAACGAGCCCTAGCTTCACAATTTCTGATTATTTTAAGTGACGAATAAGGCATAAGCCGGCCAATTAAATGGATGCCATTAAATTCTGTTAAGATATTGTATTAAAAATACATTACATAGTGGTAAACAAAAAATAATCAGAGTAAGTGAAACTAACTAAATAATTGTTTCAAATTTTCTGACAACTTTACGAAATTACGCGTGAGAATCAACATACAGACGTTTACATTCAATTTGTATATGCAAGGGTGAAATGTGTGAAACATTAAATGCATTATGTATGTTAAAATGTATTAAAGAAGCGGATAATGTAATTGAATTGAACAATAACGAATTACATTGAATTTTTTTCCTAAGACAAGTTTCTACACAACAATTAATGGATACTTTAACGTTTGAATAAAATTATCAGAAAGTTGTGAAAAAAATTATAACCTTTGCACAAATAACACCTAACAACTAAATTTTTTCCCCTAGGTAACATCTGCCAAAACTAGGTATCAGGTTACATTATTTTATAATCTATCATTTTATATTACATAAGTAATCTATTCTTTAGCGAATACAAGTACATACATATAGGTAGTGACATCAATCTGAACTCTCGTCTCTTTGAACTACGAACCATCCTAATAAGGCCAACAATATCATGGTCGTTCGAACCTTGAATCCAACCGTCTACGCAAAATAACACGTATCTGGAGCACAGTAGAGTCGGCATTACAATGTGTCGCGTCATTCTTATACATTATAAGATTTAAAAAAGAGACATCCCGCTGAGTTTTTTGGTGCTGCCTTCTCTAGCGGGTATTTCCGAAGCACTGGTAGAGTCAGTTTTTGCATTTCTTTTCTGGACTCTGTTCAATTTGAGTATGGGAAAGAAATGGGTAGACATGCTTACCTTTTTTATTTTAGTCCTAAGTATTTTTAAAGTTTTTTAATTGGTTTGTATGTGTATATGACTTAGAAGTGCATTTTTTGTGCCTATTTAATAAGTAAATTTTCATTTATGTGCTATCTAGACATTTGCACGATGTGGTACCGTCTTCCAGTGACGTTATTGTGCAATTCTGGGCTGTCATAAGCTTTCTGGGTTTATGATTGAAAAACTACGACTTATTTGCCGTATTTCATAAAGTATTTCATTGGTTTCTACGACACATTTTTATTAGTAATATAATGTGTTCTTAATTTTGTTGATGCATCTAAACTATTTTATTCCAGTTGATTTTTTAAACTATTTGTATATTGTATGCAACAGAAACCCCTAGATATTAGGAGTTGATATCATCAACTTCCGACTATCAGAAAATCGAACGTTTTTGTTTGGTTTTTAGACACGACACGATGTAATTCCTTCTTTTAACTACTATCGAAATAAGAATCTTGAAAATACTAAATTTATTTCACCGCTCTGTTCCTATAATCCGATATAGTAGGCCTATTTACACATAGTGAGGTGGGCTTGGAATAATAATCTCCATACAGTACATCCAATTGTCACCCACAGGTAAATGTACAGTTTTGTTACTTTTAACTCTTTTACAAACTTTCAAGAATATATTTCATTACAATGTAATTTTAGGAGAAGAGATCTGTATAATCACTGAGGAAAAAAATAAGGGAATAAAATCAAATTACAGCTATATATGGTGTAACTAGTGATTTAGTGTTGTTTTTTTTTATATAGAGGCTTTCTATCGATTACGGATCAAAAAATATTTGCACATTCTTGATCTGAAAAAAAAAAATGTATGACAGCCATCTTGAAAAATGGCGGAATCAAAGTTTTTTCATTTCAATTCATAATCGTAATCTACGCCCTCAAAAACCCCCCGATGCAAAATTTCAGTCGAAACGGAGCAACTTTCAAAATGGCCGCCATTTTTTTTTTCCGACTTCTCCAAATTTCCCCCATCGTCCTCTATGAGATTTGGTCGAACACCCCCCGCTTTTCTCGAACCGTTTAAAGGTTACTTGCATTTTAATTTTGTATGGCGGCCATGTCTTTTTGTATGGCGGCCATCTTTTAATACAAAATTTCAAAAATGGCCCAAAGTTTTGAGCATGTTTAGTTCAAACGGTACCCCTTCCGATTTATTGTTTCCGAGATCCTCTGAGCAGTTCCATCGAGGAAACCACTTTCTGGTGATTTCGGATTTTTCTGGTCAATTTCAAAACGCCCTCTATACAACCGTACCAAACACTCTCCCCCACCTAACGGCCATCTGGGAGAACAAGAGATATTATTCTGTCAATTATATTTCAGTCAGTCAGTGGTAATCCAGCTTTATAACAATAGAATTTATGTGAGACCCTAACAATTACGAATACTGCCTACTTTCTCTAATTATCTAAAAATATTACACATTTTTATCATACATTGGAAATGCAGCTTTTTTACAGCTGTAAACTATCTGCGATTGATAATATAGAAAAAATAAGAAAAAAGATAGAAAAAATTCCACTTATAAAGAAATTACATTATGAACATACTTTCTTATAAGTAGGTACAATAAGCAGCAATCTAGGGTTGTTCGGATCTTTATAAACATCTAGCAAAGTTAATAACAATAGAATTTTCAAGTTCGAAGATGAGTTATGTCTGTTTATGATGCCCAAAATTTGGAAATCAGTTTGGTATCAGAACAAATTACTTACTAGTATGTAATGATGTTTGTATGAGGGTAACGCAACAGATCCCTTCCCCTGTCTGAACACGTCACAGCACTTGTCTTCACGTTACATGACGACACACCGCTTGCCGTCCCGCTCGCACGCCGCGACGGGCGGCGCGCGGGGCGCGTGGGGCGCGTGGGGCGCGTGGGGCGCGTGCGGGGCGTGCGGGGCGGCCGCGGGCTTGATGCTCTCGGGGTCGAAGGTGGAGGTGGAGGCGACGGGCGCCGTCAGCGGGAGGTCGGTGTTGATGCCGACGATCTGGAACAGTGAATGAAGACTATTATTTCGTATTGACATTTAATATTTGCGTGACGTCATTGTATGTCATTATTATGAAATGTGACTTAATTATAATTTAAAATTTTAATTCGATAATTAATGCTAAATATATTTGATTTGAATATTTTCAATTTCAATTAATATTTTCTTTAAAACTTGCAGTAACTGATAATAAAACTTGCCATTAATTAATTAATTGTGATGTGAAATTGTAATTCGATAATTCTATTTTCTTTAAATGTTATAACTATTAAATTTAAACATATGTTTGCACACCATTGTTATGGTAGAATGTACTGATTGTAATTCTAATTATTACTATCTGCTTTGTACTACATTCTGGCAAATAAATGATGATTTCATAGAATATTTATTATTAAAGTTACCTGTCGTAAATTTGTCTTAATTTAAAACAAGTTTAGTGCCATCTATCTCAGGCCATATGCTACTAGCAGTTTTTTAAATGAGCTTTGAATTTTCATCCAGCGAGCGAAGCACATAATATCAACTACATGATATACAAGGTCCTTCAATATCTGAACTTGAGTAGTTTACTCTAAAAAGGGCTCGAGAATTTATGGCTAAAAGACTTTCTTTTGAAACACTAATCCAGCCCCCTTAGCACGGACCGGGCACAAAACCATTCAACCCGTTTTATCCACTTTCGTCAAACAAAAAGTGGATATAAACAGGGGATAAAATGTTTGTTTCTGGTCCATGCTAAGGGTGCAGAGGTTACTGACCTCAGCGGCGCGGCGACCAATATTCCTCCTGAAGGGCATCGCGAGCCGGTCCAGCAGCTTCATCCGCTTCCCGTGCGCCGCGAACACGTCGTCTGTAGCCTCCACCGCCAGCTCCAGCCCGCCGCCGCCCCGCGCCGGCCCCGCGCTCGCCCCGAGCTCGTCGGACGGCTTGCGCTTGCGGCCCACCACCGCGCCTGTGGGCCGGCTCACGGATGCTGACACGGGGATTGGTAAAGTAAATAAATGTGGAAACCCACCACAAATTATTATAAAAAACTAAAATTACAGAGAACTAATTGCGCCAATATACCCACGGTTTTCCGGGATAATAATTATCCTAGGTGCTGTGTCCTTTTTCAGGATTTAAAGTACCTAAGTGCATACGACATTTCGTCAAATCTGTTGAGTAGTTTTTGCTCAATTGAGTAACACACTACCATACATAATACATACAATGTACAATGTACAATGTTCGCATAGTAAATATATTTTAATAGGATTTACAGCCTTTACTCCACGTAGTTTGCCAGCTCGATTTCAAATCTCTGTGCACAGAATAAATGTGCGAATATTATATATAATCAACGACACGCGAGCGAAGCAAGCGCAAGAATTTTACATATAATTGTGTGGATTAGAATTAGAAACTTTTATATAGCATGCGAGCGGAGCGAGCGGAAAAATTCCACACTTACACACGTAGGATATGGATCTAAGCGTAGCTAAGAAACAGTAATGGGTACACTGATTGCGTTAAGTTTTGACAAAATAAAAAATTGCAGCAGACAAGGCGTACCGCGTGGAGGTGTGTGAGCGTGACGTCACAGAGCGGATTGTAGCTAACGCGGCCGCGGAGGGCAGCCGGGTATATACACTCACCCGGTAGGACGGGCGTGAGGCGCGTGCGTCCCGCGTGGGGGGTGTGTTAACGTGACGTCACAGAGCGGCTTCTAGCTAACGCGGCCGCGGAGGGCAGCCGGGTATATACACTCACCCGGTAGGACGGGCGTGAGGCGCGTGCGTCCCGCGTGGGGGGTGTGTTAACGTGACGTCACAGAGCGGCTTGTAGCTAACGCGGCCGCGGAGGGCAGCCGGGTATATACACTCACCCGGTAGGACGGGCGTGAGGCGCGTGCGTCCCGCGTGGGGGGTGTGTTAACGTGACGTCACATAGCGGCTTGTAGCTAACGCGGCCGCGGAGGGCAGCCGGGTATATACACTCACCCGGTAGGACGGGCGTGAGGCGCGTGCGTCCCGCGTGGGGGGTGTGTTAACGTGACGTCACAGAGCGGCTTGTAGCTAACGCGGCCGCGGAGGGCAGCCGGGTATATACACTCACCCGGTAGGACGGGCGTGAGGCGCGTGCGTCCCGCGTGGGGGGTGTGTTAACGTGACGTCACAGAGCGGCTTGTAGCTAACGCGGCCGCGGAGGGCAGCCGGGTATATACACTCACCCGGTAGGACGGGCGTGAGGCGCGTGCGTCCCGCGTGGGGGGTGTGTTAACGTGACGTCACAGAGCGGCTTGTAGCTAACGCGGCCGCGGAGGGCAGCCGGGTATATACACTCACCCGGTAGGACGGGCGTGAGGCGCGTGCGTCCCGCGTGGGGGGTGTGTTAACGTGACGTCACAGAGCGGCTTGTAGCTAACACGGCCGCGGAGGGCAGCCGGGTATATACACTCACCCGGTAGGACGGGCGTGAGGCGCGTGCGTCCCGCGTGGGGGGTGTGTTAACGTGACGTCACAGAGCGGCTTGTAGCTAACGCGGCCGCGGAGGGCAGCCGGGTATATACACTCACCCGGTAGGACGGGCGTGAGGCGCGTGCGTCCCGCGTGGGGGGTGTGTTAACGTGACGTCACAGAGCGGCTTGTAGCTAACGCGGCCGCGGAGGGCAGCCGGGTATATACACTCACCCGGTAGGACGGGCGTGAGGCGCGTGCGTCCCGCGTGGGGGGTGTGTTAACGTGACGTCACAGAGCGGCTTGTAGCTAACACGGCCGCGGAGGGCAGCCGGGTATATACACTCACCCGGTAGGACGGGCGTGAGGCGCGTGCGTCCCGCGTGGGGGGTGTGTTAACGTGACGTCACAGAGCGGCTTGTAGCTAACGCGGCCGCGGAGGGCAGCCGGGTATATACACTCACCCGGTAGGACGGGCGTGAGGCGCGTGCGTCCCGCGTGGGGGGTGTGTTAACGTGACGTCACAGAGCGGCTTGTAGCTAACGCGGCCGCGGAGGGCAGCCGGGTATATACACTCACCCGGTAGGACGGGCGTGAGGCGCGTGCGTCCCGCGTGGGGGTGTGTGAAGGTGACGTCACGGAGCGGCTTGTAGCTGGTGCGGCCGCGGATGGTGCGCAGGCCGCGCAAGTAGCCGCTGTCGTCGGGGGACGGCTCCGACATCAGCGACGTCTCCGTTATGTCCATCTCCATCGTGCTGTTGTTGCCTGGAAAGTGACCACTAGTTGTTTTACTACTGTCAAGGATAGCTAGAAACTAATAGAGAAAACGACGGGTTAAATGACGTCACACAAATATATTTTATCTGGGTGAGAATTTTGCTGCACATGTACAGCTCGAAGCCATGTTAGATATTATTTATTATTTATTATTATTATTTATTATTAATTGCATTCATGTACATATATTTATCATGTAGGTCTTAAATTACATCTTATGTTGGTACATGAGCCCTGTAAGGGCGTTTGCAAGTCAGTGCGAGAGTACATTTAGTCATTTTAATTTATATTGATTTATATTTTATTAAAGTCAGTATATTTTATATGTCAGTATAGTGTCACGGAATTGAGTCATTTTTTTCCACATGCTTGTCAGTTTTGAATTCATCTACGGAATAATAACATTTTTTAATTAGATAAGATTTAAGTTTTCTGCAGAATACGTTGTATCTAGTTTCGTTTTTTAGGTATTCAGGGATTTTGTTGTATATTGATACTAATCTAAAATTTGGACTTTTTCCTAATATTTGTAAATTTGTTGTAGGTAACTTTAGTTTGTTGCGATTTCTTCTATTATAATTTTCATTAATTTCACTATTTGATTTAAAGAAAGTACGATATTTCCGTACGAATAGACATATCTGTAGGATGTACAGACATGGTAGGGTTAGTATTTTTTTGTCTATAAAATGTGGTTTACAACTTTCTCGCGGCTTAATATTAACTAAAATCCGTATACATTTCTTTTGCATTATAAATAGATCCGTAAAATCTGTACTTTCACCCCAGAGGATTATACCGTAATTTAACCAAGAGTATGCATAGGCGTAGTAAGATGATAATGCGGTTTCGTAATTGGTATTTGACTTGAGAACACTCAATGCATAGGTAAATCTTGCAAGTTTCGTTTTAATGTTCTCGACATGTTTTTTCCAATTCAAGTTTGTATCTAGTGTTAGTCCTAATAATGTGAATTCTTTTGTTTCTTGTATTTTTAAGTTGTGGTTTATAGTGTTTAGATCTAAGGGCTTTCGTTGGTGGGTTCGGAACTGTAAAAATTTTGTTTTTTTCAGATTTATTTCTAAATTATTGTCCTCAAGCCATTGCTTTGTGTCAGAAAAGGGTTTAAATGCATTGTAGTCAAGTTTTGAATTGCTGCTAAAGAGTAGTGAGACATCGTCTGCAAATAGGACACTTGGGACATCTATTATTTTTGGCAAGTCGTTAATGTAGATTAAAAAAAGTACACATCCTAGCACGCTACCTTGAGGAATTGAATTATTTATTATTCTGGTATCTGATTTTACCTCGCACATTTCATTCTTGGCCGCATCGTAATGTTCAATCTGTACGTATTGCTGTCTGTCCTTTAGATAAGATTGGAACCAATTATAGGCTGTTCCTCTAATACCCGACGCGTAGATTTTTTTTAATAGTAATTTGTGTGAAACTTTGTCATAAGCTTTGGTCATATCTAGAAATAACCCTATTGCATATTTTTTATCGTTAATGTAGTTGTAAATTTCTTGTACATATTTATAAACAGCAAGTGTTGTTGAGCAATTTTGTCTAAACCCGTATTGATTTGTATGTAGTATGTTAAATTTTTCTAGGTAATTATAAATACGACTCGACATAACCTTTTCAAAGATTTTTGAAATTGTCGATAAGAGCGCTATTGGTCTGTAGTTACTAGGGCTCTCAGACTTGCCACCCTTTTTCGGAATCGGTCTAATTTTTGCTAGTTTTAATTTATCCGGGAAACATCCTTCGTCAAGGGATTGGTTTATTAAAGTAGCTAAAGGTGAGGTAAGTTCCCGTGCACATTGTTTTATTAGTATAGGCGGTAGTTCATCCTCACCGAAGCTGCACTTATTACTCATTCGTTTTATGATGATAAACACTTCGTGCTCGCTGGCCGGTTTTATAAAAATCGAGTTAATTGAGGACTCGTGCACCCAACGACTGCTCGCTGCCCCAGTGGCGTTCGGGCTCTGTTCGCCGACAGATGCGAAGTAGTCATTGAATGCATCAGCCACTGACTTTGGCGCGACTACTTTGTTGTTGTCAACTTCTAGTGTTATGTTGTTATGCTTTTTCTGTGCACTATCGTGCTTGGCAACGCCTCGAATTATGCTCCACATAGTTTTGGTTTTGTTTTTAGACGCTTTCATAGTATTTATGTAATTTATTCTTTTTGACTGTTTGATACATTTTTTTAATATTTTAGCATAATTATTGTAATGGGTTTTAAATATTTTATTATTTAATTTGTCAGATATTATTTTCGTTAGTCTTTTATTTTTGCATGAAACTTTTAATCCTTTCGTTAGATAAGTTTTATTTGAATACGGTGTTATTTTAGTACGTGTTTTAGGTATGTATTTATTTAAATTATCTTTCAAAATAGTATCAAATTTTTCATAGTTTTTATTTATGTTATTTTCAGTAGATATAAAATCATTCCAATTTATATTACTTAATGCTGATTTCATTTTATGTATGTTTTTATTGTTATATATTCGTTTTGTCACGGTATAAATATGTTTAATTGGTTTTGTTTTCATTAGTTTTTGTCCATATATAATACTATTATGATCTGATAGTCCATTGTTTTCCACCGATAACGAGTAGTTATTTTGGTTGGTAAATAACAAATCTATGCAGGTCGAAGAAGTAGTCGTCACTCTAGTCGGATATTTAATTATTTGATAAAGATTATATTCAAGCATTGCATGGCATAGTCTTTGATATTCTTTTGAATTCGATAGTGCATTTATATTAAAATCTCCGGTTATTATTACTCGCTTTTTATTTATTTTAGGTTTGACAAGTCTTAGTATGTGGTTTATTACTATAAAAAATGTCTCAATATCGCGATCTGGTCTATAAATATTTATTATAATGGTATTTTCCGATTTTATTTCTAAGGCATGTATATGTATCTGGCATCTTATGCAGTGTTTGAAATTAGCCACTATGGTAAAAAAATATTCTGCGAGATCGTTTTTAATACATTTTAGGTGCGTGCCATTTTGTTTGTAAATGTAGGTCCTGTGTTAAATTTATATTTTTTTTATGTAAACTTCATCTTATCAACAATACGTGACCAAGGAAGATGATCTATCTTTCTGTCTTCGACGGACTGACTGCCCGAGTAGGTCTCTCGTATGCGAGAGGCCATCTGGGTAGGCACCACCACTTTGCCATTTCATCTGCAGCCAGAGCCTTAAAACTTAGCTATTGTCTCAGGGACGAGCGCAGCGCAGTTTCATGCAGCATTTTACCAAGTTCTAGTCGGTGCTGCAACTGTTACTGGTAGGCGGTGCTTACCATCAGGTGAACGTGCTCGTTTCGTCACTCAATGTTATAAAGAGGAAAGATTTGTATTTTTATATGTTTTTAACGAATAAAATCATAAACTACTGGACCGATTTCAAAGATTCTTTCAACATTAGAATGCTACATTATCCCTGAGTGACATAGGCATACTTTGAAGATGATTGAAGGCCGGACTAAGGGACCGATAGAAATCAGCGTGAGTAACCTGGAATCCGGCAGACCGACGACGTTCAAGTCATACAAGCTCCGGATTCCAGCAGCACTTCAAAAGATGTTCCTTAGTCCGGACTTTAAGCATGAGGGCGTGGTCTATCGACGCTTTAGAGAAGCGAAGCCGCCGACAAATCCCGAGTTAAAATATAGAGTTTAATATTATCATATGAATTGTATATATATGTTAGTCTCTAAGGTATTTATAATGGGCCTCTGATAATTTTACTTCGATGTACCTTTATTACTGCCTGAAATGTAATTATATTATTATTGGCTACATTTGATCATGTCGCTGCTAGTTCCCCTACAAAGTAACACTGACCGGTATAGTCCGCCATGACGGAGGAGGCGGTGTGGTCGTGCCGCGTGCGGGTGTAGGGCGAGACGCGCGCCCGCGTGCGCGCCGGCGCGAGCCCTGCCGGAAATAATCATACTTCATTTTACGTTATCATAGTGCAGGGTTAGTCTATGTTTACCTACGTAAAATTATAGTTATGTTGTCCTTAGCTCATGTACAAACGAGTCTTAATCTGTACCGTTCATTATGTAATGAACGTAGAGATTATGTTGATTTGTGTTTTCTACATAACTCATATATCATACTTTTAAGGAACAGAATCGATTGTCCATTACTTTTAGAAAAAATAAGTTCAAAGTTTCATACAAATATCCTCGGTTTAAAATTACACTTCTAGCTCATCTAGCTCCTCTAAGAAGTCAGCATTAGGCGCTAACTCTCCGATACCCCGCCTCTGCAAACTGTGTAACCAATGCGACGAGCTGGATATTAATGTTGACAGCTCAGCCAGGCTCCGTCACATGCTGGCCTCACGCGGGTCCACAGTGGCACAATATCTTGGATAAATAACATTAATAACTTGTCTTCTTTTCACCTATTTTATTATAAGTAAATTATGTACTCATAGTTATCCATTATTTATAAACATATAAACGCATGTTGTGTTTACCTATAAATTGCAATTTAGTAAATAAATAAATAAATTGGTTGCGCAAATAGCATAAGACTTAGCACAGAATACAAAGAGACAGAAGCATCACTCCGCAAAGAAATTTAAACAAATAGTGACTCTTGCTACGACGTAATAAAGTTCAATTCAGCTCGCGTAGCGCTGCATACCAACCAGTCATATTAACCTACAGAGCGCCTCTCTTATCTCTTCTGCCGCGGCACGTGTAACGACGCGCGACCCGCCGTCGGTGTCCGGCTATGTACTTGTAGCTTCGTACCTACAGTGCGGAGTGCGCTAGGCCTGATATTAGTTAAGGTCTTACTGTAATTGTTGTGTATCAACTGTTGGTAAACCTAATAAATAAATAAATAACTATAGCTGCGCCCCGCGGTTTCTAAACCAATCGGTTTATAAAGGAATGTTTTTTTTTGCGTTGGGTTTATTATAGCAACGAAGTGGTCTCATATAAATGTTATCGATATTCGGCCTTGGACTTCGAAGTTACAGCAGTTGAAGTCGGTTTTTTTTTGTAAAATGTATACTTGGTCAACAAAACATGCATATTATTGTAAAGTCTAGGATTATTCACCTTCTGAGCTCTCGATTTCGACGACGACTTCCATGTCTAGTTTGTCACACTTCTCTGCGTCGCCATCTTTCGACTCCTTCTCGGCTTCAACTTCCACGTTTGTCTTCGGAGATTCTTTCTTTTCTTCTGCTGGGGCTGGAAAATTGAACAAACTCATGCAAATCTTGGGGCTTTTTCGCCAACCTATCAATCAAATAAAAATTTCTTTATTCAGTTTTGACATCACTGACGCACTTACGAACGTCTAATTATGACTATGGCTCTACCACCGTAAAAAGAACCACTACTCAGAAGATACGGCAAGAAACTGAGGGTTATATTTAAGAGATTTTGTTAAAAATTTTTGGTTTTTTTCAAATGTATGTTTCTTTGTACCAGTTGGCTACCTTGCTGAAGTGGAATGTTCCACGCATCTTTGTTTTCTTTATAATTACGAACAGTATTGCTTTTTCCATAACAGTCTTTACGCGTAATTTGAATTTACTTTCTGTGAGCTCCATAATTCGACGAGCAGATCGTTCACCTGATGGCAAGCACCAGTTGCAGCACCGCCTAGAACATGATTATACAAATCCTATGCGGCTCTGTACTGCGCTCGTCACCCTGAGACAATAGCTCTTAAGTCTCATAATGCTCAATAATCTCGCTGGCTACAACAGCAACGCTTGCGTACTTCTTAAAAAAACCGCCAAAGCGGTAGTACAAGACACAATTTGACAGCCTCTGTGGTGTAGTGGTTGAGCAGGTTGGCTCAAATCACATACACCATTGAGGTTGCGGGTTCGACTTCGGTTTCGGTTTGCACAGAAAAAATATAATAATATATAAGCGCAAGCATTTGTTGCGTGTCTGGGTGTTGTGGGACCATGGACCTCGTAGTTCCTGGTTCCCTTTATACAGGGAATCCTAGTTAGGGGCCAGCCCCCGTACCCATATCTCCCTCAAGCGCCAATCGTATGTCGTGTTGAGATCAGATTAAGGTGTAGATTCACTACGACAATATCTTATGATGCCATATATTGTCCCATTAAGTTTGTCTCAACTTGTAGTTATCGTATTTTGGTTTAAATGAATGAGATTAATTCGATTTCTTGCTTGAATCGACAATAATTAGACCGTATCTCATTAGTCGCAGTGAAGCTGTACCTTAATTTGAACTCAACACGATATACGATTGGCGCTTGAGGGAGATACGGGTTGGGGGGCAGGATCTATGTTTGTGATCGTTGGACGTATTTATTTATAATTTTGCAATACAAAATTCTGGGTGGTACTACAACTATTATTGCTATGATGATAGTGAATAAAATGGTGAATAATTTCTTACCATCTGGTTTCTTCGGCGAATCTTGCGCTTTCTCCTGCTTCTTACTCTCTGGTTTGGGCGAGTCAGCTGAACGGAGCTTACGATCCGACGCAGCTGTCGCGTCTTCTTTCAACTTCAGCAGTTTAGACTCTTTCGACTGGAATGGCCACGTATTATTTTGTAGTACGTGAGAGGAAAGATTGTGACGTCACAAGCATGTTTGTCAATGGAAGATTCAAAAATATCTATAGGCACATATAGCCAACTACCTTCACCTTACATTTGAATGTATTATTTAATGGAAGTGTTACATATATTGTACACAGGTGTAGTGCGGTTAGGGTTGCCAACCATACTGTTCAAAAACAGTATTATACTGTTTCTCGCTTATTAATACGGTTTACTGTTTATCAAAAATAAAGAATATAAAATACTGTTTGTTTCATCACCAGTATAATAACGTTTATTCGGCCAGTCAATTTAGCGCCAAATGCTCGAAGCCAAAACCTTGGAAAAATATAAATAAACTATTTTTTCTAATGAGTGCTGTGGCGGGAATAGAATTAAGGTAACAATAAATTTAATAAAAATGAGTTCCACATTTGTTTTAATTTTGACTTAAAATGTAGTAAAGCTAACGAAACATTCAAAAATGACATAAAATTGTAAGTCGAACTGTGCTGTGAGCTTTTATATCTTTGAAAAAATAAAATACTGTTCATTTAACTTATCACACCTAAACTTAAAAAGTTGGCAACCCTAATTGCGATCAATGTAGGTGTTATTTGCACAGCATGCAAGTGGCATTGAGGTGTGCGGTATATGAAAATCATTTCCGTATACTAGGTAATCTCATTTTTTCATAGGTAATTTCTAGGTAATCTCATTTATTCAAGACATACACGCGACAATACATTGAACTACAATACTATACTATATTTAAACAATTAATACTATAATTAAACGTAACAGAAATACAGGGTCGAATTTTTTAACGCCACCCGGTGGGAAAGTACTCTAAATACTGGAGATAGCAAATTTTACTCAAACGAAACATGCCCTTGTTTTTTTTCTAACCTATGCTGTCCCGCTGCTGGGCAAAGGTCTCCCCCAAGTCTCTCCAGCCGTCTCTATCCTGCGCTACCTCGCACCAGCCTTCTTGGTATGCATCCAGATCGTCCCTGTTTTAAATGCCCTTGATTTAAAGAAAAAAAAATGCATTCAAAGATTTTTAGCCGGTTCGATTCCCGAGTATGGCAAGCGAGTTTTCGAAAGTCTTTGAATAAAGGAATGTTTTCTTTGAGTAAAATTTGCTGTCTCCAGTATTTAGAGTATTTTCCCAACGGGTAGCGTTAAAACATGCTTCCAAATAAAAAAAACCGCATCCAAATCGGTTCACCCGTTTAAGAGCTACATTGCCACAGACAGACACATAGTGGTTAAACTTATAAAACCCCTCTTTTTGCGTCGGGGGTAAAAAGGGTTACGAAATCTCGTGTAAAGACCAAAGTCTATCAAATCTTTGTTAGAGCAGGACAACACTTACTTCGTCGCTCTCTTTCTCTTTCTCGGACGCGGGCCGCGGCGTCTCCGGCGTCTTGGTGACCTTAACCTTCACAAAACACCAGGAGTTAGTTGATGGACGATGCAGATTAGTGTGTGGGGTATAAGTGAAAACTAGACGAGCACTGAAACCTTTCTTCTTTATAATTAAGCAGCGAGACCTCGAGACTAGCAGGTATTACGCCTCAGGCTCAGCAACCGCGTTTCCTGAAGCGTATGATGATAACACAAGGCTTCTTAACGTCTTTCCAGGAAGAAAAAACTTACAATATGTGAAGGCAATGCAAGGTAAGCTTTTATGGGCTAGTGTCTCTAATAAATATATTTGTTCAGAAGGCATCGAGAAACCGGATGTAACACCCGTATTCATAAACAACACTTGTAGATACACTAGGCTAAATAAGGAACCAATCAGAACACATTTGCACGCATGCGTTTAATGTGGAGATCAGCAGGGGAATCGTCTAACTCGACCACTGATCCCGATCGCTTTCATACATGTCTTGTGATCGATATTTGTTTGTGGAATTGTCGAACTTTTGGAATTGTCGAAGTCCGCGTCCCAATCCCTATCCCAATCAAGATCGCTAAAAATGATCGATACTGCAGTTTGAAGATGCGAACGCTTCCAAATTTGAAAACGAAAGCGATCGGGATCGGTTTTCAATTTACACGATTCTTCTGCTAATGGGTTGCTGTCTCACGTAGCCAAGTATCTCGACAAGTGTTGTTTATAAATACGGGTGTAACTCCCATACGTCATAATTTACCTACAGCAGGCCCAGCGCACTCCGCACTGTAGGTACGACATATGTAGGAGCTACAAGTACATAGCCGGACACCGACGGCGGGTCGCGCGTTGTTACACGTGCCGCGTCAGAAGAGATAAGAGCGGCGCGATAGAAAGAGAGGCGCTCTGTAGGTTAATATGACTGGTAGGTATGCAGCGCTACGCGAGCTGAATTGAACTTTATTGCGTCATAGCAAGAGTAGCTATTTGTTTAAATTTCTTTGCGCAGTGATGCTTCTGTTCCTTAGTATTCTGTGCCTACAGTGCCAATTGCACATAGTTTCAGTGACATCTCGATATCATTTACACCTGGAATGGATGTGGGTGAAAACATCAGACATGGACAAAACAGTTATTCAAATTCGATAAACAACAGAATCTTAAATAGATATTTAAATTTCGTTGTTGTTGTTGTTGGAGATAAATAGACGTTGTTAAGCATTTCCTTTGCATATCGCGCAGGTCTGACTTGCCAAAGCCTTGCTAATAAAAAACGTGTATAAAATTATACTAAATAAAGCGAAACTCAAACCAAGACATAAAACTTACAGCCACGGTGGCGATCAGATCAACCAACGCAGCTGGGTTGAGTTTCGCACCCAAGTAAGTTCTATTTGGATGCAAGTCAGGCCAGCCGCGTTTGAATTTGAACACGTCGCTACATCGCGAACGTGACCGCTCGCGCTCTACGCGTTGGTAAGAGTTTACCTTTATTGATATGACCCGTTCTTAGCAACGTCTATAAATCTCGAGGTGAGATTATCAAAATTAATTTAGAAACCTGACGGATGTCCCATATACCATAGATATGTGTGTAAAATGCACGATTTCTTTAGTTCTGTTTTAATTTCTGACAAACTAAACATGACACTCCCTTATTCATAAACGGACAATGAGAGTTATACGATGCATAACATCAAACATGTTTTCTTACAAATACAGACATTATAATGAAATGACTTTTTTTCAAAGTCACGTTAACATTACAATTTTTAAAATTTTTTATTTGTATCATGTGTTTATGACCTTTAAAAGTGCACTTTTGTGCCTATTTAATACATGATATTTGACTTTGACTTTGACTTTAAAATGTTCAAAAGGGACAAAATGTATCAAGTACCTAATTAAAGTTTGGTTATTCGAAATCCAGCCATTTTTATTTTTCAAAACTAATAGTTATATTTAATTGCTGTTTTTTGACTGATGGCTTGATTATCTCTATATTCGTATATGTACAACTGATTAATCGTGAAAGTACATGACAATAAATGTAATCAACATCAAAAATACACCGGCCAGTTCAACACTAACACTGAGACCGGACCAACAAACACACAACACACATAACATAGGTTATAGGTCAAAACACTCACAAATGCGTGTCATTGTCACAAACACAAAAAATGGCAATTGGTCGCGTCTACATTAAAATCACCAACATCAGCCACCCAACACGATCGACACAACACAAACACAATCTTACACACACATCACGAACACAAAAAAGTGCCATTCACCGCCTCGGGACATTAAAGACTGGGAATATTTACAAAAACATAAATAATCACAACCGTCACCCAAATCACCAAAAACACACGATCACTATAAACAAAAGAACAGGTTCAAAGAGTGAGAAAATGAGTTTCAATCGCTTGTGGTACTGAAAATATTCACAACACCGTCCCATCACCTAAACCACCAAACACACAAACACCAACATCACAAACACAAACGGACAAGTACAATCAAAATGGAACTTCCATCGCCCGGTGGTATTTTGTATTAGAAATATTCACAATGTCCCATCACCTAAACCACCAAACACACCAACATCACAAACACAAAAGGGCAAGTAATGAATTAACCTTCCATCGCCTTATGGTATTTGGTACTGAAAATATTGACAACACCGTCCCATCACCTAAACCACCAAGCACACAAACACAAAAGGGAACGTAATGAATTAACCTTCCATCGCCTCGTAGTATTTGGTAATGGAAATATTCACAACACCGTCCCATCACCTAAACCACCAGACACACAAACACCAACATCACAAACACAAAAGGGCAGGTACAAAATGTACCTGCGATCGCCTGGTCAGGCTGCGACTGGGCGCTTCCGCGTCAAAGGCGTCAGTATCGGAGTCGTCATAAGTCAACTCCGGGAACACTTCGTCTTCCTCGATGATGACCAGATCGTCCTCCGAGCCGTCACTCACCGTGCCGTTGGCGTCTTCGCCGTTCGCCGCGGCCGCCCCGTTGTGCGTGCCGTTTACAGGCTTGCCCGGCTTGTCCTGGAAACGTTAGCCGGCCGATGTGGGTTATGTATGGTGCAGTGACGCTTCACGAACTATGCTTCTTGATAAGGCTTCATTGATAAGGCTTCATTCATTCAAATGAGAGAATGCTTGACGAAAAATATACAAATGATTTCTAGACATATTTTTACGAATTCGAAATATATAGAATAGAGATTACAAAATTACGAAACAATTGAGAAGATCTTTGGTAGCTTGCGTTAATTGTTAATTTTATATTGCGAAAATCAAATAGTATTTTAACAATCGAAAGACAACAATAATAGTTATGTCAATAGAATGATTTTATTTTGTAATTACATATAATTGATTTTATTTTGTAATTATAATGTAGCTAATTAATTTACTAACATTTTTTGAACTTCTATTTTTACCAACAAATATGGACATTGTTTGAACCATGAATAAATGAAATGAATTGAATAGAAATGGAAAGAAAGCAAATAGAGAAAGATACGATTTCCGATAAACAAAAATATTTACAGGTGAGTTTCGATCCAATCCACAAATATCTGAAAGCTTTAGCTTTTTAGCACTGCAAACCTCCAACTGCATTATGGTAAAATATATAACAGTGAATTTCAAATACGAATAAGAGTTCTAAAAACCTGATCGATTTTAATCGTTTGTTGAAGTAATGGCTGTCTCGCACAACTCCTTACAAAATTAAAAAGATAGCAGATTTGAACGATCATGCCTTCAGACTCGCGATAAATCAATCTATAAACATACCTTATTTTGTTTTCCATCAGCTTTGCTATCTTCCTTCATCTGTTCTTTTTTCTCCACAGATTTATCTGCTTTCTTGTCTCCTCCGCTTTTGTCTATTTTTTCTGATTTCTTTTCTTTCTCTACTTTGTCCGACTTCTTTTCTGCTTTTTCTATTTTGTCTGACTTCTTTTCTACTGTTTTTTCTGATTTCTCAGGAGCCTTATCTGTCTTTTCATTTTTGTCAGGCTTCTCAGTGGGTTTCTCTGGCTTTTCATTAGTTTTGTCGTTCTTTTCGGCGGGCTTCTCTACCTTTTCCGCCGCTGCCTTCTCTTTCTCTGCGTTGGCAGCTAACTTCTTCTTCATCTCTTTGACTGGGCTTTCGGTCTGTAAATGAAAGCTTCACTTTTAGGGTTCAATGTGTACTATTTATTATATTAGACAACCGTGTTCTGAAGTTAAAGCACTGTTATTCTAAGATGTGCAGAGTCAACTAATGTACATGTGTGTAAGTTTTATCATATAGATAATCACAATCATAGAAAGTCGTGTTACAACACATTATGACATGTTCATAATAATATGCTAATGAACTCTCAGAAGTAATTAAATACATGATCTAGCAATTACATTAATAAGAGCAATCATTTATCCTCAATGAGTCACTGCAACACAATTAACAGCTTTTTATTCAAGCTGGTCATGCATTATCAAAGACGTGCATATCCATAAAGACATTGGAATAATGCTTTGTATTGTGTCTGGGACACCCTTTAGTCTTATGTAATTGCAAAAAATTATAATTAGGAAAACTTGTCCGGTTTAATGCGAGCACGACGATTTATGACAGCTTCTATGATGTAATGGATGAGCAGGTCGGCTCATATCACGGTGTTTGCGAGTTCATTTCCCACTACGACGTGACAAATGTTTGTGCATAGAAAAAATAGTGTTAATATTTGTTTGTGACTGTGTTAGGTCCTCGTAGATTGTAAGTCCTTAGATCCAATCTTATCTTAATGAACGTGGCCACATTTCCTCACGATGTTTACATTCATCGTTTTCAGAGCCAATGTTGAAAGCGCACCGCACATAAGAAAGTCATTAGTCATCGGCTAGCGGGATTCGAACTCCGGTGCGTCGAATCGAAAGCCGCACGAGTTCCTGCTGAGCCACACTCACTCTACATCATATTATAATACTAACTGGATATTCACCATGATAATATTATTGTGAGATTTTCGATATTTCCCCACCGTTACAAGCACCATGATCACGAATGAATAAGTAAACGACTGAACAAGTTCATATCCCGTTAAAATGTGATTTACAAAAGATTTCCTATTGTAGAGGAAAGAAAATTTACCTTTTCTTTTTCTTCTGAAACCACAGCCGCTGTTTGCGACTTCCGCGTCGACTTTACACTCATCTGTCACAATAATAACAAACGTTACAAGTTTATATTTAGTTTACTACAAGCTTCTATTTAACTTGCAATTAACTTGCTTTTTATTTTGGGCCAAATCTTGCAAGTTAAATCAGACCCACTTCCTCTTATCCTACGGAGTTGAAATTTTGCATACTTGTCAAAATTCGATGACATTGCAATATTATGGTTGTTCTGCCGCCAAGCAGTAGTGCGCAAGCATTACTGTGTTCCGGTTTGAAGGGCATTGTAGAAATTACTGGGCATATGAGACTTAATATCTGATGTCTCGGGGTGATGAGCACAATCCAGTGCTACGCAGTGCTTTTTATGGTATTAAAAGTTTTGGGTGGCACTGCAACTGTTATGGGCAGGCGTGGCGCTTACCATCAAGCGTACGACTGGCTCGTCTCAAACTCTGTACAATCATTAAAAGAGACTGGCTTTTCTATCTTCAATTCGTTATAATCTCATCTTATTCACCGTGTGAGTAAAAGTAACACGGTACAAAACTATTAAATGCAATCATCATTTGGTATAACTAATCTCTTTTAACCTTTAACAAACCAGTTTCCAATTTCACCTGCAATATGTTCACGTGTGCAATATGTTCCTCGTTTGATACCTGTTGTGTAGGGACTGTCTATGACTTAGCACAGATACGAGGTGAATGAACTGTGCGCACACATGCGCGAGGCAAAGGTTTGGGTGTGGTACAAGGCATTGTTGCGATAAATATAAAGGTTTTTTTGTGAACTAACAATAATGTAGGCATCAAGTTTGATGTATTGTTGGTAGGTTAGTAATATAAACTAATGCTATTTTTCATTAATTTCATTAGCATGCGAAATATTGTTCGTTAGCATATTATGTGCTGCGATACTAATTGCTCATATTCACAATTTCTTGCGAAATTACACAACGTGTATATATGAAATGCTAATGTCAACAGCATTAGCATTAGCAGACGGTCGCCGCAGTTCGCAATCGTGCGGGGGTGAAGGTGCACGCGTGCTGCCGTACGACGCGTGGTAAGCGATACATTTTAGCATTCATCGAATTTCGCAACATTAAGTAATGCTATTATTAATTTAGCAGCTTATTAATGCTGCGAATGCTAATTAATCAAACATTACTTAATAGATTCGGTGCGTTAGATAGTAACAGACAGCACTTCCATGAAATTTTTAAAGCTGACATAATTTTTATAATTTACAAAGAGATGGCAAAGCCAAAAGTTTGTAAGCAATGTATTTGGTTTCGTCTAACATAACTTGTATTTTGAAGCGTAAGACGTACTGTATAAAATATACTTCTTTAAAACGCTTGTTTAGCTACACATAGAAAGTTTGAAATGGTTTTTGTGTCGATGACGGAGCCAGAAAAACAGATTTATACGAAGAAACAGATATTTTAGATCTGTGTTTTGTATATGTAGCACGCTTTCGTAGAGTCGGTACTTTATTGGTTTCAATTGCATTTTTTTATTAAGAACATTTCGGTTTCTTCCATTCTACTAATCCTACTAACTAAACGCGAAAGTTTGTAAGAATGTATGGATGTATGTTTGTTACTGTTTCACGCAATAACTACCGAACTTATTTTGATGAAATTTGGTACTTTAGGACTTGGAATAAATAGCACATAGGCTCCTTTTTATCCCGGGAAACAGCGGGTGATACTCAAATATAAGGTTTGCGAGTAAGCGTAAGTTAAATAAGCATAGTCTACCCTACTTACGTAGTTTTAAGGACCTTATTTACTATTTTAGTCAGTATTTTTTTTGATTTTTTTATATCTTCTGCATGTAAGTATAAGCTTTTCCAGCAGTCATTCACAAATTTGTGACAGAAACAGGAATTTACAAAATTTTCAAGCTTTTGTATTTTTTCTTGAAATTGCTTTCTCTTACAACTTGAGACGTATCACACGCCACCATTAGCGCAAGGGCCTAGTGATTGGCGTGATGAGCGCATGCGACGGCGCGGCGCGCTGCCGACTGCTGACCAAATGGTTAAGTTTAAGAATGTGCCCGTAGACAAATGGGAATTGGTAAGTGGAAGCCGAAAGTAAAAAGCCGGCTTTATGTTTGTTTTACTAACTACCGCCCGCGACTTCCTGCGCTTGGGTTTGGTATTAACATATTTTTGAAATCGAGCTGCAAGAGAGAGCAACTAGAGTGTTTTGTCCTTGTCTTGTGATGTTGAACCTATTTTATTTTGTCAGGACAACCGTGGGCAATTGCACAGTAAATTACATAACACCCCTTTAATGTCATGCCGAAAACAGAACAAGTTCTATACTCCATAGGGATAAATTCTATCGTTTTTCCCGTTTACCCGATATTTCGTCTTGGCTGTGACATTATACAATTGTATATAATACCAATACAACTTGTTACACTTGACTAACATGAATGGACAACTATTGCAAAAATGCATATCATATAGAAAAGAAAAACGCCTCCAAAAGGACTATTAAAATTTTTTGATATGCTTGTTTTATTGTACTCGAATTCTCTTTATTTTATTCGTTTATAAATCTCGTGTTTGGCCACCACCCTTGATGTTAAGCGACGATGTGGCTGACTATGGAGTACATAAAGACGGCAGTTGAACACAGACCATAAACATAACCACTAGAAATAAGGATAGAATTGCAGTACCTAGGCTTAGACTGAGTAAAACAAAAAAGTCCTTCATAGGCAATTGCGTACGGTTCTACAATAAAATTCCAAAATGTATAACGGAGCTCACAGAAAGTACATTCAAATTGCGTGTGAAAAATATTCTAATAAAAAGCATACTATACAGTTAGTAATTACATAGAAGACAAAGATGCATGGAACATTCCGCTTCTACCAAGTAGCCAACCGGCACATAAAAACATAATATGTATTGTCAAAAACAAACATAAAATATTGTAACAAAAGTTCTCAAAATAAATGCCCCTCAGTTTCTTGCCGTATCTTCTGAGTACCTAGTGGTTCTTTTTCCGATATGGTGGTAGAGTAATAGTAATAATCGACGCTCATTAGTGCGTCTGTGATGCCAATAATGAATAAAGAACTTTTGATTGATTGATTGATTTATTAACCCTTTTCCCCGTTTCTCTTACTTTTAGGCAATTTCATCACAGTGCTGGCCCAGCACCGTTGTGTTTGCTTTACGTCAACCAGCACTGCGGAATGACATAATGCAAACACGACCAGAAAAACGACGACAGGACGACTTAGAAAAAAAAGTTGTAGCGTTGACAGACGTCTTATGCCCGGTTCCTATAACTTACTAACGGACGGTTTTGCTAACGATCGGTACAAAATTCACTAAAATGTGTTCCTATAATCAACGACTGGTAGCCGAGACTACCGACGACTACCGACCTACGGATGGGAGGACCACTGACGACCGTCCGTAGCCAAAATGTATGGAGATGACACTCAAACCTGTTTCTATTAAAATCCATCAGTCAGGAGAAATGTCAAACATGTGTCCAACATGTGTCAAAATGAACATCCGTAATGCCCGGTTCCTATATTTTACGAAACGTCGTCGGTAAAAGCTACCACTCGTTTTCACGACAACCGTTACCGCCGAATAGTGGCTGTTTCACAACGCTTGTAACCTACCGACCGGTAGCGAGGACCCGCCGGTAGCCTGTACCGACGGTCCCTCTATAGCGTTTCGATTTTGCTTAAGTTATGCTGCATAAGGATGTGCTGCATATGCATATTTTTCTATTTTATGGGCCTAAAAATATTAACACCTTAATTTTAATAAAACTATGACTTTTGATAATTTTTGGAATTGCAGACTCATAAATTGCGAGGTTTTCAATGTAATCGCTCTCTTATTGTACGTAACATAAAAACGAAACGCATATTTAACAAGACGTCTTTTTGCATCTGTCATTATTTGTCATTCCACTCATAGTTCCCGCCACGACATAAATATCCAAAAAATACCACGCAACCAACGAAAACTTCGAAATTTGTTTTATTTTATTTAACTGCTTCGGTGACTTCTTTGATACAGACAGGTATTTTAATTACAGAAGTACGTAGATAATATTATGGACTCTTCGACAGTAAGTACCTTCTTATTTTATAACGTGTAAAATTACCACGAAGTATGTAGCTAACACTAATTTGAATAAATTATACATTATTAGGACAAATAGAAGTCAGCCTATTGGAGATATAATTGTGTACATATTTCATTTATTTTACAGAAAACTAAAAAACCCATGAACAAGGACGAAATAATGTTATTATTGAATATAATAGAACAATTACCTGTTCTTACTACAAAAGAAACTAACGCAGCAAACAATAAAAGTAAAGAAGAAGCTTGGTCGAAATTAACAACAAAATACAATTGTAAATGCGGTAGTGCACCCCGCACTAAAGAACAGTTAAAATTGAAATGGGACAACTTAAAAAAGTCTGCCAGGAAAAGAAACCAAACTATAAGATTAAATTTAAATAAGGTAACATATAATAAGGAGTTAGAAAGCAAAGAAAATAGTTAAGTGTTTTAGTAGGTTTAATTTCCCATTATTTTAAACAATTACCAAAGATATTGATAATGATGCCAATGATTAGAGTATAATTAGTGTAAGATTTTTTAGTTTATTAGTTTCAGTAGCATAGTATAGTTGAGGTGTGAATTTAATTTATACAAATTAACATGCCAAAGATATTGAAAATAATACCAATGTGTAAAGTGTGAGATTATTATTTAGTATACTATTAGTTCAGTAAGTTTAATCAATGTAATCTAGTATAGATAAGGTGTGGGTATAATAAAATAATTTAAATAAAAATGTTTTTTTTATTTTGTTGTTATTGTGTATTTATAGGTTTCATACAAGACAATTATTTAGTTCACTTAGTTAAGTATATCTATTTTGTCACTATTGTAGGCGAGCTGGCCGGCTTCACTCTAAACTGAAAATATAATAAAGCAACATTAATAAAATGCTATACATTATTAAGGAGATGGCGGGACGAGCTCGACAAATTTTATCCAGACTGGGCGCAACTGGCGCAAGACAGGGATGAGTGGAAAGATTGGGGGGAGGCCTTTGCCCAGCAGTGGGACACTAACGGCTAAAATAATAATAATACATTATTAATAACATCATATTCCCCATGGTTAAAGAAAGAGTGATGTAACCAAAAAGGAGTAAACAAAGTTGTTACCCTACACTAACTATAAATAATGAGAGCTAGTAATAAATAATGAACTTACTTATTAAAGTAATCGGCAATTAAGATGTCTCTTTCTCTATTAATCATTGGTTCTGTATTTAAAATTTGTGGTATTGTATCCCCTGGTGAAATTTTAACTTCTGAAGGAATTTCCTCTTCTATTGTATTATCAGCCAGCTTCTGTAATCTACAGATGTTGTGCAGTACTGCAGTGGCGATAATTACTGCATTAACTCGGAGAAGGCTCAAACGCAGAGTTAGTGCTACAACTGGAAACCTTCGTTTCCATACACCAAAGCACCTGTAGCAAAATAATTATAATTAATACAGAAATGATTAAGTTATGTTTCTATTATAGTATGGAAGTACTGCTGTAAGCCCATAGATACCTTTCAATGACATTTCTGGTTCGAATATGAGCTTCATTATATAATTGCTGACCCCTTGTTTCGGGGTTTAGTAAAGGAGTAAAAAGGTATCGTTTCTGAGGGTATGCACTGTCTCCAAGTAACCACTTATTGCCAAAAGCTCCATTTTCACATTGTGCTGAAAATGAAGAAAACAATAGTTTTAAATGAGAATTCAAATATTAATATGAGAAACTTATTTGTGTACAATGAAAATTACACAAAAGCTCATACCACGTAGCTCTGAACTATTAAATATGGTTGCATCATGGGCAGATCCTGGCCAACGGGCTACTACATTCATAAATTGCAATTTCGCATTGCATACTGCTTGCACATTTATGGAAAAGTAACCTTTACGGTTTCGGAATTCTTCCCCTATCTGAGAATCTGAAACAAGTTAAAAGTTTAAGCATCTCGGACCCCAGTGAAGTTACAAAAAATAGAGACAAAAATCTTATTAGTACATATTTTATATTTAATACAATAACTATACTTTATTGTCTAGTAATATCAAGTAAGTTCTTACTTGGTGATTGTATTCGGATGTGTGTCCCATCAAGTGCACCGAGTACTCTGGGAAACCGAGCTATTTCGTAAAAGTCCTCTTCTGTGTCAGCATGCATGTAGACATATTTGTTGTAAAGGTGTGCAATGGCCAAACTAATATCTCGAACAATGCGACAAGCAGATGCTTTCGACACTCCTATAAAATCAGCTACTGATAATAGCATGGTTCCTAATGCTCTATGCATTATTTTTTATTTTTTATTATGTAATAATACAAGTTTAAGGCAAAATAATTATATATAACAAAATGTCCAGATGGGACTAAGAGTAAGCTCCGTTAACAAACTAATGAAAAAGGGTTTCGGGCGCCGTGGATGCTTACCTATATAACAAACCAATTCCTCGGATAGGGTCCATTGAACTATTAATCTCAAGGCGGGAGATATAAAAGACAATTCTGCGTTACAATCTTTTATTTATTTTTCCAGAGGATGCGATACAAACTCTACAACCAAATGTGGTATATCCCAAACTAATTCATCATTACTGCATCATTTTAATAATTTAAAGAATGTACCTCAATGGGCAGTCTAACCAAACTACAATGTAACCAATCCGGGGCTTCTGTCCTTGATCTTCGACGCAGGTCAGAAGGTTTCCAGGGGAAATTGAGTTAATAAATGTAGGTGCCAGAAGGGCCAAATATCAAAATTCAGATAACGTAAATTATGTTCTCCAAAAGGAAAACTTCTAATTGCTATTCAAAAGTTGCCTTAGCAAAAGTTATGAAAACATCAATACGATAAAAAGAAAAAGAAAAAGAAAAAGGGAACGCCGATAGGCTGCAACAATACAAAAAGGCTTTATTAATTTTTGGAACCGGCAAAATAAGGATGCCACGAGGCTTGGTGACAAATACTCAAAAATACTTACCAAATCCCCTTTTTCACAACAAACTAACCAACAGATCATTTTGTCAATTCGTTTCAGCAACGGAAGTTCTGAAATAAGATAGATTTGGATGAAATCTATGAAAAAAACGAACAACGCGAAATGAAAGGCACGCCATTCCATCATCCATGAAAAACTCACCAGGAAATCCTGAATATATCCCAGAACTGATTGCGGGAACACATAGCCCGTCTTAAATCGTGCAGCTTATCATTACTTTATAAAAAGACCGCATCGTCTAAACTATTAGATGCACAAGGATTAAATTTCTTCCTTCCATCCTTCCAAAAAGTTCGTCGTAAAGTAAAAAATACGAGCGAAACCTCTGACAGTTGTACAAAATGTCAAAAACGTCAAAACTAATTCAACTGTCAGGATCATCTCCAACCGATAAGTACTACAAGCGAGAATTACGGTCGAGACTTCTAACAAAATATTTAAGAAAATCAAAAATATGTGACGAGTTCAAACAACGATGTTACATTACATCCCCTCCAAAATAAATAAAAGAAAGGTACTTTCTTTTATGCACAAAAATTGCGCAGCAAAAAAACTTATTTAGCCAAAGCTGGACTAATTAAACTCAAAACAAAATTAAGTCATTCCTGACTAAGACAAAATCAAAGGATATCAAATTCTTCAAACAAAAAGATTTAAATGAGAGAAAAGCTCTACACTTTAAAATCCAAAACAATTAAACACGAAAAAATGTGTAACATGCAAAATAATAAAGCTCTACCTTGGAACTCTACAAAAAAAACTCTATAAGATTTAAAAATATCCATCAAACAATCTCTACCAAGAGACTTTACAAAAACTCTATAGCTACAGTTAGGCACCTTCGCCACTGACTCTATTTCATCAAAAACTAAAGTACGGTAAGGCTCAGTCGCCACCAACTTCTTAACCAAATGTAATTCTTAACAATTAAAAAAAATGTTAAATACAACAAAACAAAATTCCATCGAAAATTCATCAATCTCAGAGATTAAGCACAACTCAAACCACGCTGTCTCTATAAATCATCAACTCAAAAAATACTTAAAGGGTGGTTAGCCGCTTTCGACACCAACTCTCTTTATCCAACAAACCATTATTAGAAATTCAGTAAAGCATAGAGGCTAAAAACTGACTTTTCAAACAAATATCTAAATCTATTCGGTTAGGCTTTCGCCGCCGATTTCAAATTTTACACTTTAAACGGTGTAAAAATGTAAATGTGTTGTGATCGGTACAACTCCACCGACTATCCGAGCACAAACAACATTTTCAACTAAGGAATGAATATTGTGATCAGCTCACCAACACTGACTTACTGGGCACAATAACACTAAACAAAATTATGACTATTGTGATCAGCATAACTCCACCGACTTTCTGGGCACAACAGCATAAAACGATAATTATTGGCGGAAGGGCACAATAACATCAAACAAAATATGACAATTGCGATCGGCTCATCCCCACCAACTTTCCGGGCGCAAAAGCATACAAGATAACAAAACCAAGGAGAAGTCCAAGATTCGTTATATGTGGTTGAGAATTTTACACAAGGCGGTAAATTACTCCAAACAAAAGGTCAAACAAAAGGTTGAGAATGACTACACAAGGTGTGGTAGCATTACTCCATACAAAATCAAAGGGTTTTTATGAGTACTCAAGATGCGTCAAATCCAGTTGTCATATCCGAGAAACTTAAGTTTAAATGTGTTGAACACAACGTGTGTTGTCACCTTTAAATCTATCAAACCAAACATTAAAGTTAAATAAAAATAAAACAGTTATTCTGAACTTCAGCAAATTCAGATAATGTTTATAAACAAATAAAATGTACAAAACAGGAGGAAATCCCATCATTAACAAATGTACAAAATATACAAAATAGGAGAATATTTATATCCTATTGAACCAACCAACAATATACATAAGATCTTTCGATGATGAAAAAGTTTATGTGAAAAAAATAGAAAAATAACCCAAATTTACCTAAGTTACCTTTAGACTTTAAGTATTAAAAATTAATGAATCGATGTGAAGTTACCTAACATACATCATCAAACAAATTGTGCTAAGATCGGTTCAGACATCAAATCTTCATTCATCATCTAACAAAAGCACGCTTCAAACAAAACATCAAAATCCAAAACCAAAGATAGAAATTCCAAACGAACGATTTAATATTTAATAATATCTTTAACATGATAACGACCAGAACTACCTTTATTTAAATCTTTCAAAATATAAACATTAGGAGAAATCTTTTTAATTATTTCGCATTTAACAAACTTAGGTGCTAGTTTAGCCGAAAAATATGCAGGTGCACTAGATTGTACAAAACTTCTTCTCCACACAACATCACCAACATCCAAAGAAATGACTTTACGACCAACGTTATAATAACGGGCGTTTCGTTTATAAGCTTTCAACAAATAAGTTTGCACTTTAACAAAAATATCACTAAGTGATTTAAGAGAAAAAGCATACGAGTTTCTTTTACCAACATCAAGTTGATTCAAGTCATCTAAAGAAGTACTGAAGCGATGTAAAGAAGCATCAAAGATGAGTTCTCTACCAAACATCAAGTAATTAGGAGTGAAATCTGTGGCTAGATTTACACTGCTATTCAAAGCTAATTGAACGTGAGGCAAAAATTTCGACCAAGTTCTTTGATCATCTTTAACAAAACACGATAAACAAGTTTCAGCAGTTTTGTTATATCTCTCGACAGGGTTATTCTGAGGAGTGTACAATGTGTTGTAAAATATTTTAGTTATATTAAAGCTTTTGAGAAAATCCACAAATTGTTTTGCTGTAAATTGAGATCCATTGTCACACACAAATATACTAGGAGTACCATATCTAAGAAATATTTCTCTTTCAAGTAATTTACAAATCACTTTAGTGGTAGCATTTATCATAGGAAATAACCAGCAATATTTAGTAAAAACATCTACAACTGAAAGTATGTATTTATGTCCAGAATAAGTTTTAGGAAGAATTCCTATTATATCAATAGAAAGCATTAGCATAGGTCGATCAACTTTTTTAGGATTAACCATAATACCATGAGGAGCTGACGTAGAAGACTTATAAGCTTTACAAGGTTCACAAGATAAAATGTATTTTCGAACATCATTAAACATGCCTTTCCAAAAGTAATGTTGTTTTAATTTATTTACAGTTTTATGAATGCCTAAATGTCCCGAGTTTATATCATCATGATTTGAACGAATTGTATCTATAATATGTTCTTTAGGTATAACAATTTTCCAGTTCAAACGACTAATAGGGTCAAATTTATTTTTACAAAACTTATAAAGGGTATTACGTTCAACTTTGAAGTTTTTATGATTACTAGGATACTTCTGACAACCAACAAATATTTTTCTATACCAAGGGTCTTCAATTTCTTCATCGGGTTGAATTATGACATCAATGGCAGCAACATCAATCCGAGACAAAAAATCTGGTACTAAGTGTAAAGAGCCTTTTCTATAAACAATATCAAAAGTGAATTGAGATATTCTAGCAGCCCAACGTGCTAAACGTCCACTAGGATTACTAAGTTTTAATAACCATTTTAAACTAGCATGATCTGTAATAACAGTAAATTTCATTCCTTCGACATAAGGTCTAAAATGTTCAATGGAATCTAAAATTGATAACAATTCGCGTTCTGTAGTACTATAATTTCGTTCGCATTTATTAAGAGATCTAGAGTAATAAGCAACTGGATGTTGTTCCCCATCCTTATCTTCTTGGCTTAGAACACTACCAATTCCGACAGAACTAGCATCACAATGTAAAAAGAAGGGTCTTTCAAAATCTGGGCAATGCAACACAGGTGCAGAAGTTAAAGCTTGTTTTAAACTTCCAAACGCAAGTTTAGTTTCATCATTCCATGCAAGAGATTTTTTAGAGTTTTTACTTCCCGCTGTTAATTTAGTCAAAGGAGAAGCTATATCAGCAAATTTACAAATGAATCTACGATAATAAGAGCACAAACCAAGGAAACTTCTAAGTTGTTTTACTGTTTCCGGTAGTGGAAAGTTTTCAATTGATTCTAATTTTTCAGGATCAGTATGTAAGCCATTACTATCCACAATATAACCAAGATATCGAAGTTTATCTTTACAAAATTCACACTTTTTTAAGTTAACAGTCAACCCAGCAGTTTTAAGAATATTATAGATTTTATGTAGATATTCTATATGAGTTTTAAAATCGGAATTAACCAAAATTAAATCATCTAAATAACAAAACAGTGCTACGCTGTCAAATTCAGGTCCAAAGAGTTTATCAACAAGTCTTTGTAGCTCAGCTGGAGCATTTGTAAGTCCAAACGGCATACGAACAAATTCATATAGTCCTTTTCCAGGTACAACAAAAGCAGTCTTCTCTCGAGAAGATTCATGTAGAGCTATCTGAAAAAAGCTTTAGAAAGATCTATAGTCGTTATAAATTTAGCTCCCCGAAGGTTATCTAATATCCTAGAAGGATAAGGCAAAGGATAAGAATCTTTAACAGTAACAGAATTCAAACGTCTTGAATCTAAACATAATCTAGTACCACCATCCCGTTTCTCAACAGCTAACACTGGAGAACACCAAGGAGATCTGGAAGGTTGTATAATATTTTCCTTTAATAGAACTTCCACTTCATCGTAAAGTTCTTTTTGTTTTGCAGGACTAAGTGGCCAATATCTTTGTTTAAACGGTTCACCAGTAACATTTATTTTATGTTGAACTAAGTGAGTAAGACCTAAACCTTTCTTTTCATAAGAAATGTTTTCAAAAAGAGAAATAGTTTCATTCAATTGTCGTTTCTCAGAAGGAGAAAGTTGAGTTGCAGACATAACCGCAGAACATTGAGTTTTATTATTTGGAACAAGGGTAATATCTTTCCATAATTCTTTAGCAAGGCCAAATTTCAACCAAAAGTCAAATCCCAAAATAACTGAAGGTTCAAAAGAAGGAATTATCAAAAATTGAATATTTTTAGTTAAACTATCACAAGTGACTGGTAATTCAATGGTTCCTACCACTTTCTGTGAAGTACCATCAGCAGTATAAGCAGAACTAGCAATAGGTTTGATTTTATAACCTAAATGCAGAAATTGTAAGTGACTATTAGAACCTAACACAGAACTATTTGAGCCGCTGTCCAACAAACCAGAAAAAGTAAGGTTACTTACCTTAAATTTCAAGAAGGGTCTAGTATCATTATTTTTAACAAACAAAATAGGTGCTGATTTGTAAATTTTAAAGAATACTTCCAAATAATCTAACCATTCATTAAATTCTTTTCTATTCGTGACGTCATCAGGTGCGTTAGTTTTCTTTAACATCGAGGCACTTTCAGTTTTCTCAGAAACTAGTGCTCGATGGGGCCTAATCCGTTTTTTGACTCGGTAGAATTTTTCTTGTCCGAGTTGCAAACATCGCAATTCCGTGTGATGACACCAACTTTGTGACATCTAAAACAAATTACACCGGGTACTGTGGAGCAATCTTTATAAGTGTGTCCCGGAGACTTACACTTCAAACAAATCAAACTATCGGTTTTGACCGCGTTAAATCGAACTAAAGGTTTTTCAACTTTAATAGGTTTATTATCTTTCAAAGGTTTTCTACTAACAAAGACTTCAAGTTCCTTACCAAGATTAAGAAATTGATCAATTGAGGTTATGTTTTTTCCAAACACATAAGGTGTGTAAATAGGTAACATATTGTGTTTTATAATATTGATAACAATAGAATCCAAAATAGGTATGCATAAGCGAGAGGCCATATCCATAATATCAGTAATAAAATCTGGAAGAGATTCAGAAAGTTTTTGTTTTCGAGTACGAAGGTCATGTTCCAAAAAAAAATCATATTCGATCCCATCAAAACGTTTCAGCAATGCAATCTTCAATTGTTGCCAAGATGCAATTCGTATACGAACACTACGAAACCATTTGGTAGCTGTACCAGAAAGTAAATCCGAAAAAGATCCAACCAAAACATTTTCATCAAAATTTTTGAACAAAAAATACTCCTCAACCTGAGTTATAAATTCCCTCACACAAGTCTTTCCATCAAAAACAATCCTACTCCGTTTCAAGTCAGGTAGTTTAGTAGTAGAAGGTAAATTTTTCTTAATATGATCATTTAACATAACATTCACTGTATTAAATGAAGGTAAAACAGTTGAAGAACCACAGGCAATTCCATCATTCTGTAAGAATGGATCGTTCACTTCAGTCAAATTAACCATCTCATGAACACCTATTTGCGGCTTTGGTTGTTCATGAGTAGATGTACCAACAGAAACATGATTGTTCTCCCCATCAGGAGAAGGAGGAACTTGTATTCCTTTATCCATGATGAATAATAGAATATAACCAATGAGTATATACCAAGAGCAACAAGACATGCACTTAAAATCCAACTAGAATCCAATTTTCAAGTTTCAAAAATGCAATTGAAATTTCAAAACAAAAGCTAAGTTTAAAGACAACAGCTAATTTCCCAAAAAGTAAGTTTCACTATACTTAACAAGTTCAAGTCAAGATTAAGTTTAATTGAAAGCATTAAGTTTCAAATTGTATTATTAGATGCAATAACGATTCACAATAACTTAGTTTATCACTATAATACTTTTACTTTTATACTAATATATGCTATGAAGTTATTTTTATAAGTTACAAGTTTACTTTGTAAAGGTTAACACTTTGTATATTTAATTTCAACACTAAGCACTTCTTTATGTCTTAAGAGACAAACATCACAATAGATACCTGTATGTAGATTTGTTTTGCTAAAGTAACAAACAATAACAAGTTAATAAGAACTTGTACAAACAAAATACATATTGACAAAGGTCAATAGCATGTAGTAAACCATTTTTTCAACAAAAACATATTTTAAACATAACCAAGTTAACAAATGCAACATATTGCTAGCTACAAGATGCAGTAATGATAAAAAATGAACAATTTAATAACAAACACATCCAATTTCAGTCCCTGAGAGGTGTGCGCCAATTTTGTAATAATACAAGTTTAAGGCAAAATAATTATATATAACAAAATGTCCAGATGGGACTAAGAGTAAGCTCCGTTAACAAACTAATGAAAAAGGGTTTCGGGCGCCGTGGATGCTTACCTATATAACAAACCAATTCCTCGGATAGGGTCCATTGAACTATTAATCTCAAGGCGGGAGATATAAAAGACAATTCTGCGTTACAATCTTTTATTTATTTTTCCAGAGGATGCGATACAAACTCTACAACCAAATGTGGTATATCCCAAACTAATTCATCATTACTGCATCATTTTAATAATTTAAAGAATGTACCTCAATGGGCAGTCTAACCAAACTACAATGTAACCAATCCGGGGCTTCTGTCCTTGATCTTCGACGCAGGTCAGAAGGTTTCCAGGGGAAATTGAGTTAATAAATGTAGGTGCCAGAAGGGCCAAATATCAAAATTCAGATAACGTAAATTATGTTCTCCAAAAGGAAAACTTCTAATTGCTATTCAAAAGTTGCCTTAGCAAAAGTTATGAAAACATCAATACGATAAAAAGAAAAAGAAAAAGAAAAAGGGAACGCCGATAGGCTGCAACAATACAAAAAGGCTTTATTAATTTTTGGAACCGGCAAAATAAGGATGCCACGAGGCTTGGTGACAAATACTCAAAAATACTTACCAAATCCCCTTTTTCACAACAAACTAACCAACAGATCATTTTGTCAATTCGTTTCAGCAACGGAAGTTCTGAAATAAGATAGATTTGGATGAAATCTATGAAAAAAACGAACAACGCGAAATGAAAGGCACGCCATTCCATCATCCATGAAAAACTCACCAGGAAATCCTGAATATATCCCAGAACTGATTGCGGGAACACATAGCCCGTCTTAAATCGTGCAGCTTATCATTACTTTATAAAAAGACCGCATCGTCTAAACTATTAGATGCACAAGGATTAAATTTCTTCCTTCCATCCTTCCAAAAAGTTCGTCGTAAAGTAAAAAATACGAGCGAAACCTCTGACAGTTGTACAAAATGTCAAAAACGTCAAAACTAATTCAACTGTCAGGATCATCTCCAACCGATAAGTACTACAAGCGAGAATTACGGTCGAGACTTCTAACAAAATATTTAAGAAAATCAAAAATATGTGACGAGTTCAAACAACGATGTTACAATTATTACCTTAGAGTCAAGAGCAGCTGATGTATTGGAGATATACCATGATTCCTTAAACAAAAACAAGAAAAACAAATATTCGTTACCTATGAAGGTAAATAGATAGTGATGTTTGATGAGAGAGCATAATTTTATTAATGCATACAAAATGTGAAGTACATAAAATAGCATAAAGACTCACCTGGATTCAGTCACTCTTATGTGTGGGTATATTTCATGCAATAATTCCTGAACTGCTGGTTTATCTAGGCGAAACCTTATTTTAAATTCTACATCGTCTAGTATTGATAAGTAGTTCACTCTTGTTTTGCTGGCTCTAGATCGTGGCAATTCTTCATCATCGGAATCACTTGAGTCTGATAAAAAATGCAGTATTTGCATGTCAAGATCCATAGCTAGCTATTAATCCAATATTATTTATTTCACAACTTTTTTTTCAAATAAAGTAATAGTAAGTAACTAATAAAATCGCTTAAGATGTTAAGAATTTTATGAACAACCGCCCGAAATCGGCCGGTAAGGTAATTACTTACGGATGTTCATGTTGACACATGTTTGACAGTTCTACTGACGGATGGATTTTTAATAGAAACAGGTTTGAGCGTCATCCTCATACATTTTGGCTACGGACGGTCGTCGGTAGTCCTCCCATCCGTAGGTGACCACTCGTCGGTAGTCTCGGCTACCAGTCGTTGATTATAGAAACACTTTTTAGTGAATTTTGTACCGATCGTTAGCAAAACCGTCCGTTAGTAAGTTATAGGAACCGGGCATAAGTAATTAACGAACCGGCCGATTTCGGGCGGTTGTTCACAAAATTCTATGCAATTTTATTAGTTTTTTACTTCTATTTTATTTAAAACAAAAGTTGTGAAATAAATAAATTTTAGATTAGTAGCTAGCTATGGATCTTGACATGCAAATAATGCAATTTTTATCAGTCTCTACTTTTATTGGTTGCTGCGTTAGTTTCTTTTGTAATAAGAACAGGTAAATGTAAATAATAACATTATTTCGTCCTTGTTCATGGTTTTTTAGTTTTCTGTAAAATAAATTAAATACATAATTATAATGCAGACTTCTATTTGTCCTAATAATGTACCTATACCTATTTATTCAAGTTAGTGTTAGCCACGTCGTGGTAATTTTACAAGTTATAAAATAGGAAGGTTTTTACTGTCGGAAGAGTCCGTAATATTATCTACGTACATCTGTAATCACGTTTCTGTATCAAAGAACTTAAACAAGTCACCGAAGCAGTTAAATGAAATAAATCAATTTTCGAAGTTAGCGTTGGTTGCGTGGTATTTTTTGGATATTTAGGTCCGTGGCGGGAACTATGTTTTTTTTTAAGTTCGCCCCTTGTGGTAGGCTAAAGTCTCTGGGACCATACCGCCATGTCTTACGTAGTTTTTATTTGATAGTTAAATATTCCATTTATTATACTTTTGTTGAGAATGAGGGTCAACAGCAACAAGCCGTCCGGCTTGTTGCTGTTGACCTTCATTCTCAGACCTCTCTTAGTACTTCAACAAAGTGGTGGAACTTTATTCAAGCTCTCCATTAACTTTTTGGGAGAACATAAAAAGCAATGTTTTCTCTATTTTGTTTCATTTGCCTAGACTCGTGCACGTTTACGAACACATAATGGTTAATATTCCACCGATATTACACATGATCACTCGAAGTAACACTTGTTTAAAAAATAAAACAAAATCGAACTCTATCATTATTTACTTCCCGCCAAAAAGTCGCGGGAACTATGATTGAGATATATATATATTAATTTTATGTTACTTATTTATGGTATATATTTAATTTATTTATATTTGTTTTATTTCTTTTTTTAATAGTAGTATATCATATTTACGTATAATTGGAGTTTTTTTTTATAATGTACACCACACTGACCGCAATATTACTTTTATAATTCCTGTCCATCCAAAGGTTGCCTGTAAGAAATTGCGCATAGCGATAAGGCCGCCCATTGTACCCACTGTTACCTTTGTTAACTATTGTTTTTCCTGTGTTTGGTATTCTATAAAGCATTATTGTATTGTATTGAGTGGAATGACAAATAATGATAGATGCAAAAAGATGTTTTGTTAAATATGCGTTTCGTTTTTATGTTACAATAACAGAGCTTACATTGAGAACCAAGCAATTTATGAGTCTGCAATTTAAAATATGATCAAATTCTATTAAAATTAAGATGGTTCATATTTTTAGGCCCATAAAATAGAAAAAAAAGCATTTGCACCATATCCACATGCAGTAAAACTTAAGCAAAATCGAAACGCCATAGAGGGAGCGTCGGTACAGGCTACCGGCGGGTCCTCTCCACCGGTCGGTAAGTTACAAGCGCTGTGAAACAGCCACTCTGCGGCGGTAACGGTTGTCGTTTAAACGAGTGGTAGCTTTTACCGACAACGTTTAGTAAGATATAGGAACCGGGCATTACAGATGTGCTACCAAGTTATCAAGTATTTTTCGTATTGTTTACTTTCCAACGAAAACAACACGTGTTTCTATATAGTTTTATGTTCTTCTGTTTTTAAATATCTTTCTTGTGGGCATAACATTGTAGGTATTATTGAAAGAACATAAATATTGATACAAACGACAATAAAATAAACAAAATAGATTACAAACGCGACGATTAAATTAAATTGTAAATCAAACACAAAGTTATGTATGTCAGAGGGCAATTGATAAGACTTGTAATGATTGAGTGAAGGAGCAGTCGGTGAATACGGGCTGATTAGATTAAATATTGATAGTCCCTGATCTCTATTTACGCTCGTTTAGTTCCAGGATCATGTGTTTTCACATCATGGTGAAAATATTGGTAGTTATCTGGAATTAATGGTACGCCTCTCTGTACCGGGTTCGCCGGCACTGGCTTTCTAAGCTTAGAGCCTTTGCTCTCTGCTTCTCCGGAGGGCTCTTTTGGTGAAGCCTAACTGTCTCGTTGGCATTTGTACTTGAGCCCACCAATGACGTAAACACAATACAACATTAATTTGATTGTTGTCCAACATTAACTATAAGTAAATAGGTACCTAGTGTGCCTACCTAAGATAATATTAAATATCTAATGGAAGCACGGCACGTAGCTTCAACCTTGAATAACGATAGGCTTCGAGCAAAAAATGACCAGACGCCTATATAACTCGCCAGGCCCACGCAGACGGGCGATATTTGTAGATCGTAAATAATAGATGGCTTATACATGACGATTCGTCCGATTTTTGTGTGACGTTTGCGTTAATGTAGGTAAAAAATATCTGTTCTATTTTTGCCGATTTTGTCGATCAGAGTATTTTCGGTCGTCTGCGTTGGACCTTATGTAGACTGGTCTTGTAAATATGGGCAAATATCCGGATGTGACTCCCACTTGTTACTAGGCAATGGGTTTGAAGGGCATTGGCCAGCTGCCAGGGTATTTAAGGCTCGTCAAGCACAGAGCACAAAATTTTGCTATTCAACATTCTCGGTGACTGTTGCTATGGTGTTTCTAATTATGGAGACATGAAGGTACTTCCCATCAGAACAACCTGAGCTATGAATCAAACCAAGCCAAACTTAAAAAATTTCTTTGTACGTAGAATACCAGTGTTGCGATTCTCTCTCAGCCTGCGAATTGTTTGTGTCCTTCCTCAGGCATTGAGAATTTTGAATTGCAAATTCAGTAATGCATTCAAATGCAAAGCGCTCGTCACTCTGAAACTTTAGGTTTTATGCTTCACTAATACTGTCTGCTTCTCTTTAAACCGGATATATTATAAGGATACGCCTCTCTTCAAAACAAAATTAGAGTTATTACCAAGTACATTATCAAGACAATCAGTCTTTGTAAGATAGTTCATAGAGCGTCAATAAGTTGCATTTAGAACCATGTCATAGTCAATCGCTCGTTATATCCTTATATCAAAACCCTTGTTATTGAAATCGTTAGAGGGACATGGTACTACAATGTAAACTTCCTATAATTTCGGTCAGCCGCCAGAGGGGTCGTTGCACTCGATAATGAGCATGCCGAGATGACGATCATTACGTGATGATTGGATTCGTAGTTGAAAAACTGGTATTTTAATGAATCCCGTGTTTGATACTTGCAGCAAGTTTTGGGCAGGTTAGTGTTCGATATTTGAATATTTGTTGTTGGGTTTATAGTTGAAAATCTAGTATTTTAATTAATCTGGAATATTTTATAATTTTTATAGTTGCAGCATGTTTTGGGAAGGTTGGTGTTCGGTATTTTGTTGTTTGGTGTTGGGATTTGGAACACCTATAATCCCGTAGAATTATGAGCCATGCGATGTGCCGAGTTTGACCTCGCCTTGCTGAATATACCACGATACGATCAAGTGTGTGAATTATTAATTTCCTATTGAATTAACTTTTTTAAAAGTGGAAAGCGGAACCTGCGGAGTTTGAAGAACCACGCACATGGCTAACATTTTCTATCTTATAGTACAATAGGTGTCTAAGTTGGCTTGGATTACTTGTTAACAACGTCTAAAAACAAGGACTCGAGTCGCCATAACATTTAACAAGCGACGAATGGATTTCATGGTCTAAGTTTATTTTATTTTTTTTGGAACTGATTGATGAGACGAGCTTGTCGTGGTAAGCGCCACGCCTGCCCATAAAAATTGCAGTGCCATCCAGAACTTTTAATACCATAAAAAGCACTTTGTTGCACTGCATTGCGCTCATAACCCCGAGACATCAGACTTATATGCCCAGTAATTTCGCTGGCAGTTATTATGTTGTCAATCACTCTGATTTATCTGTTTTTTTTTATCAGTGAGACCGAATGCAATGGATTCAAATGTTAAAAATGGTTGTTTTATGTAAGTGTATCAAGATATTGGAACCACCGTCCATTATTATTGCGTTATTCCTCTCCCTGCATGGTTGTCTGGAAGAGATCGCTTTTAGCGTTAAGACCGCCAATTGTTACACTGTTAATATGCTTTTATTGTAAGTTTTTAATTATCTGTGTGTGTTTCAATAAGGAGTTATTTCATTTCATTTTCATTTCAATAATTCTGGTGGATCTCTATTATATTGTATAGGTATTCTTTAGACACAAGTAAAACCAACCAAGTTTTGCCTTTCAAAAGGTTGCAACTAATAGATATTTGCTGTCTTCAAGTATTAAATGACCTTGTAAATGCTTACTAAGGTACTTAAGTAGGTATGTCAAGTTTTGCAATTCAAAAGCTAAGATTTACACATTTGCAAGTAAAATGTGAAAGACACTGTTGACCTGAGTGTCTTTGTGAGAGAAACCTAGGTTGGCTAAGAAGATACATAGTATAGAAATCGTAGAGGTTGCCTAATGAACTGTGGGGTCTTTGTGAAGATAGAAATAATATTTAAAGGAATAATTTAGCATATTTTCGAAGTAAGAATTCCTTTTTAAAGCGTTTCAGCTTGTTGAACAAAGCAAGTCATTGACACCATATTTTTTCCTCTTCATATAATCAATAAGGGCTTGAGGAAACCTCGACTGAGGATCAATATATTGTGGAGTTGACTATATTAATACAGCTACATAAAGTTTTCATCCAGCATATCCAGGATAACAGCGAAACCTTTTCCATCGGAGCTAAATCACAAAACACCCACAGCCCTGGTCAAATGGAGTCCAAATAAAAAAGTCATTAAGCTAAAGTTACCAAGCTCCAGTAACTTGAGCCTGCACGGTCCACTGCCTTCGCACGGCTCAGTGACCAGTCTTGTAAAGGGACTATTATATCACAGAATAACTAGTAGCTTATATCCTGTATGCAGATGTACCCTGAGGGTTTATTGTTTTTATAACTTTATTTTGGAGTTATTTGTGGATGAATAAGTTATTTTTAAAATGTAGTAGAAAACAACCAATTGATATGTATCTTGATCCATTTTATTTGAATGATTGGCCAGTGAGAATGGTACTCCCCTTCTGGCACCTATTAAGATAAGTACTTCCTCACTGACACACACAGTCCTTCAAGAAGTAATGTTGCCTGTGAGGTCACTCTCTATTGCTGCCTCTATCAATATCTGGGGTACTTCATTATAAAACAGATAGACAATAACTTATTTGCAAAAGATGCAACTACATTATAAACAAGTTAACACATCCCCATCAATTTTATAAGTAAATCTTGTTGTGTGCAAAGTTGTTATCATCTGTAAAGTTGTGTAAACACAAGATTATTCTGACCAGTGATAACAAGGTTACAAGCAGGTGTGGCGTAGATAGAGATTATCATTTGTGCATGTGGCCTCTTCATACGTGAAGAGAGATTACGGAGTGAATACTGAAAAATTAAGATGATTTTGATGGTTAACATCTGAAGATCAGCTGTCGATCTTGTGTATTGTATTGCAATTGTGTACTTTGACTTATCATATCAACACTTTAAACTCATAAATTGAAGTAGAAAAATATAATCTGAAAAAAATTAGCTTACTTAACTCTAATAATAAGTGATTTTTTTTCAAATAAAAAATGAATTATTAGAATTTGGTTTAGAAACAGGATATCGGGAATACTTCAATTTACCATGTATTTGTTTTGTTTTTTCAATGATATTTATTTAATGGAGAACCTCCTCATGTAGTTAAGAAAGTTTAATGGCTAAAAATAAGGAAAGTCTGTGTTATGGTTATCAGAACTTTATGTTTGTTGATGCAAGCGGAAAGTTTCTTTGCAGGATTAGAAATGTACAACTTGGTTAAAATGTCTAATTTTCTTTAAAGTAAACAAACTCAAATAGTCTGAAACTCATTACCAGAAAGATAATCTAGGCTAACTATGAGACTGTTTTCATACTTTAATTATCATTGAAAGTTATTCAAACTGGTTTTAGGCTAGCTCGTGAATATAAATAATGGAGTTGAGGCCATAACAGACAAAAAGTACTTAGAACACTTCCTCGTCAATTCCTTAATTATTTTTTCTTACAATACAATAGGTAAGTACTTCAAAAGAGCCTCGTTTTATTAAAATAATTTGAGAAGCGTGGATAGAATTTGCGTTGTTAGCGCTTATTGTACTAGAAATTCGAGTAGGTTTAACAACGGCGCAGAAAATATTTAAATTACTTAGTTCATTGGAAATCATAACCTAAAGATAGAAGTCAATGACCCCAAACCTTTATGATAGTAAAACATGTACACTTTTATGTCCTTACACATAAATTCCTCTAAATATTTCTATTCAAGTATTATGTTCTGAAAGAATTAAATAATTGGAAATAATGGCGGGCGGGCGTTCGGCAAATGGCGCGCCAAGGTTTTGTTTCAATATAACTACAAAATACGAGAAATATACTTACGTTTTCGGTTTTCAATTAATCCGGTAACACGGAGCAATAACACAGGATGTAATTATCACTAAAATTGAGCGCTAAAACCAAACAAAACGCACAATTATCACGAAAGCGTCGCTGCGCGCATCGTTTTTCCGGAACAATGTGTTGTGTTGCCATAACCATAACAAACGTCAAATTCTAGACGGGTGCGGTCCAAATCGCGCTTTAAGTGCCATGGCACGTTCACAGCTCATCTGGCGAATAGTGTCAAATATTTGCACATGTGAGAAGTACGATGACGTTATCACTCGACGCACACGCACACAATACTCACAGTCCGGCGCGTATTAAGCACCGTGACCACTCTACGCCAATAACGCCGTAAGCGTAAATCAGAACGCGTCTTTGCATACAAAATCTAAATTCTAAAAAACAGCTAAGGTCTATAAGGTCAGCACTCCTATATCATAGCCATAAAACCACGGCATTTACTGGCAGTTTCCGGTATTTGGCGACGAAGTGCTGGAATAATATTCCCCCACCCATTAGAAACCTTACTTAATACAAAATACACTTTTAAATATCTAAACTTAAAACTTATATTCTGGAAAAGCAAAAAAGGGTATTCCCAAGCGCTTCGTTTGCTTACTATAGGTAATCTGCCGTCAATATTGTTCTACATTCGACCTACTACTATAACCTTTTCTGTTATTTTACCGAAGCAACACACACATGCATCTACCCCTACTCTCCACATGCACGTGGGCCTCTTCTGGTACCCCAGACTCTTAAGAGACTGGTGTTATCAGATGAGACCACACCACATGCACACCCACTCATCCACATACATCTGCCTTTTCTGACACACTCACAAACCAAGACTATTAACATTCACTACTCTACATACATATACTCATATTCACGCACCCCCGTAACCTAAATTAATTTATTATTATCGACACATTATATATTATACATATATTATATTATACATATATTACATTATATATTTATTATTATCGTAGGTATATCGTTGTAATGCGCTCGATTAGCCTCGTCACCTCAGACAGGGCAATAGCTGAAAATCAGTGTTTGCTCCTTGAGCAATGTTTATCGCTGAGCTATGGCCCATTTGTCATAACTGCAACACACACGTACTTGTAGTTTAAGTATCTTACAATTTGCTGTTTAATGTACATGTGTGTTGTGTTGACAAATAAACGTTTTATCTATCTATCTACAATCATGCATCTTTACGAAAAAAAACAAAAGTAAGGAGACATCCGTCCTTATAAACAGTAATACAAACAGTTGCATATTCAAAACGGATCACTCCTTAGCGCTCTGAAAAGAAAAAAAGAAAGAAAGAAACTCACCTAATTTGAAAGACTTCCGTTCTGTTTCCTTCCGAATAGCAACCGCAGCGCCGGCGTTCATCCATTTTATACAAAAAAAAATTACGCGTGCACTATTCCGAACTAGCCCTAGAATCAGGAAGAGTGAAGAGTCGAGACTAAAGTCATGAATCAAGTGTTGATTATTGTTTAAAGAATGATGATTGTGAATGATGTTCTGAGTAATTCTACTAATATTATAAACGAGAAAGTTTGTAAGAATGGATGTATGGTTGTATGGATGTACCTTTGTTACTCATTCACGCAAAAACTACTAAATGGATTTTGATGAAATTTGGTATGGAGATAGCTTATATCCTGGATTAACACATAGGCTACTTTTTATCCCGGGAAATCGCGGGTGAAACTGCAGGGCGCAGCTAGTATTTTATAAATCAACTGAATTTATTAGGTTCACGTTTGACTTTTACTCGAGTGATTATTGGTTTACGAGTTTAGTTTCAAGTTACGTTTATCAAACAAAGCTCCCTGATTGTAGACACAGTTCTGATTTTAGTTTACATATAAATATATAAATACGAGCCTGAGCTTTGTGAGCACTGTTGGCGCGAATCGGCCCTCAATCAGACACCAAATTTGTTGGGTTTCGTTTCGTCAAGAATCTTAAATTAATTCTGTAATGAATAAAACAATAATTTTGTATATATTTTAAATTAATTAATCTTCTGAAACTACAATTTTAATTGAATTTGTTATAGATATATTATTTTGTGCTTGAGTACATTTTTTGTGGTAATATGGCAGCTTGGTTACATGTAAAAGAGTGGTCATAATAAAAACCTGCCATCATTTGTGGTAAAATTAAATTAAAATAAAATCTACACTAAATATTATACATGGCACAATGTCTAATCATGTTTAGTATAATATTTTATGCTTGTTAATGGGCAAGCGTCCTCCATCTTAGATCACATGCCACATCTTCTCTTTTTTTTAACCGACTTCAAAAAAGGAAGAGGTTCTCTGATCGGTTGTATTTTTTTTATTATATGAAGAGATCTTCGAGTAGACATTCAAAGGCTGGATACTTTATCTGAGGAAGAGATGTTATGGCACACCCAATTTAAAAAAAAAAACTCTTCTGGTAATTTTTTTTTAAATTTTATTTTTAGTAGGTACCACAATACAAGCATCATCAGTTATCAGGGAGTAAAGAACTTGAACTGTTTTCATGGTTTCTTTCAGCCATGGGGCCTGATATATTTACTTGGGCGCATCATGTGTTCATGTATCCGTGCCGCTATGTGCTAAAATAAAATGTTATTAATGTCATCCAATCCACTGTCCGCACCGTCCTGTTTCATCGGTGTTGAGGAAAGTAAAGTTTTACCTATTGCAACTTTGAAAGCTGCCTAAATATGTCAAACATTAAGTAGTGTCATTCCTCAATGATGTCAAAATAAGTCGTTAAACGTCAGAGACTTTTTGGCGGGAAGTGAAAAGTGATACAGTTCGATTTTGTTTTATTTTCCAAACAAGTGTTATTTCGAGTGATTATGTGTAATATCGGTGGAATATTAACCATTATGTTTTCGTTAACGTGCACAAATGTAGGCAAATGAAACAAAATAGGGAAAACATTGCTTTTTATGTTCTCACAAAAAGTCCATGGAAAGCTTGAATAAAGTTCCACCACTTTATTGAAGCACTAGGAGAGGGTCTGGCTTGTTGCTGTTGACCCTCATTCTCAACAAAAGTATAATAAAATGGAATATTTAACTATCAAATAAAAACTACGTAAGACATGACGGTATTGTCCTAGAGACTTTAGCCTGCGCTAACAGGCAAACTTAAAAAAAAAAAATGTCAAACGTCAAAGTCAAGTCAACTGTCAAAACAAAGTCAAAAAATCACCATGTGCGTAACGCATGAGAAATAATTTGTATTTTGGTCAAAAAAGATTTGATTGTAGTAAAAAGTAACATGGATTACGTTGTGGGCAGCGTGGCAGCTTTAATTTCTGGTAATGTAACTCCCAACCGGCCTAAATTGATAAGAAGAGCGCTAACACCAACGAAACACCAGCCGTCCCCGAACGTTACTCCAAAAAGTGAATTTGTAGAAGACAGATCCATATTTTTGTCTCCTACACAACAGAAGAAGAAAGCTATAGTCAAGAAGTCGCCGAAGAGAATCTTTCAAAACCCTGATTTGGAAGTAACAGAGGACTGTGAGGGTAACTCTAGCCTATCGAGTCCGAAAGCAGAAAAGGTAAAAAAACTTTTGGTAGACGAGTTAGAAGCTGACGATATGAGTAAAAAAAAATCATTTACTAAAAAATCTCCTAGCCATAAGCTAGACAAGCCGTCAGATGATGTTTCGCCAAATAAAAAGTCCAAAATCATAGATACTCCTGTTACAAATACTTCACCTAAAATGAAAAAAAATAAACGCAATTCTGAATCTAAAGTTGCTGAGAATGATAACACTAATGAACCAGATGTTAAAATAAAAACAGAGCAGGTAGAAACACCCAATGTTCCTAATAATAATACTACCAGTCCAAAAAAGAAGATGCAGAGACGGAAATCAGTTGCAGACATACCTGAATTGCAGGATGAAGTGTCAGATACAGCTCATGTAAACAAGACTCCTAAAAAAGAGGAAAACTCTAAATCCAGTGATGACAATGTAGTTGAAAATAAAATAGCTACACAAGATGTAGAAAATAATGAAGGTAACAAAAAGAAAAATAAGAAACGCAAGAAGAAAAATAAAATGACAAACCAGATAGAAGAATCAAAAGTTGACTCAACAAACTTAGAGAATAAAGAAAATAAAGTTGACCAAAATACAACACAAACTGATAAGCAGAGCCTGAAAAAAAAGAAGAACCGCAAAAATAAATCAAAACAAACTGCACAAATTGCTGAACCTGTTAAAGAAGAAAATCTTTATAAAATGGAAGTAGAAGAACAAAACAACCAATCTGACAGTGAAACTGAAGAAGTCAAATCAAAGAATATTCCAAACCCAAATGCAATAACTCAAAAGGATTCTGATTCCGAACATGACTCGGATGATGAAATAGAATCAGAAAATGAAGAGGCCAATAAAAAGATATTAGCAAAAGAAATTAAACAAGAAGAAAGTTCCGATGAAGAGGAAAAAGAAGTAGAGAAGAAGAAAAAAGTTGAGAAAAAGAATGAAGAAAGAGGGGAATCAGTGATGACACCAGAGGAAATAAAAAGGACACTGTTTGTAGGAAATGTGCCGTTTAGCAGTAAATGTAAAAAAGAAATTAAGAGAATATTTAATAAGTATGGAAAGATTGAAAGTGTCAGGTAAGCAAAACTAAAAACCAGTACTGGTAATAATTTCTTTGTCATATTTTGAATCACAAAAATGGTCTTGTTATGTTACACCCATTAGTAAATCCACCATTGAATATGTTATCGTAAAGAATTCGTATCCGCAATGCTGGTGGGTTAACACGATCTGGTGTGGTGCTGTATTCGAAATAGGCATTGAAAAAGTTCATACAAAACCACAATACTGTCACAGCCGTACTGATGTACTCGTATGATGTCTCATAGTAACCAACTCGGCCAGAGCCGTACTGGCATTGCGATAGTATTCTGTTTATGTGTGGCTATGGCACACATTTAAAGTCCGTAAACTGTTTCATATTTGACAGTATAGCAACATACTCCAACCATATTTCGTAGACAGTAAGGTTTTTACTATATGCAAAAAGATTTTCTACAGTGGTAGCGGTATTTGATGTAAACAAACTTGAAAAATATGTGGCTGTCACCGTACTGTCAATCCTCGTACTCTCTAAGTACGGTCACAGCTGGTGCCACCCCGGATCGTGTTAAAGAATGGCACTGATATGTGGTTCACTCATGCAGTTGTTTTCTGATTACTCTATTAGCCTTAAATTGCACAGTACTTAACATGTTAAATAAATTCAACAAGTTGAAATATTATAATGGGTAACAATTAAATTCCAGGATTCGCACAATACCAGTGAAAGACGCACGAGTGACTCCAAAGCTTGCAGTAATCAAAAACGAACTGCACCCAGAGAGGACTACGGTCAATGTGTATATCAAATACGCAGAACCAAACTCAGTTGGCAAGGTACACTCTTTAACTATTTAAAAATACAGTAGAATTCACTTATAACGACTTCGCTTATGACGACTAACCAAATGTTAGCGACGATAATGTTTACTCAAGTTAGGTTTCATAGTTAGGTACTAAGAAAATATAACCGTCTAGTGCAACTCCGGTTTAAGCGACCAACTGCTTATAGCGACCATTATTTATGATATTACGTCCGGTTAAAACGGTGCGCCTTAGTGACGCGCAATGTTTTGTTTACACAACCTACCACCAATACCTCGGCGCCCGAACTTTATCTCGCCCCGCGCGCTTATTGCCGTCTATTGGTCTATTGGTAGCGCTTATTAGTCCCTATTAGCGCGCGTAAATCACAGTAAGTGTTTGTCACCTGTTATGACAAGTTCTTTAAGCTCGACAAAGTGGGTTCTGTGAGTTGTGTTTTACAATTGAAGAAAAAAGTGCAATATTACACCGATTAGAAGCCGGTGAATCAAATGCGACCCTCGCAAAGGAGTTTGGCGTATCTTATTCTACAAAATCCACAATAAAGAATATTAAATAATAAATAAAAAATAATTTATGCCAATGTTTTGAAACCCAAACGTGCTTCAGTCTTCGTTTTTCCAAAACAAGAACGCTTCTTTGAACTATTTTCATGTATTTGGCTTCTAGTTAATTTATCTGAACCACTTTCAATGAATGTACCGTTCACTTAGTTAATCATATTTTTATCCAACTGGCAGGCTATTGCAGAAAATAACACCGTCCTAAACGGTAATCACCTCCGAGTCTCCCGGAGTGATACCACAGGGGCTGAGCATGACCCTCGCTGCGCTGTATTTATTGGCAACCTACCGTTTGCTATCGAGGATGACACGTTGAGGAGAAAGTTTGAACAGTGTGGAGAGATCACTTCGGTCAGGATTATTAGGGATAAGAAGACCAACGCTGGGAAAGGTGAGTGATTAAATAATAATAAAGAGATTCTCCACTCTCTCGCTGGCTGATTCCTTCTCTAATAGCCAAAAATACTACGTATAATAATTAACCATTCTCTAACAATGGATTTGTTCTGCTCTATGGTTTCAAAACAGGTTTTATTTGTTATAGCATGAATACATTCACATACATACAAATTCTTCATCAATAGTTACCTGTAATTGGTGTTTACTGACGTTGACTGAACCGGTCTATAGTGAATCTCTCTATGTTTCAGGGTTCGGCTATGTAAACTTCTCATCAAAGGACGGCGTCGAATTAGCGCTCCAGATGTCTGAAGAGGACCTCACCATCAAGAACCGGATCCTCCGCGTCAAGCGATGCACGCCGGGTGGGCAGGGGCAAGCGCCAAAGGGGGCCGGGGGCAGACCTGGGGGGAAATGGAACCAGAGAAAGGAGGGAGAGGATGGAGCGGCTAGGCGGCTGATGTATAAGAGGAAGCGACAGGTTAGTGGCTTCCTAAAATAAAATAAATAAGCCTTTATTTACTGATTTTAACTTTACATTTGTCTTGTATTTGTGACACCAGCAGTTCACAATCAGGTTGTCCGTCCTTTTTTTTTTTTTTTTTTTTTTACGCCTTATAGATCTATGTTTGGCCACCTATCTCGCCTGATGTGAAGCGATGATGTGGCCTAAAATGGAGCACATAGATCTAGAGAGAGACGGCAGTTGAGCTGCTCAGACCCGTCTCCCCGATGGTTCACCGAACATCATCCCGAAACACGACTAGGCCGCTTGACGGCATGGCTTTGTTCGGTGGGTGGTATTACAACCACGGCCAGAGCCTACCACTCCAAAGCGCGTAAGCGGGTTTCATCACGATGTTTTCCTTCACCGTTTTAGAGCGAGCGTGCAAAATCTGCACTTAACTATAAGTCATTGGTGCAGGGCCGAGTCGGGATTCGAACCCAGGTGCGTCGGATCGAAAGGCGCACGAGGTCCCGCTGAGCCACACTCGCTCTAAAAACCTGGACACAGGCCTCCAGTAGACGCCATTGATCTCTGTCTCTGGCTATTCTGCGCCATCATTTTATCATCCTGATACCTGGTCTTTCCACCTACTGTGCTGTCTTCCTCTTGACCTCGTTCCTAACCTGGGTAGCCTTCCTAACCTAACCTTCGTAACCTGGGGTACCAAAGTTTTTTTTTTTTTAATGATCTGTCTCAAAAAGACATCCCATTAATATTACAATCTAGCCTAATAAGACTAATAAGTAATTTAACTTTGACTTAAATTGCTAAGTATAGTATAACTAAGAATGTGTCCATTAACACCTTTCTCACTGTCTCTATTTAGGCGAAGACACTTTGTTGTTGTGTTCTTTACGGGTAGCACTAAAGTATGTATAGGTACTACGGTACACTGTCACTTCACTACACTAACTCAAAAGGTTTTGTCCTTTTGAGCCTTCTCACTAGGTCTGTGGTGTCGAGGAGCTGGATAGCCTCGACGTTCACGTGACGGTGAAGTCTACATTCGTGAGCTTGTGTGATTAGTAACGAGGTCCACTTTCAGGTCCCGATGGAGGTCGTCATTTCGAATATACCACGGGGTACCAAAGTGTAACTTCTTTGGTCCACATGTTCCTGGCCGATCTTATAATATATCCATTGGCCAGTCCAAAGCCATTTAAGTTTCTTAATATTTTTTGATTGTGGCTTCTTAAGTTCTTAGTATATTACAAATAGGTGTCATGATCAACACTAGATGACATTTCAATTCAAAGCCTAGTGGAAGGGAAGTAAAATTGCCCATTGTATTAGGGTGACGAGCGCAGAACAGTGCTGCGGAAGATTTCGTATGACTATGTTCTGGGCGGTTCTTACAGGCAGGCGTGTTGCTTACCATCAGGTAAATAACCTACTCATCTCGTCAGTCAATTGTAAAAAAAATTTACGCCATCTATGGTAAGTTCTGAATAGCAATAGCAGCGCCTGCGGTCTACCATTTACCATACAATAGCTACGTTCGACATCATCTCTTATTTAAAAAATTGTTTAAAAGAATCTCGCCTAATGTTAAGCGACGATGTAGCCAAAGATTGAGACAAAGTTGGCTGTCGCTAACTGCTCAGACTCATCTCCCTGATGGTTTACCGGACATCATCCCGTTTTCACACCTGTTTGCAGGACGGCGGCGGCGGTGACGGTCCTCCGAACAAGAAGCAGAAGAACATTAACCAACCGAACAAGGACAAGAAACCGAGGAAGGAGTTCGTGGGAATGACTTCTGAGAAGAAAAAGGTATGTATCTTCTGGTTCACAAATTAAACTTCTTTGTTCCTCTTCTAACTCAACACTTACTACTCAACTAGCAAGCTCAGATATAATTTTGCCCTCACATACACACACCCTCACCCTAACACCACACCCCCACCACACACACCCCACACAACCCACACAACCACACTCCACACCCTCACCTCGCCCTATCACACCTATGGAACATGCAAGATTCAGTAGTTGTTTGTAGGTACAGATATGTCAGTATCTGTTTTATTAATAATTAACTCTGTACCTAATACGGAAGTAGGAATGTATCTATAATACATTCTTATTTTATTTTATTTATTATATACACAAAACAAACTACAATCAATACAGAACTATAGCTAAGTATCATACAGTTTTGAGTCTAGATTGTATGCCAAAAATATGTGTACAAAGTAAAAAAAAAAACTGGGATGGTTTTCGGGGCTTTATATTGTTTATAGTTTAGATTTCATGGATTTACTTTCATTTAATTCACCAAGTTTGATAGAGAGATTTGATCTTTATGATTGACCCTAACGATTGATCTCAAAAAAGTACATGATGTTATATTCTCAGATTTTAGCCGGTTCAATTCCCGAGTGTGGCAAGCCAATTTTCGAAAATCTTTGAATGCAGATTTGTTTCTTTTTAAAAATAAAGGAAAGTTTCGTTTGAGTAAAATTTGCTATCTCCAGTATTTAGAGTACTTTCCCTCCAGGTGCGGGTAAAAAATTCCACCCTGTATATATTATAGGTGACAATAACACAAGAAACAGAATAAAATTTGCAGTCATTATCAATGGCTGGCTGTGGTTACTCTTTGGCAAGGGTCAGCCTTGGAACTATCTATGCCAGATATTTAACCGCCAAGGAATACGTAAATTTCTTGAGGAAAGTTTACCGTGCATCGATGTGAAGCCAGCTTCAGCTAGTAGTAGACATCAATAGAGCTCTCGTACTTTCGCTGAGTTATATATATTTGAATTATAAAAGAACAATTTTATACACTACATTATTTTCGTTATTTTCAGAAACACAAGTTCGACAAGGGTCAAAAGAAGAAGAAGGCATTGAGCGAGATTTTAACGAAATAAGCGTGATATTGACTCGAGTCGGTTTTATGTAAGTTATTTTATTGGATCTAATCATTAAACAAAGTTATATTTTATTTGAGTTCTTTTATTAAAATTATCATCTCTCGTAGAGTTGTCTTCTTCATAAAGTAGTTGTGCAATCTCTCATTGGCCTATATACACGAGTATATATAAATTAATAACAAATATATATTCTTAGATAAAAAATAAGTTTTAATAAGGTTTGACAATAAAATCACAATCTCTTTTCATTCAGTTTTGGCATCACAGACGCACTTATGAACGTCAAATTATCACCATGACTACCACTGTATCGGAAAAAGAATCACTATTCAGAAGATACGGCAAGAAACTAAGGGCCAATTTTTTTGAGATTTTTGAAACTTTTTGGTTTTCTCCTATGTTATGTTTCTTTTGTACCATCTGGCTTCTTTGCAGAAGTGGAATTTTCCAAGCATCTTTGTCTTCTAAATAATTACAAACAGTATAGTATGCTTTTCTCTTTAAAATAGTCTATACGCGTAATTTAATTTTTTTAGACTAGGATGCCATAAATTCATAGCCTAGCAAAAACAGTTGCAGGCTAAGTTTCTAATGGCACTGCAATAGCTATGGGCGGGTATACCGCTTCCCTCAGACGCAATCGCTTCTTTGCATATTATTAAGGTTTTAGAAGCTTAAAAAAGGGGTAAGTATAATAAAAGTCATGTTTTATTTGGTACATGTATTTACTGTATAATTGTCATTACAAAAAATGTCAATGTTAGCAAAAATAATCACAGTCTGACACTTCTAAACTATAATTATATTCTAGACTTTATAACGAACTCGGTAAATAATTACAAATTCAATTTAATTGTGCCAACTGGAATCGATTAGCGTATATAATCAAAAATCGTCCAAAAATCGATAATAGAACCTTTTAATCACCGCATTCATAAAAATCTATTTTTTTCTAATTACGTCGTATCTTAAATCTATTCTTATACTACCTACCACAATATATCCATACAATCCTAACTTACTGTACATTCTACTTTTAAATGGACCATCGACAATAACATTTTTTTTACAAGTTTTCGTTTATACGTCACAAGATGGCGCGGAAAGAAATAAAACCTTTTAAATCACAAACAAAGCTTGCATTTTTTCATAAAGTTAAAATATTGAAATGAAGCGTTTGTTTATGGTATTTCCGTTTTTCTGAAATAACCCATAATTGTTATGGCACCATCTTACTCTATGGTAACTCATTTATTCAGGTATTGTTAAAATGTGCCTGTTTCACGGGTCCAATTTTATTTTATTATAAATATTTAACTCTTTTGACAAAATATATAAATGTGTTTGACTCATGAGGCTATGAACTCAAGCAAGATTTTGCTTTGACGATTTTTCTTATGTTGTCAGAAAGTGCTAAGGTTTCAGGCATATGTGAAACAGGCTTTAAATCTCTTACATGTTAAGTCCACTACCGATGAATAATTTTGGTTTTGTATACATTAAGGCAAATTAAAGTATTGTCAGTTCAGGACAGAATTTAAATTTTTAGAATTGCTACAAAAAAATTTAATGCCGACTTGAAAAATTAAAATTCATACAGAAAATAACTAATTAACATTTTTATTTATATGCATTTAATAAAAAACATAGATAAGGAAATACAGTTAGGAAAGAGAACTCTAAAGATTTGTAAGAAACTAAGAGACAGAATCAAAGTGGCCAAAATTCTTTGAAAATGTTTAATGAAATGTATATAATCAAAATAAAATATTATTACAACTAACTCTGAACTAAGAGTTTTCCATTTAAATCCTTTATAACAAATAAAGTATTTTGAATGTACTATTTTCCACCGAAATGTATACGACCACTTAACCTTAAATGAAAGCGTTTGACCAGTCATTATTGCTAACATCCCCCTACCCTATAGTACATACGTACGTATAAATACAGGCTACTATTTACAGTCGACTAACAGTCATTTAGCTAAGCAATATAATCTATTAACATTGTTCATTATGGATTGAGCAAAAATGGTGTAAAACCAAGACGTTATGATATAAACTACGGCCTTTATTAAGAAACGGTAAATAAAGTTAATTTTTAACATGTTTTGTCACTGTTCCACTTACGTTGAAACGAATATGTTAGAAAGGGACAAAATATTAAACATTTTTTAAACAGCGTTTATTAATAAGGGCCTACATCTTCAGTATCTTATCAATAGTTGTATTAAAAGACGAGGTAAAAGCAGAGGATACTTCGTTGGTTGAGTGAGTGGTTTCGGTGGCACAGTTGGTTGAGGCGTCGCAACGGTATTCCGAAGACGCAAGTCCGAACCACGCTCGACCAAATTATTTCAGATTTATGTTTTACGTAAAATTTCTCAATTATTGTTTAAAAGTAGATTGATTTTATAGAATATTATCAATCTCAATGGCATTCAAATTGTTGCTAAATTTAAAGACTTGGTTTATACTCGCAGTCTTGTCCTGGAGGCGATTTGACTTGTTAACATAAATCGGCTGATTCAAAAGTTAATCTACAAAATATGTGGCTCCCTATCTTTGAGATTGTTTCAATACTGAACATGCGGCTTATACTAATGTCGAGGATCATACACTTTGTATGATGATAAAAAACCTAGATTCATACATAACATCCAAAACGGCAGTTGAATGAAGTTAGGTGCTAATTTTAAATGACCCAAATGTGATGATAATAAATAAAAAAATCAAAAATATCGTTTGCGGAATGTTACTTCAAAAGTCTTTTAGACATGATCCAATTAAAAAAATCTATTTTTACCCGACTGCGAATCTAAAAAGAAGGGTAAATTAGTGTAATTTTAAATGTAACGCCACAATTTAAATACATACGTCTTATGTCATATTTATGAGCAACCTAAGCCGTCACTATCATAAGCGACTTGTAAGGACCATGCTTAAAGAAATGGCTCTAATTTCTCTTGAATCTGAGAATCGTTAAAGTGACAACTAAGAACAAAGCTATCCATGCTAGCGTGGAGACGAAACCCATGTAGACCTCAGGGTCTGTGAATGGCCAGCCTCGGGTGAGGATGGAGCGAAGGGAATTCGTGGCCAGGGTCAGAGGGAGACAGAGCGAGACGTATCGCAGGATCCAGGGCATGCCTTCGATGGGCCAGATGACCCCGCTGAGGAGCAGGGTCGGGTAGAACGAGCCCAGGGCGAGTTGGATCGCGTTGCGCTCGAGCTCGCAAGCGGCGGATATCACGAAACCGAAGCACATGCCGCAGAGACCTGGAAAAAAGGAGAGGTTTAATTTAAGAAACAAGAAAAGATTGATCGTACGACGTTGTAATTGACAGTTCAAACCAGAGACAAGTGTATCGTAAGGTATCAAGGTCACAAGGGTCGAAGTAAAAACTGCTTAATAAGCAAACGGCCCGCTCGATGGAAAGTATTCACCGTCTAGAGAGAAGATTCTTCAGAAAATGTAAAGATTTGTCGACAATCATCAGATAATCATTCCCGACTCTGACACCTTCATTCTCTAGACTTATTGTGACCATCGAAACTTCGAGATAAATAAAACAAATGTTTCTAGCGCGATTAAGTCCCGTTTTAGTAAGATATCACCGCCGTCACCATGTAGACCTCAGCCCAGCCCGGTCGCTCCATACACTTTCACGGCAAAGATCGCGCAGTTCCCACTTAAATTTTACATACAGAACCAGTGGCTCTGGCGATACTAGGTTGCCCGAAACGTCGTCGCGTCGCCCCAGTCTTCTACAAGACCCATAAACGTGCGATTTCCTCCGAAAACATCAGTAAATGGGCCGAGATCAGGAAAGGAAGGAAAGGAAGCGGCTGAACACCACTAAACTCTGTTGTGAAATTGTGAATTTCCGGTTTATTTATTTATTTTATTTAATTTGATTTGAATAATATTTGTTTGATTTATGTTGAAATTGAAATAAAATCTTGTAATTTATAAAAAATTTAAATAGTCATGAGAACAGAGCCTTCGGATAAAGATACCGTTCTTATGTAAGTAATAGTCAAACAAATGCTCTCATATATTCAGCGGTTTCCATACACACGCTGTAACTGTTTGCTTAACTTGTTTTATTCTGTCCTCCTGCACTTGTGTATGTGCGTTGCTTGTTGTGTGCAGTTTTGTCAAAATAAATTGTTTCTTTGTTTCTTCTTTCAAACCGAAGAAACCAACAAAACCTTCATTTAACGTGAACTCACCCTGCAACAGCGTCAGCATGATGACGAACACAATGTTCCCGTTGTTCTTGACGCCGAACACGGAGATCATGAAGATGAGCACGAGCGCGGTCTGGCCGCACATCACCACGAACTGCGTCACCACGTGCGAGAACAGGATCTCCCCGGGGGACACGCCCGCCACCCACGAGCGGTCCAGCAGGCCCTCCATGCGCTCCACGATCAGGGCCGACGACGTCAGCGCGACGGCCAGGAAGAATACGATTCTGGAAGGGGCATTTCAAAGCTGTTAGTCTCGATAGAAAACGTTCGCTTTGACCGTTTGTAGATTGTTTGACCGTTAACTCATCTGATGTTGAGCGACTGTGGCCGTAGATAGAGCACAAGAATTTATTTATTTATTTATTAAGGTACAAAACAGATTACAGTCAATTTAGAAATCACGTTCATTCATGTTTCAAACAAGACTATAGTCCAAAACATGTGTACACATCATCGTTGTATTTAGCAGGAATAGATATTTATGGTTAAATTTTATATATAGTTTTAGACAGAAAAACGAAATCAAAAATTTGAAACAACATGAAACTGATGGAAGACGGCAGTTTAATTAAATGAAGTGAAAAGAAATTCCATAAAACAAATGTTCCTCATAAAATATTATAAATGATGACGACAACCGCATCAGAATCCATCAGGTAGGTTCGATTAAACGGTCTAACGCGGATGACGACTTCGTTTTATACCACTTATTTAATAAGTACTACGTAGTAGCACAAATTAAATACTTTGACAGCAGCAATGTTTAACAGATATATTACTATCTTGCTTACGAAATAGTTTCGGAAAAAGAAGAATCATGTAAACTCACGTGAGAATGACGCCGGGCGCCACGAAGTCAGTGAAGGAGGGGTTCTTGTTGCCGTAGATAGGGTCCATGAAGTCGATGGGGATGTCCCCCAGCTTGGGGTTGTAGTGGCACGTCTGCAGCAGGCCCTGGAAGTAACAAAGGAAACATTTGGATAAGTAACCAGGCTGTAAGATAGGAGATAAGAGTGGATATGTTTAGATACATATATAACGTACTTACTTACCTACAAAATTATGTTAATAACACCGTCCATATATATTTTGTCTACGTTCCTCCACTTCTGGGTTGTCTGGAAGAGATCGCTTTGAGCGATAGGACTGCCCATTGTTACACTTTAGTTTTTAAGTTTGTTATTTTCATTTTATTGTTATGAATTCTGGTGGTGTAACAATAAAGAGTCATCTAATCTAGATAGTGCCTCGTCGCTGGGTGTGAGAGTACGTATATATATATATATATATATATATATATATATATATATATAACTGGTACGTAATGGTACCGATGGTAAGCGCCACGCCTGCCTATAACAATTGCAGTGCCGCCCAGAACTTTTTTATGCAACTGAATGACGAGACGAGCAGGTCGTTCTCCTCCTTCTCCAATGGTAAGCAATAAACTTGCCCATAACAGTTGCAGCACCATCCAACTTACACCTTAAAAAGCACTGCATAGCATTGCATTGCGCTCATTTATTTATTTTATTTTATTTATTTTTACTTTAATTAACATAGACGGAATAAACTCATCACCCCGAGACATCAGATATTAAGTCTCATATGCCCAGTAAATTCGGTGGCTACAATGCCCTTCAAACCGGAACATGCGCACAACTGATTGGCGGCAGAATAACTAGCAAAGTTGTGTTACCTACCCAGAAGGCCTCCCGCACACGAGAGACCTACCACAAGTAACGTTATATTTTTTTTAACTATTTATAGGCTTGCGTTTGACCGCTATCTCAACTGTTGTTAAATGATGATGCGGTTGAAGATGTAGCACGCTCGCCTTGAAGAAACCTGTTCACTCTTGTCTTAAAGACACTCAGATTATAGCTATCCGGAAACAGATGCCGGCAGAGAGTTCCGTTCGCACTATGAAGGTCGAAGCAAAACGCTTGGTGCGAGCAGGAGGAATGTCAACCATAAATTGATGACGGCTTGCCGTCCGTCTGGTCGGCCGGTGATGGAATGGGGATGGCGGAATAAGTTCATGTAATAGTTCATGTATATAGAGGTATTAGAACAGTAAGTTTTAGGTACCTTAGCGAAGTCCCGGTAGGAGAACTGTATGTCCCGGTTGAGCATGAGGCCGATCTGCTGGTTGGACATGTCGAGCCACACCTGCACCTCGGACGACGTGATGGTCTCGTTGTCGGCCGTGTCCGCTGCACGGACGAGGGGAACATTATAAATAAAATGTTTATTTCAAAGCCACAATTATACATCATACAATTTAGGTAAGTTTCTTTTAAACTTAGAAAACAGTAATATTCATGTAGGTGTAAAAGGCTGTAGGTGTTGTCAAACGGTACTCAAAAGTCGAAAGATATTTATTAAATAGGCACAAAATGCACTTTTAATTATCATATACACATCAACATCATACAAATCAATAAAATAAAATAAATAAATACGCCCAACGATCACATACATAGATCCTGGCAACTAATTAGGATTTCCTGTATCTAGGGAACCAGGAACTATGAGGACCATGGTCCCACGACAACCAGACACGAAACAAATGCTTGCGCTTTTTTTTCTATGCACAAACATTTGTCCCGTCGTGGGAATCGAACCCGCAACCAACAACAACAACAACAATACGTTAAAAATTGTAACTTGAAATATAATGACTTTGAAAAAAGGTAACTAATGCATGTCTACCCATTTCTTTTCCACACTCAAATTGAAGTCCGGGTCCAGAAAAGGAATGCGAAAACTGGACTCTGACAGTGCTTCGGAAATACGCCCGCTAGAGCAGATAGCACCAAGAAACTCTGCAGTAGTCTCTTTTTTTTAACTTTTAAATTGTCTAAAAATATAACTGAGACCAACTGATCCAATTTGCATGCGGATTAATCTATCTGTGGCTTTGGTTTATACTCGCTAAGAGAAACAGGAGCACATCAGCGTCGATTTAGAGAAATACAAAAAAGAGGGTAGTTGCTCGTCACTTACCCAAAGCCAGCCTAGCTACAAGCGAGTCCGTATAGTTCTCGTTGAAGTAGAGCGCCCCCCACGCCTCCCCCTCCCGCACGGCGTTGAGCGCGAGCGTCAGGTCCGCGTAGTACTCCTTGATGGTGTGGTCTTGTAGGTGGTGCAGGTAGCGGCACGAGAGGTTCTTCATACTGCACGACGAGTTGAAGGGACAGTCGCCATTCAGTACATTCACGTCATCGTTTACGATAGCCTGGGGAGAATGGTTAGAATAGGGTCACACAAATTGTAAAGGGTTTTACATCGTGGATAAGTCAACTAACTAGGGTGGCGCAGTGACCTAAAGTGAGTCTTGGCCTCCGACAATAGAAGACGTCACTTTAGTCTGTCTTGCGCCAACTCCTGCCATTCCTGACCTGGAGCTCACGCAAGTCCTTCTCCACTTCGTCTTTCCAGCGGTACTTGGGTTTCTTGGGGCGGCCGAGTGGATTAGACAGCTCTTTTTTATCTAGTGATGAGACGAGTAAATCGTTCGCTTAATGGTTAGCGCCACGCCTGCCGATAACAGTCGCAATGCCGCCCAGGTCTTTTAATGTCATAAAAGCTGTGCGTAGCGCATTGCGCTCATCACCCCGAGATATCAGATATTAAGTCTCATATGCCCAGTTACTCTGTGGGAAAAAACCCTTTTGGCAGTACGTAAGTGGGATGGCAGTTTATTTGAAATGGCAAAACAAACGAAACCCGTCCTTTACAATAATACTGCGAACTTCGAATCCTGATAACTTTGCGACTTTTGAGATATCAACACAAATCTATTACTACAGGTTCTTCAAACCTAATTCATTTTCATTTTAAAATATTTTTCAAGACAAGCTTTTATCAAATTCGTAATCGGAATCGCGAACAGATTAAAATGAGCCGAAATACTAGTTATTTACAATTATCCGTCAAGGAGTTCCATTGCCTACCTTCCGTCTCCATCATCAGATCAGCTGGCTGTCACCATAATATTGCATTTTCATCGGACTTTAACAAGTATGCAAAATTTCAACTTCGTAGGACAAGAGGAAGTGGTTCCGATTCAGCTTGCAAAATTCCAACCGAACAAACATAGTTACATACATTGCAAGTTAAATAAAAGCTTGTAAAAATAGAAGAGCGACTTCCTTAGAAACGATTAAATTAAAATGGAAAATCTTAGTAGCACTGACCAGTTTGAGCCCGCTCGGGTCCCGTCCGATCGCGAGACAGAACAGGATGACCTGCATCACGGGAAGCACGAAGATGAACAGCATCACGCCGATGTTCCGCCACATCCGCAGGAAGTTCTTCTGGATTAAAGCCTTGATCTTGCCTCGGGACGTCCACTGGAAAGAATCGAAGTTAGAAAATGAAGTTTATTTAGGTGGAGTAGTGACTATTTTTGTTTGGCTACACTGAACACGGGGTAATACACTATTTATATTTAACTGTGGGTACGGTAAAAAGAAGGGTTATAAGTTTACCACTATGTGTGTCTGTCTGTGTCATCGTAGCTCATAAACGGGTGAACCGTTTTTGATGCGGTTTTTTTATTTAAAAGCAGGTTTTCTAGCGGAGGTTCTTAGAATTTCTACCAAAACGGCTCATCTGTTTTTTATTTTTTATATGTTTTTTGTGTCGGAGGTTTTTTATATTTTAGTTTACTGAGATTTGCTTGTTTTATTTGCAAATATGTTGATAATGTTACGTAGATTTCAAACTTGTTAATGATAATATTCAAAAATATATACGAATAATTTATTAACAGACATTACAGTAATACAATTTTGCTTCACCTAATTTGATAGCAAACATGGGGGTGCCATTTTAATTGCAAACATGGCGGTGCCAAATTTCGCCAAAGTGCGCGCACATATCAAACTTTTATACATGGATAGAAGTATCAATAAGAACAAAAGGGAACAATAAGGGAAGCATTCTAAATTGTCGCGTATCCGAGATTTTGGAGTTCAAAGGTAGCATATTTTCTACTTTTTACTGTCCTATTTATTTTCGTCCTAGTTCAACGTACGTTCAAACAGCTGCCGCAGTCGTCGCACTCCGGAGTCACGGAGCTGGGCAACTTGCCGGGTATCTGGAAGCATAATATAACAGTATGAGAACAGGACAAGTTCATAAAATCATCATAAAGTTTCCGTAAATTCCCACAAGGTCCGGTTAAAGTCTAAATAAAGAATCATAATTCATAACGTCCGTGTAGAGGCTGAACAAAATTCCACGAAGTCCGTGTACAATTTTAGTAAGTCCTTCGTGGTTAAGTCTCCATTATCTCAAATTCAAATTAAATGTAAAACTACCTATAAGTAACTAGATAGGTAATATATATTAGTGACATTATTTCGTGAATTATTAATCAAATTATTTATTGAAAGAATTAATGAATATTTATTTATTTATTTAATTCTTTATTGCACTATTACAAGTAATGTACAAAAGGAGAACTAAATATATAATTGAATATTATTAAAATGGCATTATTAAATATGAAACTTATATAAAGAGAGTCACTAACATAGTCTGTAAGTTGATACTAACAAAATGGATTATAATTATCTGAAAATTAATTAATGAATAAAAGTGAATTGAACTGTGAATTGAACTGTGAATTGAACTGTGAATTGAACTGTGAATTGAACTGTAAATTGAACTGTGAATTGAGCTGTGAATCCGACTTCCTACTAATATTATAAACGCGAAAGTTTGTAAGAATGTATGGATGCTAAACGGATTGTGATGAAATTTAGTATGGAGATAGTTTATACCATGAATTAACACATAGGCTACTTTTTATCCCGGGAATCCGCGGGTGAAACCGTAGGGCGTAGCTATTCTATGAAAAATAAATAAATATAGGCCGCGTAGTCTCCGTAAAGCTTTACAAAGTCTGCGTAAAGTCTCACAAAGTCATTTTAAATCGCCTTTAAGTCCCACAAGTCCTTGCAAAGTCCTAAAGTCCCACACTTACATCGCCGTTAGATCCAACTCCGTTGTCCACGATCAGGACCTCCTTGCTCTGGTGGAAGTTCAGGCCCTTCACCTGCTCGTCCTCGGCCGCGTACGGCGCCTCCTCTCGCTTGGACATCTTGTTCAGCCCTAGGGCTCCGCCGGATACGTTGAGCTCCACTACTTGGTTCGCTTGACCTGGAAAGAAAAGTTAGTTTTACCATTATTGACAGCCTCTGTGGTGTAGTGGTTGGGTAGGTTGGCTTAAATCTCATACACCACTGAGGTTGCAAGTCCGATTCCCGCGACGGGACAAATGTTTGTACACAGAAAAAAAAAGCGTAAGCATTTGTTTCATTGCCGCTATAAAAAGAAATACTAAAAAAACAGAATAAAACAATATTTAAGTGGGGCGCCCATACAACAGACATTATTTTTTTGCCGTTTTTATAGACAATGGTACGGACTCTTCGTGCGCGACTCGCACTTGGCCGGTTTTTTCCCTTTGTTGTTATAATTTCTGGTGGTGTAACAATAACGAGTTATCTAATCTATTCTTTATGTTACATTCAGGTTCTTCTCACACTGTCAAAGAAGCGCTGGCAGGTGACAGGTCAAAACGACTCGTAACAGGTCACCTGTCACCTGACGGACTTGACCCTAACCGGATAATACGAAAGCTAGTTCCATGTAATCTTAAATTTTATATACGGATTTCGCAGAAAAAGCTAGTCCTTGACATTTTCCTTAAAAGATGGTAAGTACGGGCTTAACTTGATTGTTAAAGGTTCAGTATGTAGGTAGGGCTATAAATTGTGTATGTACTTAGCCGGCAATTTTGTTGAGAATTGCAGAGGTGCAGCTGATAACTATTTGACAGTTAAAAGAAGATGAATACAATTGCTAAACAAAACTACTTCGAACTCCACAATGCAAATATCCTTATCTAAATTCATTTTCTTTCTTTCTTATCTAATGTTGCAATCCCTGATCCATTTTTCCAAATCAGGATGGAACATACAAACCGATGCCTGTGTGCTTTTGTTGACAATTTTAACATTTTCAGTGAATATGTTTTAAAGAGCAGAGTCTAGAAAGTCTTGTAATTCTTCATATTCATCAGTACGTAATAAACCATCATTTTCACCTCTGATATATAAAATTTATCTAATTTTGGATACCTATTTACCAAAAAAATATCTGCTGCAGAGAAGTTATAAGTAGTACCACCGCTTTGCCAGTTATTCTGCCGCCAAGCAGTAGTGCGCAAGTATTATTGTGTTTCGGTTTGAAGGGCATTGTAGCCAGCGAAGTTACTGGTCAAATGAGACTTAATGTCTGATGTCTCGGGGTGATGAGCGCAATGCAGTGCTACGGAGCGCTTAAAGTATTAAAAGTTCTGAGTGGCACTGAAATTGTTTTGGGCAGCCGTGGCGCTTACCATCAGGTGACCGAGATGCTCATCTCTGCATTGGTTAAATAAAAAGCAACCTTCAAGCAAATGGCATAATGTGTTTTTTTAGTTCCCCAAATCACTAAGTGGTCTGGCCAGTCTAGGCAAAGTATTCTGTGGTCTAAGATAGGTAGATAGATAAACGCTTTATTGCAAATTTTAAATTAAAGACATTACAAAAAAACAATTAAAGAAAGTGTTACAATGGGCGGCCTTATCGCTAAAAGTGATCTCTTCTAGGCAACCTTTGGATGGAGAGGAATTATCAAGATGTTAAAGACGGGGATGTAAGGTCTACAATAATAATATAAACATAAACAATGTCAATAAAATAAACTAGTGTCCGATCGAAAGTTCGGTTTCGGTATCGCTTTCGGTCGAGTTTCGGCAAAAAAACGAGATTCGGTTTAGTTTCGGTTTCAATTCAATTCAATTAAATTCAAAAGTTCTTTATTTCAATTTTTTCGTCACAGACGCACTTATGAACGTCAATTTCGGCGGCAAACCTGCCGAAACTACGAGCGAACTAAGTATATCGGGAATATGTTTCCTATAGTATAAAGCTAGGTACTTCTCTATTGACAGTGTAATAAGGTGTCGCCTCGACCCTGCGGTTAAGGTCGCAATTATAGTAGGTAGGTATTTTCTTAACGTCAACACATGAGTCAACTTAACACATAATTACGTAGAGTTATGTGTCAGATTGGATTCGCGGTATCTATCGCAGGTTAATTGCTGTGATTATTATGATTGACAGCTTCTGTGGTGTAGTGGTTGGGCAGGTTGGCTCAAATCTCATACACCACTAAGGTTGCGGGTTCGTATCCCGCGACAGAAAAAAGTGCGAGTTGGACTCGCGCACGAAGGGTTCCGTACCATTATCTATAAAAACGGCAAAAAATCATGTCTGTTCTATGGGAGCCCCACTTAAATATTTTTTTATTGTTTTAGTATTTGTTGTTATAGCGGCAACAGAAATACATCATCTGTGAAAATTTTAACTGTCTAACTATCAAGGTTCATGAGATACAGCCTAGTGACAGACGGACAGACAGACAGACGGACAGCGGAGTCTTAGTAATAGGGTCCCGTTGTACCCTTTGGGTACGGAACCCTAAAAAAGGTATGCATGTCTACCCATTTCATATTTAAATTGACTTCCGGGCTCAGAAAAGATATGCGAAAACTGACTCTACCAGTGCTTCGGAAATACGCCCGCTAGAGAAGATAGGACCACGAAAGTCTGCGGGGATGTCTCTTTTTTTTCATTATTACATATGAGGATGGATTATATTGTCTCTGTTGAAATGCGCTTCCCCACCTACCCTTGCTCCTAATGATCGCGATGTCAAGGCACATTGCAGTTTCCTATTAAATGTGCCCTCTACCATCTCCGGCCTTGCATTGTGCCGCAATCGTCTGCGCACGCGACCAACGGTGACGTGTTATTCTATCTGCTTTGGGTACCGTTTTCATGTCGTTTGACAATGCATGAGCTACCAAAGTACGTAAAGGAAGATCCTTGCCAAATCTGTATAAGGTTGAAGGTCGCATTGGTTCTGGACGACGGTTTCTTTGCTCAGATTTCTTTCTTTTTGCAGATTGTCTGAAAGAATAGCCGGGTAACAATAAGACCGCCTTTTGTACTGTTTTCTACTGTGTTCTATTATGTTTATTTGCAATAAATTGTATTAGGTACGGAATATGACTTATGTATATTCAATGTAGGTACCTACTTTTGCTCAAAACGTTGGCGCACGCCCACCATATATCTCTCATGGCCGGAGGAGGTTGATAATGTTAATTATTACTTATTCATGGCCTAAAATAATTAACTTCCAACGATCTCTATCTGGAAAACTTAGTTCTGCTGCATATGCGGTTCGTAAAATTAGGCAATTAACGGATATAGCTACGGCTCGGTTAGTTTACTTTGCATACTTCCACAGCATAATGTCATATGGCATTTTGCTGTGGGGTTCTGCTGCGGATATAGATACTATTTTTATATTACAAAAGCGTGCGGTTCGCGCGATTTACGAGTTGGGTCCACGTGACTCGTTAAGGGATTTTTTTAAGCAAGTTAATATATTAACTTTACCTTCTTTATATATTTATGAAAATATAATGCATGTTCGCAAAAACTTCCAAAAATTCAAAGTAAATAGTGACCATCATAACATTAACACTAGAAATAAGGATAGGATTGTTGTACCTAGGTATAGACTAACTAAAACGAATAAGTCCTTTATGGGCAACTGCGTACGTTTTTATAATAAAATTCCAAAGTGTATAACGGAGCTCACAGAAAGTAAATTCAAATTACGCGTTAAGAATGTTCTAATGAGAAAAGCATACTACACTGTTCGTAATTACATAGAAGACAAAGATGCTTGGAACATTCCACTTCTGCAAAGTAACCAACTGGTACATAAGAAACATAACATTGTAAAAGCCCAAAAATTGTAACAAAATCTCTAAAAAAAAGTGCCCCTCAGTTTCTTGCCGTATCTTCTGAGTAGTGGTTCTTTTTCCGATACGGTGGTAGAGTCATTGTGATAATTTGACGTTCATAAGTGCGTCTGTGATGCCAAAATGATTAAAGAGATTTTGATTTTGATTTTGATTTTGATCCCATAGGTACATAGCTAACTAAATATAATCAACCATTGACTTTGAAATGCCAATAATTGCGTCCTTCTCTCTTCTATTGTTGCTGTGCCCACGGGGTCCATATAAAACTTTGTACCTACCTACGTTTACCAAATTACACTAATACTACATATGGAAGCAATAAAAATTGAATCTGAATCTACGATTCCCTGTATCTACGGAACCAAGAACTACAAGGACCATAATCCCACACAGGTTTTCACCACAGAGGTTGTCAATATCCTGCACTATTTTGTGCAAGACTAATTCAATAATAAATAAATATTATTGTAAAAATGAATGCTGATGTAGATGTAGCCTCAGCATGCCGCTCCATAGTTCTGTTGATCGCGCGGCGCGGCGCGGTGATGACACTTCCTTTCTGGTATGTCATTGTAGTTGACATAGTTGCCACAATGGGTATGAAGACACCTTCGCGTCTAAGGAAGACACCTTTTAAGATGCATGCGTGTATACATAAATAAAGTAATCGGTACATCTACATGAGACGTAGATTTAGACAAGTATAACTCGCACTCAACTTTATGTGCGCTGATTGGCGCATCCCGTGACCTGCGCGAATACCATTTTGTATTATAAAACATGCGGAAAGGTTTTAAACAATTACATTATTTATTTCCATCAAGACACTGTAACAGAGTATAGAAAAAAATGGAGAGAGAGAGGGCGGAAGCAATAGTGCCAACCCTTATACATAAATCTATTCTTATCTTATTATCAAGCGGTTCTCGATGCTTTAATTATCACCAAGCCGGAGTAGTTTCTCCAACTTCTACGACAGTAGTCATAGTAGGTACCAAGTATATATTTTTTTTACGCTTAGTAGATCTATGTTTGGCCACTATCTCGCCTGATGTGAAGCGATGATGTGGCCTAAGATGGAGCACATGGATCTAGAGAGAGACGGCAGTTGAGCGGCTGCCCAGTCCCATCTCTATGGTTCCCCCTATGGTTCACCGAACATCATCCCGAAACACGACTAGGTCGCTTGACGGCATGGCTTTGTTCGGTGGGTGGTATTACAACCACGGCCAGAGCCTACCACTCCAAAGCGCGTAAGCGGGTTTCATCACGATGTTTTCCTTCACCGTTTTAGAGCGAGCGTGCAAAATCTGCACTTAACTATAAGTCATTGTAATTGAACACGCTTTCATCGAACTTCAAACAATACTTGTTATGCAGAACCCTTAGAATAGAAATTAGTTCACTCTCGGCTGTTTCTCCAAGATCAGTCAATGATGAGACCGTGCGATCTATTTGTCATGTCTAAGAACCACGACATGCGGTATCCACTAAGTCGCACTGACCCGGCGCGGCGGCGGGCGGCGTGGTGGATTAAAAGGCCTATACTCTCTCTAGAATGGATGATGAGCAGTGGCAACTACATGGCCTAATGATGTCTTTGTGAAGCCCAACGGTCTTAATACAAAGATCCTGGCCCCCACTTGAATTATAGTTACATTAACTACAATACCAAGACACGAAACAAATATATACCTACGTTTTTTATTTGTATACATATATATTTGCTCCGTCTCGGTCGATCTCGTGACCGTGTTACGAGCCAATCCGCTCAACTACTACACCAAAGGGGTTGTCATCATTATCATCGTTGACAGTATATAGGTAAAGCTTTAAAATTGTATTTCTACAAGTATGATGATTTGACCTTTACGCAGTTAATAATGGCATTTTTTCCATGGGTTTAATTGCCTTCGGTTATTGTCGTCATTACCATTATATTGCCGTGTAATACCTACCACAAAAACTATTTTGTAATGGCAGGATACAAAGAGCATGGAAATATCTAAACCTACCTACTCGTAAGCTATATCCACACTAGTCAAAACTCGTGCCCTTTCCTATTGATCTTGCGATGCGTCTTTCTCATACGCAATACGCATGCGAGCAAAATTAGGTGGGTAGTTGAACGACAGTGCGATGCTAACGTATGTCCCACTAACATTACAATCTAGACTAATAAGTAATTTTGTTTGGTGAACCATCGGAGATACGGGTCTGAGCAGCCGCTCAACTGCCATCTCTCTCTAGATATATATGCTCCATCTTAGGCCACATCAGGCGAGATAGTGGCCAAACATAGATCTATTAAGCTTAAAAAAAAATACTTTGTCTAAATTGCTAAGTAACCACACAAGTAACTAAGAATGTGTCCATTAACACATTATACCTACATTATAGAGAAATACAGCAATTGCGGGTATATAGGAATATACACAATATCAATTGATGACACATGCTCTCTCCCAGTAAGAGATGGTCAGTGACTGGGACACACCCACTCCCAACAGTGGGGACGTAATAGGGGAGTATAGAGGGCGATTTTATGAATCAGCTCGATTATAAATCGATTTGCCTTGGAAGTGTTTGCGTATCGATTTGACCTCGTTCATTATAGACTAAACAGATTATCAACTCGATTCTGTTCCATTAGACTTGTATTTTGTGTGTTAACTAGTATCTTGTAATCTAGTTTGTGAGGCAATATCACTACATAGTATAAAACAAAGTCGCTTTCTCTGTCCCTATATCCCTATGTATGCTTAAATCTTTAAAACTACGCAACGGATTTTGATGCGGACTTTTTTTAATAGATAGAGTGATTGAAGAGGAAGGTTTATATGTATAATAACCGTGCGAAGCCGGGGCGAGTCGCTAGTATTATCTATAGTATATCTCTGTTGCACCAGCGCCTCCTCGGCAAAGCGGCGGCTGAGCAGAGAATTCTTCTTAGCAGACGATTAGCGACCGCAGATTGTTGACTTTAATACTCGCTAATACTTACCTAGCTTGTAATCTATACCTATAAATTTACATTTTATGTATCTATCTTTATGTATCTTAGTAAGTAATCTACATCATTATGTCGCAGTGGTCATATATGTGTATCTATTTAGTATATATTCGAGTACCTGTAATTGGCTTTTTATCAATTATCCTGTTTATTTTTATTGTAAAAAGCTGTTGGTCCCAATAAATAAACGAAATAATTATATTATTTTAATTGTTTTTATTATGTAACGTAGTGAATGACGAGACTAGCTTTTGCCTGATGGTAAGCAATACACCAGCCCTTAACAATAACAGAACCCAGAGCAATTTTTTGCAAAATCCTGCGCGGTGCTGCTCTGCGCTCGTCACCCTGAGGCAATAGGGGATCGGACAGTAATCGAGACACAATCTAAAATGTAGTTAGAACGAATGTTCGTCGAACCAGAAAGATCATTCAATCAATATTTTTGTTAAATAATAATGATTTATATTTTTAAATCAATAAATAAAATCTAACAATTCTGACATTTGTAATCTGTTCTCCATCTCAAACGAAACCACAATCACAGCGCATGACGTCATTTGAAGGCAAATGTCGTGAGTCAATCTTGTGTTTATTTTACGTTTTTGCTTTTCATAAAATGTATTTTTGCTAATTTTTTCGTTCCATTACTACAATATGGTCCCCAAACTTCACAAAACGTATTTAAATCTCTTTGCAAGTTTTATTTTGAAGAGTGCGTTTTCTACCTTCATATGACGTCACAAGTTTTAAGGTTACCTTTTGCGCGGCAATATTTGAAACATAATATTTAAACATAGTTTTAGGTACTTTAAGAGCGTTATTTAATTAAAATAATATTTTTCATGGCTATATATATTAATTGTAGTTAATTTAAAACACTTTCTGAAAAGTTGTCCGATCCCCTATTAGCTGTTGAGTTTCATTATGCCCAGTAATTTCGCTAGCTACATGCCCTTCAATATACATTCTAGTAATTTTTAAACTTTCGCGATTCGAACACATAGTTTATAATAATAAAATGGGACTTAATCGCGCTCAAGCAGTCGAGCGCGATTAAGTCCCGTTTTATTATCATAATATACATTCTATACTAAATTTAGGTATATCTACAGCTTATATTAACGTGTAATAATATGAACAGCTACGTCTACGTTGCTCCGTACTTATGTGAACAGATTGTGTACCTACCTACTTCAAATAAACTTTTTGTGAGCATTAACACTTCCTGTGTTTTTGTTTATTTATCCATAAGTAATGTTGTTCCAGGGACGAGACTTTAGTGCTTAGTTATATGTGTACATCTTCATATTCACATCAACAAAACATAGTTATAAGTATCGCTAGGTACCTACACATAGAAAATACTTATTTAAAGCTGCATTGTAAAACAATTGAACGCAAAATAATGATTAATAATATAATACATTTTTAGAAAAAAACAAAAATCGACTTCAATGTATCTTGGAAGTCCAAGGTCAAAGATCGCGAAGCCTGGGGGTCGGGGGGGGGGGAGGCCTTTGCCCAAAAGTGGGACCACACAAGCTAACAGTAACTTCGTAGCTATACTGAACCCAACGTAAAAATAATTTTCCAAATCGTTTTATAAATGACGGAGTTCTAAAGTAACAAACATAAAAAAGTTATAAAAAAAATTAAAAAAGTATATAATAAAAAAAAATACAATCGAACAGAGAACCTCCTCCTTTTATGAAGTCGGTTAAAAATAAAATTTAACATGGGAGCTACTCTTTAAAAAAACATTAAAATAATAAATTATTTTAAAATTATTATAATGATGTACAAAACCGGTGCCTAATTCATAGACATAGTACACAAAATATAACTCTAAACATACCTACCTACGAGTTTGTACCTATAAACTCGCACAGTACCCATCATTCGCTTTTTTTAAGTAACACACATCATCACTAGATCATTTTTGGTATTACATTGACGTCTAACTTGAACTTTAGATCCTTTATTGAGTCCAAACCAAAATTAGCCGCTAAATAGCTTGGCATCCTAACAAAGGTTCGGCAGAACTTCGCACCGGGACAGCTTCATCTATACCATGCACAAGTCCCATCGTGCATGGAGTACTGCTGCCACCTATGGGATGGCTTGACCAGATGGAATCTTTAGACTCCATCGAAAGACGTGCCAAGAAACTCATAGGCAATGACCTGTTTGAGACTCATCTACAGAGTCTCGACCATAGACGCAAAGTTGCAAGTATAGCGGTATTTTATCGGTTGTACTTTGGAGATTGCGTACAGGAACTACATGACGTCATACCACCGTCTACATTCCATCATAGAACAATCAGACGCACGGCTTTTCGACGTCTATACATGGTAGATATTCCTCCTGTACGAACAAAACGTTTTGCTTCCACGTTCGTCTTACGAACAGCCAAGGGAGTGGAACGCACTGCCAACTTCTGTTTCCTGACAACTTCAACCTGGGAGTCTTCAAATCGAGAGTGACCAGGTAGCTTCTATTCGAGCGTGTTAGATCTTAGACCACATCACCGCTTACTATCAGGTGAGATAGTGGTGAAACGCCTATAAACGGCCTGTAACTAGTAAAAAAAACTGAATCCGAGAAATTAACGCCCACCGCTTCACAACAACACTACGATTCCTTGTTTTCAAAGTATCGGGATCAAAAGGCCATGGTCCTACAACAAACACGTTGCTTAGTTGCTTAGTATAACCAAAGAAAACTAACTATATAACCTTGACTTAGCTTACCGAACTCTGACATGTGAACCTTGCAAGATCTTTCAGTATCTAACTTACTTTACACGTGTTGGCAACAACTTTTTGTCGGGGTTTTTAATTTTTTGCGCGTCATACCTTTAACTTTAATAAATCCCCGCAGTACTTTGTTTTGCTAAATCTCACGCAGAGCTGCACTGCCCTCGTCACCCAAAGACAATTATTATTGCCCAGTAATTGAATCGTACATAAACAGTACGTATACGTACCTATATACTCGTAGGTAGGTAATGTTTGTATACTAGCCGTTGAATATCTGACCAAAAGGGTGGTAGAAACTTCCCAAGGTGGATCTTTGGGTGAAGGATGCACGAAACGAACTTTTGTCTACGCATAAATCTGTCCCTTAGCAGAATTCGAACCCGCAACCTTTGAGGTGTATCGGAGCTGACTCGCCCAACCACTACACTATAGAGGTTGTTTACTATAGTACTATGTACCTATTTACCTACAAATAATCTCATGGAAATTCTTTCTTGAGTGTGTCCAAACCTCATGTCGGAGTTAATAGGCCAACCGAAGACATTCGATACGGTATAACAATCGTTATATATTATTAACAACAACCGGGACTGACGCCGAATCATCCGAATATATCTATTCTATGCCACAATAGATAATACTACTCCCACAGCTTAACGGGCCCTCAGAAGAACGGTAGCGCTCTGATGTAAATACCATACAAAACGGTCACCCATCCAAGTGGTGACCGCTGCGAAGGTTGCTTAACCTAACAGATCTATATCGCACGGTTAGGCGAGCTACGCTTTTTTTATCGAAGCAAATCGTTCGCCTCTTGGTAAGCGCCACGCCTGTCCATAACAATTGCAGGTCCATCCAGAACTTTTGATACGCTACAGGCGCAGGCGCCGTATGAAATGCAAGTGGTACATACCCTGCCTCCTGGACAGCTTGAGGAACACGTCCTCCAGCGAGATGCAGCTGTACATGGTGAGCAGCGCCTGTGGGGACTCCTCCGCCAGCAGCCGCCCGCTGCGCATCAACCCGATCTGGAACATAATAAAGAAGGTCAAAATCTATTTTTACTAGTATTTCACCCCGACCTGGACCTAACACGACTTTCGAAGTTCAAAATTCAAAAACTGCATCACACACGCACTGATGAACGTCAATTATTACAATGACTACCACCGTATCGGAAAAAGAATCACTACTCAGACTCAGACTTTAATACGAATAACTCAAAAAAAACTGGTTGGTGATTCCAGTAATGTTTGTAAAAGTCAATTTTGAAAGGTCCAAACCTTTAGAAACTACTGGATATGGTTCAAATATTTTGAAGAAACAAATATAAAATTTTTGAACTCCAATCAGTTAGTCTTTCATACATTACTTTTCTATAGTTTTACGTTAGGCCAGTTTTAAAAGTAATAAGAAAAAAAAAATCTTTGCGACAACATTATACAGGCATTAATTATTAAAAAAGAGTGAATGATATTATAAATAATAATAATAATAAACAAACATACGCCCAAAGATCAAATATATAGATCCTGGCCCCTAACTAGGATTCCCTGTATCCAGGGAACCAGGACCTATGAGGACCATGGTCCCACAACACCCAGACAGAGGCTATAGGTATATAAAAATGTGTTTAGTGATTTGCTAAATTAAATGCATAGACTAATAACACGTTTAATTGAAAAAAAGCAAAAAAAAAATAGACGTATCTGAATGAATAATAAAAAAAACGGACAACGTCAAGGACCTCCAGATTAGGGATTAGACGCGTTTATAACGTTAAATCTTATTAGAAATACCGGCTTCAACCAGAAATACCGGTTTCATTTTATGTAATTTACTGTAATGAACTAGAAATTATTTACTATAGTAGCATACCGTTTTGTCGTATAAAATATACCAGATTTTTGAAAAAAAATTGACACTTATTTGATTACCTGGAACTTATTAATTCCTTTAAATACAATATAATAACATTTTTTTGCAAACCAAACAATACAAAAAAATACATCAATTTGAGGTACAATGGGCGGCCTTATCGCTTAGAGCGATTTCTTCCAGACAGAGGAATTAGAACCTGCATCTTAAAATTCTGTAAATACGGGATTGTCTGTCACTTACACTAAGGCTAAGCTTAGTCTAAATTATTGTTATCGTTATTATATTTTTCAAGGGTTTTACCCGCAACTGAAAGGTGTGTAAAGTAAAAAATACAATTAAGTAATTATATTGTTTGTTATTTATTATCTTTTTCATTTATGTAGGTACCTAAATGATTGGTAATTATATAGTAACACTTAAACCCTACGAGACAAGTATTTTATATCTTTAAATATATTTCAATTTCAATCATTTATTACGTTCCATTATATTATTACATAGTTGTTGTCAATAAATAAAGATCAATATGGACACTGTCGGGCATATATATCTACATCTCGATAAATAATGTTTTTTTTTTTTATTATTTGAATGTTAACAATTTAAAATCATTTATTGACAATTATTTAAATATCTAAATTATAATACCAATTAATAACATGACACTAAAACTAAAAACCTTAAAAAATATAATACTAAAATTTATTATTAAAAGGAGTCCCTTTAGGCATAATAATGAATTATATAGGTAGCCCTTTTTTATTTTGATACCCTTCGCAGGTAGGTAACTCGCTGATCGAAAATTTAAATCGATAAATCGAAATCTCACTAATCCTGCTATTATTGGATAAATGGATGGATGTATGGTTGTTATTCAATCACGCAAAACTACTGAACGGATTTCGATGACATTTGTTATGTTCTTTGGTGTCCTGGAAAAGGACGTCGGATACTTTTTATCCCGGAAAGCTGCGGGTGATACCGCGGGGTGCAGCTAGTATATAATATGTGAAGGCGCACCACAAAACTGCAGCGGGCGTTGAAGTTGTAAGAGCTAGTGTGACCGAGCACTAACTTGTGCGGGTTACCATCCGACGCACCGAATTCGAATCCTGTGCGGTGTTATGTACCTACATAATCATAATTCATAATTAATTTGCTGGCACAGCCGCTGAAGAAGCGGAGAAACTCAAAAGGCGCAAGTATAGTAGCCTAGATAGTGGCTACATATTTGAACCTTTTGGGGTCGAGACGCTAGGACCGTGGGGTTCGGGGGCGCATACAGTTTTCAAAGATACTTCAAAACTTCTTGTCGAAGCAACGCTCGACCAAAGTGCTGGCCTATATTTTGGCCAAAGGATAAGCATTGCCATTCAACGTGGCAATGCTGTCAGCATTTTGGGAACCTTGCCCACTGGTAGTGGTTTATTACATTAGATTAGTTTAGATAGATAACGCTATTTAATTTAATATATGTTTGTTTAGGTGTATATATAATGTATTTTTAATTTGTAATTTATAATTTTTAATTCTTGATTTGTAAATTGATTGCATTCATATAGATTAATTTGTCATATATAGGTCTTAAATATTGTATGGTAGGTAGGTACATGAACCCTGTGAGGGCGTTTGCAATTTATGTACATTATTTTCAGGCAACAGAGTAAAGATTAAAAACAAGGCCAAATAGATAATTTGAGCTATAACATGGAGTCCTTTAAAAGGGATTTTACAACACATTAGTAATGCCTCTGGTGCTGCAGATGTCTTTAGGCGACGGTACCCGCTTACCATCAGGCGGGCTACTTATTTGTCGACATCCTACTAATATTATGACAGCCTCTGTGGTGTAGTGGTTGAACAGGTTGGCCCAAATCTCATACACCACTGAGGTTGCGGGTTCGATTCCCGCGACGGGACAAATGTTTGTGCACAGAAAAAAACAGCGTAAGCATTTGTTTCGTGTCTGGGTGTTGTGGGACCATGGTCTTCATAGTTCCAGCTGGCCGATTCAGAACCTCACGACAACTCATTTGTCGATCGATTCGGTTTGATATCGTACGATTCAAATTATTTTAAATTCACAATAGTCGAATCGACGTTCAAATTGTCGTAGTCGATAACCAATCGTAACCGTACGATAAACGCGTATTTATCGACCGAGAACGTTATTCACAATGCAGATATCGAAGCAAAGTTTTCGAACGTCCGATTAATTTCCACGACAACTTATCGAGTGCAACATATCACTCGAAAGCATTAGATTTGACCGTCAATACCGAGTATATTCCGTCTTTTGTTAAATAAATTACATTTTCTACTACAAATAAAATAAAACTCACAGTAAGATTCAACATAAACTAATTCTATGTAATAAAGTACCTACCAAGTCTAGTATTTATTTACAGGTTAAGTTCGCTTTGATTGTTTTAGAACTATTTACCTACTACTATAAGATTACTTAATAAGATGCATAAATCTACCGAAATAAAATCACTGTAGGTACCTATATAATTATTATAAAGTACTCTGTGATACTATGTAATTGTAATTTTGGTATTTACTTAACATTTCTAACGAATCTTGATGAGGCTCGTCTTCTCGTTCGATCTTCTTTTAATAATTTCAAAACATGATAAAGAAAACAATTTGCGATAGACATTTAAATTTGGCGGTTTGTCAATGTCTAAAGCATAGATTAAACATTAATGTCAAGTGGATATCAGCAGGTGGGTGTTTACGAAGCTCTTGTTTTTTTATATTTCTACCAATATCTGGCACTTATAATTGTTGATTATATTTTAATTCGTGATAAACGTTGTTATAATAAATTTTGATAAATTGAAAACATTTTTATATCATCTAGAAAATAATACAATTTTCTGCGAGTATTGCACACAAAACGAACTCCGTAAATGCAACACGTTGTCGTATCGATTTCGATATCGTAACCGAAACCGTGTCGAATCCTCGGGCGGATGTTCTGAATAGCTCGAAAAGAAACCTACGACACGAGATCGTTATCCAATCGAATCGATTCGGTATGTTGTCGTAGGGTTCTGAATCGGCCAGCTGGTTCCCTAGATACAGGGAATCCTAGTTAGGGGCCAGGATCTATGTATGTGATCGTTGGGCGTTATTTATTTATTTATTATTAACGCGAAAGTTTGTAAGAATGTATGTGTATATGTTTGTTACTCTTTAAAAACTACCAAACCTATTTTGATAAAATTTGGTATGTAAGTACTTTAGGACTTGGAATTGCACATAGGTTATTTTTTATCCTGGGACACCGCGGGTGGAACCGCGAGGCGCAGCTAGTTTCAAATAAAAAAAGATCTAACATACATATTATTTATAGTTAATTTAATTAAATTCGGCGATGCCGAAGTTGGGACCAATGGATAAGTCGGCTGATTATTAAGTACGATTGACCCTTTCGATCGGCACCATAAAAAATTTTCCTCGTTTGGCTGGTTCGAGTTCCGGCTCAGGTAGGCGGCTTTTCAAAAACCTTACTTATTTTTAAAAATAAAATTATAAACTTCACACTAATATTTTTTAATTAACTTTTAAATACAATTTTTAATACCTTTTTAAAGTACAGTCAGCGACATAAATAGCTGAACTTTTACAATGTTAATAACACCGAAAATATACAAATTATATGCAATTTTTTGCAATTTCCCTATTCGCACAATATATAAACAAATTTTTTAAATGCAACATTCATAGAAATAAGACAAATATTGACGGTGTAGTCAATCAAAGATTCACAAATGTTCAGCAACTTTCGTCGCTGACCGTACTTACCATCAATAAGTGGCATAAGGAGGACATCCTGTATAATATCTAAATAGTATATTAAAGTCGTTTCCGCGTTTGTCGATGCATTACTTCTTCTAAATTGCTTAATGTATTTTGATGCAGTTTTCACCGTCATTTAGAGAATTGCTCGTCGAAGACGATTAAAGTAAATTTACATTTTGTGCGAAGCTGGAAAATGGAGCTAGTAATAATAATTATATAAATTTTATAACTTTGCGTAATTTTTGTAGTGACTTTTTCAGTCTCCTAGGCTGCGTAATTTCAAATATCTCCATTGCAGATAGTAATTTTTTTGTTACTTCACTTCACTATCACTACATAGTATAAAACAAAGTGGCTTTCTCTGTCCCTATATCCCTATGTATGCTTAAATCTTTAAAACTACGCAACGGATTTTGATGCGGTTTTTTTAATAGATAGAGTGATTGAAGAGCAAGGTTTATATGTATAATAACCGTGCGAAGCCGGGGCGGGTCGCTAGTAAGTATATAAAATCTAAATTGAAAAATTAAATAACAACCTATTTTTTTATTATAAATTAAATTTTATATACATTATGTATACTTGTACAACCCACCTAAAACAAATCGATGTATATACATCCTCCTACGCAATTAGGTAATAATATGTTAACTACTGGAAGGTCTCTTAATTGGAGTTTTTTTTTATATTGGCAAGGTTTTTTCCTCGGATCCTTTGGAGCCAGATAATTGTCAACAGAAATTTAAATCTGACTACAGCATAATAAATATGCTTATCTCATTTTTTTAGTGTAAAAGGGCCGGATGTTTCGTTGATTTAAAATTTTTGTTGATTTACTTTTAGATTTTAATTGACGTAGGTATGACAAAGTTGTTTTCATTAAAGTTTTAAGTCGCAGAAAAATAAATGCTTAGATATGCTTTTTTATTACTGAGAGACGAGAAGGTCGTTCACCTGCCGTGAGCAGCTCTGCTCATAACAGTTGTAGCGCCGCGCCGCCCACCCAGAACTTTATTTTCCTAAATCTTGCGCGGCACTGCACTGCGCTCGTCACCCTGAGACAATGGCTCTAAGCTCTAAATCACATAAATCTAAATTGTCCAGGCAGTGTTCCCCATTGACCGCAATATTTCTATTCAAGATACTGTCCATCGAAAGGTTGCCTGTAAGAAATTGCGCGTAGCAATAAAGCCGTCACTGTTTATTGATTGTATGATTATGTTGACTGTTTTTCTGTGTATTTGGTATTCAATATACCATTATATTGGTACCTATTGTATTATTATTTTTTATTATCTATTACCTGATAGGCAAGCATTTGACCGCCCCTGATGGATAGTGTTGACGCGGTCGATAATGGATCACGCTTGCCTAGAAGATACCGATTCACTCAAGACTTGAAGACACCTAGATTATAAGAATCGGGAAACAGAGACGCTGGTAAGGGGTTCCATTCCTTAGCTGTTCGCATTATGAAAGTTGAAACGAAACGCTTTGTTCTGGCAGGAGGAATGTCAACCATAAACGGGCGCCAAGTTTCCGCACGTCTTGTTGTTTGATGGTAGAAAAGAGATGGAGGAATTAATCATGTAATTCCATCGCACATTCTCCGTGATGTATCCTGTAAAATACCGACAGGCTGGCAACTTTAAGTCGATGCTCGAGACTCTAAACCTTAGTTTCAACCAAGACTATTGTATTGTATTGTGTATCGTAGTGTTTTTTTTTTTTGGTAGGCGGGGGAAATCCTCATGGACACCCGGGAATGGAAGGCCCGGGTAGTGCCAGACTTGGTCAATAAAACCGCCTACTGGCTAAAACTGGCTGCTCTGATCTAGTCTGCTGCTATTTATTTTGCAGCACCATTTTAATCTCTTAAGAATATTTCTTTGAAGTTACGTGATAATTTTTTTTTGTTTTTTTTGTGTCGTAGTGTTGTGTACTCACGCAGTGCGCCTGCCGCGCCTCCTCGATGTAGTGCGTGGTGATGATGACGGTCTTGTCGCCGGAGCTGGTGATGCGCACGAGGTGCGTCCAGATGGACTGGCGCAGCAGCGGGTCCACGCCCACCGTCGGCTCGTCCAGGATCAGCAGCTCGGGGTCGTGCATCAGGGCCACGGCGAACGACACGCGACGCTGCTGCCCGCCACTGTAGGATACAGAAGGAATTTTACAATAATAATTAATTAAAAAAAAAACAATATCCAACTTTAAGACTATACCTTTATTTTTTGTTATAGAAGTTTTTTTTAAAAAGCGCGATTTTAGTTTCAATAAAGTTTATATGAGACCGCCTCTGAAGTATGCCTTTCATATACCTTTCAAACAAACAAAGAATCATCAAAATAAATTCATAATTGGCGAATTAGTCGCGTAACAAACATACAAAAAAACATACAATCGAGTTGAGAAGAAAAAAAAACGAAGAGTCCTTTTTGAAATCGGTCAAAAACTGGGTATAATTGGGCAAAAAATGTAACATTTTGCTGCGTTCTCTGGTGGATTGGCAAAAAGTAGGAACATAAAATAACCTATCTGGGAACCATCCAACTAATATTATAAATGCAAAAAACTGTGATGATGGATGAATAGATGGATGGATGTTTGTTATTTAATCACGCAAAAACTACTGAACGGATTTCGATGAAATTTGAAATGTAGATACTTTAGGTCGTGGAAAATGATATAAGTAGGCTACTTTTTATCTAGAAAAACTGTGGGTGAAACCACGGGGCGCAGCTAGTCTTAGATAAATTTCAACGCTACTACCGAAAACTGTATCGAAATCGATTCATCCATTTCGATGTTTGAAACATGGAAATGTGAACAAACACACAAACTACCTCTTTCCCTAAACGCATAATCACCTTATTCGTTACGTCGCGTCGTGGGTAAAAACTAAGGTATGTTCCCACACGCTGTCACATAAGAACTAAAAACATTTTTAAAATGATTGCAAAATTGACGTATTATTTAACTTTCACAAATAAACAACAGCATTTCAAATAAACTGGCCCCAACTATAGTCGCATGAGGTGTCGGCGTCAGCATCAGTTGTTCCTACGTCCCATATCCCGGACTCACCTCGCTAGCAAATGCTTCTACGCACCGAGCATTGCTACTCCTTAACTCATTTACATATTTTGTTTATATAAATGACGAGACAAGCTGGTCGATTGCCTGATGGTAAGCAATACGCCAGCCCATAGCAATAACAGCACCACCCAGAACTTCATTTTGCAAAATCCTGTGCGGCGCTGCACTGCTCTCGTCACCCTGAGACAATTAGCTGTTGTGTCTCATATGCACAGTAATTTCGCTGGCTACATTGCCCTTCAAACCGGAACACAGTAATGCTTGCGCAATACTGCTTGGCGGCTGAATAACACGTTAAACGGTGGTACCCACCCAGACGACCTCTCGCATACGAGAAACCTATCACCAGTAAGATTATATGAGCATCATTGTTACTAGCCTTAAGTTGTACTTAAGCCATTATCTAAGATAGCACTTTGGTTCTACTGTTAGCTTACTATTTAAACTGCATTATTATAAATAACTAAATAAACATAACCAGTCTAAATTACTTTGCTTATTTCCCTAAATATTGTTTTGTACGTAATAAAGCAGTCTTGTTAACTGAACACGCTAATATAATACAATTGGAAACAAGAGGCGTGACAACATGTCACTAATAGGCGTGACAAATCGCGTCCGTCACGGCGTTGTGGGTAACTGGCCGAGCTAAGCGACAGGACTAAAGTATCGGTCGGTTCGTCGTGGGAAATCATTCTGCAGTGAATGACCTTTATGACTCTAGCGTTTCATATTATACATAGATAGATAGAAAATTCTTTATTGCACAAACAAATTTGTAGGTACATCGACAAACTTAATGCTAGTAAGCATTGTCTTCCAGTTAACCTCGGTGTACTGTGGAGTTTTATAAGGTAGTGCAAACAAAGAATAGAGTAATTAAAAGGTCATACGAAAATAATATAGGTAGGCTCAAAAAGAAAAAAATATTAAAAAATAATAAAAGATATATAAATACAAACCAATAACAATATACATTAAAATATATATAATAATAACTTATACCAGTTGCGCTTACTCTGTAATATAATAATAACTTATACTAGTTGCGCTTACTCTGTAACATCTAACCATTTTGTTCTCGTTTTGCTTGTTATATAAAACGACCGACATTTTCGTTTCTAAAATTAGTTTTTAGATATTTTTAAGTTTTTTTCATATTATAAAGTACGCTAAGCCGAAAATTGTTTAACATTATGTTTTCTCTGAGAAATAAAGAACATAAACCACATACTTGTATATTACATATTATGAAAAAATTAGTCCAAGAAGTTCAATATTCTTTCATTATTCAAGATCTCTTTAGACTAGAGTGAAGGAACGTCATGAGCAAACGTGCTACATCTTAGACCGCAACTACATACACTGACCATTAGGTGACTTGTTGTCAAACGTAAGCCAATCAAAAAGTTATAAGGATTCTCTGTTGAACTACAGAACCCTAAACATGATAGATAGATAGATAGATGAACGCTTAATTGCAAACATTAAATTACAGACATTACATAAAAACAATTAAAGAAAGTGTTACAAAGGGCGGCCTTATCGCTAAAAGCGATGTCTTCCAAGCATGATAATCTTATCATCTCTATTACAAAAGTTAACTATTACTCATAGTTACATTTATGAATAGATAGAAATTAGAGAAACTAATTATTGAAATCAACACCACAATACATTAAAAACTATCTCACGTACATACAAACATACACACATACATTTTTTAATTATATGATTTTATTGTTTTCTTTTTGTATTTCTCTTTTCTTTATTTTGTTAGTTGTATGCTTGTGGTTGCAAATAAATGTTTTTTCTTTCTTTTGTGTCAGAAAAAATTGTCAGAATAAATAGTTTACTTCTTTGTTTTGATTTCGAGAGCTAAACTGAGGTGCAGACCTCATATTCAAATATTTAATATATGCCCCACACGAGAAATTAAATAATCTCAATCTCTAACTCAATTTAATATTTTACTTTCGTTTGCCCCATTTCATGTTCCTCTTTCGCCTCATACTTTATTTGTATTGCAAAAAATGCCGGTTGTCTGGAAGAGATTTCGCTTTTAGCGAAAGGACCGCTAATTGTTACACTACAAATAAACTTTCATTGTTAGTTTTTTAATTATCTGTGATGTGTGTGTTTCAATAAAAGTTATTTTATTTCAATTAAATGCCTTTTAAGTACAGCCAGTCTGAAGCATCAATTGAATAAAAACCGATGTCTATTTTCTTTAGTTATGTGCGGATTTAACACTCGCTCCGAAAACGGTGAAGGAAAACATCGTGAGGAAACCGGCATGTTCAAGAATTAATCACAAAAATTCAAGGACATGTGACATCCACCAACCCGCTCTGGGCCACCGTGGAAGATTATGGCTCATACTCTCTCTATGAGAGAAGGCCCGTGTTTCAGCAGTGGGGACGTGATGGGATGATGATGATGATTGTATTATCAATTTGTATTCCATAGTAATTCCTATCTTAGTGGGTAATATACAAAACAGTTTTCTTAACTAACCTGAGATTTTTCACCATCCGATTCTCGCTGGGCAGGTCGAGGAAGTCCAGTAGGAACCGCAGCCGCTCGCCGATCTCCCTCGTCTCCATGCCGAAGATCCAGCCGAAGTACATCATGGTCTCTTTGATGGTAAACTCGCCGTAGAGGGCGATCTCTTGAGGCATGTAGCCTACACGTTTTCCGGGCACGCCTGATCCTGGGGTCGCAAAAAATTAGACTTTTAGACTTGGCTGGCACCGACTTCAAATATAAGAGTGGGTAGCGCTTATGATAATTATATTAATTTATTTTTCACTTTTGAGTGCCTATTTGTGGTTTTGAAGTCGGTTTAGTTTTTTTTGAAAAATAATTTATTAGATTATTGTTTTAATCTGTCAGTTTCTTGTTACCTTTTGTCCCCGGCTTGCCGCCCAGCACCCATATCTCGCCGCTGTTCAGTTTCCGCCGTCCCACGATGCAGGACAGGAGGGTTGTTTTACCACAACCCGACGCTCCGAGCAGGCCGTATCTGTGCAAAGAATATAATTATTATTAAAATTAATTTCGTCAATGATCATAAAAAATATACTTTTGCTTCTCGATAACTTTATAATTGATTGAGAAGGAGTATGAAATTTTTTAATCTAACGAGAAAGAGTATGACATTTTACACAGCGTGGTGGATTATGGCCCATTCTCTCTCTACGAGAGAAATAAAAAAATGGCCAAGTGCGGGTTGATGGATGTCACATGTCCTTGAATTTTTATGATCAATTTTTAGACATGCCGGTTTCCTCACGATGTTATCCTTCACCGTTTTTAGAGCGAATGTTAAACTCGCACATAAAAGCCTAGATTTTTATAATCTAGTCCATCTAGCATACTTATGAACAGATCGCACGCTCTGCCTGCGCTTGCCTCAACGAGGACGTCTCTGTTTCGCCACTCCACACAATCTCTACCAAAAACCTACATTTTTAACTCTATTACTTAAACAATACAGTCTGAAGTATCTTAAAAGGTTTAAAAAATAACTTTTTGTAACTTCAACTGTATTATGTGAAGAATAGAGTGTGTTTTGGTGTAAGTGCGGATCTGTGGTCATTGTTTCTTCATTTATATCATTTAGGGTAGAGTCGTTTAACGTTATTACGTAGAGTTTGTCGGCGGGTTAGTTTTATGTGATCAAGTATACGTACTTACTACAGTATTTATTTATACTTTAGCACAAAACAATTTACACATGGAGGACTTCATGCAAAATAGCGTTTTCTACCAGTCATCCAGGACGTGCAAAAAATGGTAGCGCTGCAGCAAAGTGCGTGATGGGAAATTTATAATATTCTTAATTATACTTTTAATTAACAATAATTATGATTATACTTTACACACATACCAAATTTCATCAGTTTTTGCATGATTGAATAACAAACATCCATCTATTCATCCGCACAAACGTTCGCATTTATAATATTAGTAAGTTATTATTTAGAGACATAAGAAATTAAAGTTATTCATTTTATTCAATTAGGTATATTTTCATTGATTAAAATGTAACATTACTTATTATAGTCTATAATATAGTACCGTAATTATAACTTCTAATAAATTATTTATCAAAATATTAATTTAAATTATAAAAACCTTTACTTATCAATTTAGTTATTATAATACCTTTTTTTCATAGAGAAAAATATCTAAATGTATTTATTTAAAAACAATTGTGTACAAATATAAACAGTTATATAAACTAAACTAACCTACAAGAATAAATAAAAAAATGTAATGATTGAGTAATAATTTCACATCAATAATAATTACTCAATGTAATAATTTCATATGAAAATACCCATATTAAATGCGTATTTAAATACGCGTTTTTTCCGTTTCACCACGGATATTAAACACGGAACTATAAAGGCCATATACATCGGCAATTAATTAACTAATCACATCTAATTAAGACGTATCTGAACATGTAGCGTAGATTACCTGATAGTAGCTTATTCATGTACTTCCGGTTGTTTTAGCCGCCATTTTTATGTGTTTGTGTAGAGTTATCGCAATTTTTATGAGGAATTCCGCAGTTTATATGTTTTATAAACGTATTAGCTTGTACTCGTCTCCGTCCGCGACTCAATCAAAAATCTAAATCTCTTTATTCAGTTTTGACATCACAGACGCACTTATGATCGTCAATTAATGACTACCACCGCATCGGAAAACGAACCACTACGTGCCACTACTCAGAAGATACGGCAAGAAACTGAGGAGCATTTTTTTAGTCCGCGTAGTATTCTGTTTATAGATGATCCCTAAGGAAGCGTTTGTTTTAACTGAATAAATAGCCTGTGTCCTATTCCAGGACCTAAATTACCTACATATCAAATTTCATCAAAATCTGTTCAGTCGTTATGGAGGTATGTGGTAACACACAAACACAGACCAGGCTTTCGCATTCATAATATTAGTAGGATATCGTAGTTTGGTGTCTTCTTCTTCTTTTTCAGCTCTTCTTATCCCACTGTTGAGTATAGGCCTCCTCTCCATCACGCCACCCCTTCCGGTCGTGCGCCTTTCTTATCCACATCTTCCAAACAACCCTGGCCACGTCGTCGATCCATCTGGCTGATGGTCTGCCCCTAGATCGGTAACCTTCTGTTGGCCACCACTCGGTCACTGCGCTAGTCCCGTAGTTCTGTGTAGTGCGATACTAATCCGTAGTTGTAAGACTAGGTGGTAGACCAGGTTTCACCCGCTGATTTCAGGGATAAAAAGGATCCTAAGCCCTTTTTCAGGTCCTAAAGTACCATTTAATATTTCATCTAAATCCGTTCAGTAGTTTTTGCATGATTGAGTTACAAACTATCCACCCATCCATCTATCCATTCATCCATCCTCACAAAGATTCGCTTTTATAATAGTAGGACAAGTAGGATAGGATAGTAAAGTATCTAACTTGTTAAAATTGTTTTTTTTTTATATTTACAGCTTCTTTGGTGTAGTGTTTGTACACCATTGAGGTTGCGGGTTCGATTCCCGCGACGGGACAAATGTTTGTGTCTATAAGAAAAAAAAAGCGCAAGCATTTGTTTTGTGTCTGGTTGTTGTGGGACCATAGTCCTCATACTTCCTGGTTCCCTAGATACAGGGAATCCCAGTTAGGGGCCAGGATCTATGTACGTTATCGTTGGGCGTATTTTAAAAATTGTATGCTGTCCCATTGCAGTGCAAAGGTCTCCCCCAAGTCTCTCCAGCCGTCCCTATCCTGCGCCTCCTCGCACCAGTTAAATTGGTATGAACGAGAATTACATTATTCCATTTAGTTCACCTAAACTTTCTACTTGCCTCTTATTTATAACAGAGTGGTTGGTTATATCTTAAAATATAGAATATTGTTTCTAAATTCCGGAAAAAAATCACGGAAATCCAGTTCTTGAGATAAAAGTAAGCAAACGGACAAACAGACGTTGAGTTTCATAGTAAATATGTAAGGAAGTGTAATTATGTACATATTTTCCTCATATGACTCGAAATATTATGGATGTGACCACTTTAGCTATGGTAAGTAATTATTAACGTCACATTTTATCAGTTATTGACGTCACAAGTTGATGTTAATAAAGTTATCTACATACAGACAACACATAGTTAGAACGTAGGATTGTATAACCGATTATTATATGTAGTGTATTACCATTTTATTTAACTGAATTAATGAAAATTTCTATGTCCTTCCGGGCTGCAGGCTATCTTTCTATGCCAAGTTTCATCGAGATCGGTTTAGCCGTTTAATCAATAAAAGGTAACAACCAGACAGAGTTACTTTCGCATTTATATTATAAGTTGTGGATTATTATTTAAACTAAATAAATAAATATTTTAACATTTTGAAGCATTATACAAAAGTTCAATAAAATTACTCATACAAATAAGTGTATTGTACCTTTATTACAAAAAAACATTCTACATATTCCGTCGTAAAAATACTCTACGTTAGCTATTTACCTCCACCTTTATTATCGGTATAATTGAACCGAAATCAGTCCTTACTCAAAGCGTAATTCTTACAAAGACGAGCTTTATAGGTACAGACGTCATAGACCTTCTGTGATTCAGAACTTGTATTCAATAAAAAACTCTATTTGCTGAGTTCTAAAGTTGAAATAAATTAGACGGAAGATGGACTCAATGGTGGTCCAAAAAGAGAACAACAATGGATCGTGAAGTTGAATGTACTCTTGGCCGAAAACAAAATGTTGAAGTCCGGCGATTGCTGACGTATGTATTAAAAGGGTTAGGGTGCTTGGATTATTACCTCAACAATATTAGGAGAAAAAATAATTTAATAAAGTATTTGAACCGCCATCAAAACTAATGAGCCAGCTATACCTACCTACCTGTTTGTGTCATCCTTCTCAAAAAAGTTATATACCTGTATTATCATAAAGAAAAATTTGCGTAAGAAATTAAAATCAGCCTCTGTGGTGTAGTGGTTGGCATGTATATAAGTACGCATTTAAAAGAAGCTATATTCTGAGTAACATGGCTAGTTAGATTGCAGCGGCAATTCAGAGTACGTATTGATTAAGTACCTACTGCGAGGTGTTGAAATTAAACCACAAGGAGCTATGATTCACAATCGCAAAGGCTTTTGAACTTTACTTTACAGCGGTCGTCAAGCTCTTTCGGTCGAGGGCCATAAAAAAAATACAAATACACCCGAAGATCACATATAGATCCTAGCCCCTGACTAGAAAGAAGACTATGAGGACCATGGTCCCACATCACCCAGACACGAAACAAATGCTTGCGCTTTTCTATGCACAAACATTTGTCTTTTTTTATGTAACTGAATGACGAGACGAGCTGGTCGTTTGCCTGATGGTAGCAATACGCCAGCCCATAACAATAACAGCACCACCCAGAACTTTGTTTTGTAAAATCCTGCGTGTAAACATTTGTCTCGTTGCGGGAATCGAATCTGCTACCTTGGTGGTGTATGAGATTTGAGCCAACCTGCCCAACCACTACACCACAGAGGGTGTCATTATTGTTACCAAAGCCGAATAAAAAATAAAAAGTTACTAAATCATCGATGTCGCTTGTCTAATGGTAAGGTAATCATCATGCCTGTCCCTGATATTTTTCTTTTTTTCTAACAATCGTATGCTACATGTTACATTTTTAAATGTATATTAGTCGGTAAGGTATATATTCTATGGGCCTCTGTTAATTTTACATTATTGTACTTTAAAATTGCCTAAAATATATTTAAAAATAATAATACCGAATCTAAATAGTGAGGTATTTCACGAATAGCAACGGTTTTTGAGCACCGAAGCTATTCCAGTTTTTTTTTTTTTTTTTTTTTTTTTTTAATTTATTTAAGGATCAGCAAACAGTTTCACTAGTACCTTAATTAACAGACTTAAAAATAAAATCTTAATATAAGTGAAACCAACATCGTTGACCACAGATAGATATACATGTAACGAAATGTTGGGATTAAGATAACAAAATAACATTATTAATGTAAATTAATAGCAAAGTAAACACATTCTGTATAATGCCAAACAAACAAAAGATGAGTAATGTCAAGGAATCCCTACAATGCAGTAAACAACATTAACACCTAAATAATCCAGCCCCTCTCAGCATGATATAAGAATGAGTTACTTCACGAGGCTGCCCCGTCTCCGTCCTTTAACTAATCAAAACACCATATTTTATATATAAAGTAAAGACTTATCTGAGGTTACACAATAGGCGGTCTTATCGCTTCAAGCAATTTCTTACGGTATTGTACGGTATTGTATGTATACACATACACATATCTGTATGTGTCTACATACATATACAAACATACATACATCATACATATACACGCATACATATACACACTACATATATATACATTGCAGAAGTAATCATGACGCTGCCATGGATTACATGACAACATCATAAATTACCCCCACTTTCCAGCAGATTCAGAACAGTCCTCCTGAAACAACCCACCCGTTCATGGAATATATCTATACAATTGAAGTTATCATTATAGGATTTAGTCATACGATACAGTGGAGAACGCTGCCCAGAATTAGTACGACATGCTGCGGTAGCAAACACTTTGAGATTACGTGTCGAACGTGAATGGGTTCTGGAAGGTACATTGTAGCTCAGCCTGCCGACCAACTCGGTACAGTCATATCGATTGTGACAGAGATCATACAGAAGCATAGCATCTAATTGTTTTCTCCTGGACCTTAAATCTAATAATTTGTATTTTTTCAACAGCTCTTCATAAGGTAAAGTACTATGGCAACATTTATAATGCATACAGCGCAAAAATTTCTTTTGTACACGTTCAATATCATTACTATAACAATTGTAATGTGGGTTCCATATTGACACAGCGTATTCTAATTGTGATCTAACCAAAGACTTATACAACAACTGATACGTAAATTCGTTTTTGAAGTTACTAGAGGATCGTATTACAAAATTGAACATTTTAAAACCGCGGGCTATTATGTTTTGAACATGTATGTCTAGGGTTAACTTGCTATCTAAGGTAACTCCCAGGTCCTTTATAACATTAACTTTATCGAGATTAGTATTACAAAGTCCATATGTAAAGTTGCTTGTATTTCTCTTACAAGTGAAAACAATAGATTTGCATTTACTTAAACTAAGAGAAAGAAAGAAAGAAAGAAAATACATTTATTCCGGACATCACACAACATTACACTGAATATATACATACTAAAATAAATACAAAACAAAAAACAATAAAAACAATACAGTGAAATGTTGCGCGATGTCAGGAAAAGGTTCCGACTCAGCAAACGCTAAGGTATCTTAATTAGGTACCTTAGCACTGATTTTCAGTCGGAACCCTTCCCATGACATCACGAACAATCAGACGAAGATAAAAAACAAACATTAAAACAATAAGAAACAAACATTAAAATTCTATAAAAAACAAACATAAAACACAATAAAAATATATATATATATATATATCATCATCAGCCCATCACGTTCCCACTGCTGGGACACGGGCCTTCTCTCATAGAGAGAGGATGGGCCATAATCCACCACGCTGGCCCAGTGCGGGTTGGTGGTATATATATATATACAGTTACGCAAACCTCGTTCGAAACGTGCAGCAAAGCAAGCAGACAGTAATTAACCAGCTTAAGCTGGAGGGTAAAGCCTGCTATACCTATACTGACGAATCGGTCGAGACAGCGCAAGCAAATCCAAACGCACTATAATGTTTTGGAAAATATGGATCAATATCAAAAAGAAAATAAAAATAAAAATAAACGAGACCACCAGGACTGTGAGAGGTAGGTAACTACATCTATTTACTATACTAAAACTAAACTACCTAATACCTAATCTAGCTAAGATCTTATAAAATTAATATATATATTTATAGGTAACATTTATTTACGTATTATGTACTATGTGTACACAATACGCAAGTGACAACAATGAAACTGCACCCGGTGAGGTGCAATATTTTGTGTTGTGTTAATGTGGATTCACACTTTTTGGCATCTCATTAGATGCAGCTTCATGTGTCTCCTAAATGTACAAATTACTTTCAGAGCTCGCAACGGCGGTGGTAAATCGTTCCAGCACTTACTCGCTGCAAATTTAAAACAGCCACGAAAAGCTACAGTTCTGTGAGGAGGTGTGACTAACAAATATGATGATGCTCGTGTGCCATACCTGTGTCTCTCATGAGCCCAAGTTAATTTGTGAAACAAATATTCTGGCCTTCCCTCCTTAATGACACCAAAGAGCAATGTAGCAAAGTGAAGCTTTCTACGAGCTTCCATCTTCATGAGGTTAGCTTCATTAAGGAAGGGAGTAATATGTGCACGAGCAGGCACAGTAAAGCAAAAACGTGCACATGCATTTTGTACTCTCTGAAGCAAGCATTTAGTTCTTGATAAAAGACATGGTCCATAAACCACATCTGCATAGTTTAGCTTTGAAAGAATAAGCGATTCACACAGTGTTATCCTCAAATCTACACTAAGGTAAGGTCTGACTTTGTATAGTACCTTCAACCTATAAAAACAGTTTCGCACAGCCTCTTGCACATGGTTCTCAAAGCGAAGGTGGCTGTCCATTATCAAACCCAAGTTACGTGCTTCAGAGACACACTCTATTGGTTCATTCTGGATGGCAACCCTAGGGTTGTGACACATTATATTTATGATCTGCTTTTTTGACCCCATGACCAAGTATTTTGACTTTAAGGGATTCAGTACCATACAGTTAGATTCAGACCATTTTGCTAACCTATCTAAATCCTCGTTAATTTTTGTTACAGCCATGTCTGTATCATCCGGTGAAAAATGTATGTAGACCTGCAGATCGTCGGCATAGATATGATACCGACAGTGTTTGATGCCTTTGACTATGTCTGCGCTGTACAGTATAAAGAGAATTGGGCCAAGTATTGACCCTTGAGGGACGCCCCTATTATTAAGTTTGCGTGATGAAGTTGCTGTTTTACCATCCAAACCAGAGACCTCTACAAATTGGGACCTCAAGTGCAAATAGCTATTGAACCACTTTATAGTGTTTGTATCAAAGCCATAGTATGCTAACTTTGATAAAAGAAGGGAAATATTAATTGCATCAAATGCTCGTGAAAAATCAAGTAGTACCAGTATCGTACCCATGCCACGATCCTGAGCTGCAAGCACGTCATCAACAACATCAAGTAATGCTGTTGCAGTGCTGCGTTTTTTGCGAAAACCTGACTGAGTCGGTGGCAAGATTTCTTCATCCTCCAGGTATTTTATTAGTTGATTGCATACTACCTTCTCCAATATTTTAGAGAGGCATGGCAGGATACTTATGGGACGTAAGTCTTTTACTGTTGTGACATTAGGTTTTTTAGGAATAGGTTTAATAAGAGAGATTTTCCATAGATCGGGGAAAGTGGAAGTTACCAGGGAAACGTTAATTATTTCAGTAATTAATTCTAAAGTATTTGGCAATGTAAGTAAAATCATTTGTAAAGTAATTTGATCCACACCTTCCGCATTAGAAGAAAGTCCGTTTATTATTTTTGCCACTGTAAACACACTAATTGTATCAAATTTAAAAACTGATGTACCATATCTATGGTATTCAAAGTAAGTAAGGTCAGAGATATTGACGAAGTCTCTACCAGGGACATTAAGGAAATGAGCATTTATCATGTCAGGGTTACAACAGAAAGTAGGTATATCAAAATTATTTATATTGGGAATAATAGTTGATTTGAGATTTTTCCAAAGTTTTTTGGGGTTTTTTATATTATTATTTATGTGACTATCAAAATACACTTTTTTTTCCTGATGAATTGCACTAATGACTATATGTTTCATATCTTTGTAAGACTTCTTATGAGTGTCTTCTTTAGAAAGTTTGTACTTGCTATGACAACGATCACGAATGCTGATCATGTCTTTGACAGTGTCAGTTAACCAAGGGTATGATTTAATTTTAATACATGCAGTTTTTTTGGGGGCGTGAAGTTCAAAAATATTAAAAATGTAGCTGGTAAAAATTGATACTAAGTCGTTTACATTGTCTGAATTATTAAAAGCCTCCCAATTAATCATATATAAATCTTTATTGAAAAGTTCCACTATGATATTTTTAAGTGGTCTGTATACAATAGTATGCGGTATAGGTTTTTCAGCTTTGATGTTGAATTCAACAGATATAAGTGCATGACTACCTAAATCTGGAATATAGTCTACCTTTACAGAAGAAGCCTTTGCATCGGTACATACCAAGTCTATAAGAGTTTCACTGTGGTCTGTAAAATGAGTAGGCTCCGATATCAACTGTGTGAGACCAGTATAATTTAAAAAAGACAAAAGTAACTTAGTTTTATTTTCCATTAAGCAGAGCATATTGATATTGAAATCACCAAAGATAGCCAACTGATCATAGTCAGCAAAACTGGCCACAGACTGGGTCAACCCGTCTATAAATGTACTTACGTCGAGCCATGGAGGGCGATACGCTGTTCCTACAATAATCTTTTTCGAATTAACCTTTAGACTCAACCACATTTGTTCAACAGAAGCTGCTGGAGGGTGAGGGCAAGTTCGAACACTTACCCCGCGCTTGATGTAGAACCCCACCCCTCCGCCGCGTCCTCCACGGACTGCGTTAGGGCGAGGCACATGGCGAAAAGTGTACCCTGGAAGAGTAGGTGCTTTGCCCTGCTGCCCGTCTCTCAGCCAAGTTTCATTTATGGCCATAATATCTACAGCTACCCTCTCCACGGCCACAATAAATTCATCATGCCTAGTGCCCAGTGAACCAGCATTGAGCAGTCCAACTTTTAACTTTTTCCTAATCATTATAAAATAATTCATTCCCACCAGCAAACAAGCATGTAAAGATTGCATCAAGAAATAGGTCAACGTTCAACCAGTGCGGACGGTACGCTGTGCCGATTACCAACTTGTTTCCGTTAAGGGTGTTAATAGATTTGTTTGTGTGCGTGTGTGTGGTAAAAGTGTAAATGTGCCCTCTCACTCCTCTTAGCTGCTGTTTCATAAATATATATTGTATACAACATAAATAGTTTACTAATATACGAGTATAATTACAAAATGAACGAGTACATAAATTATTAACTGCATTTTCAAACGGTGTCCGTTCCAAAAACACGGAAAAAGTCTACGTCCGATCGAATAATAAACGCCTGCTTGCCATCGCCTTGTCGTGCATAAACGCGGCCTTTCTTTGTCCACGAGTAGCGCCACTGGCGCTTACGACATTCTTCGCGGACGCGGTGAAATAGCTGGCGGTTTGATCGCGTTAGCCGCTCGTTCAGGTAGACTCGTCGTGGCGGGCCTACTAGGCCGACGTCAGCCGTAGTAACATTACGACGAACGCGCGCTGCGCTCAGCAGCTCGTCGCGTAATCGGCGCTGCGCCAGCCGCACGACGACGCGACGCGGGCGCCCGCCCGCCTTGCTGTCGACGGCACCGCCGCCGCCGCCTCCCGTCTCGAACGCCCCGACGCGCTCAGCGAACACGATGTCATGGTCCTTAAGAGTGACTCCCAGCTTCGCGGCCAGGACGGTGATAGTGTGTTGGACATTTTCTCCTTTTTCCTCGGGTAGATGGCCGATGTCCAAATCGGATAGCAGAGCCTCCTGGTCTCGTTCATTCAGTTCTAGCTTCAGTTGGACCACCGCCTGCTGCAGTTCAGCTATCTCGGCCGATGATGCAGATGCGCTCGCCTCGCCGCTCTCGACGGCCTCTAGTCTCCGCTCGAACCCATCCATCCTTACAACTATGTTCGCTACGGAGGCGCGCATTTCCGTGCGAAATTCGCGCTGCTCCGCCATATACGCAGCGAGCTCGCGTCGCATGGCCCGGACTTCCGAGTCATCGGAGGAGGCCGTGGTGGCGGGGGGGAGGGCAGGGAGTACTTCGACTGTCGAACAGGAGGGCGGAAGTACGAGGGTCCCGCAGATGCCCTTTACAGGAGTACTACTATTATCGCCCTTGCGCTGTTTGTTTTTGCATTCAGGGCAGATCCAGTCAGTAGGTAATAATGATGTGCTATCAGGGAGCCCCACACATAACTTATGGAATTTAAGTGAGCATGTCGTACAAGTGGCGGCCCCTGACGGCGATAAGAATTTGCCGCATCCACTGCACTTGGCCATGTTAAGAGGTTCAAATATAAAAACAAGGATCTAAGCGATGTGATGTATTAGTTCGACCGCTCGACGCTAGATGGCGCGATTAATAGGTTGTTAAAGTTGCTCTGTGAGGATAAATTAGGTACCCACCAGATAGGAATACCCACTTTTACAATTATGAATCTTTGATAACACTGTTGTAATTACGGTGATAGCTCACTAACCCGTGCTCGGACATGCACACAAACACTCACACAGCTGATTTAGACTCCAGCGCACACACTGATAATACCGGTACTACAAACTTAAACGTTTAAATATTTTTGCGGAGAATTATTAGAGCGAGCGTATACAGTATGTTAGCCGTTCGTGACGTCACTCTCACGTCACAAGAGCTAGCTTATTTTCACTACAATACGTCGTAAACCGATCAAGATCTCCCTGAAAGTTTATATGGTCTTGATAGGTATTGATAGCTTGGAAGACCTTTAGGTCATCAGCATATAATAGGAAATTACAATATTTAAAACATTTATCAATGTCGTTGATATACAAGATAAAGAGCAAAGGACCCAAAATTGAGCCCTGTGGTACACCAGAGCTGATAGAAACCATGTCCGATTCATATCCGTTTATTACAACCTTTTGACAGCGGTTAGTTATATAGGATTTAAACCAGCGCCACAAGTTACCTCGAATACCGTTAAAGGCAATTTTGTCTAAAAGAATTTTGTGATCCACTCTGTCAAAAGCTTTTCGAAAGTCAGTATACACACTGTCAGTTTGCTTATTTTTGTCAAGGTTTTCAAATAATTTAATTGTGTAGACTAATAAATTTGTAACAGTAGAACGATGTCGAACAAAACCATGTTGATGAGGAATAATAATATTATGTAAGCTGGGATATATGGCGTTGTGTATCAGTCTCTCGAGAAGTTTCGACAGAGTGGGCAATATTGAAATAGGGCGATAGTTTTCTACATCTCTCTTTAATCCTCCTTTATGCACAGGTACTATGCGAGCAATTTTCCAAACAAGGGGGCAGACACCTTCGCGTAGGCATAGATTAAATATGTAGTGTATAGGAAAGCAAATTGATTGGGCTGTACGTGTTAAAAAATATGGTGGAACATTATCCACACCGGCACCCTTACTAGGATCTAATCTAAGTAGTTCAGTTTTAATGTTACCTATTGTTAAGTCAATATCACAAATAATTAGGTCTGATTTGTGGTTGTCCATAACCCGTGTGTTATTAGTATCTATATCATAACCATCAGGCATATCAGAAGGCTCAAATACTGAATGAAAAAAATTCGAATACAGGTTGCAAACATCCACAGGATCTCTGGCCGACCTATCTTTATAATGAACGCAACTGGGAATATCACTATTTCTTTTTCTATTTGAGATGTAAGACCAGAAATATTTAATATTTATTTTAATACTCTTTTCAACTTTCGAAATGTAGTTATTGTAACTAGTATTTGAAGCTTTACGAAGTCTATCTCTAAACATTGAAAAAATCTCGTAATCCGATATGTTTTTATATTTTTTCACTTTATCCAGGCTTTCTTTTTGTTATTAAATATGTGTCTCAAGGATGAGTTAAACCATACGGGAAAACTTGAGTTTGTTATGATTTTTGTGGGTATATGTTTGGACATAATACCGTAAATAGTTTCATAGAAGATATCGACGGCACACTCAGATGACTTATTTTTAAAAAGTGTATCCCAGTCTACATTCATTATTTCATCATTTATTATTTGATAATCAGCTTTGGGAAAGCAGTATCTCATGTGTGAGTTACGCTGCATATGTCGGCAGTTACGTTCAGTAGGCACTGTTACATAGAAGGTAGGATGGTATTGATCTAATGGCACCAAGGGCACGGGTGCGTGATATAGTTCGCAATTAATTTTGTTTGAAATAAATAGGTCGAGTATCTTGGCGGTTCTATTTCTGACGTGATTGAACTGATAGCTGTTGGTTAATGAGAGAAAATCGATCAACAAGTTCACAGGTCTGATAGTAGTAGTACGTAAGGGTTGCATATACATTCCCTTAGAACGCCAGTCCATTAAAGGCAAATTAAAATCTCCAACGATAAAAAAAGATCTATCAGTACTATATTCTAAAACGTTTTGTAGGTAATTAAAATAAGAAAAATATACATTATCATTTTGACCGGGTGGAATATATACTGCGCAGATGGTATAAATATGAGTATTAAGCTTAAGTTCAATCGTTATAAAGTCAATAATTGCGGCAGGGAGTGGCGCTAGTGCAGGCGGCGGCGGGGGCGGGGGGGCAACGACAAGCTGCGCACGCGCAGCCGCTGCGAGCGTGTGCAGCACGGCTATGAGTACCCCACCGCCATCCCGCCGCCCGGTGACCGCGCGGTCCCTGTCACATCGATACAAAACATAACGCGAATCCATCAACTCATTATCAAATATATCGCCGGTTAACCACGTCTCCGTCAAGATAATTATATCATAGTTATGTAACAATATATTCATATATAGGGTGTGGAGTTTTGATCTTAAACCACGACAGTTTTGATAATAGAAAGTAATTACGTCGTTATCCATTATGAATAGCCACAATAATGAATATTACTATAAACATATAAGACCCTAATCTGTGGCGATTTATGCTACAATAGGATGCAGATAAAGCATTAACCAAACATAGCCGTAGCCGTAGTTCACTAAAATAGACAGATCTAAAAAGTATAAAACAGTGTAATATAAACGAATGGAATGTTGTAGTTATGAGGTTAGGTATTATATTTACGTTATGGTACTGATGAACGTGTTGCTTACTTACGCTGCTATATTTAATACAAAGGAACAACAGTTTGCTGCTTCTAGGCTGTGTAGGAATTAATATATTATTATAACACAATGTTTTATGCGACTGCTGCTGTGTGGGAAACAGAATAAAAAAAGAAAAACTAACATATTTGGTACAAAATAGTGGTCCAGGAGGCAAGTAGGTTATGTCATGTTTTATCATGCCATAAGCATTACATTTAAACTTACCTATATTTAAACGTATTACAAAAAGTGACATGTTATTAATTATAATACATTTACCATGGTGGGAGGGTCTGTTTACATGAACGCGTGTATATAAACAGGACGCCATTAATAGTAACGCAGTACAATTAACACTGTTATTAGAAATGTAATACCGAGCGCGAAATGTTATACGCAAATATTGTCTACTTCATTTAATTTTGGCCAAGTCTTCTGTCGACCTAACCGCGATGACTGGTGAGGTGTCAGATTTTCGTGTAAGTACAACTCCATGTTTAACCCACACATACTTGATGCCGTGCTCTTTAGCAGCCTCGCGGCACTGACGAAACAGCAACTTGTTGTATAGTGTCAGGTGCTCATTCAGGTAAACGTTGGTTGACGTCCCAGATATGGACAGCATGGTCGAGCTCAACCCTTTCAGTGCACGATAGGCTGCGATCACATTATCTCTCAGGATTTTATTGGAAAACTTCACAATAACATTTTTTGGCCGTGGGTTTTTTTGATCAGCGTGCGGCACACGATGAACAGATATGACGTCCGATGTCTTTATAGGTAGTTTGATTACTTTTCCTAGTTCGACCACAATACTCATGAGGTTTTCCCCACGGCGCTCAGGCATGTTAGATATTTCTATGTTGCATTGTCTAGCCTGTTGCTCCATTGACAATATCTTGTTTTCCAGTCCGCGTATTTGCACTGTAGTGTCAATAGTGTGAGATGTATTTTTTTCTATCGTTTTCAGCCGGCTATCAAACTGATCTTGTCGTTCTGTAGAAAAGTTTACCGTTATTTCCATTTCGTCTAAACGGGTGTTAGTTTCTGATAACGACTTTTTAAAGATTTCGTTATCACTGTTAAGTTTTTTAACGTTCGTGTTAATTTCGGTGAGGGCAAACGTGACCTTCGACAGGCTATCTGAGATGGCCGAGTTAACCGCTGACGAAATACTGTTAGATATGTTTTCGGTAATCATTGCATTCCACAGAACAAGCTGCTTTTTAAACTTATCTTCTAAAAAATCAGTTAAATTACGCATCATCGCATCTTCATTGTCCGGTTGTTTACGCTTGCGGGTGCTCGTAAAATCTTTGTCAACCGCTGTCGGTATATCAGTATCGGATGAGAACTTATTTGGCGGAGTACTTTGCAGTGCCATTGTAGGTCCGTCTAATACACAAGTGCGAAAGAAACAAAAATATATTGCTATACTTTAGCCACGCGGGGGAGAAGAGGCGTCCCTGCGCTGTCACGACCGGCAGCTGCTATGGGGGACAGAGACGAGGATAGCTCCACAATCCCTGTCTCACATATGTCACTAATAATTCACTGCGTTAAGTTCACAGAACAAAAGCACTAATTTGATTGGCAATATGAGCGAAAGTTCTATGCACACAATTTTATAATTTTTAGATAAATTTGTAGCACTACCGCTTTCAACGCTAGCCCAACGATGAATCTTCAACGCTAGCCCAACGATGAATGAGTTTCAGCATCTATACAAGATATCTTTTGTCTCTAGATGTTTATGTCAAAGGTACTCATTTTTATTGGCAGAGGGGTGAGCCGCACGAAAGGACAGAAGCATCACTTCGCTAAGAAATTTAAACAAATAGCAACTCTTGCTATGACGCAATAAAATTCAATTGAGCTCGCGTAGCGCTGCATACCTACCAGTTATATTAACCTACAGAGCGCCTCTCTTTCTATCGCATAGCTCTTATCTCTTCACGTGTAACGACGCGCGACCCGCCGTCGATGTCCGGCTATGTACCTACAGTGCGGAGAGCGCTAGGCCTGATAATGGGAAGAAACTAACTATTAAGGCACAGGCCATAAAGCCTTGTTTATTAGTTAGGGTTTCACAAACACAGTTGTTACAAAATAAATGAAATAAATGAATTTTAACTTTAAAAAAAAGAAGATGATCTGTATCTAAGGAACTAGAAACTATGGGGACCATGGTCCCGCAACACCCAAACACAAAACAAATGACTGCGCTTTTTTTCTGTGCACAACATTTGTCTCGTTGCGGGAACCGAACCTGCAACTTCAATGGTGTATGAAGTTTGAGTCAACCAGCCCAACCACTACACAGAGGCTGTCAAATATGATACCTACCTCATCAACATCAGCCCATTACGATCCCACTGCCGGGACTCGGGACTTCTCTCGTAGGGAGAGTATGGGCCATAATCCAACACGCTGGCCCAGTGCGGGTTAGTGGATACCTACCTACTAGCCTTCAATTTAGGTAAGAAGAACCACCCCTGACCATTGTCCGCAGTTTCGCACATGACCGATCACACGTATATATTACCACGATTATAAACAATCAATCATTAGTCAGAGGTTAACAATCTTTTGTCCAGCGCCCTTGACGGTGATGGCTCGCTTCCTCGTACCATGGAACAGTCATAAGTGCCATGGTACAGTCATAAAGTACCATGGATAGTGGTTGAATCAGCTGATGAGTGGTTAATTGCTTATGTCGAGGAAGTTATCCTTATCCGTTCGCAGTGTTTGCTTATGCTCAATTCAATTCAATTAAATTCAAAAGTTCTTTATTTCAATATTGTCGTCACAGACGCACTTATGAACGTCAATTATTACAATGACTCTACCACCGTATCGGAAAAAGAACCACTACTCAGAAGATACGGCAAGTAACTGAGGGGCATATTTTTTAGAACTTTTGTTACAATATTTTATGTTTGTTTTCGACAATATTATTGTTCTTATGTGCCAGTTGGCTACTTGGCAGAAGCGGAATGTTCCATGCATCTTTGTCTTCTATGTAATTACTAACTGTATAGTATGCTTTTTTCATTAGAATATTTTTCACACTCAATTTGAAATCTACTCTCTGTGAGCTCCGTTATACATTTTGGAATTTTATTGTCAATTTAAAGTATGCAGTTAGACGAGCGCATTGCATTACTGCGCGACCTTAGAGCGACTGTGGCTCGGTGGGAACTCGTGCGCCTTTCGATCCGACGCACCTGGGTTCGAATCCCAACTCGGCCCTGCATCAATTACTTATAGTTAAGTGCAGATTTTGCACGCTCGCTCTAAAACAGTGAAGGAAAACATCGTGATGAAACGCGCTTACGTGCTTTGGAGTGGTAGGCTCGTCGACCCACCGAACAAAGCCATGCCGTCAAGCGACCTAGTTGTGCTTCGGGATGATGTTCGGTGAACCATCAGGGAGAAGGGTCTGAGCAGCCGCTCAACTGCCGTCTCTCTCTAGATCTATGTGCTCCATCTTAGGCCACATCATCGCTTCACATCAGGCGAGATAGTGGCCAAAAATAGACCTATTAAGCGTAAAAAAAAAACTGCAAAACTTTGCAATTCATGATTTCAAGTTTGCAATAGCACTGGCGTGGTGTTTACTATCGAGCGCATAAGATGGTACTCACATGGTGCCCTTGGCAACGGTCATGTTGAGGTTGCTGAGCACGTGGTTGGGCCGCTTGTTGGACCCGTAGTGCTTGAACGCGTGACGCACGCACACCGCCTGCTGCCGCTTCTGCCATATCTGTGGACGATAACCCTAATGTTAGAAATATCCATTTGAAAACATCTGACTTCTTATTGATACCTACTCCGGCTATATTTATGTCCTTTCTGATATAGGAGCTTTCATTCATATCTTGGCAGAACCTACATCTGAGGCTGCAATATTGCTATTCAGATGTTTAATCATCAATGAACCTCTGTAATTAGTAAGGTTTAATTTTGTTTAGGTAATGATGGGGCTGACTTGCCAATGTGGAAAAATTTCCCAAAATAATATTTTAGCTGAAAAAATATGTCCTTTCTGGGACACTGCTTGCGTTGCAGCCTATTTTTTTTAGTATAAAGAATGAAAATTACACGACGCTAATAAAAATTGCTTACTTGTTTAGTATATAATTTGTATTAGGCTCGTGTCACAGAGTATCCGAATATGGTACAAATGAAGCTCTAAGCTGTCACACATGTCCAAAAACAACAGGGACACCAACATTTTCCCAGACCTATGTGCATCAAGGTACCCGGTACCAGCATTCAATTTGAAATTCTATAACCAATAAAACAGTCAACAGAAGCCACTTCTCCGTTCGTAGCAATCAGTCAACTATTCATGAGTACTCACTATAGCTGTGTATGGAACAAATTGACTATTGTTTGTTTACTAGTCAGCGGTAGTGAAGTCAGCGACAAAACATTTAGTCGAACGCAGTACCGCGATCGCCCACCGAATGGTACGACCTAGTCGTGTTTCGGAATGATGTTCGGTGAACCATCAGGGAGAGTAACGGTCTGAGCAGTCGCTCAACTGCGGTCTTCCTTAACATCAAGTAGCCACACGTCGTCATTTAATTAAAATCAAGCCAAACATAAATCTAAAAGGCACAATATTTTATATCAGATCTGCGTGACGTAGATGCCGATGCCGCAAAGGTAACTCTAAATGTATTAGTGATGGCTCTCGGTACGAGAAACCTACCACCTAAAAGCGATTTTTTTTTTATGGCTCTGAGTGATGAGACTAGCAAGTCGTTCGCCTGATAGTAAGCACCACGCCTGTCCATAACAATTCCAGTGCCACTCAGAACTTTTAATGCCATAAAAAGCACTGCGTAGAACTTGATTTTGCTCATCACCCCGTATCATATGCCCAGTAATTTCGCTGGCTGTAATATTATATAAAATTATGGCCTGTTTAAAGTACTTAACGGTCTATGAAAATGTTTACAATGTTTCGCAACTTTTGTCGCTGACTGTACATGCTACTTTTATCATTATGGTAAAGCGATCAAATGAAGTACTAAAGTTTGCGTATCAAATTGAATAGGTCGTAATGCAAACGTATGTACTAAAGTACTCAACCCCGTAGAATAATCATCTATTATTAGGAGGTACATAATGATGGTGTTGAGTCTATATGTACTAGACCCTTGCGGATTTTTCTACCGAAAAATTGGCAAAGGGGATCTTTGTGAAGAAAACAGCATGGACAATGACCACACGATCCGAAGATATGTGACATTTACTAAGCGTCAAGTTGGACAGGCGTAGCTCACAAGCTCTCTCTGAGTCTCTGGGACACGAACTTTGCGCTGTTGGATCAGTGTCACAGTCTTATTTTTAAGCAACTGAGCAGTAAGATGGGCATGTCGTTAGCCTGATGGTAAGTGCCATGATCTTGCCCATAACAATTGCAGTGCCACCCAAAATTATTAAACCATGCAAAGTACTGCGCAACATTGCATTGTGCTCATCATTTGATTAAGCCTTTAGAGACTGACAGTAAGACTCATATGCCCAATAATTTCACTGGCTACAAGTCATAAATCCAGACTGAGTTTATTTGATGAACTCCAAAGTATTATAATACCGTAACACACTGACTGATTGACATCGCACAGCATAAAAACTTAAAAGGGAATAGCCAAAGAAATTAGTAATATTAGTTTATTACCTTAGGAGTTCACTTATAGAAGATTTTGTAAATAACGCATTTACATATGAAATCTGTTAAATGAAACTTTTAAAAATCAATAAAGGAAGACATCGTCGTGAGGAAACCGACATGGCGAAGAACTACGAAGTTCAAAGACATGAGACATCCACCAACTCGCACTGCCCCAGCGGTAGTGTGGGGGATTACGGCCCATACTCCTCTGTCTTTACGAGTATGAGAAAAGGCTCGTGTCCCAGCAGTGGGAACATAACGGGCTGATGATAATGATGATCAATTTTTTATTTATACCTTACAAATTGTGTGAGCAAAAGCCATTTATGTAATAAAATACCCATGAATATGACAAAAAATTGTTAAACAAAACATCTTCCTAGGAAACATGCATATTTATCAATACTTCAACTGAAGGCCAAGCCAAGCATTAAATCTTGTCATTTTGACCCCGGTAACTCACTAGCGCATTGACAGACAATAAGCTAAAATTACCGGAAGCAAAAAATATAATTGTTCATGCTCTTCCTCACGTTTGCCTTATCAGCAGGTAAGTAATAATTTATTTAAAGTCATTTTGTTGCGCAGTGCTTTTGTAGGTACAACCACAGAATGCCAAGAGCCACAGACAATAGTTTTAGAAACTTTTTAGTAATTTAAGTTTAGCGGTCTCTTCATACTATTTACATAATATATTTATATCTTCTTTTTATACATCTGTTTTCTTAGTTTGTTATTACCTAATTGATTTTTTTTCTTTCTTTCTAGTCTCGAACGGTCACTTTCTTGTTTGTTTGTCTGTCGTGCCGGGTAGAATCTTGCAACTCAAATTTCAAGCACTTCCCGATTAGCTATCCGGCTGAACCTTTCAGGATAGCTCACAACTCGATGACTATGCAATTTAAATCCATTTATTAGCATGCAATGCCGACCTAACCTCAAAAGGCGCATAAAAACGTGGCTTTTAGATATATTTTTTTATTTCTTGAACAAACGTATTACGGCCGTTTTACCTAAAGTACACACAACGCTAGAAGTTTGTTGTAGAAGTGTGCTTACCGTGCTGCCTGATTTGTCGAAAGGTGTCGAGAACTGCAGTTGGCTCATTTTGGACGGGTCCTTCTCGTCGCTCAGCGGCGACGGAGGCGAGGTCTCTCTGGAACAAAAGAAGGATTAAATTAGCCAAAAGAACACATCTACTACACAAAAGTTAATCCTTGTAGAAATATGCATCAATGTTCAAATCCTAAGATAGATAGATGAACGCTTTATTGCAAACATTAAATTAAAGACATTACATAAAAACAATTAATAAGTGTTAGATTGGAGGAAAGTAGAGAAATATTTGATAGGATTCGTGATTTCTATTTATTATATTATTGGCGAAAACTAAATTTTTTCCAACCATTATTTTCAGTACCCAGAAGTCTACCACGCTTTAGGTAAATGCGGAGTAAAGCACCTTTTTCGGTCTGCTATAGCCTTTACTATAGCAGAGGTTCCAGAGACCGAATAAGGTACTAACGCCAAAGGTTAGTCCCAATTGGTAATATTATCACCTTATCATACCTAGCGATCTCCTCCAGATAACCATGGTAGGAGAGGAAATATATGAATAGCGCCTTTAACTACCGACTTTAAAAAAGGAAGAGGTTCTCAATTCGATTGTATTTTTTATTTAATTTTTATGTTTGTTACCTCAGTACCTACTCCTTCATTTACAAACCGATTTGGCAAATTCTTTGCGTTGGGTTCAGTATAGCTACAAGGTGGTCCCGTATAAATTTCATCAATATTCGAGCTTGGACTTCGAAGATACATCAGAATTGAAGTCGGTTTTTTTGTTATAATATGTATACTTGTAACATTCTTATTCTACAGAACAATTAATTCTTATTCTTATGTGACCAGATCGCTGGCTCATATTTGGGTCAAAAAATCAGCATTCCATTCAGCGTGGCAATGCGGCCAGCGTTTTGGGCACTTTCCCCTCCACCACAGGCCTTTTAGAATCATTTTATAATATTTTATACCACACCCACTCGGAAAGTGTCTTATTACTCGTTCATAAACGGGTTACAAAGTTCGTAATTTCTCCCTTAAAAATGTGCGGCGGGAAAAGTTATATGGAATTTCATTACTGCCCTCCGAAGCAGGGCAGGAATGTTGTATGATAATCCATTACTGCCCGGCTAGCTTTCTTTTTTTTTTAGCAGCGATCATAAAAAAAACACAAACGTCAAACCTCAAAAAGATCTTGTATGAAATAATTAGAAAAAAGAGGCGGGAAACATACAAACCTCAAATCTCAAAAAGGTTTTATATCAAATAATTAGAGAAAAGAGGCGGTTTTTTATTTTATTTTCTATTTTTAATGAAATGAGGATGGCAACCTTATTCTGCAATACGAAAAAAAAAGCGCGGCAATTTATTTCGTTGCGTTAAATTTTGTTTATTTTCCTCGTAGGTGTAGTATAAAGCACTATGTATCACTCGGGAGAAAGTTCTATTTCTGTTCGAGAGTATGTTTAAGCCCGACGCGCAGCGGAGGGCTTAAAGGAAACTCGAGATCGTTTTCTCCCCTCGGTGTACAATGTACTATTGTATATACATATTTGTTATTTTGTATATATATTTAAGTTATTTAAGCAATTTTAGTTTAGATTTAGATATTTATCTGTATTTGAGTATGTTGTATATATAAATAAAGTTCTTCTACGGAACAGTAAAAAACATATTACATTCCTGGTAGATTATCGCTGCACAGGCGTAAACGCTATCGTACAACACCTATATATACATCCTATTTCAAGTAACGAAATCATTATTTTATAGCCATGTCTAAAACATCGGCTTTGTCTAAGAGGCAAAGTACTTACAAATTGTGGTGTACCCGTATACAATAGGCAATAGGGGATCGGACAACTTTTAAGAAAGTGTTTTAAATTATATACAATGAATATGTATATAGCCATGAAAAATACTATTTTAATTAAATAACGCTCTAAAAGTACCTAAAACTATGTTTAAATATTATGTTTCAAATATTGCCGCGCAAAAGGTCACCTCAAAACTTGTGACGTCATATGTAGGTAGAAAACGACAAAGTCTTCGAAATAAAACTTGCAAAGAGATTCTAATACGATTTGTGAAGTTTGGGGACTATATTGTAGTAATGGAACGAAAAAATTAGCAAAAATACATTTTATGAAAAGCAAAAACGTAATATAAACACAAGTTTGACTCACGGCATTAGCCTACAAATGACGTCATGCGCTGTGATTATTGTTTCGTTTGAGATGAAGAACAGATTAAAAATGTCAGAATTATTTATTGGTATAAAAATATAAATGAATATTATTTCACAAAAATATTGATTGAATGATCTTTCTGGTTCGACGAACATTCGTTCTAACTACATTTTATATATTTTCTCGATTACTGTCCGATCCCTATCTTGTGACAGAATCATAACAGAGTTCGCTTGGCCCATAATTACGTAAGTGTCCATTCATCTCATAATACTAACCACACTTGTTTATTAGTGGAGTGTGCTTATACTTTGTATTACCTAAGTATTCTGCCCCCCTACACATACATACGAGTATGTCCCTCAAGCACCAATCTTATATCGTGTTGAGCTCTAATTAAGGTATAGCTTCACTGCGACTAATGAGGTACGATGTAGTTAGAAGAATCAGGCAAGAAATCGAATTAATCTCATTCATTTATACCAAAATACGATAACTACAAGTTGAGATAAACCAGGCCTAGCGCACTCCGCACTGTAGGTACGAAGCTACAAGTACATAGCTGGATACCGACGGCGGGTCGCGCGTCGTTACACGTGCCGCGTCAGAAGAGACAAGAGCTATGCGAGAGAAAGAGAGGCGCTCTGTAGGTTAATATGACTGGTAGGTATGCAGCGCTACGCGAGCTGAATTGAATTTTATTGTATCATAGCAAGAGTCGCTATTTGTTTAAATTTCTTTGCGGAGTGATGTTCCTGTCCCTTAGTATTCTGAGACAATATATGGCACCACAAGACAATGTCGCAGTGAATCTACACCTTAATCTGAGCTCAACAAGATATACGATTGGCGCTTGAGGAACATATGGGTACGTGGGCTGATACAGTGTGATAATAACAGTCCCAAGTAGTGTTGCCAGATCCAGTGTGTCAAATTTCGGAACGGAAGATTAAAACAATCGAGATTTTGGTTTCCATTTGGGACAACTACAATGACTAGAAAAGAAACTGGTTTTTGTCAATCAGCGTATATTTTTTTAATGGTATAACAAATAAAAACTCTAAAATGCTTATAACAAAATTCAAACGTAACCATTTCCACTAGTCATAATCATTAAGTTTGTGTCTTCTTTTATTATCAAAATTATCGAATAAATTACAGACTAAAGGGGTCAGTGAAAATCGGCACATTTGGCGTCCTGATCAAAAGTGAATCGGGACGTGTCACCAGACCCCTAAAAATCGGGATACCTGGCTACACTAGTCGTAAGCTCTACGTAGATTGTAATTGCAAAGTAAGCAATAGAGCAATACTAATCAAAACAGTTTAGTCTTTCACCTCACATCTTCAATGAAGTAATTTCCAGCAGGCCGATAGTGAGGTGGTGAGGGAGACATATCACGCAATCAGTAGGTACCACCTTGACCCGGTGAGGCAATGACTCAGGTGGTGTTGATGGCGGAATACCTACGTTACGATGCGTAGTTGTGGTAGACTTGAGAACAGTTTTAGGAACATATAGGTAAAGGGAATTTAATTTAATGTTTAAACAATTACATAATTAGCAATTAATTAGGCTGGTTAGGGGCTTATTTGAGAATCGTTCTAGAATTGCACCAAGTACAAATAGATAGATAAACGCATAATTGTAAACATTAAATTAAGAGACATAACATAAGATTATTTATGAAAAATAGTGGTAGAGTCATTGTAATAATTGACGTTCATAAGTGCGTCTGTGATGCCAAAACTGAATTAAGAATTTTTGAAAGAAAACTTATTTAACCTAATACGTCCCTACAAATTTTAAATAATTGAGAATCTTATTGAAGATTTAAAAATGTCTACATATTATTAAAAAAAAATATTTTTACTGAAAAAATTTAGGCACTACGACTTGACTTATGATATGACGTAGGTACCAAGTTTCATTAAATGTTATTTTGATATTTAAATTCAAGGAATTAGTTTTCACTGTATTTATTGTGAACGTTTTTTACAAATGTCTTCTCGTCCTCTGCTTGTTTTATTGTATTGTTGGCATTACAATAAAATAAATCAATGTCTTAGTGGAATCCCATTGTTAGCTATTGAATATTGGTACATACATTTTTTATTGGTAAAGATTTTTGGTTTGTTTTGCTAACTTTTTGAAGAGGGTGTAATTGACTGGAAATTAATTGCTTTTTGCGCTGTTTAAATTCATCTGAAATATTTGCTTACTTTAATTTTTTTTTATTATACACGTAGGTTATGACTTATCGATTATTAAACAATAAAGATAAAACGCACAAACATCATAAGTAAAAAATAAAAAAAATACCTTAGATCACTGTCTGATTCTGAGATTTTTTATTTAACCACAGAATAATTTAACTTTATAGGATGATTTAATTTAACTTATGACTTATTTAATTGCAACTTATTCAAAAATATGGTACAAAGTAGCACCAATAATTGAATTATTTATTATATTTTGTGACTTGTATTTTTATGTGACTTTGAATATGTCCCTGAGTAAGGTAGCCAAAAGGCGGCATTATCTCTTTGAATAGCGCGATGCTGATTCCCTGCCCGGGTATGCACTAGCCCTTTGGCCGTTTGCTCTGCCTATCAACGTTGCTTAATTTTGTATATTTACATATATATAACTTGATATACTAGCACATATCGTATAACGTTATAGTAATAACGTGGATATTTTTGTCGGAAATTGCAACATTGAAAAAACAAAATAATAATAAGTACAGTGCCCACTCCCATAAATATCGCGTTTTATGCGATAGTTCGCCGTCTGCTACCGCATAAAGCATGCTATAAATAGCACAGAATGTCTTCTATTTACAAAGAATAACGGAATCTTTGAAAACGGCTACGAAGACGCAATGTAACTGATAAATGAAACCTAATTGTAAAAACCAGTAGGAAGTTTCCACTGGTGTTGCAAACCGGCACTTAGTTCAGACTTGCGGTGACTAAAAACTGGAATTATACTGATAGTCGGACTAACAGTTGAGTCACATTAACAATATAGCTGACCTTCTTCGAAATGGTATCGGAATGGAATATTATAGCCAGATATTCTGTGTAGTCTAGTAAACATATCAATGACCGAATTTTCTTTTTTTTTCGATTTTTTGTTGCGTTTTCTGCAAGAGCCCTTCTTGGAAAGTACCAAATCTTTGCCAGATCTTCAACCATCAAGCAAAGATTATTACTGCGTTCCTGTTTGAAGCACACTGATTCCAGTGAAATTACTGGACATTATGAGACTTAAGACATTATAATTGTTTCAGGTTGACGAGCGCAGGGCAGTGTTGCGCAAGATTTTATACAAGGTTCTGGGTGCATGGCGCTGAAACTGTTATGGACGAGACTTGTTGCTACCATCAGGTGAATGATCTGCTCTCCTCGTCAGGTAGTTACATTAAAAGGACCTCTAGGGTGAATATATTAAACTTGTAAATGCAATTCACGTAGAGGATCCTCGCTCAATAGACATTATCTCAACAATAGAGCTCCTAGGGCACGATTTGTTTATAAATCAAATCGACATAAAGGTGGAAATAGGAACATCACAGATACATTGTACTGAGCGAGAATTGCCCGACTTTTTAAGCTATACTTAGTTTTGGATGGGATCACAACTATGGTACCGTAGGAACGAAAAAGGGGCCTGTCATATTCTTAAAAACGACGTAACTCTAGAAAAGCTAACTGATTTCGTTGAAAATATTAATATATATACAAAAAACGTTTTTTGCTAAAGGAAAATATATCATAATAAGGTATTAGCATTAGTAAGTAATAGTTAGTTTTCTTTGGCAGTATTCCCCGCACTATCACTAGGGCGAGCCTGTATCGCGGGTGGCTGTGGCCGATTTACAGTACCCAAACTTAAAGAACTACAGTGACAGTACCTACTCGATTATTAAATTAAATTATAATACATTTACTATACAATATTTATAATGTGCGTGCGTGTGAGGGTGTGTGAGGGTCTAAGAGTGAGTGTATATAAGGGTGAGGGTGAGAGTGTAGAGAAATTAATTAAGTGTAAGTGTGGGAGACTTATTCATAAAATAAACACATTTATGTACTGCAACAAAGATGGAGGCAATGATGCATTGCCTCTGGCTCTTTGGCAATGCATCAACACGACTGATAACAGGAAGTCTCAAAGTATTTTTTACAGAATTTAGTATCGCGCCTAATACTTACGTAATCTTATGTTTTATGTCAAGTTTTTGCGAACATTTAGAAGTTGACTTAATATATTCACGAGAGGTTAAAAAATGAAAAATAAATATCCGCATTGCCAAAAAACTATTTTAAGTCTAAAATAGCGACTTAGAACCTCTTTTGGGGGCATAGACCTTGTTCTGTGGACGTCTTGTTTACTTTATGTGAGAAACTTCTGTTCTTTGTTAGTGCTACATAAAATTACTAAGTTTTAAAAATTAAATTACGAACAATTTAATAGGTTCGTGAACTCCAACAAAAAAGTAAATTGACGCAATCAATAGTAAATTAATGTAAGGTAAAGCTTGGTGCCAATTAAGATATGAAACGTTTTAGTTATACGTTTATTTTTTACTTCAAGTAAATAAATAACTTTAGGTATTTAGAAAAATAACTTCAGTATTTTTCTAACTTTAGGTAAATATTGAGTGATACTTAAGTTGTACAACTTAAATAAATAACTTGAACTTGCCTAACACATAATAAATACTAAATAAAACTATACTAAATCAATTATCGGCTTAAAACGTCACATTATATCGTTCGTCTAAATAATCGCTTTGACCATACAACGACGTAACATAACTGTTGCCGTCTCGCCGTGCTCGTGAAGGTCGTCTTAGCTAAGAGCGGGACGGGTATAGTTCCAACTGCTCAGCCTCGTAATGTAGCGTAAGCGCGCCAATTTCGCCATGTGGCCGTGATGTGGACGATACGATGTGTCAAAACGTGAATAAAACGTGAATAGAATTCTGATAAGTTTGCTATTCGAATGGAATGTGAATATTTGCAACTTGTAGTCAAACTGTTGAGATGGAAGGGATTCAAGACTGATTTTGCCGTCGTAAAGGAAAATGTACTTAGTAATAAATTATTTGATATGGAAGAATTGATATGACGCTCACGTCTTTTATGTTTATAAGGCGTCTATTTATAACTTGATAATAATATAATTATGGTAATTTTGCAGTAAGCATTAACTTTACGTAAACGACTTCATGTTTACGAGCCTTTTGTTGTTGCCGATTTAATACCGCAACATAAAAGCTACTGTCTCACAGAATTATTTCACATATCGTCACAGCGTTATATTATGGCTATGTGCTTTGGTGATTTCGGAAATAAAAATATATTACCAATTTCAGTATAAATAAGTTAGGTTTTTTTAATTACTACAATGTATAATAATTTAATTAAACACATCTTTATGGATTTAAATTTATTAAAAAATATATTATCGCATTTTTGTGCGTCAAAATATAAAATAGTAAATTACTCGGTATTCGATTAGTCTATAAAAAAGTATTTAGTTCAATGACCTAACCCCTGAAACCTAAGTTAGTTCAAAAATTATGTACAACTAGCTGCGCCCCGCGGTTTCACCCGCGGTTTCCCGGGATAAAAAGTAGCCTTTGAGTAATTCTGATGTGTGAGCTATATTATTGTAAAGTTTCATCAAAATCCATTCAGTAGTATTTGCGTGAAAGAGTAACAAATATAAATATATCCATACATTCTTACAAACGTTCGTGTTTATAATAATAGTAGAGTAGTAGGATGGGCGGTCTTACCGCTAATAAGGGATCTTCTCCAAAGAACCTTCGAATGGAAAGGTCCGTGATACGGCAGTAGAATGTCCAATTATTAATTAAATGTCTATAAGGAAACAATATAGACGTCTACGCCTGTACAGCATCGCTACTCACAAGAGAACGTACATGGTGTAGAGAAGCTATCAGCATGGTGTTATGCTATTAATGACGGGTTGCGCGGGACTTCCTAGCTGTCATTATTGTCATCATTCTCGCAAGCTGCTGTCATCTTGGCCTGATGGCTCTGCGATCATTGTTGTGAAATGCTGAGCTCGCGTATCGCTGCATACCTACCAGTCATATTAACCTACAGAGCGCCTCTCTTTCTATCGCGCCGCTCTTATCTCTTCTGTCGCGGCACGTGTAACGACGCGCGACCCGCCGTCGTTGTCCGGCTATGTACTTGTAGCTTCGTACCTACAGTGCGGAGTGCGCTAGGCCTGGTATAACGTACCTCCAAACAATGTAAAGTCGTGCCATGTCTTGTCTACATAGGTATACAAGTTGTAAACGTGGACAAGTTACCGTAACCAGAGAGTTAGGCGCGATTTGATTCGGTAATCGATCCGCATGCCGTCCGGAATGGTGGAATACTATTGGGTCATAAATTTCTTGTTGCTTATATTTAAAACTGGTTTTAGTCTTTTGTTTAGATCTTATTTGTTATCTTACTAGTCCTACTAACATTATAAATGAGAAAGTTTGTGAGGATGGATAGATGGATGTTAATTTAAATATTTTACAATTAAGTACACCGAATGCTAATTTAAATATTAATAAATGAAATGAAATGAAATAACTCTTTATTGAAACAAACATAAAATTATAAATAATAAAAACAACGTAACAAAAGTGTAACGATTGGCGGTCTTATCGCTTAAAGCGATCTCTTCCAGACAACCCTGTTAAATGTACCTACAGCGAAATTACTGGGCTTTATGAGGCTTAATATCTGATGTCTAAGGGTGACGAGCGCAATGCAGTCCTACGCAGTGCCTTTTATGATATTAAACGTTCTGGGTGGCACTGCAGTTGTTATGGACAGGCGTGGCGCTTACCATTAGGGGAACGACTGGCTCGTATCATCACTCAGTTCAAAAAAAAAATATTTAAAAAAAAATTATATATAATAAATTATAAACTTATATCATTAAAATTTTAATTTAGTATTTCAAAGGAGAAAAAAAGGCGGGGAGCGCAACTGGTATAATCGGTTCTTGAGGGCTCCTTCAACATCTTTTTTATAGAATTAGGTACATTCGGTCAAGATCTGATGACGCACAACAAAAAGTAACTTGGTTAAGATAATCACAGGTATTGACTGTTTACCTACCACTGGGTCTGCCCGTTTCAAATTAGAACCGTGTCATACTCACTAGTTTGACATTTGCTTCCCTCAAATACCTTGTTATTGCATGCTTTATTGTGACAGAGTACTAAAATGTGCTTTCTGATGTAGACTACACCTATCATGAAAGCAGTGAAGCGTTGGCAAGTGTAGAGTTGCAGACGCGGCCTCGGCGCGAGTTCCGAACGGGATGTGGTGCAATCAGTTGCAGGTTTTTCCTCCTCGATAGATTGATAGACGGACTTTATTGATAAGGTTTTATTTTATGAGTAATATCGCCTTCTCTTTCTTGAAGAAGAAGGTTGTCTTCTTCAAAATATTTTTTTAGATGCCACGCGGTTGTTAATACTTTAAACAAATCTAGATAGACTTTTATTTAGGTAATAAAATTGTGTCGCATTTAATCAGATCAGATGTTCCCCATTTGAAACCGAACAAATCCTTCAGTAGTAGTAATTTTTTCGCGAATAAGTAACAAACATCCATCTATCCATCCATACATCCATTTATCTATCCATCTTCACAAACTTTCGCATTTATAATATTAGTAGGTGTAGGACTTAAAGGAAATATGAGGGTATCGAAACTATATTTGGATTTGTGAAGTGTTTTGCTCACTAGTATGTCTTGTGTCTTTGTATCTTTGTCTGTGGTGTTTAACAGTTTTCATTTCATTACCTAAGAGTGAGCCTAAAGTTCCTTCATCATGCATAGATTCCTTTAACATGCGGACTGCTAAGGAGTGGAACGCTCTGCCAGCGTCTTTGATCCCAAACAGCTGCAACTTGTCTCTTTAAGTCTAGAGTGAATAGGCATATCATGGGCAAGCGTGCTCCATTTTGGGCCGCATCTTTGCTTTCCATCAGGCGAGATGTCGTTTAACGTATGCCCATTTAACAATAATAATAATAGTTTTGTCTAGTAGTTTCATTAAGTGTACCTCGAAGACAAAATCCCAAAACAGTTCCCATTGTGTTTCCCAGCTAAGTTTTTATTTAAACAATAAACTTCGCAACCGCTCTCTGCCCTTTGTAATAATTAGACGCTAATTATGTATGCTAAGGTACGAACGGTTATTATTAAAACAATTTTGGTCTGCGAACCACCCGGTACTTGATGACGTCAACATTACCTAATGCATTGAACAAATGAATATTTCTTTTAATTATCCATGATACGAAACGCAGTCCCGCGCAAGATTTTGTGTAACATTGTTCAGGGTGCTGCAGCCCCTGTTATTTTCAGGCGTGTTGCTTACTATCAGGTAGCAACACGCCTGAAATTAACAGGTGACCAGTTCAAAATTAAGATTTTTTTATGTCATAGAGTGACGGTCACTCTATGACATAAAAAAATGTTTGATTCAAGCCAGATATCATTTTTGACCGTCTTCAAAATAGGAGGAGGTTCTAAATTCGAAAGTTTTTTTTTATGTTTGTTATCTCAGAACTCCGTCATTTTAAACCGATTTGGAATAGGTATTCTATTTTGCGACGGGTTCAGTATAACTTCAAGGTGGTCCCATATAATAAAACACTTCATGCTGTGAGTGTCAAAAATTTCTGTAGACAAGGGAAAAGAAATCAGAATGTCAAAACAAAACAAGCGAAGATAACCAATCCGCTGACTAGCATAACGTGCCCGACCTCCGTGACTAAGTGATTGTATGCAAAAATGCAGCATAAGCTGAGTACAGACAAACATACTTACACACTTGTTGATGTTATCACGTACCGATTAACAAAGCATAGTACGTACACAAAGGGTGCTTCGCTTATGTTAATTTTATTGGATTCTTAACTGGTGATGTACGATTTTTATAGACTCTATAAAAATTAAAAAAAAGATAATGTAAAATGTCTAAAATTTAAAAACTAATTAACCCTAACTTCCCCACATATATATACATGCACCATACACACTTAACATATCTCTTGGTTCTCTTTCTTAGGAATCTTGCACCTCCAGATATGCGCTAACACACATCCAAAAACAATAATTGTACATTTACTCACAAACACCCAACGCACCACAACACACACATACACACACACGCACCCTCACGCGCTTTGACAGTGGAAAATGTTGAATTAAGTCAAACTCAAAAATGTAAAACCGTTTTTTTAAGATGTTTTTAAGAGCTGTGTTTTTTGTTAATTAAATTTAATACAATACAATAACACTTTATTGCATACTAGGGTAATACAATTGGCGGTCTTACCGCATAATGCAATCTCTTACAGACAACCTATGGATGGATTGGACAAATGGATGGATTAAATAAATAATTAGTAACTGTAGGGTAACGTCATTGGTGAATGAATGATTGAATGAATGAATAAATGGCCAATATTCTACCGATTCCGGTGTATAAATGTTACATATAGCTCGAAGCAATTTCCTATAGGTACGTACTCCATACGTACCTACGTAGTTACTTTCTAAAGAGACAATACATATCTTCATAGGCTGATCAATGAACAGCTAGAACCACACGTAACACATTACATAAACTGGGTAGGTGTGTATGTATGTCATGTGAACAACTGAACAGCTGAGGAAGAGCCATTGTCTGCGTGAGAGCTGTGACGACCAGTGCCTTATTGTTAAACACTATTACTCCTAACAACCTTATCGTAATTTGTTTTACTACTAAGCTACATCTATATTTGAGCGATATATCTCTCTCTTTCTTTCTCCCGTGTAGCAGTGGCCCAATACTGGATTCATCATCATCATCAGCCCATTACGTTCCCACTGCTGGGACACGGGCCTTCTCTCACAGAGAGAGTGTGAGCCATAATCAACCACCCTGCCCCAGTGCGGGTTGGCGGATTTCACATGTCCTTGAATTTATATGATTAATTCTTGGACATGTCCGTTTCCTCACGATGTTTTCCTTCACCGTTTTTAGAGCGGGCTAAATCTGCACATAATTTAAGAAAGTCAGTGGTGTGGGGCCAGCGGGATTCGAACTCAAGTGCGTCGGATTGAAAGTCGCACGTGCTCCCACTGAGCCACACTCGCTCATCCTGTAGGCTCAATCCTGGATTGGTGTTTGAATATTATAAACCACTCGTAGGCCTCTGCTGCCCAACGATTAGCTCCTTCATAGCTAAGTATGCCTTTCATAACCTGACGACAGTTTCTTGATTTTACATCAGCATCAGCGTTTGAGCGACGATGTGGTCGAAGATGTAGCACGCTTACCGAGTAAGTACTTGTTCACTCTTGATTACAAGGCGTTCCACTCCTTCGACGTTTGCACCAAAAAGGATTCGAAACGTTTAGTACCAAGAGGCGGAACTTCCACCATAGGGGTGACGTTGTGCCGATCGTTGCTTTATATCTAAAACAATAACCAAGACTGACGGCTTAACATGCCCTTCGCAGCACGATATCACACAGTCACATGTAGGTGAATACTACACGAATGGTCACCCAACCAAGTGGTGACCGCAGCGATCGTTGCTTTACCTAGCAGATCTGTTACCGGCTACGCGAATGTTGCGGCTACTGCAATACGAATAACTATCGGCATTTAAGTTGGTTGTCCTAGTTTTGTCATCGTGACTAATAAAAAGATGAGATTAAATCGATTTATTGACTGAATTTACTTATAATTGGAGTGCATCTCATTAGTCGCAGTGAGGCTTCTCCTTTGTTTGAGTACAGAATAATTGAAAGTAAGGTTTGAGCTCAAAAAGGTATACGATGAGTATTCCAGGTTCGATTATTTATTCTGTGACAGGGCTCAACTATTTCGACATTATTTAGTCGAGTGAGACATCCCTAATCCTATTTTCGTGTTTATGTCGAAAGGAAAATAGTCGAAACGTGCTAGTTTTTCCTCAACATACAATTTCAAAATAGTCGACAATTGAGATATTCCTGTGGTACACTTAATTTATACGGAATTAGAATTGCCCACCAGTAGTAGACTGGGCCGGGTATACAAGTGTACATTTGTATAAAACAATAGGGCAACCGGATTTTATATTTTAATTTACGCATTAATAGAAGGTAAAAATCTACAAATAATTGTAATGTTCAAAGAAATTAAACCATAAGTCGATGAGGCAACGCTTTCGTCAGCATTATGTCATTGCTTGCGCAAGCGCAAGTGGGTCATGATCGCTCTCTCGCCTTCCGCTGTTGAGATGGTGTGATCGAATAGATCAATAGAATATCGATTTGATCGAAACTATCTATAGAGCTACGTGTCTAAATAACTAATTACAAGATGATGCAAAGGTAGTATGGATAAAGGCATTGTAGCCAGCGAAATTACTGGGCATATGACTCTTAATATCTGAAGTCTGGGGGTGATAAGCGCAATGCAGTGCTACGCATTGCTATATATGGTATTAAAAGTTCTGGGGGGCACTGCAATTATTGCGGGCAGGCGTAGCGGTTACCATCAGGCGAACGACTTATTCGTCTCATCACTCAGTTTCATGAAAAAATAAAATAACTATAAGTTATTTTTCATGTTAGATAACATGCTTACCTACCTAGATATATCTTAGAGTAGTCTGGCAAAATTGTAAAGCTGGTTCACAATATTCCGACTCCAATATAAAATAGATAGATCCAAGAAATAAGCAATGTAAGTCATGAAACAGGACTGATAACCAAACTCAATTCACACATTCTTTATTTAATTAAGACATCACATACGCACTCAATAACGATAAATTATCACAATGACCCTAAGTGCCTCTGCCAATGTCTGACTTTTTGTAGGGCCAATTTTTTCACCAACATTTGTCACCTATTTTGAGACCCACATTTTGTCGGACGTGTGCGTTACACGTAGAAATGAAACTACGTACCTATGTTTCATTTTCACCGACAAAAGAAAACGATTGTCTGATGTGGGCAGGCACCCACCCTAACACAGTATCGGAAAAAGAACCACTACATACCTATATGTTTTTTTAATGAAATGGATTAAATTAATAAATTAATTATTATTTATTATTATTAATTTTGGATGGAATACTGCAGCCATATCTGGGACGGCTCGGCTAAGTATCAGCTCGAGGCTTTGGACTCCATTGAAAGGCGGGCAAAAAAACTTATAGGTAACGATGCCTTGGTTGAAGCTAAGCTTCAAAGTCTCGAGCATCGACGTAAAGTTGCCAGCCTGTCGGTATTTTACAGGATACATCACGGTGAGTGTGCGATGGAATTACATGAGTTAATTCCTCCATCTCCTTTCTACCATCGGACAACAAGACGTACGGAAACTCGGCATCCATTTATGGTTGACATTCCTCCTGCCAGAACAAAGCGTTTCGCTTCAACTTTCATAAGCGAACAGCCAAAGAATGGAACACCTTACCAGCGTCTCTGTTTCCCGATACTTACAATCTAGGTGTCTTCAAATCCAGAGTGAATCGGTATCTTCTAGGCAAGCGTCATCCATCGTCGACCGCGTCATCACTTTCCATCAGGTGAGACAGCGGTCAAATGTTTGCCTATCAAATACTAATAAATTCAGTGCTTTTCTTTAATTTCATATATTCAGTGGTAGGTATTTATTGTGTGTAGGTATTTATGTATAAGAATGCGATCAAGTAAGGTGGTCAGTAAGTTCACTACGCCAGCATCTGCAAATTTCATTTGACCACAAATTAATATTGGTCTTACGTCTTAATTTTTTTGCGACAGCATAACTCTTTGGTCCGACTGCGCCCATTGCACTTGACCGAAATATGTCTCCGAAAGGCGATGCCCATATCGGAAACGGGGTAAGTATGCCACCTACCGTCACATCCGATTACACAACTCGTCCTTTCTATGGCGAATATTTTGCAAGAATCGAACACGTGAGTGAAGTGTTCAGCTGTCAATGGTGGGCAACACGTGCTAGAAAGTCATGCTATAAAAATATTATAAACAGGTAAAATTGTAAGTATGTAAGTAAGTATGTTCGTAGGAGGTATTCGCTGAAACTACTGACCCGATTTTGAAAATGCTTTCGCTAATAGATAGCTATATATATGCTATTTATTATAATGTCAACGAATGAAGTCGCGGGCGGTGGCTAGTGTGAAATATACTGGTAAAGATGGCAGCGGGTACAGTAGTTACAGTATACCTAACTGAAACAAGGGTTTACGGTGATGTCATAATATGACTAACTGGCGATCCGCTTCGGCTGTACCTTTCAATGTACTTTTCAAAAAGATGGTGAAAAGCGCATCAAAATCTATCAAGTAGGTATTCTGTGCAAATAGTTTAAGATGCTATACTAGTATACGAGTATATCTTGTTAATATTTTTAAGTATTTTCTCTTTTTGAGTTCCTCCTCTTTTACCTATATTATTTTTGTATGACTTTTTAATATTTCCAAATATACTTTATATTTCGTTTGCACTACCTTAAAACTCCACAGTACACCGAGGTTTACTGGAAGATAATGCTTACTAGCATTAAGTTCGCCTATGTACCTACAAATTTGTGCAATAAAGAGTTTTCTATCTATCTAATTAATAGACAGAAGTGGATGAGTTTAGTTTTAGCTGTTGGTAGATTCTGCGCTTTAGTAGTCTCAAAAAAGGAGGCCATAAAATTGGAGGTGAACACGTGCTGTATAATTTTTGACCGACTCCGACGCGACAATTACGCAAGTTAAACACGTGAGAGCGGTGACAGTTGTAGCGGATAGCGATTTGAGTGAAGGCAAAGGCGTGCCGGCAGTATTAGCGGGAAGCACCGATTAGGCGACTTGTTTCAAGATATTTAGAAAGCAAACAGCAGCCAGTCATCCTTGACAACTCGAAACAAATAGCTAATAATTTAGTTTTAGCTTAGTTAAAACATGTTTGAGAGGTTTTTTAATGGCATATATAAAATTAGGCCAAGTGCATCGCGCGCTTAGGATTCCATACAGGGATTTAAAGTGAACGTGTACGCGAAATAAATTATAATAAACGTTTTACTTGACAAACCGCAGACATGTTGTCAAGAAAAACATCTATTCTAGTTTACAATACAATACAATACAACATTATTTATTGTACACCATACAAAAAGAATCAGGTACTGGAAAAATTTACAAACTAAAGTACAATGGGCGGACTTATCGCAAGACCAACGTCTTCCAGTCAACCTTTGGATGGAGTTACCTAACGAAGTGAGAGGTCGGCTCTGTAAATAAAATAATAACAAATTATCTTTCTTGATATCCTAAATTCAAATACAAGTATATGAATAATATCATATATTACTTAACATATGAGCCGTTTGGTGTGGAGACTTTGGGTCCGTGGGGACCGGGAGCTAATCGTATTTTCAAACGTCTGTCAGAGCGCCTGATCGATGCGACGCGTGACCAAAATCCTGGGACTTATTTGGCTCAACGTATCAGTATTGCAATCCAACGGGGCAATACTGCCAGCATCTTGGGTACGCAGCCGACTGGTAGTGGGTTGGAGCATTTGAGCTATCTATTCTCCTTGTATGTAGTTAGTTTAGTTTTAGTAAGTAGAGTGTAGTTTGTTTTCAGTAATAAAGGCATTCGCCTGTAACATATAACGTAAATACATTGATATAAATACTACAACTAAGTTCAGATTTATTATTCAAGAGGTATTTCATTGCATAACTTAAGCTAGTGTACGAGACAACGTCGGACCAGAAATATTTGCAAAACCTGCTTAGCTTTGTTGATTTTCGAGGTTTCTATTAAACAAGTTAGCGGACAATTTAAATATATGATATGAAAGATAAAACAAACGTTATATTTTGAATAGATTATATAACAATACAAAATCCTTCCTATTTTTTTTATTTGTCATAAATCCAACAGCACTTAGAAAAAATAATAACATTGCATATTAAGCTACATACTGCCAATAACAGGTTCACGCTTTTTATACATTTTATTAAACTCGCTATATTTAAATACCCGGAAGACGCAGTAGGGAGTAGACGTAGACGGAGTAGACAGAGTGCAGTAGACGGAGTAGACGGAGTGCAGTAGACGGAGTAGACGGAGTGCAGTAGACGGAGTAGACGGAGTGCAGTAGACGGAGTAGGGAGACGCAGAATGTCGCGGCTCCGAAACATCCGGGAATGGACAGGGATAAGGACGGTAGAAGAACTATTCAGACTTGCTCTGAATAAGATAGAGTTTAAGGAGCTGACTGCCAACCTTCAGTGATGGAGCGGCACTTGAAGAAGAAGAAGATATTTTAATAAGTAAGTGTATACGAATTTGGAGGAACATATATATTTACGTGTAAGTGTGTAGTGTTTGTGTGTGAGGAAAAGTGAATGACGCTGTGTATGAAGGTGGAATTAATACTATAAATGCGAAAGTTTGTTAGTATGGATGTATGTAATTCAATCACGAATTAACTATTGTTTTTACGCTTAATAGATCTATGTTTGGCCACTATCTCGCCTGATGTGAAGCGATGATGTGGTCTAAGAAGGAGCACATAGATCTTGAGAGAGACGGCAGTTGAGCGGCTGCAATTTGGTACATTTTAGGTCCTGGAAAAAGACGGGCTACTTTTTATCCCGAGAAACCGCGGAGCGCAGCTAGTGATCAATACAACTTTTTGAGATAACTCTAAGCTAACACCACTTACATACTTAATCCTCTCCTCTCACTTACCTAATCCTCTCTTTTAACCGACTCCAAAAGGAAGAGGTTCTCAATTCGACTGTATGTTTTTGACGATTACTCCGCCAATTATGAACTGATTTTGATGATTCTTTTTTGTTTGGTAGGACTTACTATAGAAGTGGTCCCATATAAATTTTACTGAAATCGATTCAGTGCTTTTTGAAATAATCAACAAAAACAAAAAATATAAGTATAGACCTGAAGACGATTTTTGTTTAAAAAAAAAATAATATTTGAATTTAAATTGAAACTTAATTAAAATTCAAACAATTAATCAATACAATATAATTTACTTTAATTCAATTTAAATTTTAATTGTGAACTAACATAGTGAGTAGTGAGCATGTACATACTAAAAAATACTATGGACCAAGTTGTCTGAAATAAATGAATTTTATTTTTATTTTATTTTATTTTAATTATACCTTACCTAGAACCTTCACTATACAAAAAATTCCAAGGGTAAAGTGATCAACGCTGATGAAAACGAAAAAAAAACGGTATACCTAATTAATAGTAACGAGTACGCTCAGGATCATAAGTAGGTATACATACCATGCCGTAATTACTAGTTTGACATTTTCTTCTCTCAAATACCTTGTCATTAAAATAATTTACGCGACATAGTGATAAAATAAAATGTATAGGTATTACTAATATGCTAGCTGTACCTACCACTACCTATCGAAATTAACTTTGACGCCAGACTCTATTCGAGATGTTTTAAAAACAAACACTAAAAGTCATCATATCTCCTTCCTTTTTGTTCTCATTGAAAACGAAAGAGACGACAACGTGACTTATTTTACGATAATTTTCCGAAGCGTGGAAAATCTATTGGTCGTTTCACCCATACATACAAAACGGCAGGCGGGTCTGTCTGCTGGTCACCGCCCAAACTATTTGTATTACAATAGTCATACAAACTCATACAGTACCTACATATGTAAATGTACTCATACATTACCACACAGTGGCGGTCAAACTTTCAGCTAAGCGATGCTACGGTTGAAAATGGCAACGCAATTAAACAACAACAGGCAGTAGTGCGCAAGCATTACTGTGTTCAGGATTGAAAAGCATTGTAGCCAGCGAATTACCGGGCATATGAGACCTAATATCTGATGTCTCGGGGTGATGAGCTCAAATGTAGTGCGCAGTACTTTTTTGGTATTAAAAGTTCTGGGTGGCACTGCAATTTTTATGGGCAGGCGTGGCGCTTACAATCAGGCGAACGACCTGCTCGAAATATTACTCAGTTTCATAAAAAAATGGCTTTTAAAAAGTTATATTTCGTTTTATTTCCCAAAACAAGTGTTTCTTTGAGTGAAACGGGTCTGAGTTTGAGTGAAACAGGTTTTTGAGTGAAGGTTGCTGCTGCAACTGTCATGGGCAGGCGTGTTGCTTACCATCTATTGAACGACTTGCTCGTTCCGTCACTCAATTACATTAAAAAAATTATAACCAGCTGCGCCCTCGGTTTCTTGGGATAAAAGTAGGTATGTGTTAATCCAAGGTATAAGCTGTTCCATTCTAAAATTTCATCAAGATTCGTTTGTCGTGGATTTGTTAATGTTTATATTTTTTATGGCATATTTTCTGTTTAATCTAAAATGGTAGATACCCTCGAATTATCTCTCAAAAATGGTAGCCATATCTTAACGTACCTAATAATAATTTAATATTATATCAGACCATGTGAAAGAATCTGTATTTAATTGAACTATAAGAAATTTGTGAAGACTGAAGACTCAATAAACAGCAATAAACAACAAACAACAATATATAAACAACAATATATGGACTAGTTTTATTTCAAGAAGTTTTTCTGTCACCATTCAACTGTTACGGCGTGAAGAAGGAAACGCAAACTTTCGCATTTAAAATATTAGTGTGATGTTTTTATTATTCTCCTCACGACTCTTCTAAACGTGGAAGCAAAGCACTCGAAACCCAGCAAAGGTCAAACTCCATTTTCTCTGACCTTGGTGATTGCGCGATGGACTGACTGGCGGCTGGTGGCTGGTGGTACATTGTAGTTGGTATGCGTTGACCATCGAAGGTGAAGTCTTGCGACATATGACGGACTGAATGAATAGAAGCGCACAATTGTGACATATCAAGTTATCGTTCTATTCATATCGTTAGTTTAGCTTCTAGAAGTGGGCCTGGCGCTGGAAGAATGAGGTTGAGAAGCTAATCAGACTGTTTTGTGAAAAAAATGGGCAAATAGTAGAAAATTCGGATGTATCTTCGAAATCGATTAAATTTATATGGGACCACTTCGTAGCAATACTGCACTCAACGCAAAAAGAATTTTCCAAATCGGTTCATAAATGACGGAGTTCTAAGGTTACAAACATTTTTTTTTTATTATTTTTTTATTTTTTTACTTTTTAATTGGCTTTCGTTTGACCACTATGTCGCCTGATGATAAGCGACGATGCGGTCGACGATCTAGTACGCTTACCAAGATAGTACCCGTTCACTCAAGACTTGAAGATTCCCAGATAGTAGCTATCGGGAAAAACTGTCTCAAAACATTAAAAAAATAAAGTCGAATTGAGAGCATCCTCCTTTTTGAAGTCGGTTAAAAAAGAAGAAAATAATGTGGATTAAAAAAATCATCTAAATATCACGATTTATGCGCTTTCAAAAGAATAAATGGATTTAGAATGCATTGTCATCGAGTTGTGAGCTACCCTGAAAGTTTCAGCCGGATAGCTAATCGGGAAGTGCTCGAAATTTGAGTTGCAAGATCCCACCAGGAACGACAGATAGACAAACAAGTGACTTAATAAAAACGTGGTAAAATGGGACCAATGGAAGGTTCCAGTGACCAAGAAGGACTAGAAACGCATTGTCCAGGATACGGCGTTTTGATCAGTAGTAGTTTGGAAAGGAATTTTCCTATCACTTAGGTATATGAAATTGCGATGGCCTGAGTATCTAAGCGCGTAAAAACCCTTTAGTTGCGGTTGTCTGTTTAGTGACTCAGTACTATTAAACAACTTGATGAATTCTGAGGCGGTTTTTACCATCATTTAGAGTATAGCATCCGCGCAGAGCCAGGATTGGTTGCTAGTACATTATATGTAAATTTTATGAATAAAATAATTTAACATTGACATAGACAATAGTTGGTTTGGTCTGATGCTGTGGAGCCACGGTCCTCGTAACTCTTGAACTGGACATGACCTTACGTATACTGATCGTTGAACGTTATTTATTAAAATATTCCCTATATAACAATAAAATTAAAATACCCCTCTACATTTTGTTAAAACATATCTAAGAACCACCGCTAGAATACTTGCTTTCAAATGAAAAAACCGTATCCAAATCGGTTCACCCGTTTAAGAGCTATGGTGCCACAGACAGACACACATAGTGGTCAAACTTATAAAACCCTCCTTATTCGTCGGTAACCATGGTCGCACAACACTGACCAACACGTCTTTTCGTTACATACTCTGCCACACAACATGCGCAAGAGTTGCTTACACACTCTCACGTATAAAGAAACATGGCGGTCGTTCCAAGAAATGTAAGATAGCTACATTGTGTATATAGAAGCGATTCTTAGAAGATACAGTTTGTTATGCCGTCTAGTCATCTGGGTTGTGTTTGAAGGGCAATGTAGTTAGCGAAATAACTGGGCATATGTACTAGAAACATGTTTTCATTATTTCGTAAGATGTTTTGTACATGATACAGTTTATAAAAGCATCTATTGCGTAGGTATATTTTCTTGTTCTTTTTATGTAATTGAGTGCGAAGAGCAGATCGTTCACCTGATGGTAAGCAACACACCCATAACAGTTGCAGCACCATCTAGAACTTTATTTATTTTCCTCTATAGATAGATTATTTTATTATGTAGTCTAGTATTTTCGTCGCATATCCCACAAAGCCTAAAGACAAAACTCTTCAATCAGTGCGTCCTATGTGCGATCTTCGACAGATTTGCGGCTGAACTGATATAAAGAAAAAAAAAATGCCAGAAAAATAAATAAAAATCCAGCCGATTTCAAGTGATGTGCTTACCAAAGCATTTAATTTTTATTTATGTTGATGGGTAAATACGGGTACCTACCACAGCATAAAAAATTAATTGTATTTTTTTTTTGTAATAGCAGGTATAAGTAGTAGACAGGTTTAGCGTGTAATAAATCAAGATATGTAAACTTGATAACAAACAACAAATAAAACTTATTGCAGTCAACAATTACGTTTTGTTATTGTAAATAATAAATAAACGAAGCAAATAATCCGAAATAAAAGTAAAACTAAGTGTTGTTTACAATTTATGATTTATAGATGTATATGATGCATAACTCATCCTTTTTCTTTTTGCATATTTGGGCGATGACATGCATGTTAGGTTTAATTTATCAAATATGATTTTATCGTCATAAATTAATTTAATATTTTACTCTTTTTTGTGTCGGAACGAATTGCACGGCTGTCATATGTTCCTGGCGTAAATGCATCTTTTTATTCTAAGCAATTTATGATCGGACAAAATATCGTTATAAAAACAGATTACATTAAATTAAATTAAAATAGGAACGAGTGTGGCTAAGTGGGAGCATGTGCGACTTTCGATCCGACGCACCCGACTTCGAATCCCGCTAGCCCCGCACCACTGTCTTGTTATGTGCGGATTTAACATTCCCTCTAAAACGGTGAAGCTAAACATCGTGAGGAAACTGGCATGTCCAAGAATTAATCACAAACATTCCATGACATCCACCAATCAGCCCTGGGCCAGCGTGGTGGATTATGGCCCATACTCTCTCTATGAAAGAAGGCCGGTGTCCAAGCAGTGGGAACGTGATGGGCTGATGATGATGATTAATTAATAATAAGTAATTTATTAATATACCAAAATTATAATACCAATTAATAACATGACAATAAAACTAAAAACCTTAAAAAATATAATACTAAAATATATTATTAAAAGGAGTCCCTTTAGGCAAGGTTCCGAAGATACTGGCAGCGTTCCCCCTTTGAATAGCTAGACTAATTCTTTGTCCGAGGTAGCTGCCAGCTCTTCGGTCTCCTGTGATGTCGACTAACCTTTTTGCTATTTCTTTAAAAAGCTTTATAGCGCTAGGACCCCACGGACCAAGGGTCTCGACACCGAATGGGACAAAATCATATTCGGAGCCTAGACCCCTGTATTTGTATGCTTTCGCTTTTTCAGCCGCTTCACAAGCCGCATAAGTAACTAAATTCTAACTTACTGATATTAGCCACTGAAATGGCAGACTCGATTCCCATGACGGGACAAATGTTTGTGCACAGAAAAAAAAGCGCAAGCGTTTGTTTCGTGTCTGGGTGTTGTGGGACCATGGTCCTCATACTTCCTGGTTCCCTAGATACATGCAATTTGAGGTTACAAGATCTCTATTACCGTATCGGCAAAAGAACCACTGAAGATACGGCAAGAAACCAAGGGGCATTTTTTTAGAGTTTTTTCTTTTGGTTTTCTACAATGGTATGCTTTTTATGTACCAGTTGGTTACTTTGCAGAAGTGGAAGGTTACAAAGAGCTCTTTATTTAGTTTTAGTATTGCTGAACTTATGAACGTCAATCACTGACGTCAATTTATGACAATGACTCTACCACCGTATTGGAAAAAGAACCACTAGGGCAAGAAACTGAGGGGCATCTTTTTTGGAGTCTTCCGTTTCTACTGAACTCGGTAATAAATAAATAATAATTTATTTAATACACTTAGCCTTGTTGTTTTCCACTAATCCCCCATCACCATAAACATAATGAAATGTACAAACACAATAAAAATAACACGTTTAACGACTTGGGCCTAGAATAGGATGTACACAAACATTTGTTCAGAGCTGCGAGGACGAGTGGTGACCTCTGACAGTGTAAGGTCAGAAGTCTCCTTAGTGGTACACATAATCATTAAATATAGTTATGTACTGCACGACTGAAGATTATGAAAATACAATAAAATATAATAATTCTTTATTGCACCCCAAATAAACACACAACACAAAAAAAAGACATTATGACAATATACATTAATTTGAGGTACAATAGGCGGCCTTATCGCTTAGAGCGATGTCTTCTTGACAACCTTTGGATGGATTTCAATTTCGTATAAAAAAATATTGACTTCAAATCACAATTCACGCACACAGATGAATATGTTAGATACAGTTTCGTAATTATTACACTTTGAATTAGCGATAAACGCAAAAAACATGTTTTTTTAATGGGAATCTCCCATAGTGATAAAAATACGTATTAGCAGCAAAAAATTAAATAATTAATATGAATGGATATGTACTTATTTAATTACGTTAGGTATGAATAATATTTTTAATATTAAATTTATAAAACTACTGTTACTACTTTGCTGAAAGAATCATCATCAATGGCCTTTTTTACCTTCTATCATCGTGACATCGTGTCATCGTATCTATCATCGTATTCTATCATCGTGATTTTCGTCAAAGTAAAATATAATAATACTTTATGGCCTTCAATGTATACCTAACCTATTATATTATGTATGCCTAGCCGTTCCTAACAGATCTTCCAGGTTCAGCAACGTTCGCAGCTGTCACAAATTGGATGGGTGAGCGTTTGCATGGTATGTTCATATGAGCACTACTGTGCTTCGGCGGGCATGTTAAGCCGTTGGTCCTGGCGTTGTCTTAGGACAACAGTCGGCCATGTCGGAGGCCCTCAAAACTCCGATACCAGTTTGTGCGCACACACCCACGCAAATAAAGAAGAATGTATATCAGCCAAGTTCCAATTTGCCCTTTATCTCTAGAAACAACATAAGTTTATTTTTAGAAAAAAATGTGTAGTATTTTTAAGTAAAGGTTACAATGCCTACATTATCTGCCCTATACTGGCAGGCGTGTTTCAAAGTCTGTTTTCGAACAATATTCGAAATTACCGGTAATTTATTTCATTCGAAATGAGGAAAATATAGCGTACAAAAACTTAATAAAATTGAACCAAAGCAACAACCACGTAAGAATGTAAATATCATCCATGCACAGCTTTATACGAAATGTTAAACGAAAAACTTCGACATCTGAAAGTACGGTCTCTGGCTCGCAACCTAGGGCTGTCAACCATACTGTTAATAATCTAACAATTTTAGTAACCTAAAATTCAAAAAATCCCTCAATCCAACAAAAAGTAAAAAAACGGCTGAACCGATTTTGATAAAACAGAACTACCGCTAGAAAACCTTCTTTCAAAAAAAAAACATCCAAATCGGTTCACCCGTATAAGAGCTACGGTGCCACAGACAGATACACATAGCGGTCAACCTTATAACTACCTTTATGCGTCGGGGGTCAAAAACAGTATTATGCTGTTTTTCCCTCATTAATGCTGTTTAATGTTCACCAAAAATAAAATATACAAAATATTGTTTGTTTTATCACCAGTATAAAAATGTTTATTGGTCAGTCAATTTATTGCCGATTGCTCGAAGCCCCAGTCGGGGAAAAAAACAACTGTAAGGTATTTTTTTGTAATTAATGCTAAGTGGTGGGTTGACAGAAAGAGGGCCACAATAAATTTAATTAAAAATGAGCTCCTCATTTATTTTAATTATGACTTATAATGTAGTGAAGCTTACAAAATATACAAAAATGACATAAAATTAATAAACTGTGCAAAGAGTTTTTATACATTAAATTTTTTGAAAAAAAATACTGTTCAACATGTTCAAATACTGTTCATTTAACTTCTCACACCTAAATATTTTATTTTTTGTTATAAAAGTTGGCAACCCTACCGCAACCGGGCCAATGCACTGAACGCTCACGTTATTCGTTTAATGTTTAATATAACCAAAGAATAAATAAAAGTTTCTTGATCACCTTTTAGATGTTGGCAATCATTGAAATATCAATTGCTGTGGAGTGAAATGTTACTTGACATGACTAACAATGCCCAGTCATTGTACAGAATCAGGAGTCCGTTGATTTGCATTTATTTTTTACTGGAAGGTCATAAAATTAGCAGTCGAGCAGTCCGAGCGAGTGTGGCTCAGCGGGAACTCGTGTGCCTTTCGATCCGACGCACTTGGGTTCGAATCCCGACTCGGCCCTGCACCAATGACTTATAGTTAAAGGCAGATTTTGCACGCTCGCTCTAAAACGGTGAAGGGAAACATCGTGACGAAACCCGCTTACGTGCTTTGGAGTGGTAGGCTCTGGCTGTGGTTGTAATACCACCCACCGAACAAAGCCATGCCGTCAAGCGACCTAGTTGTGTTTCGGGATGATGTTCGGTGAACCATCGGGGAGACGGGTCTGAGCAGCCGTTCAACTGCCGTCTCTCTCTAGATCTATGTGCTCCATCTTAGGCCACATCATCGCTTCACATCAAGCGAGATAGTGCCCAAACATAGATCTAATAAGTGTAAAAAAAAGTCAGAGGCAAGTTTCGGGTTGGAGTCCAGTTTAATGATATTTGCAAAACAAGCGATATGGTTTAATTCATAATATTCATTTATGTATTGCATTCATTGCACATTCATTACATTTAAGTTAAATTAAATCAGAAGTCTTCAAATATGCTATGTAGTAGTAGGTATGTACCCTTCGTGTCACATCTTCAAGATTATAATGATTCTTCATTTTGTTTTATTGGAAACAGTACTAATACCAAATATGTTAAGCCCTTATTATGCACATATGAAATGTTATTCAGAATTCTGCAATTTTTTGCAACTTAAAATAAACTATGAACTTTTTGTCGGAAATGCATTTTACTCATATTTTATTTCATTTATTTTTATTGCGTTGAATATGAGTTCATGTATTGGAGATAAATACAAACATATACAATCGGTCAATCCAATTCGGCATAATTACACTAAATATTTCCATACCATTTCATATTAGAGACGAATTTCAGGAAAGTGACGCCAGTCTATAGGATCACCTATGCTATGCACATATTTAATTCTACATTTAATTTAAAATGTTATTGGTTCCTGCAACCTCCTTGGCTTAAGAGATGAGCTGACATGCACAAGCGGATAAAAATATTTTATTCCATATTTAAATGAACGATATTTCCCTCATTTTTCATATTTTACTATTATGACCAAAAATGGTCCTGATCGGATTTGTCCCAAAAAGATAAAAAGGAAACCAAATTAAGAAACAAAAAACCATAGAGGCATAGAGACTGTCATGGAGTACATTTAATTGAAATTTCAAGAAATGCAGATTCCTTTCTTCCTATCCTTGTATAACGACATCCATTTGATTACCACATTGACTCTTCTGTAACGATTCTGTGGTACAACAATAATAGCTTAAACTTGTTTTTGTACGTACCTTAGGCAATCCATTGTTTTAAAAAGCTGCTTTTTTCTCTGACCTTTTACGTGATAGTGCTTATGTCCTAGGAAATAGAGTTTATATTACGCTTTAGTAATAGCGTACTGTCTATATGATTATGCACGTATTATATAAGGCGTTACTTATTTAGGTATTTGAAAATAAGTTGACACCAATTTACTTATATTAATTAAGTAGGTATGTGTGTTTAAATAAGTTTTTGTAAATGTCACTCTCTAAACTCACGTCTCTAAACTTCGTGCGGGCGGTGTTTCTGATCCTTTGTTTGTTTGTATGTTACTTGTCAACACATATGTATGTAGAGCGTTTTGTTATCTCTAATTACTTTGGCGTACAAAAGACATCAACGCGCTCAGTGTCTTATTTTTTTTAAACCTTTTTTTATGTAACTGCGTGACGAGACGATCTGGCCGTTAGCCTGATGGTAAGCAATACGCCAGCCCATAACAATAACAGCAGCACCCAGAACTTTGTTTTGCAAACTCCTGCGCAGCGCTGCACTGCGCTCGTCACCCTGAGACAATTAGCTGTTGAGTCTCATAATGCCCAGTAATTTCGCTGACTACAATGCCCTTCAAACTGTAACACAGTAATGCTTGCGCACTACTGCTTGGCAGCTAAATAACTGGCAAAGCCGTGGTACCCACCCAGACGGCCTCTCGCATACGAGAAACCTACCACAAGTATCAATTTGTGTAAGTAGCTATGTTACTTTCTAGGAATTTAAATAATATTTCTTATATTTTACCGCGATATCTAAATTATTTTGCTAATAAATAATTTCTCAAATACACGATAAAGTAATACATTGAAATTAATTCATTTGTGCATTTTAATGTTGTAAGACTTATAATGACATATATGTACGACGCTTTTTTAATTAAAAATAACGCATTGACCTTATGCTTTTTTATTCTTGTCCTTTAGCTCTACCTTCTAATAATTTATATTTCTAATAGAGCTCTTAGCGACGTAAAAAAATCAAGCAGACGGCTGAAGGAAAGCGACCACCGTCACCTACATCTGCAAATCGACATCTGCAAAATGAGATGCATTGCCAACGTGAAGTGAGATGAAAATAAAACAAGCAAGGTATAGGTACATATTTTTGTTTCAATGGAAATCTAGCCAACGCTCACTCATCATCATACGATCACGTTCCCACTGCTGGTACACGGGCCTTCTCTCACAGAGAGAGTGTGGGCCATAATCACCCTGCCCCAGTGCGGGTTGGCGGATGTCACATGTCCTTGAATTTATATGATCAATTCTTGGACATGCTGGTTTCCTCACGATGTTTTCCTGCACCGTTTTTAGAGCGAGTTAAATCTGCACATAAGTCAGTGGTGCGGGGTATTAAATAATATACATTTGATAAATTACATTGTTTTTTTATTCTCCAATTATGTCAATGAATCAAAACGTCACAATTCTCTACATCAACCAAGTAGGTATATATCAGGTCTCTCCCCTTAATGCAGTGCTCAGCATCTGGTCCAGATGTCTTTTCCAGACCTGGCCACAGTCTGTCTTGACCTCATAATGTAGGTGGCCCAGACGTCTTACAACTGTCCCGAATTCTCCAATTATGTCAATGAATCAAAACGTCACAATTCTCTACATCTATCAAGTAGGTATATATCACGGGGCCAGCGGGATTCGAACTCAAGTGCGTTGGATTGAGGTCGCACGTGCGCCCACTGAGCCACACCCGCTCTACCTTAAACCTAACTACTCCTGGTCTGTTCGAGACATACTTACTCAACCGCTACTCTAACAACACTGAGTTAGTTTTTCACATACATCACATGTTGTACAAGACCCAAGATCGCGTGTCAAGTGCATTTGAGGTCACCGCCATTACCTGGCATGAGGAAATATCGCTGTAATGTAACTGTTGACATTATTTTATTGCAATTGCTGTTTATTTTAGTAATTGTCTCGTTGCCGCTAATCATTTATTAGTATTATCAAAGAATACTAACTTATTATGCACAATCTTCCACTATAAATAAATATTTAGGTATTTTCTGGGGAAATAGTAAATTAGTGGTCTATGCGTGTGATCGTTGGGCGTATATAATCTTCGTTTACCTCTAGATATATTAAAACATAGTATGTGTGTCACTTTAGTAATAAATATTTTAAGCTATTGCATAGCTTCTATCGCGGGCCTTGAGCGTGGAGACCGAATCTAGAAATTCCGTAACGAAAATAACCTAACACCCCCCACTCCGAATGCTATGCAATAGCTTTACCGCGGCAGTCTCCGAGTGCCACACGTCTTTTTAAGCTATTGCATAGCTTCTATCGCGGGCCTTGAGCGTGGAGACCGAATCCAGAAATTCCGTAACGAAAATAACCTAACACCCCCCACTCCGAATGCTATGCAATAGCTTTACCGCGGCAGTCTCCGAGTGCCACACGTCTTTTTTTAATATAAATTGTATGAATGTTAGTTCTAAGGTATATATTTATATGGGCCGTAGTAATAAGTGAATAACTTATGTAACTTATTTTTATGTTGCCAGTTTTTTTTTACGCTTAATAGATCTGTTTGGCCACTATTTCGCCTGATGTGAAGCGATGATGTGGCCTCAGATGGAGCACATAGATCTAGAGAGAGATGGCAGTTGAGCGGCTGCTTAGACACGTCCTCCCCGATGGTTTACCGATCATCATCCCGAAACACTACTAGGTCGCTTGACGGCATAGTTTTGTTTGGAAAAAAAAGATACAATAATAAATAATAATGAAGAAGATATAATAATAAAGATTAAATAAATAAATAAATATAAATCATACCCGTGCAAAGATGCAAGTAAAATAACCCAAAAAAATATCATTTTGAGTGGGCAAAAGAGTAAAAAATGCAGCCCATGATGCATGAGCATCCACATGCATATTTTAAATGCATTATTGACAGCCTCTTTGGTGTAGTGATTGGGCAGGTTGGCTCAAACCTCATACACCACTGAGGTTGCGGGTTCGATTCCCGCGACGGGACAAATGTTTGTGCAAAGAAGAAAAAAGCGCAAGCATTTGTTTCGTGTCTGGGTGGGACCATGGTCCTCATACTTCCTGGCTCCCTAGATACAGGGAATCCTAGTAAGGGGTCAGGATCTATGTATGTGATTGTTGGGTGTATTTATTTATTTTCTTAGTTGTTTTGTGGCGAATTTCGAGATTGTTCGAGGAGAGAGATACATATGTGTTATTGTAATACTTGTCTTACTTCTATACATTCTACTTACTGTCAATCAATGTGTAATGTGTTAACCTAATTGAAATTCTTGGTCTCAGATGCTGCCGTGCCGCCACTCATGTAATCATTTTACTTTCTCAATATAAGTGAATACTACATACTGTTTTTGAGAAAATAAATGTCTTAAACCACAATTTCGACTTACTACGTATTCTTTGTTACTACTGTCCAAGTCCGTAATCAAAATAAAAAAGCAACGTATGATTTAATTTAAAATTGAAAATTTCGTACTTGGTACTTGATTTCGAATTGGTACTTGAATTCCATGTCTCGTTCGGACCGGAACAAATGAATGCAACAACTTGTTAGAGAAGAATTTGCATGTGCAGTCTATATCTATAGCATATAGCGTTATAGGTATGTGATTTCTACGTCATACGTTCACTTTTCTCGCAACAAATAGCTAGATATGAAATTGCATGCTATTTACGCACAAGATTCTACAAGCAGATGCTATCTACGCAGCGTTTGCTAACCAATGAATAGAATATAATAATACAACTCTACTGGTGGTAGGTTTCTCGTATATCTGTGACCGTCTCGTCTGAGTGGGTACACCGCTTTGCTAGTTATTCAGCCGCCAAGCAGTAGTGCGCGAGCATTACTATGCTCCGATTTGAAGGGCATTGTAGCCAGCGAAATTACTGGGCGTTATGAGACTCAACAGCTAATTGTCTCAGGGTGACGAGCACAGTACAGTGCCGCGCAGGATTTTGCAAAACAAAGTTCTGGGTGGTGCTGTTATTGTTATAGACTGGCGTATTGCTTTCCATCAGGCAAACGACCAGCTCGTCTCGTCATGCAGTTACATAAAAAATAACAATTAACACACATAATAAACGTATGCTATAGTTATCAGGTCAGTTGAAAAATACCGAAAACCCTCAAACCATTATCTTTATAATTTTTTTGTTTATATTTAGGGACTGTTACCCTGAAAGAATATGTTAGTCCCATCATATCCTAATCTGAATATTTACAACACTCATCTATATTAGATCATAATTAAAATACATAATTAAATCTACATTGAACATGTCTGAGAACCACCGCTAGAAAAACTGCTTTTAAATAAAAAAACCGCATCCAAATCGGTCAAAGAGCCACCTTACATCCGTTTTAGCACCGTAGGGTGCCACAGATAGACACACATAGGTATATCTATAGTGGTCAAACTTATAACACCCCTCCTTTTTGCGTCAGGGTTTAAAAACAATAGAATTTAACTTTAAGAAAGACACACATTAAGCACTTTACGAGGCACCATTACTGGGGCCGGAACAACATTTTAACATCCATTCTTAAGCTGGCATCACACTTATAAGTGTTAGTACTAATTTCGTACACTATAATAAGTCCGGCACCGGCAATTGACACCGATCTAGCATTCCATCTCGGCAACTTATGTAACAGAGTGGGTAAGTTACATCACGTATTAAAACCTTCTTGCTCTGATTAGGCAGAGAACGTGCTGGCTACTTATAATTGTTGAGAGAAAAGTAGAAGGGACGTTTTGGCGGGAAGTGAGAGTTTTTTTAACCTAATATTAAGGTTACGCACGGCTTGGTATTTTTTTTTTATAGCCAGTACCCAAAAGAAGTTTTCTTAGCCGGTAGATTTATGAATGTTTTTATAAGTACACTCTTGTGTACTGGCAATGGAAAAAGTGTGGCTCAGTGGAAGCACGTGTGACTTTCGATTCGACGCACCTGGATTCGAATCCCGCAGGCCCCGTACCACTGACTTTCTTATGTTATGTTATTAACAGTCCTTCCTAAAATCTGTGAAGGAAAACATCGAGAGGAAACCGGCGTGTTCAAGAATTTATCACAAAAATTCAAGGACATGTGACGTCCGCTAACCCGCATTAGGCCAGCGTGGTGGATTATAGCCCATACTCTCTTTATGAGGGAAGGCCTGAGTCCCAGTAGTGGGAACGTAATGGGCTGATGATAATTATTAATTGAAAAAGTAGTACTCAATACTCAATCATTTATTGCATCATAAACATATAATGCATGCTACATGCATGCTACATGGCATTTCACAAGCATACTAGATGGTATAATATATTTATGACCCTCATAGGGTGTAGCAATTTGTAGTAGGAGCGAACCGATTCATCTTAAATTGTGCTTAAATTTGTGAGTCATTAATAAATCAGTAATAGTTTCAGACTTGAGCCTCTCGAAAAGTCAGTTTGAAGATTGAACACAGTTTCACCACCTTACTGAAATACGAGAAGATGGTGGAAGTCGAGATATATTTGTTTATTAATAATATACATACCAACCTCTACCTGTATTGTTATTTTGCTTAAATTACGAGATCATTATAAGAATCAATAAATGTTGAAATCTTATCTGGTTTTATGCATAATGCGAATAAGACATTTAAATTCAGCATATCCTGTTTTTGTTTTGAATAATAATTTGATAATAACACAACAAATAATAAGGATAACACGGTCTATTTAATATTCATTATCATCAGCCCATCACGTCCCCACTGCTGGGACACGGGCCTTCTTAAGAATATTATTTCCATAATATTTTTATATGGTACTCGGTAAAGAGACGAGCAAGAGCGACGTAATGGTAAGCGCCACGTCTGCCCATAACAATTGCAATGCCACCCAGAACTTTTAACACCATAAAAATACTGCGTAGCACTGCTAGGGATAGCAATCCCGCGGGATCGAATGAGCTGCGGGATTACTCAATCTCGCACGGGATCACGCGGGATCCCGCATCTTTAAAATTATGTTATAAAAACAAATTGAAACTACAGATTTTTGTGTAAAAACTTTTCTTAAACATTTCATAAATTAAGCAACAGAAATTATTTATTTTCTAATAATTAAGTATAAGTAATTAGTAATCTGTTTTTTAGATTCATCTTTAAATGTTTGGCATAGTTTAATAGTTTTGTTTAATTTTACCCTTACTCCTAATTATATTTTTGTTCATTTCTGTACGGAACGGTAACGTCGCGCTCGTGCTACTCGCAATTTACGCGAAACTTTCGCGCCAAATTTTTAATTTGAGTGATCCGCGGTTCCGCACTTTGAAGGTGCGGGATCCAGCAGATTAATAAAAGCAGTGGGATCCCGCGGGAATGCGTGCTCCCGTTTTGCGGGATTGCAATCCCTAAGCACTGCATTGCGCTCATCACCCCGAGACATCAGATATTAAGTCTCATATGCCCAGTAATTTCGCTGGCTACATACCCTTCAAACCGGAACACAGTAATGCAGTAATCTTTTACAGGCTTTTAGCAAACACACGTGTACTTGTACACGTGCAAATAAATTCAATTTGTACTTCGTACCCCTTGTGACTATTTTGACATCTGTCAGCGAAAGATCACGACCGGCAACAGACGTCAACCGAGTGTGTCTATGCTAATTAGCCTAGAAATAATCGAAGAATATTGTAGGAGAGACAACAATTTTTTGCTGCCATCATGTTCTTTTTTCGAAGCCATATAGTAATTATAAAATCTTTATCGGAGTTAGTCAAACAACAGCTCAAAGTATTAAGTAAATTATTATCGTAGTTTTTCCGGTAAATATGACGTCATCAGTTAGCGTCATTTAGCGTCATTAGAGTCTTTATAAATATGGGTTTCCAGAAAATGTTGATCGAGAGAATCTCGACATTGTTACTTTGCCATGTCTATGAAATGACGCATTTAACATTAACTATCACTTGTCATCATATTTATAAGTGTTATTGTTTCATCAATATGATGATTCAAATAGTGACAAGTTGGTAGGTAGTTCCGCTCGTAACCAAATAAGCTACGACGAGGCTATTTTCTATTAAAAAGTTGGTATACTTTTTAACACAAAGTGATAAAGACGAAACTAACCTACAATAAAATCAAAATTTAAAGATAAAATACAGAATTTAGGTCCCCGTCTGCGGGTAAGGTGCCCAAAAAGCTGGCAACGTTACCTTTTTGAATGACCAGACTAATTCGTTGGCCGAGGTAAGCGCCAGCTCTTTGGTCAACTGTTGTTTCTACACAAAGTTATATGGAACGATATGAAATAGTATAACGTCATAAACGCATGTAGTTTATAGTAGCAACTGATCAACATACAGAGTACAGGTGGAAATGGTTCCGTATAGCCCGCAGACATAGATCTATGTTTATGTTGTAGTATAGCCTCAAGGTGCTAATATGACCCCAGAATTAATTCAACGCCTGTCGTGAACGTGACAAACATCTCCACTGATTGACCTAGCTAATCACCAGCCTCTAAAACAGAATGTAATTAATTTATACATTAGGGAAAATTTTACAATGTTTTTATTATGGAGAGCTGATCTGGTCAGCTTTTTTCCTCGTTTTATTAAGTCACTTTCTTATTTGTCTGTCGTTCCGGGTGGAATCTTGCAACTCAAATTTCGACCACTTCTCCATTAGCTATCCGGCTGAAACTTTCAGGGTAGCTCACAACTCGATGACAATGCATCTAAAATACATTTATTAGCCTGCAATGCCGACCTAACCTCAAAAGGTGCATAAAGTCTGGGTTTTTAGATTATTTTTTTGTCCTTGAAAATGCCAAACTCACATTTGTTTAAATTGTACAACCGTTTATATTACGATATTTCAGTGATTTCTTTGTCAATTTTAATTTTGCGATCACCGGGGAAATTCTACAATGGCAACCATCACGCGTGTCTTACATAAGTTACATAGTAAAGGTGTTATCAAACAGGCTTATCTGCAAAAAGTAGGTATTTATGAAAACGTGAGTTTAACACGACCTCTGAAGCCTATGTTCTGCACGTGATTATGGTAATATCATATGATTTAGTTGTTTTTTTATTTTATTTAATGATTTGCCTGGTTTCTTGAGACTTCATTTAGTAATTCACTTAAAAGGCTGGTTCTGTGAGTTCGTTGAAGTACTGCCTATCATCATACGAGGTTCTCTTAGAACCACAGCGGCCCGTTTTTGGAAGAAGACAGTACAAGACTAAAAGGCCCTTAGGACATAATCAAGGATATCAGCAACCAACAAGAACATACTTAATTTCGAAAACATATTTAAAGTCGGTGTCAACCTAATTGTGCTCTTTTAAGTCACAAAACTAAAAATTTAATATTTTGTTAGATTAGATTACGCTATATTGTCACACAACAACCTTAAATAATTACAGAACAATACGTAAACCTAAAATGTTACAATGGGCGGTCTTGGATGGAGAGAACTCTAAGAAACTGTAAGGGACGGTGGTGTGTATAAAATAAAATAGAAATTTGTTCAACATTTTTAAGCCACTAAACTTTGCATTTAAATAAAAAAAGACAAGTGTAATAACATGTTCCGATTCTTATAATCTAGGTGTCTTCAAGTCTCGAGTGAATCGGTATCTTCTAGGCAAGCGTGATCCATCGTCGACCGCGTCAACACTATCCATCAGGTGAGACTGCGATTAATACAAATACAAAAACTCTTTATTGTATACCAATAACATAAACAAAAGATTACAGATGAACCTTATAACTAGGGTAGTACAATGGGTCTTATCTCTTAGAGCGATCTCTTCCAGACAACCTTTCATGGACGAACCAGAATGGACAGTATCGGAAGAAAAGGAGTAGACGGTGATGTACAATAATTTAAATGCTTGAATATTGGGTAATAAAAAATAAATCTTGCGTTCCAGTAAAAGTGCGTTTCAGAAGTACGTATCTAGTAGTCAAGTGGCTAGTGTGTAGCATATCATTTTATGGATTTTATCTATACTGTTTAGTATGTGTGTTGTGGAAGAGAGACACGAGATGTTAACAAATGTACCATTTGCATCGGCCAGCAGTGCACACAAGGCCGCGGCGGCGCCGTCACCATCTTTAACACTTCTTTTGAGCTAATTTGAACTTAATTAATATGTAGAATACATATTATATTTATATGAAGCATAAAAAGTTTTTTCGGAAAGAAAATATACCACCGGACTTGAACCCGCATCATAATCTTCCCTCAGCACGGGAAGGGCTCCGCCCAATTGAGCTACGTTGGTCACCACGTCGAGAGTCGAATTTTTTCTTCCGTTACTTAACTGTCTTAAAGCTGACGCCATGTATTGAGATTTGTTTGTTGAATCCATGCAATATCTTCTTTTTCCTACCCTTCTATACCCTTCGTCTGGTAATTTGCACCACACTCAAGTATAGAGCTGTACTTTTATTTGACCTCTGAATTAGACCGCATGCGATTAGTAGAGGCCATCGTCAGATATAAACCGGATCTTAACGTTAGTTACTTAATGTTAAACTATATAACGACCTAATATAATATTATGAACGTTATACTTTTATACGTCATCCATTTGGTCACATTTTTTTATAAACTTGACGAAAAGCTCTCGATCCCGGGCAAAGCAGGGGCGAGTCTCTAGTCGTAATTGTTTTCAAGTGTCCTACTTCCATGAATTTACTCTATTAGTTTCCAAAAGTGGAAACACCTGTGTGTATATAACATACGTTAATGGATCTATAAATTAACACCCAAAAACCATTGTGTGCAGTAATTAATATTATTCAATTGCCGAAACACATGTGTACACAGACTGCTGACGTCATAATAATTAATTTTATGTTAATACTTTTTACAATAAAAATAATATTGTCGACCTAAATTATGTACCTACTTGCGAAAAATAAATGCTTCCCGTGCGGTCCCGCATACGAGAGACCTACCACGAGTGACAACTTACGTATTTTACTGGTGGTAGGTATCTCGTATGCGAGAGGCCGCCTGGGTGGGTACCACCGCTTTGCCAGTTATTCAGCCACCAAGCAGTAGTGCGCAAGCATTACTGTGTTCCGGCTTGAAGGGCATTGTAGCCAGTGAAATTCCTTGGCATTATGAGACTCAACAGCTAATTGTCGCAGGGTGACGAGCGCAGTGCAGTGCCGCGCAGGATTTTTAAAACAAAATTCTGGGTGGTGCTGTTATTATATGGTATATATAATATATGGTGGGCTGGTGTATTGCTTACCATCAGGCAAACGACCAGTTCGTCTCGTCATTCAGTAACATTAAATAAACGTATTTATATTATTAGAAGGGTATAGGAACCGCAGGTGAAACCGCTGGGCACTGCTAGTATTACATATAAGCAATAGCTACTATAGATACACAATTATGTTACGTAGAGATCTCGCTAGAGATACCAAATTAGTTAAATCTGCAAGTCACTAAGGAAATTGAAAAGGTTACATGCATGAGACCAATTTAGTTTATATGTAGATTTCTTTTTACCAATTGAACAATTTTAGAATCAATCTCACAAATTAGGCGTGGACTGTATAGATAGATAGATAGATAGATTTCTTTTTATTTCACAACAAAAATTGTAGGTAGGTATATAGGGGAACTAAATGCTAGAAAGCATTATCTTCCAAAATACTTGAAACGAAATCTCTTGAAATATTTTTTTTTAAATTTTTAGTATTTAACTGAAAAATACTTTGCCAATTTGAATCTAAATCCTTTGGAATAAAGTTTCAAATAACCTCTGAAATGTAAACTTTTCAACAAATTTATATAAAATAACCAATTACTATATTATAGAGGTTATTATTAACGATATAGCAAGTCAAATCAGTGAGTTTTATTAAGAACCTTAAAGCGTCGCATTTAAACAACATTTTCGCTCAAAATTATTAAGTTTTTAGAGCAGAAGTTTTTACGTCAGATAAAAATGACGTCTCAAATAGGTACTTGTAAAACCTGATTTTAACCTGGCGATTTAAAACTGCTTTTTTATAGTCTGCAGTATTCAAACTATAGTTTGAATTTTAAATACTGACTTGCAAACTTAGAAACAAAACAATTTCTATTTGAGGTTGGGTTTTTTTTCTTCTTTATTCCTGTGTAGATACTGCTACGTACGTAGCGATGTAGCAGCATCTACGGAGCTACGAAATATCCTATAGGACGCTCGCGTTACCAAGCCAATTTTATTGAAAAATATTGCTAATCGATACCAATATTTTTAATAATATCCTGCGATTATATAATAAATAACTATTGTTATTAAAAAGCAATTATTAATCCTAACCGGATAGATAATAAGGCCGCTTACACACGAGTTTATTTGTTGACCTCAATCATTTTCGCAACGCACCTACTTCTGCGGTCTGAAGTTGATAATATTACTTATGTAAATACATGTTGCCAAATACCGACTACTTAAGTCATAAGACTACATAAGTAGATGTTTGTCTGCGATTTTGGTCGCTTTTTATTCACTTTGAAACCTGTTTCTTCAAGTTAGATGTAAGGATTATTATTTACGGCGAGTTTTTCAGATAATAAGAATTCTTTGACCATAAAAAATGTCATCGACTTCGATCGTATTTTTGTTTGTGACAAGTTAACCATTTACCTTAGAAAATTAGTTAAATGATCGTATGTGGTTATATGGTTAAGCGTTGACGTTTCTATATTCTAGGAATTATACTACATAGATACTGATGCCAACTAGATCTTTAGTCAAGTTGTTTGTTATACATAGTTGAACTAGTTTCGTAACCTTTGTCCGCGATATCCAACACTAAACTGGTTACAGTACGCACCATTAAACTACACGACATCAATTACAATTTATTAATTACGATTCTAATCACATCATCGGAGTATCATTAATACTTACGTTATAAGCATCGTGGCCTTTGTCAGCTTCCTATAACCATGCACTCAACTCCTTAGCACAGAACACAGAAACAAAACACAAGAAAATTATTTAAATTTAATATCACACACGTACACGTTAATAAACGTAATTTGGTAACTTTCTAATTACAATCGCGTATTCTTTTGTTTAGATTGAGCGGGCAGCGTGCGTCTCGCCCCGCGTTCGTTCGCGTACTGGCGGAAAGCGTTTCGTTTTCGCTCGCGTGTTCTTTTTTCTTTTTAAAACCGGCCAGGCCACAGACAACAGTCTTACTGGTCAGTCCAGTGTGTCAAGACGGAATGACGCAAGTTGTTTCGGCAACGCTACCCCGCTGGGTTTTTTCATTGCCTCAACCGAACCGAACTCACACATGCACATCGAAAATTAATTAAAAATTGTTGTTGTAAAGAGGCTTTACTTGGAAATGTTGTGGTTAAGTACTGATCCAACAGTTAAGGTTATTAATCCTTTGTATTCTTTAGTAAATAGTCCGTTTAGAAGGCAACCACAATTTGACCTTTGACCTGTCGAAGGCTGAGTCAGTATAGTTGCAAAATATTTGCAATTCTGCTCGAGTTGAATTTAGTAATAGTCATGAGTGTGAGTCTAGGGAGCATTGCGTGATCAAGCTGTGCGTATAGATGTCATATTCTTCATTTATGTACGTTTACGAAGCAGAACAATGTGTTTTTGAATCAAGATGAAATGGGACAACAGTAGGGGAAACCCCTCTTGAGTTCCCTGTCTACATGTGATTAAATCGTAATATTCATATTAGAAAAATATAGATATGTCCCTAATTATTTATACATATACTTATAATTTAATCTGCATTTGTTTCGAAAAACCACCGTCCTTCCAAATTATGTTAGTCATTTCTGTTCAAAGTTTGTCTGGAAGAGATCACTTTGAGCGATAAGACCGCCTATTGTTATGCTGATTACTGTGAAATATACTTGTTTTTCATTGTCCTACTTTTAAGGTTTTTACAATAAAGTGTTTATCTATCTATCTAATTCTATGCTGCATTCTCTAAACCTAATTTGCACTAAGTTAGAGTTAGATGTGTTAAACGCATTTGCTGACTGTGCGACAAGCAATCAAATCAAATCAAAATTTCTCATCACAGATGCACTTATGAACGTCAAACTATCACCTTGACTCTACCACCGTATCGAAAAAAGAACCACTACGCAGAAGATACGGCAAGATACTAAAAGGCCCTTTATTTCAGAGATTTTGTTACAATTTTTGGTTCTCTACAATATTATGTTTCTTATGTACAAGTTGGCTGCTTTGTAGAAGTAGAATGTTCCATCTATGTCTTCTAATGAATTACGAATCTTTGTAACATAAATATAAAAACACGCATTTAGTCAAGAATTTAGCGCTTATACAAAATAAAACATGGTATGTAAGATTAGCTAAGTGAATTTAATCAGATAAACTGCACTATTGTCTCTACGTTATCAAATTAATATAGCTGGCCACCCATTGTTAACCGTTTTCTTAGTGTTTTGCAATTTGATATTTACAATAAAGCGTTTACACTACCTGTCTTATCTATGAACAGAAAAGTTTTTTGATATTTCTCAAAAACTTACGATCTTATTCGATTGGTTAATTTGGGGGAAACATTCCTGATGGGTAATAGAATCAATTAAGACAATGGTGTTATTTCGTTTTTGAGAATTTTCATTTTTGAGCCTGACTGTACCTTTTTCGAAAATTTAATAATGCAGATTTTATTTTCTCTAAAATACACGGGTTGTTGCCTAAGAACAAAACTCCCTAACTGCAAAGAAAAAAGTACCTACCCTGAAGGTTCCAAAATCTTTCCACATCCTGTATATTACGCGTTTGTAAACTATATCTTTAGTATACATAATACTTAAATACACGTACATATTATTCGCTTATTATTATATATAGTGTGTAGCTATGTATATAATAATAATTCTAGTAAAAAATATTAAATCAAGCCTTTTAATACAAAGGGGTAACGCCGCCAGTATTCTGGTAACGCTCCCGCACGGCGCGCCCTAATAAAACGATTTAAATCATAATAATATATAACAAGTAAATATAAAATGATATCTGCAGTAATATGAATTGCTTTAAAACATATTATTACAATTCATGTATAACATTTGCATAAATTATTTCTAATTACCAGTATACACTATTATTTAAAACAAAGGCAAATTCAATAAAAAATGCCGTTAATCCAAGATGGAGGAAAATGTTCTCTAGGGAGTCGGAGCTATGTGAACGTGTGATAATCCTACCGCAGACACGGGAGAATTGTTTACTGTTGTGCAATTTAATTTTTACGATGGAATAAATGCACACCCTCTGTGGTGTAGTGGTTGGGCAGGTTGTCTCAAATCTAATACACCACTGAAGTTGCGGGTTCGATTCGCGCGACTATCACTCCAGGTAAAGTGGAGACCGCGAATCGGCAAATGAGCAGGATCCTAATCCTAAGGCTGCCCGCCCACGTCAGACAATCGGTCACAACATAAGTGACAAATACCGAAAAAAGAATCGGTCCGACTATTGGACCAACGGACCTACAAGAAATCTGACTTTCGCGGAGGCACTGCGAATGGCACCATTCAGTAAGTTTCCATATGACAAGGTATTTGTAAAAAAAGAAGTATACAATAGGTACTTCTTGCTCTTAGAGTCATAGAGTCACCTCACAAGGCGTTTGGTCCTCAGGTAGCCTCCACAGTGATCAAATAAACGTCCATAGACGACAGTTACTGCTACCATCTGTAGCCAGAAGTATTGAAGTATGTTGACGTCACAGTGTTGTTTTTATGCATCATTTGCATCAAAAAAAATGTTTTTGAATGTCTTAACCGGTCTTCTTACTCCGTTGTTATGACGCACGGGTTCCGGACTAAATGTATGTTGTAAAAAATATTGCATACTAAATGTACTAGCTGCGCCCCGCGGTTACACCCGCATTAACATTTTTACAATTTTTTTTTTCTTATTTTTTTATTTATTGTAAATAAACACATAGTAGGAAGGTTCGTACAATTATACTTATAATTACTTACAATTACTATATAAGATATAATTATATTCTACGTCCTTTTCCAGCATCTAAAGTACCTACTTACAAAATGTCATCAAAATCCTGCTAGTAAAACGTAACGTAGTGGTTATGCTAGTAAAACGGGACCATTTGTCGGTCAAATAATGTTATGCAATTATTATGTTAAGTTATTATGTTGGCATTATGTTTCTATAAAATATCTATTTTTTCATTTCTATTACTTTCGTATGCAAACCTTGTTCTCTTAAGCTTGTTCTCGTTTATACATATACCTACCTTCGAGTATTTTATCTGAGACATCTATTGTACGTACTTATATTTATATCAAATCCTATTTTATATTTGTGAAAACGTTTAATTGGCCTTCCACCATTGCTTGTATATCTATTATTGTACCTAGCTGTATGAAAATAGAATAAAAAATAATGAAAAAATTGCATCAGCCGTGGTCACGAGAAAACTATTCATAAAATATAACTATTATAAATTTTAATAAAACGGCTAGGATTCAAGTAGTTTGTCAAATTAGTCCACCTACATTTCGAGCATATCCGATGCTCTTCTTTAATATTTTCTTCTTTTATAATGAATCAAACTCACGAAAACTTTCATACTAAAATATAACTATGTCTATATCATAACTATTACGCGAAAGATTAAAAACTACTATCCGTTCATTAGTTTTTACGTGATTAAGTAACAAACATCCTGTCAAAGTTTTGCAATTATAATATTAATAGAAATAAAATTATTGCGGATATCACAAACCTATTTGAACGGGATGATATGCAATTTAGCTTCTGCAATTAAAACTAATTTCACCTATTATTTAATTTGTATTATAATACCGTGATGTATACGTGTAATGTAATAGATGTTATATAATGTGGATGGGTTGTGGTGGGCAAGGGAAGGCAAGAAACAAAGGGCAGACCAGCAGCCGGAGGTACGTTGACGCGGCTGTAGAGTAGTTGGCAAGCGGTAGTCAAGACTGGTACAATTGAGGGATGGCACGAAGTGGTCCATACCCGACGGTGCCACCACTGTCGGGTACCATCATGCCACCATGATAAGTGCTGATAAAATGGTCTATTTTTAACCGTCTTCAAAAAAGACGAGGTTCTCAATTTGACTGAATGTTTTATTTTTTGTATGTTTGTTACGCGATTTCTCCGTCATTTATAAACTGATTTGGAAAATTCTTGCGTTGGGTTCAGTATAGTTTTGAGGTGGTCCCATATAAATTTCATCGACGTTCCTTAAAGCACGAAGATACATAAGAATTGACATCTGCATTTTTGTTAAGGATGAATTATTTTTCTCGCATAATAGATCTACCTTTGGTCACTATCTCGCCTTATGTTAAGCGATGATGTGGTCTAAGAGCGCATAAATCTGTCGGAAGTCGGCAGTTGAGCGACTGCTCACACCCGTCTTTCGTGATAGTTTACCGGACATCATCTCGAAACATGACAATAGGTCGTTTGACGACATGGCTTTGTTCTGTTGTTGGTAGGTTTACAATCACGACAGGAGCCAATCCAAAAAAATAGTTAATAAGGTTCCGAAGTGCATTTTTTTTTTATAAGTAAATGGTACATAACGTTAGTTGCAGAAAATATAATCAGTAGAGCAGGGATTCCTCCACCTGTACCATATTTACAGTAGTCCATTTGTCGTGTGGCAACTGCCACACACGGTCACTACCGTACCTGATGAGTCTTAAGCAGACGAAACAGCTATACACTTCCAAAATTAACATGTGCATGGGCGTTGAAACTTTTGGCATTTGAATATCTATTTGCCTATAGTTCGAATTATTAATTAGAGTTGTTTTATCAAGTTTTTTCGTTGTAATTCTTCATAATGGTGTAGCTTTGTATTTGTTTTTCCGCTCAAAAACAAAAAAGGATCCTTTTGGATAGTATTCCTTGCATTGCCTTGCATTGGCGTATTTCCGAAGCACTGGTAGAGTCAGTTTTCGCATAATTTGTTTTCTCCACCCGGACTCAGTACTCTGAGTAAGTACTGGAAAAAAATGGGTAAACATACTTAAATTTTTTTCAAAGTCATGTTAACTTAAGTTACAATTTTTAACATATTTTTAATTTGATTTGTGTTAATGACGTTTAAAAGTGCACTCCTGTTTATTCAATTATGTCGTTTGTGATACCTAAACTTTTTATAAAGTAATTTGAAACTCATATTTTTTTAATAAAATAAAATTAAACTCAGGAAATATAGGAAAATATTTAATGGGAAACAAAAATTAAAATTCATTAATTTCCGTTAAAATCGACCTTATTAATATCCGCCTAGAAAGGATCAATGGACGTAAACACACAAAAATAAATTACGAAAACGAGGTCCATTGACACTCTTAAAGGAGGAAAAACCTTCGCGATGACGATGTGGGATGTGGCAAGACCTACCAGACGGCTTTCATGTTCTGTTGGAGCCAGGCTGCGGCCGTGGATGTTGCTTTAAGAATCTAACTGAAATTTATTAAACAAGTACCATAAGTAGCTTTTATAAGAAGTGCTCAAGCATGCTTCACCGTTAACCGTATCGCTAAAGGCAGTCTCTATATAGCCTCTCTCCTCTCAAAAAAGTGGTTGGCCGGGTTAGTTCGTAATCTTATACACCACCACTCATACTCCACGCTACAAATGATTGTGTGCACGTGCACATCAGGAAAAAATGCACAAAATTTTTTTTACACATTATTGATCTGTTTTGCCACTATCTCGCCTGATGTGAAGCGATGTGGCCAAAAGATGAAGCACATAGATCAAGAGAGAGACGGCAGTTGAGCGGCTGTTAAAACCCGTCTCCCCGATGGTTCACCGATTGATTGATTGATTGATTTGTTTCGTGTCTGGGTGTTGTGATATGTACCATGGTCCTCGTAGTTCCTAGTTCCCTAGATACAGGGAATTCTAGTTAAGGGCCATAGACTAGACATAGACATAGACTCTCTATGTGATGTTTAAAAAAGACGCTTGTTCTGGCTTTGCGACTTATATGCTAATAACCAACATTTTTTGCGAGTTTGTTGTGGCTAGTAAATTCAATCTCAAAATTCTTTTATTTCAAGGCAGGCGCAATCATGAATGCCGAATTATCACAATAACGCTACCAACAATACCCAGTTACTATAGTAATTAAAGTCTATGAATTTGAACGTTTTTGGAAGCTTTTATTTAAGTTCCAATGTTTGGGACAAATCTTGCAAGTTGAATTAGGACCACTTACTCTTATCCTACAGAGTTGAAATTTTGCATACTTGTCAGAATCAGACAATGCAATATAATGGTGACAGCTAGCTGATCTGATGATGGAGATGGAAGGTAGGCAATGGAACTCTTTGACGGGTAATCGTAAACTACTAGTGTTTGGGCTCATTTTAATCTGCTCGCGGTTCCAAGTACGAATTTGTTAAAAGCTTTTCTTGAAAAATATATTTTTAACCAGAATCTTGTTTAATATAATTGACCAGTTAAATCATAATTGTTATTGGCAAATAAGTCTCTTACGAATTTGCATCTTCAAGCGAAATAGTTGTCAAAATAAAGCCAAGGAACAACCAAGAAGCTTAAACCCTTACGACCTCTAACGAATTAATAACGTAACATCATATCCCACTTGTATCACAGAATAATATTATATGGTAACAGTAACTACAAGTACAGTTTAGCTAAGTCAGTGTAGTCATTATACATTTCACAGAGTGTAAAATCGTTGTTTCGTATGAAAAGCATTCGACTCGTGATTAAAGTCCACAGAACTGGTTTCAAAGGACGCCGTCGCGCGAGTTCATTTTAAATCGAATTATGCACAATATTTTGTACAGTCCAATTGAGAAATAAATGAGGATATGCTAATAAAAAGATTTAAGAATATTTTAGAAGATAAATGTATAACGGAGCTCACAGAAAGTAAATTCAAATTACGCGTTAAGAATGTTCTAATGAGAAAGCATACTATACTGTTCGTAATTACATAGAAGACAAAGATGCTTGGAACGTTCTACTTCTGCAAAGTAGCCAACTGGCACATAAGAAACATAACATTGTAAAACCCCAAAAAAATGTAACAAAATCTCTAAAAAAAGGCCCTTTAGTTTTTTGCCGTATCTTCTGAGTAGTGGTTCTCTTTCCGAAACGGTGGTAAAGTCATTGTGATAATTTGACGTTCATAAGTGCGTCTGTGATGCCAAAATAATTAAAGAGATTTTGATTTTGTATTTATTGCTGACAGTCACGACATTTTCAGAATGAAGTACCTAATGTTATTTATAAGTCGCGCAAACTTAATGGCGGCCGACAAATGCACCACGTGACCTGCACAGTAACGAAATCGCATACAAAATTGTATATGCGCAGATCACGTGATGCGCCAGTCAGCCGCCATTAAGACCGAACAAACCCATGCTGTCAACCGACCTAGTCGTTTTTGAGCGAAGTTTTTGAGCTTTTGCGAATTATAAAAAAGTGCCCATTTCACATCAGAAATACCAATTGCACAGCTAATTAGAAGTTGTAATTTAACGATAAATGGTAAGAAAATACATATTTTAGTTATTCACATTAAAAACCGTTAAAGAATAGTTTTACATGAAAATGGTAAGATGTCTTATTGTAGATACTTATTCCAGAAAAAAACATCCTTTTTGCACAATAAAAGTCTTTATTATCTGTTTTTCTTAGTATATTATTAAAAAAATTATGTAGAAGTTCTTGGATCTCGGATGTGTATTACATTACCAAATTGGAAATCGTTTCTAACAATTTATCACTTATATTCCAGTCTCATCGTTGACGGTGGCGCCTGTCAGTTATGGTTAAAAATCAATAAAAAATACTATGCCAGTTGAGTTGTTCACCAATTTGTGCAGTTGACGGTCCGGTCAGGCATGGAAGTTAACCGTGGCGCGAGGTTGTCGGCATACGCGCCTCAATGTTAAAGGATCTCTGAGCTATGTCCCGAAACTATACTCAGAGGCCGCTGTGAGATTGTATACGGATAGGAAACTAAATTATAGGCACATTAAATAAATGGCGCCCATGGAGCAGTCATACATGGACATTCAGGTAGTCATTGATTACGCTCAATTATACATACCTAGATAATGAAAAGTCTGACTACTAAAATAAATAATAAATAAATACTACTACTAAATAATTACGGAGCTCACAGAAAGTAGATGCAAATTGCGTGTGAAAAATATTCTAATGAAAAAAGCATACTATACAGTTAGTAATTACATAGAAGACAAAGATGCATGGAACATTCCGCTTCTGCCAAGTGGCAAACAGGCACATAAGAAACATAATATTGTCAAAAACAAACATAAAATATTGTAACAAAAGTTTAAAAAATATGCCCCTCAGTTTCTTGCCGTATCTTCTGAGTAGTGGTTCTTTTTCCGATACGATGCTACCATCATATCGGTTAAAGAACCACTGGGGAAGTCATTGTAATAATTGACGTTCATAAGTGCGTCTGTGATGCCAATATTGAATAAAGAACTTTTGATTTGATTTGATTTATTTTGATACCAGTTCTCACTGCTGGGACACGGGCCTTCTCTCATATGGGCCATAATCCACCACGCTATATATACCGGGGATAGCCCAGTGCAATAGCCATGTACTTGAATTTTTGTGATTTGTCCGCCAATCCGCACATAACTTAAGAAAGTCATTGGTGCGGGGCCAGCGGGAATCGAACTCCGGTGCGTGGGGCGTACGCAGAGTTCCCGCTGAGCTACACTCGCTCCATTAACTACATAATATGTATAGTTCAACAGAATGTAATGAGAAATAATTTACAATGAATTATTTAGCTTTCAGTTCTACATTACACATACATACTTACAGCGTTGGTGTACTGAAGGATATCCTGTTATACATACCTATAGGTACGTTTGTTTTACCTTTTATGACGATATTCGCATAATGAAATAATTTTAATCACCTACAGGGAACTTTAGGCGTTCGAATAAATAAATAAAAACGGTCAACGACATTGTTAATTATTTTATCTGCCATTGCTTTTTTAATCTTTTTTTAGGGACTTTTAAACAAAATGTTTATGCCAGTCCCATCGTGGCCTTATAATTAGATAAAAAAGAATTAACTTGCATACTATAAAAAAATTCAATAATAATGATACAAATGAATAGATATGATTTACGGATTAAGACACGGAGTCACTAATCCGTAAATCATTCTAGCTTCATTTGAGGCTGGGTTGGATAATACGCTATGTATCACACCCACATCGGCCTCATTCACACCAAGATCGTTGAAAACAATTTTCTCAGCCTGATTCCGGACGCACTCCATCAGAATGTGATGCACATCTTCAGGTTTATTTCATATCTCACAATTAGGTGATGTTTCCTTACACATCAATCTGCCATTGTTATTGCGATTGTTATTACCATTCACTATCGAGATTCAAGACTTCTCTTCTAAAACGGTGAAGGAAAACATCGTGGGGATGCCCAGAATCACACAATTTGAGGACGTGTGACATCTCACTGGGCACTCGTAGCAGATTATGGGTCATAGCGAGGATACCGACTGCACTCTCGCTGAGAGATGGTCCGTATCCCAGCAGGGATCGTAGTGGGCTCACGTTGATGGTAAAACAATATTTATTTACACAATCATGGTGGTATTTATTTACGTTTTACGTGTTGATCCAACACATGAAATATTTAATTAATTTATTTAATTAATAAAATACATAACAGAATGCAATCATATACAGACTTAAGTATGTGTTGTACATGGTTTCGTTCTGAATTACATTCGAAAAGTATGTTTTTAACCGACTTCAGTAAAGGAAGAAGTTCTCAATTCGACGGTATGTTTTTTTGTATGTTTTTTACGTGATCACTCCGCCAATTATGAATTAATTTTGATGATTCTTTTTTTATTTGGTAGGTCACACTTCAAAGGTGGTCCCATATAAATTTTATCGAAATTGATTCAGAACTTTTGAAAAAAATTCCAAAAACAAAATATATTAGTTTAGCCTTAAAGTCGGTTCTTGTTTTTTTTTTTTTCAAAAAATTATAATTTTTTTATTGATTAGTATTAGTGGTATTAGTTTTTATTGATTAGTATTAGTATATTACAAGCTGTTATGTAACTTGCAACGTACATATGTATGTATGTCCGGGTGGAATCTTGCAAGCTGAATTAGAACCACTTCCTCTTATCCTACGGAGTTGAAATTTTGCATACTTGTCAAAGTTTGATGACAATGCAATATTATGGTGACAGCCAACTGATCTGATGATGGAGACGGAGTGGGCAAAAGGACTCCTTGCCGGATAATCGTAAACTACTAGTGTTTGGGCTCATTTTAATGTGCTCGCGGTTCCGAATGCGAATTTGTTAAAAGCTTGTCTTGAAAAAAATATTTTTCTACAAAACACTTATTGTTTTATTGTGTATTGTTTATGTAGTATTATAAAAATAAATACTGATTTTATCGCATCACTCTCCATGCTTAATAAATGATATCTTTCCATCCAAAGATTGTCTAAAAGAGATCGCTCTAAGCGACTATTCCACTATTTCTTTTGTGTCCTGTTTTTTGTGTCAATAAAGACTCATAGTAGGTATAGATTTTTTTAATTTCTTATCATATTATCAATATTATAAATACAGCTCAGTATGCACCGCGTTTTACGCTTTCTGATCAGCGCGGGCGCAGTGGTTAGCTCTCACCTGTAATGAGTTCGTGCGGTAACAGTGCGGGTTCGTTCCTGGCGAGAGATTTTTTAATTTTCGTATGTTTTGATCGTATCTGACATTTGGTTGTGTAACTTGATTCCGTGTTCTTGTACGTCCAGTAATAAAACGTTATAAGTCTCACTCGGCACTTCTAGTTTGACATTGTGTTATGTCAATTATAATGTATTGTTCATTGTTATATTTTTAGACATTTTAAAAGATTTAAAAAAAGGAGATATCCCCGTAGAGTTTCTTGGTGCTATCTTCTCCAGCGGGCGTATTTCCGAAGCATTGGTAGAGTCAGTTTTCGCATCACTTTTCTGGGCCAGTACTTCAATTTAAGTATGAGGATGAAGTAGGTAGACATGCTTACCTTTTTCTTTCAAAGTTATGGTATTTTAAGTTTTAATTTTTTACGTATTTTAATTAATTTGTATATGACGATGATTTTTAAAAGTGGTTTTTTTGTGCCTATTTAATAAATATATTTTGACTTGACTTGACATGTACTATTATATATTCTGTGCCTTTATTTATCTAAGACGGTTAATAATAATGAGGTCACTCACTTGACAATGTATCAAAATATCAAATAACGGAAGCCATTCATTGACCTATGTTCTCAAATTGAATCGAAACGGCAACCGATTTGCCAGTTATTCTGCCGCCAAGCAGTAGAACGCAAGCCTTACTGTGTTCCGGCTTAAAGGGCATTCTCTTGAACTTAAAAACCAAGGCATTATATAGCGAAATTACTGGGCATTATGTTACTTAAGATTCTACCATAAAAAGTGCCACTTACCTTTAAGAACACTAATACATAATTAAATAAATAAATAAAGATGATTGTCTCAGAGTGACGAGTGCAGTGCAGTGCCGCGCAGGATTTTTAAAAACAAAGTTCTGGGTGGTTCAGCAACTGTTATTAGCATGCGTGTTGCTTACCATCAGGCGAACGACCTGTTCGTCTTGCTAATTAATAAAATAAAATTGTAAGTTCCTAATTTTAAAGTAAGATTCTTGTGCAAGTTGTATGTGAAAACACCGGCCCGGCCGACCTATAGGGAAGGTTAACTACATTCTCGTTTTGGAAGTTATTGACCTTTTACTGGTTTATTAGTAGGTATGCTATATGTTTAGTAACTTGATCTTGATTGAGTTAATCCAGTTATATCTGAATTATAATACTTAGATAGGTTAGAATTTAAGGTTTACAACTTAGTCAACTTAAAATACCTACCAAAGTATTTGCTTATTAATATTGTACGCTTAAGAGCGAGTGTGGCTCAGTGGGAGCACGTGTGACTTTTGATCCTTCGCACCCGAGTTCGAATCCCGCTGGCGCCGCACCAATGACTGACTGTTATGTGCGGATCTAATAACCACTCTAAAAACGGTGAAGGAAAACATCGTCAGGAAACCGGCATGTCCAAGAATTGATTACAAAAATTTAAGCACAGTCATGTGACATCCACCAACCAGCACTGGGCCAGCGTAGTGGATAGCCCATACTCTCTCTTCGAGGGAAGGCCCGAATCCTAGCAGTGGGGACGTAATGGGCCGATGATGATGATGAAGAAAACAGGTATGTATTAACTACTATAATTCCTTTTTTTTATGGGTATTTCATAGTCGTTGGACGACTTCAAGCTTCTATATTAAAATAAATAAATTATTTTTCAAAAAAAACTAAACCGACTTCAAAACCACAAATGGCACTCAAAAGTAAAAAATAAATTAATATAATTATCATAAGCGCTACCCACTCATATATTTGAAGTCGGTGCCAGCCAAGTCTAATAGGTAGCAGATAAATATGTATATAGTAAGTACTACTTTTAGGTAGTATCTATCTACTACCTTTTAGACTTGGCTGGCACCGACTTCAAATATATGAGTGGGTAGCGCTTATGATAATTATATTAATTTATTTTTTACTTTTGAGTGCCATTTGTGGTTTTGAAGTCGGTTTAGTTTTTTTTGAAAAATAATTTATTTTACACTTTTTAGTGAAAAACAAGTTTTATTTAAATTAATTCAAAAAGTTTTTAAAGACAAGCTTTTATGATCTAGAAGCCACATCATGACGAAGTTTAAAACGGGCTATCACAATTAAATGCATGTACAAAAAAATTTCATGTCTGTCCTATATCTCTGTTGAAGAGTTCCCTCGCCGGAAGTCAATCCTGGGTGTATCTGCCATGTCAGGATGGAATTTAGAACAGGCTATTATGGTTAAATCCATTTACGAAATGTTGTGTCTGTACTATTCACCGTTGAGGAGTTCCCTCACCGGAAGTCAACCCTGGGTGAAGCAGGTGAAGCAGTCGAATACAAACCTCCACCTTTAGAAAGTTGGTTACGAAAAAAACAAGAACCGACTTGAAGATTAAACTTATATTTTTTGTTTTTGCTATTTTTTACAAAAAGTACTGAATGAATTTCGATAAAATTTATATGGGACCACCTTTGAAGTATTACCTACCAACCAAAAAAAGAATCATCGAAATCAATGCATAATTGGCGGAGAAATCGCGTAACAAACACACAAAAAAAAAATAAAAAATAAAAAAAAAAAAACATACCGTCGAATTGTAAACCTCCTCCTTTTTGAAGTCGGTTAAAAAGAGTAAAAAATATAAATAAAATATTTCTCTAAATACTTGGACATTATAGTGGTAAGTATATTTTTGACGTCTAGTCTTTATATTGTGCCTAAAAAACGTGCCGCATATCCTAAAAAATCCTCTCTGGCAGCACTTCTGCTCCTGCTATATCTAAAACATTCCAAATTCTCAAACACCTCGTACTATTACTCGAACAAGAGTTTATTAAATTACAAACAAGCATTTGTTTCAGAAAATGCCGTCTCCATTCCATCATAGGACAACCAGATGGATGTCTACCATACATGGTAGACATCCCTCCTGTACGAAAAGCGTTTTGGTGCCACGTTCATCTTACAAATACGAACAGCCAAGGAGTGGAACGCATTGCCAACGTCTGTGTTTCCTGACAACTACAACCTGGGAGTCTACATCATCGCTTACCATCAAGTCAGATAGTGGTCAAACGCAAGCCTATAATTAGTATAAAAAAAAAACAATAAAATTTTAACTAAGTAGTGTTACCGGCGGTTATCGATTCGCCGTGCGTGATTGAACCTCCTTATCGGTAGTGGTACAACCCTAGGGAGACGCGCGCTTTTTGACAGTTCTATTGGCGGGAAGAAAATAGAAGTATAAGGACTTTTTGGCGGGAAGTGAAAAGTGATACAGTTTGATTTTGTTTTATTTTCCAAACAAGTGTTATTTCGAGTGATCATGTGTAATATCGGTGGAATATTAACCATTATGTGTTCTTAAACGTGCACAAGTGTAGGCAAATGAAACAAAATAGAGAAAACATTGCTTTTTACGTTCTCCCAAAAAGTCCATGGAAAGCTTGAATAAAGTTCCACCACTTTATTGAAGCACTAGGAGAGAGTCCGGCTTGTTGCTGATGACTCTCATCCTCAACAAAACAATAAAAAATGGAATATTAAACTATCAAATAAAAACTACGTCAGACATGGCGGTATGGTCCTAGAGACTTTAGCCTGCCCTAACGGGCCAATACAAAACAAAATCAAGAAATAGAAACAAATAAGTTTTGTGAAGGTTTTTATTTTATTTTAACAGTAGGTACATACTTCCTTTCATTTTATTATTATAGTCTCGTTACTACTCAAAGATTTTCAAGGAAATAGTCTAAACTCAAAAATCCTCGAATATCTTGTATCCGGAAAAACAACAAGATACCGAATATATTTTTATACACTGTGACAAAATCTTGCAAGTGCAAAACAGTTGAAAGAAGTTTATTAAGTATTCACAAGTTGCACTTTGCTCTCGGAAAGATCGCAAAGACAATGTGCCTAACCTACACCTTGAATCTATGACGTGAACTCTTCAGCTTCCTTGTGAAAAACCATGTTTGCCTTTTTAGCCTCTGATTTTACACTGTACTTTATCTATAGGTACCTACATCGAATAAAGATAATTATATATAGTTACTTATGTTCTTTTTTGTAAGGCTGCGCACTGTTTGTGCATAATGCCATAGTGCCAATAATAGGTAATTATATGAAATTACCTAGGTCTCTACATGAACATTTTTGGTATTATCTTTAGTATTATAGTGGTAACAAAACAATCAAATACAAACTGTCCTTAATTATTTCAAACATACTTAATTTCATCAAAATTTGTTCAGTAGTTTTTAGTGATTGAGTAGATAACAAACATGCATCTATCCATCTATTCGTCCATCCTCACAAAATTTCATATTTATAACATTAGTAGGATAGGATAGGATTTTGTTATGTACAACCTACCTGACAATAATCAAAGCTGCCCCTGAAATAACATAATTATATATATTATTATTAATTTAGGTATAAAGTATTCTGTGATCGCCATCTATGGCTTCGATGTAAAACCGTATCATATAAAGAGAACACGCAACCACTAAATAGTTCGTGCCACGTACAACAGATGGCGTTATATTACATAACAACTGATTATGTTACGCACATGTAGATGGCATTGATATAAAGTGCTCGCAGTAAAAACCTCAGATAAAAACAAAATAGGCCAATATTTTAGTTGTGGTTTTTTAGACTATCAAAAATCAAACCACAAGCTAAAGTAATAATAACTTTTACGAGCTCAGTGGCGTAAATTGCCATTCCTTATTGTTTGAGAATATTTTTAGTAGGTAGGTAAGTAATAGTTTGATGATAAGTTTAATTATTCTGAGTAAGGTATCTGGCATTTAGGTTACTGGGCTTGCGCATCGACCTCTCGGCTCCATGCGAAAGTAGCACTTACGTCACGAAGTGGTCGGCATCTCATAACGGTTGCATCATTGAATGTACCTACTGGAGGCTGGCTATCTGTCTTCAGTTGATTTGAGACGTATTTATACCTACACATATCTAAGTATGCATTATATACAAAATGTAGGCTAGCAAAATTCTTTAGTATGAACATAGTAGGTAACCTACACAGAATAAATAGTATGCAGCGCGTATAACAACATTCCACCCGTCTTCAATCTTTAACCTCCTAGGTATTGATGGAGCAAAAACCACTACAATTAAAAATCATTATACTTCTCAAAATATCTCTTGTACAAGGACAAGTATACAATATTATAACAAAAACTCCGACTTCATATACTGACTTATAATTCTGATGTATCTTCGAAATCCAAGCACATGGTCCAAGGGCGAATATCGATGAAATTTATATGGGACCACCTTGAAGCTATACTGAACGCACACAATGACAGAGTTCTGAGGTACTTAGATAACAAATATCAAAAATACAATCGAATTTGAACTTCCTCCTTTTTTTGAAGACGGTTAAACGCGACAACTACGTTACCGATCCTTCCAAGTAAAACATTTATTAGGAAAGGATTTCTGTGAAATAGCCCATACAGGAGCACAAACTAATGAATAGTAGGTACAAAAATAGGTAAGTACTTATATTTTAAAAGACTTCAAAAAAGGAGAAGGTACTCTGTTTGATTGTATTTTTTTTAATGTTTTTTAAATTTTTTTTATCTTAGGACTCCGTCATTTATGAACCGATTTGGAAAATTCTTTTTGCGTTGGGTTCAGTATAACTACGAAGTGGTCCCATATATTTCATCGATATTTGACTTTGGACTTCGAAGATACATTGTTTTTGTTTTCTAAAAATGTATTATGATGTTTAGCATTATAGTATATGGGAGCCCACGATGCTGTTCAACAGTTGTCTGGAAGAGATCGCTCTGAGCGATAAGACCGCCTATTGTTATGCTGATTACTGTGAAATGTACTTGTTTTTCATGTAAGTAAGTACTTATTTTTGAGGATTTTTTTATTTATTTTTATTTATATTATTTATTTACCAAATTTACAATAATTCACTGTACAATTAAATGACAATATATGATTAACACATACCATGATTTGATATTCGATTGTCGGTGGGCCCCAAACTAGGCTAGCCCTGTATCTTGGTGACCCTGTTAAATTTGACAATACAGAAATTGTGCTTGCTAGCGTTTAGCAGTAACATGATATCAAACACATTTTTTATTTACGTTAACGTTAATGGTTAATTGTTACATTGAACTACGATTTTGTTAAAATGTAAAATATTTGAATGGGTGACATTATATTAATTTGTCTCTGCCAGTTGTGTAATGTTTAATTTGTTGCAAATTGATATTAAGATATATTTTTTATTGTTTTGAGGGTGTGAAAATAATAATAATAAAAAGGTTTATCTATCTATTTTTTTTATATTAGTATACTTAATACTTATACTTAAAATTATTTATACTTAAATAAATAACTCCGGCAAAGGAAATACTCATTATGAGATTTAATGTATTACCTATAAGTATTAATTGATCTTCCGTATTGTTTTATTATACGTCCAGCAACGACTCGCCTCACGCGGCCTCTTGGCCAATAAAGTTATAGGTAATTATTTATCGAACTTTATTCCAATCTTATTTATTTATACTTTAGCACAAAACTGTTTGTACATCCATCAATCCAACCATCCATTTATTTGTAATCCATCCAAAGGTTGTCTGTAAGAGATTGCTTTATGCGATAAGACCGCCAATTGTATTACCCTAGTTCAGGTTTATATGTTTTTTCATTAAATTAAACTTATGGTATGCAATTAATAAGCCTAATTATAAAATATATACTTGAATATATTGTATGTATTGTATTTATTTGAGAAAATCTAATATCTTTATACATTGTAGTAAGGAACCATTGCTGGTTCAAATGTGATGTAACTTACCCTGTAGTCCAGCTAAACATTCGTTTGACTCTCTCCGAGCGTAGCTCTGTCGGGTTCGACATTTTGTCTGTAACAAACAAACATTACAATTAGCATTATGTATTAATATTACTAATAATTTTCGCCCCTTTGCAGGACATGATAGTTTCTTCTATTCCTTCAGCTTTAGCAATTGAACAGAAATGTGAGTTTTATATAGGGTAGGTAGAAGTTATTGAACGAATGTTTAACATTTTAACCCTATATGAAGCCGTATATTTTTGATGCATTCAAATTGATGTAGACGCTCTGCCGGGGCGCTACGTACGAACCGCGCAGAGCCATAAACGAAACAAAAGAAAATTGGGCGTATAATAACACTTTGATCTTAGCCAAAAAGTCAAGAAGCGATAGAGGCACGTCATTCTCAAGTCTTATTTCCATGGCAATTCTATTAACTGCGGAATTATTCTATCTTCATAAATTTTATAGTGTTTTTGAATCCTAGCATAAAAATATATGCCAGATCGAAGTCACAACTGCCTGAAGATGGAAGTCGGCGCCCAGGCCGGTCCAAAAGGAGATGGAGGGACGATGGATGCATACCGAGTAGGCTGGTGCGAGATGGCTCAGAATAGCGACGGCTGGACAGACATGGGGGAGATTTTTGCCCAGTAGTGGGACAATATAGGTTTAAAAAAAGAAAAAAAAAGAAGGACATCTAGAGATGTCCACATTATGTTTTTATTTTCGACCCTACCACCCACTTTTGGCCCACCAACAGCATGATGAAAATGTATTTACATATATATATTTGCTATTGCCACATATCCTTCCACTATTGGTATTCGTTTTGCGTAATAGCATCCATACGGAATGTCAAATTAATAGCTAGTTAATATTAGAGGTAAATATCTTATCGGATCTACAAGGCCGTGTTACCTTAAGATGGAAATTATCTGTTGTAGTGACCGTCCGTGAATTACGATTATATAGAGCGATTCCCTAATGAAAATAGATTCTAATTTGCGTATGAAAAATATTCAAATGAAAAAAGCTTACCTACTATACAGTTAGTTATTACATAGTTCAAATGATACAACGTTCTAAAAAAAATGCCCCTCAGTTTCTTGCCGTATCTTCTGAGTAGTGGTTCTTTTTCCGATACGGTGGTAGAGTCATTGTAATAATTGACTTTCATAAGTGCGTCTGTGATGCCAAAACTGAAAAAAGAACTTTTGAACTTTGAACTTGAACGATCGTAGTATTTTTCTCAAGAATATATTTATAGACCTTTAAGTCCTCTCCTTCAAGAGGTTGTCTAGAAGAGATGGCTTTGAGGCATAAGACCGCCCATTATAACACTTAAGTTTTAAGTTTTTTCTCTTTTTATTGGTATAATTTCTGATGGTGTACCTAACAAAGAGTTATCTAATCTAGTCAACCTCTAAAACAAACCCCCTGCACCCCGATTCCTGGACGGTGAAGGAAAACATGTCTCGAACAAGGAAGGCATAAAAGAGATGTCAGTTTCCGGCTGTAATTAGCAAATTTAGAAATTACTCTACAACACCAATATAAATGAGAGAGATGAAGGGGAAACGTCGAAGGTAGATATATAATTCAGCCTCTGTGGTGTAGTGGTTGAGCAGGTTGGCTTAAGTCTCATACATCACTAAGGTTGCGGGTTCGATTCCCGCGACGAGACAAATGTACATGACAAATGCACAGAAAAAAAAGCGCATGCATTTGTTTCATGTCTGGGCGTTGTGGGACCATGGTCCTCATAGTACCTGGTTCCCTAGATACAGGGAACCCTAATTAGGGGTCAGGATCTATGAAAGAGATCGTTGGCCGTTATTTATTTAAAAAAATCTCAAATTTTCCTTTCACTTTCCGATTAGCTATCCGGCTAACTAAATGACAATGTATTTTAAATCAATAAAAACGTGGTATTTAGATTATTTTTTTAATCTATTATGAATTATTGTATTTTTCTGAATATAGAAATCTTAGAATCGCCATCATTCAATAAATTAAATACCATATATAGATATTAGAGATTAATACAATATTAGAGATACAAACACTAGTCTTCAAACTTTAGGCAACGTTCACACGTGGCAGCTCCGTGATAATAATTATGTTCAACAAGCCGTACCTAATGCGCTTGCGCAACCCCACTACTGACCGATGGAGGATGCGTTTGATTTCTATCCAATTTAGGATGTGGCGAAATTAAATGATTTCACAACGGGACATAGGAATTAATGTACTGGTACGGACAGTGTGCAATATGTTACTGAATACCTATTTTACTTTTTATCTTTTATTTAACTTGCAATGTTTGCTTCATCATCAAAATTCATTTATTTGCATAAAATACAGGTACCAAGGAGATGTTAAATACAATCAGATTCAGAAACTATGCCGTACTTTGCCAATTTGGCGTGCAAATATAATAACATTAATACAATTAAAAAATTAAATGTTAATACTATTAAACACACATCATCATCAACAGCCAACGTTCCCACTGCTGGGACACGGGCCTTTTCTCATAGAGAGAGTATGGGCTATAATCCCCCACGCTAGCCCAGTGCGGGTTGGTGGATGTCACATTTTGTGATTAAATCTTGGACATGCCGGTTTCCTCACGATGTTTTCCTTCACCGTTTTTAGAGCGAGTGTTAAATCCGCACATAACTGAAAAAAGTCCGGTGCGGGGCCAGCGGGATTCAAACTTTGGTGCGTCGGATCGAAAGTCGCACAAGCTCCCACTGAGCCACACTCGATCTACTAATATTTTCTTGTATATTAATATGTAGTAATGTAATAATTTCTAACGTTTGCTTGTTTGGGTCAAATCTTGCAAGTTGAATCAGAACCACTTCCTTACATTCTACGTAGTTAAAATTTTGCATACTTGTCACAATCCGATGACAGTGCAGTATTATGGTAACAGCCAGCTGATCTGATGATGGAGCGGGAAGGTGGGCAATGGAACTCCTTGGCGAATAATCGTAAACTACTAGTGTTTGTGCTCATTTTAATCTGCTCACAGTTCCAATTACAATTTGTTGAAAGCTTGTTATGAAAAATATTTTTTTCAACAAAAATCTTGTTACTTTTATAATAATAGATCTATGTTTGTCTACTATCTCGCCTGTGTTAACGATGTGACTCAAGGTGGAGCAGATAGATCTAGATGGAGCAGATAGATCTAGAGGAAGATGGCAGTTGAGTGACTGCTCAAACCTGACTCCCTGATGGTTCACCGAACGTTATCATCTCGAAACCCGACTAGATAACTTGACGGACATTTGACATAGATTTGTTCGGTAGGCATTACAACCGCGGCTGGAGTGTTTATTCTGAATAAAGAAAGAAAGAAAGAAAATACATTTATTGGAGACAAACACGCAACATTACATTACTATACATAACAAATACCATACTATATAACAGGAAAAGATAATATATAATAACACTATGTACCACACAATAAATACATATAATAATTATTACAGTACAAGCCACAGTTCAGCGTCTCGACTATCGACGAAAGTTGCCAGCCTGACGGTATTTTATAGGATTCATCACGGTGAGTGTGCGATGGAATTATATGACCTAATTCCTCCAACTCCTTTCTACCATCGGATAACAAGACATGGAATGGTCATAATGAGGGTGTATGTACTCACGATAGCTCATTGATTTGTGGAGGTTTGAAAACACAAGAGGTGCTTTAACACGTGTTGCGCCTACGCACATGGGACTCATGGTGAGTGGTGAACTCATGTTGACATGGACAAGGCTGTACAAAAAGATACACTCCAGTGGTAATAAAGCTGTGTATTTATGGCATATCCGTAGTTAAATCGAGGTTCAAACCTGTACTTTTTGGGTCCCAAGCAAACCACTCGAAAACAACCAAATTGAAAGTCAACTTTGGTCAACCCTCCAATAACAACGAAATCTATTGTCTAATTAAAAATAAGTATATTATAAGTATGAAATATGTAAACCTACTTTGAACTCTTCAAATCAATAGAGAATAAAAACCGACCAAGCCGCGAGTCGGACTCGCACACGAAGGATTCCGTACCATTATGTATAGAAACGGCAAAAAAATCATGTCTGTTGTATAGGAGCCCCCTTAAATATTTATTTTATTCTGTTTTTAACCGACTTCAAAAAAGGAGAAGGTTCTCGATTCAATCGTATTTTTTTTATCTTTTTTTTATGTTTGTTACCTCAGAACTTCGTCATTCATGAACCGATTTGGAAAATTCTTTTTGCGTTGGGTTCAGTATAGCTATGAAGTGGTCCCATATAAATTTTAAAAAATATTTGACCTTGGACTTCGAAGATACATTGAAGGCGGTCTTTGTTTTTTCTAAAAATTTCTTATTTAGTATTTGTTGTTATAGTGGCAACAGAAATACATCTGTGAAAATTTCAACTGTCTAACTATCACGGTTCATGAGATACAGTCTGGTGATAGACGGACGGACAGCGGAGTCTTAGGAATTGGGTTCCGTTTTACCCTTTGGGTACGGAACCCTAAAAATGATATAAAAATAGTGTAGGCAGCTCAGGGTTCTATTCCAACAACCCCGTAAAAACCTCTTCTATGATATCTCAGCAGATTTCTTAAATTAGTTCGCTCTTTTGTGGTCTCGAGCCGTTAAAAGTTGGTGTTGCATTCCGCATAACTAAATATATCAGGCGCTAAGTAAAATTGGCCGTTATTTTCATCTTAGTGAGTAGATAACATTTCCAAAAATGAATATTGCAAGAAAAAAGAGGATTTTCCTTACGTAACAAATTAACTAAATGATTAGAAGAAGGGCTCTCCGAACGGACTCAATAAAGGGGGAGGTTCTAAATTTGATTGTATTTTTTTTATGTTTGTTACTTCAGATCTCTGTCATTTATAAACCGATTTCAAAAATTATTTCGCGTTGGGTTCAGTACAGTTACAATGTGGTCCCATATAAACATCGAAATTACTGGGCATATGAGACTTAATATCTGATGTCTGTGTGATGAGTGCAATCCGGTGCTACACAGTGCGCCATTACGATCTCTGTTCAGTGGCAAGATGTCAGCGGCAGCGTTTGCAAACGACTATAATTGTAGTATTTATCTGCAATCACGTTATTGTTGGCCGGTGCGGAAACTGTGTTTAGTGATGCCACTTGGAGGGGGGTTTGCTTAGTCAATTTGCACGTCTTGTGACGGATTGATAGATATCTTGGAAACATAAGTTTTGATTCGCAGACTGATTTTGATCTTGGCATTCGTCGTAACAAGAACCAGTTTTAACCAACTGTTGCTTGTTAATGATATCCATGCTTTTTTTCTTTACTTGTTTATTTTATTTTTGACAGCCTCTGTGGTGTAGTGGTTGGGCAGGTTGGCTCAAATCTCATACACTACTGAGGTTGCGGGTTCGTTTCCCGCGACGGGACAAATGTCTGTGCACAGAAAAAAAGCGCAAGCATTTGTTTCGTATCTGGGTGTTGTGAGACCATGGTCCTCATAGTTCCTGGTTCCCTAGATACAGGGAATCCTAGTTAGCGGTCAGGATCTGTGTATATGATCGTTGGGCGTTATTTATTTTATTTATTTAATTCGATCCTTCTCATCTCATCATCCTATGGTGACAATTCTGTTTCTCAATTATTGACATTAAAGGACCGTCTATCGTCCCATCATCATCATCCGTCCTACCGCTATTACTTGGACTCTGGCCTTCTCTCAATCGTGAGAATATAATCTATAAATATCATTACCACCACGCTGGCCCAGTGCACCTTGGTGGATGTCATATGTTCTTGAATTTTTGTTACTCTTGGACATACCGGTTTTCACACGATGTGTTTCTTCACCGTCAAAACAGTGACGGTTAATCGACCCACGTAAAATTACTTGGGGAGTGAGGATAGTGGAAAATAACCACAAAACCATAATAAGTACGCACTATAACTCCCCGGGGTAAGCCAAGTGCTACTATGAAGTAAAAAAACCTCGATAATATTGATATTTTTCCAAATACTCGTAGATTTACTTCATACTAGAATCCAAATTTTAGATATGTCATTTATCGCCATACTCAGAAATAATATTGAAATTCGTGTCCTTATAAAAATGAAAGATGTAATCAAACGCGAGATCTGTGAAGCTATGAGCGCTCAATTAGTCACTTCCATAAAAAATACCCTCAGAAGTGTTTTTTATTTCCTGTTTACATTGATATTTAGATCAATGCTTACTAAGAAATCATTAAAATGATCCACAATTGGCAATTCCAAAGTGTTCTCGCAGAAGTGACGCCACGGAGGTCACCTCTTCAATAAAACGGGTGTCAATATGAAGGTCCTTTCCTACATTGCTTTATGGTAAAAGGTCAAGGTACTGCCTTGCCTTTAGCAATTTCACTTGAAACTTGGTATTCATCTTAATTGGGATATCTTTAATACTCTACCATATAAATTATGGGTCATGACTTATTTACCTACTTACACTTACTTACAGACAATTCAATTCAAATTTGATTCAATATCAATTTTTTTTGTTAAAGTTATTCTAATAAAAAAACATAATTACTTTAATGCTTGTTATTATATACAAGACAAAGATGCATGAAACATTCGGCTTCTGCCGAGTAGCCAACTGGCATACAAGAAATGTAGTAATGTAATCGGTGTAAACCAATAAATGACAAACGTTCTTGAACGTCCCCTGATTTCTTACTGCAACTTCTGGGTGGTTCTTTTTCCGAGCGATGGCACAGATGAGATTTTTATATGTAATTGATTGGCGAGACGAGCATGTCGTTCACTTGATGGTAAACAACACGCCTGCCCATAACAGTTGCAGCGCAGTACCACCGAATTTTGTTTTGCAAAATCTTGCGCGGCACTGCATTGCCCTTATCACCCTGAGATAATAGCTCATCAGTCTCTTAATGGCCAGTAATTTCGCTGGCTACAATGCCCTTCAAACCGGAACACAGTATATGTTTGCACTGTATTGCTTTGCAGAATAACTGTCAAAGCGGTGGCACCTACTCAGATGGCTTCTCGCATACGAGAAACCTACCACAAGTAAAGCAAGACCTACGTAAAGATAATAGTACTAGGGTTGCTAGGGCGATGTAGGTACTACAGCAAGGAGTTTTAAAAATATAATAGTAATTTCAAATACTAAAGTCATTGTGATCATTTAACGTTTGGACTTATTTTACGAACGCAATCCACTGCCGGCGGACTTTGCTATTCAAATTATAGTATTATGTGTTAACAACAGTTTGTTTACTCCAATCGCACAAATAAAGCAATTCTTCTACTTCTATTTATTATTCTATACTTAAATAAATGGTAATTAATTCCTTAATTTGAAACAGTTGTTCTCCTTGGTCGAAACTGGCGGAGTCAAAGGTCAATAAAATTAAAGGGCAATCAAGAGTCAAGACTATAATTCGCAAATAATAATTTTGGGAGTGTCTGAGATCAGGGATTCAGAGAAAATGCCGACAGAGTAAAATTATTTTTTTTATTGGCAATTTGGCATTCGTTTTACGATATCTCGCCTGATGGAAAGCGAAGAATCGGCCAACGATCGAGCACGCTTGTCTAGAGTGAATAGGCATCGCCCATGTGATGCCTATTCACTCTAGACAAGCGACACAACAACGAAAGAGAAGAGACACGAGACTTAAGAGACACAAGTTGTAGCCGTTTGGGAACAAAGACGCTTGCAGAGCGTTCCACTCCTTAGCAGTTCGCATGATAAAGGAATCTGCGAAATGCTTAGTACTTATAGGTGGGATATTAACGACGTGCGGGTGAAACGACTCTCCACGCCTGGAAGACCTTAGGTGAAAAGAAGAAGAAGGGATCAGTTTATGCAGCTTCCGGGCACAGTTTTGCGCCAGCTAAGCGCCTGCTCAGATCCCTAACGATTCAATTCAATCCTTTATTGCATTCCTCAATGTAGGTAGGACACTGTTGGGCACTCAATTTAGAGAAGACTGCTTCTAAGTATAATAATATTACCTACTATATGGTTTACTGAGCTACTAGCTGTTTTATTAGCCCAGTGTCTTACGAAAAGGGATACATTTTCCTCAGCCAAACTAATGCCACACATTAGTAGCATACACCTTATTACATTTTCAACCTTATTTCGTATGGTTAAAGCTGTATTTCTAATGCTATTGACGTGGTAGGTTACAACTGGATGGGCACGTAGGCGTATACATACATTTTCATGATTTTCTTTGCAGTACCGGATATTTGCAGACACATACTTCCGGTAGAATCCTTCCTGCCTGTTACAAGGTTAATAAGCTATTAAAGTTTTCGTCAGTTTGATTCATTATAAATATTTAATAAAACGGCTAAGACTCACGTAGTAGAACTACGTGAAATTTTAATGTAAAATAACATAAATAAGTAGGTAAATAGGTACCTACGCCTGCCTATGGGCTATGCTAATGAGTTGAAACCACAACACGACAGCATCGACAAGCCATTGTTTCAGATATTAATTAAACTCATTAACATAATCCTAAATGAATAATTATGCAGAAATTAACGAAGCGTAGTCGGTTGAAAAAAGTGTTTCTATCCTGTCGGGAACTTAACAGGACATTTTGAAATGAGAACATGCGTAAACACCCGGAATTTATTTTTTGCTTTTAAATAAATCATATCCACTCGTCCCACATTGGAACAGGTTCGGAGCGGGTTACAAATACTCGTGGTTATGTAACGCTCATAATAACTGTATACACAGATAGCTAGCTGGCATACAAACTCCTTTCACTTATCTCTGGTCCTTTTTAATCTGTGCTCGTGCTGGCCGGTTGGACATTGCGCCATAGACTAAAGAAGTTTGTTTTTATGAGCCCTTTGAATCTCTGAATGGACAAATAAAACGTAACGTAATAGCTTGGTACATAAAAATGCTTGGACAGTGTTCTGTAAGCTATTAAAGAGCCATTGTCTATTCATGTTATCTATTTAACAGACGTTTTCATATTTTTTTCCGGTAACATATTTTATTACATACATATTTATGCCTAAAATATTTTTTTGTATTCTATAGTATCCACTTAATTATTACAAAGATGTTACAAAACAACTTGTAGAGCCGAATGGTCCATTGTGCGCGTGGCACATAGTAAAGGCTCACACAACAAACTCACCAGCACAAACACAAGATGTCTTTTAGGTTTCGTACAATTTTTGAAATAATTCATATTGTTAATACAGTCGGAATCTAAACAATATGTAAACCCACATCGCAAAACTTTTTGTAGCAATCAAGAATTTACTTAAATTAATAATTGACAGTATTCGTGATAAACTCCCAAACAAAAGACATCAACGGGGTCTAATCCCGGATGCGCGCGTTGAACTTGTTTCACCGTAAGTATTTTGTATTTTTAAATAAGACTGTTTTATAATGTAGCCCCGCTCTCGCGGCTCAGCCCAAAGGTATTATATTTTAAAATGGGTAGAGTTCCAGCCCTAAAAGTAAAAAAATGGTTTGATTTTGGTGTTTAAAAACATTATGTTACCTCTAAAAACATAGATAGATAAATCAATAGTTAGATCAATAAATTTATAGATAAGGATATATAGATTAGTAAATAGATCATTAGATCGATAGATAGATATGAATAGGGATAGATAGATTAATAAATAGAAAATTATATAGATCGAAAATACATAAATACTACTAAATTAACTTATTTAAAACTAAATTAATAAACTAAGCTACATTATAATAAACTAAGCTAATTTAATAATTAAAGTTAACCTATTTAAATTAAGTTTAATTATAATAAAAAAAAAGTATTTAACCAACATATATGTACATATATATAAGTTAAGGAAAAAATTGTAAATATTTGGTAAGGTAAATAAAAAGGCTAATTATTATTATTATTATTATTACCTCTAAAAACGTTAAAACGACTACGATAGAAAACTGAACATAGTTTAAATTTAATAATTTTATTATAATAATTTTAATTTTACTTATTATGCTCACTAGAAAATTTAAAAGATTCTATTAAGAAATAAAAATCATCTGCAATATATTGAGGATTAGAAAGACGCGACATAACTCGACGCATTAGACCGACCGACGATGGACGGTGCCCAAACGAGTCTTCGTTGGTTTTTTTTATGACTTTGTTCAATATTAGTTGAACCACAGAATACGAGTACTGAGGGACAGAAGCATCACTCCGCAAAGAAATTTAAACAAATAGCGACTCTTGCTATGACGCAATGAAATTCAATTCAACTCGCGTAGCGCTGCATACCTACCAGTCATATTAACCTACAGAGCGCCTCTCTTTCTATCGCATAGCTCTTATCTCTTCTGACGCGGCACGTACTGTAACGACGCGCGACCCGCCGTCGTTGTCCGTCTATGTACTTGTAGCTTCGTACCTACAATACGGAGTGCGCTAGGCCTGGTTGAACGCTTATCTGTCTCTAGTTTCCTTCAATACTTACATCAAGATACGCTTGCTGGATTGTTTCAAACTTATCAGAAACATTTGAATGAAATGCAATTATCTCATAACATTTATATAGAAAGTAATGATCTAATTGTCGTAGATCATCATCAGCCCCTTACTTTCCCAGTATAGAGGCCATAATCCACAACGTTAATCCAGTGCGGGGTAGATATCACATGTCCTTGAACTTTATGATTTTTGTCTATGAAAAGTCGTTTTCTTCGCAATGTTTTCCTTCAACGTTTTTGGAACGAGTTTTGAATCCGCACATATCAAATCAAAATCTTTTCATTCAGTTTTGGCATCACAGACGCATTTATGAACGTCAAATTATCACCATGACTCTACCACCGCATCGGGAAAAGAACCACTACTCAGAAGATGCATAACTTGAGAAAGTCATTGGTGCCGGGCCAGGGGGATTCAAACTCCCGTGCGTCGTCAAATCGAAAGACACAATTATATCCTGGTACCTATGTACTATTAATTATTCTGTTACCTAACTAAGATGCTCTACAGAACCAGTAAATACGAAGACAATTATACCACCAAGACACAGTACCGTAACCTATACCTTTTGCACACTAATTCTTGTCCTGACTTAAAAATCAAACCCGCACTTACGATCATGCTCAACCACTACGCTTTGAGGGGTGCATAGACTTTTCATTGCAACATAAATAGTTGAAACCTGCGTGACGGGCGCGCGTGCTCCGTCCAGCTATTTGTTCCGATCTGGATACCCTTCAGTAGATATTCCGGTATTACCAATTGCAATTGTATACTGGGTCGTGGCCTAGGGCACTGTAATTGTACTGATATATAGTTGCAATTTGAGTTTACTTAAAGTTACGGAACTGAATTAGGTATCAGTTTTTTGTTAAGTTAGAGAGTCTCTATTGATGTCTTTTTTGGCTCTTTTCTCTAGAGCAAACGGAGCACAGAGAAAAGCAGATCCTATTATTCCTATTATCTTATCCTATTAATATTTTAAATGCGTTTGTGGGGATGAATTGATTGATGGATGTATGTTCCTCAATCACGCAAAACTACTAAAAGGATTTTCATAAAATTTGGTATGTAGGTACTTTAGGACCTGGAAAAAGTTATAGGATACTTTTATCCCGGAAGCCGCGGGTGAAACCGTGGGACGCCCCTCGTACTATCTAATATTACGTTTACAAAAAACAATATATTTGATTAATTATAAGATATTTTGATCGAAGGAAATGGGTAGGCTTTTATCTATTCTATCAGAGCATTATATCGTTTCCTCTGCTGAGACATGAGCCTTTTCCATGCGATGATATGGGCCACAATCCACCACGCTGGGTCAGTGAGGCTTGACGTATACCACATTGTCCTCGAGTTTTGAGTAATTATGAGATGCTTTATTTGTTAAACGATTCAAATAACCTGTGTTTAAATTAATATTCATTTCCTTGTTGTTTGCGTTATATTCGTTATATTTGAAACAGCTGGCTTCTCATCGTGACAAATTTTGTGACAGGAAAAAAAGCGCAAATATAATATGGTTTGGCCAGGAATCCAGGTATGACAACAAGCTCCTTGAGTTTTATGTTAAGGCATAGGAACAGACAGAACCAGAACTGTTATTGTCTATTCTTTTGGTATAAAGAGACGCACTACCCGCAGAGTTTATTGGTGCTAACATCTCTAACGGGTGTATTTCCGAAGCACTGGTAGAGTCAGTTTTCGCATTTCTTTTCTGGGCCCGGACTTCAGTTTGAGTATGGAAAAGTGTTGTATATACATACAATCTGATTACTTATATTTCTACCCTACTCTTGTGATTTGTCGTTTGTTATTCTATGCTACTTAACTCAATACACAAATTAAATAATTTGGCGTTTTACTGGAAATGTAGAAATTTAACAGAAAGACATGCTTACCTTTTCTTTCAAAGTCATATTAGACAAATTTTTAATTTGATTTGTTTTATGATTAATGACTTTGACTTTGACGACCCGTGTCCCAGCAGTGGGAAAGTAAGAGGCTGATGATGACGGACTTTTTGAAAACTTTACAAAATGTTTAGAATCTTTGAATAAGACGTCATAGAATGCGAACCAATTCTACCACAGACAATTTTTAAAGCCATACCACACGTATGAGCTTGAACAACTCTTAACAAGCTGCGTTCTGCATACAAACGTTAGTGGCATCACAATGTGAACACCAGAGGTTGTAGTGCTGAGCGCAATAATGATATAACCGCTCCTTGGCTGAGGGTCACAGGTGTCGTGAGGTGGTACCTATATCATGTTAATATCTTAATAAAAATAAAAAGAAGACATTGCATAGACGATCTCTAGATAGGTAGGTACATAAGATTCCGAGAGCTGTTTCATATACATATGTAATTATGTTATATGTAGGTATCATTATATTATTACGTAGGTATAGGTATAATTCTATTCTGGTACTTTGTATTAACGACCTATTGTTGCCATAAAAGTATTCTCTATACTAAATTCGTTTTCAGTTATTTTTATTTGCGAATTTATATTTGTTAAATTTATTATTCTGAGTTTCCATTTATCAATAGATTTTCGTCGATAATAGTAGATAGTCGATAGAGTAGAGTCGATAGTAGTCATGACCCGTGTACCCAGCGCTAGCACCCAATGAGTTTCCGAAACGTAGAAAGCCAAATTACAATATTTTGTTACTATATTTCAAGATATTAAAAAAAATAAGATACTATTTGACTTGCATAATGTGTAATTAACTAATAAACTTAAAAACTAATTAATTACTTAAGAACTAATTGTCTCAGGATGGCCAGCGCAGTGCAGCGCCGCGCAGGATTTTGCAAAACAAAGTCCTGCGTAGTCCTGCCACTGTTTGGGCAGGCGTATTGCTTACCATCAGGCGAACGACCTACTCGTCTCGTCAACCAGTTACATAAAGAAAAAAAATATTTGTTATTTAATAATTTTTTTATGTATTATTGTTTTTTAATACCCAATTAAATATTGACCAATGGACGAGGGAAGGCCCGTGTCCCAGCAGTGGGAACATGATGGGTTGATGATGATGAATGCGTCATAGAGATGTCGTTTATTAATGAAGGAATCGACGTGATTTCAAAGCAATGAATCGCCAAGTTGTCATAGTGAATTGGGGCCCAGAAGGTAAATAATAATTAAATATTACCTACGCAAACGTCAAGTTTGCACATTGTGCATACTAAACTACTAGGACAAGATAATTATAAACATAACAATGACCCGTGGCCTCAATCAATATACGAAGTAATGGTTTGATCAATGAATGTCTAGAAGGTAATTCGCGATATGACCACCGACGCACAGAATACCTAAAAATACCACATAATAGTAAGGGACAGAAGCATCACTCCGCAAAGAAATTTAAACAAATAGCGACTCTTGCTATGACGCAATAAAATTCAATTCAGCTCGCGTAGCGCTGCATACCTACCAGTCATATTAACCTACAGAGCGCCTCTCTTTCTATCTCGTAGCTCTTATTTCTTCACGTGCGACCCACCGTCGATGTCCAGCTATGTACTTGTAGCTTCGTACCTACAGTGCGGAGTGCGCTAGGTCTGATAAAACTAAATAACCGAGGGCTTCGATTCTGGACATCCAATTCACGTTTATGCTGTTGCATGTTTTTTATGGAACTGAGTGATGAGACGAGCAAGTCGTTCGCCTGATGTTAAGCGCCACGCCTGCCTTTAACAGCAAGTCTTTTAATACCATAAATAGCACTGCGTAGGATTGCATTGCGCTCATTACCCCGAGACATCAGATATTAAGTCTAATGCCTTGTAATTTCCCTGGCTGCAATGCCCTTCAAACCGGAATACAGTAATGCACTACTGCTTGGCGGCAGAATAACTGGCAAAGCTTTACACCTACCTAATTTTGCAAAAGAAAGAAATAAAAGGAAATGAGGACGGCAACTTCCTGTACCGTATTGCGAGGCATTGCAATTCACCGGATGGATTGTAATCGCCGGTGGTTATAGGAATGTTTGGGTGATGATGATGGTGACGAAAATGATGAAGATGATGAGGTAGCTGTGGACACTACTTTACAAGGCGAGGTTTGTACAATAATGATCAAATAAGCACTTCCGTTCCTATTACTAAGGCGATAAAGTTTAATTTCGTCCACCACTAGACTATTATGTACCAATGATTTGTGTACCTACTGATGAGTTACTTACGCGCACAGAATTATTAGTAGGTAAGCTAATATTGCAAATATTTGAACTGCTCATTAGCTCATCATAGCTAATGACGACTTATATCATGTCTGCGATTATATTTTATCTAATTTAATAATATTATTACTTCTTTATTTCAGGTAACTTAAGAAAACAATAGTTACATTAGTGACTAAAGTAATTCTAAGACCCATATTATATATACCTTACAGACTAACATACATATTATAATATTAAAAACTATTTTTATGAAGCTACAACAGGGAATTGTTTTCGCCTACATTCCCTGTACCGGCGATAGACTGCAGGCCAGAATTATTTATTAGATTATTTTATTATGTAGAAACTTACATTGTAATCAAAATGACAGAACTAGGAACTTATAAACTTTTTTGTGTTGGCTACACTCGCGTCAATTTAAAAAAATCTACATTTATCTTTGATGTGATTTAAATTTTTATTAAAACGTATCTATACGTACATCCGTAGGTAGTTCATATAATCACAGAATACTAAGCGACAGAAGCATCACTCTAAGTTTTAGGCAAGGTATACCTAAGTGTCTATTTATTCAAGTACATACCCTACATACTAATCAACTACGTCGAATGCTCAAATAAAATAGTAAGTACCAAAAGCCATCGTAAACAGTTTTTTACTGTTTAGATCCAGGAAGTTGCCATTAAGCTGCCCTTTAATACTTTGTTAGCCATTAAATTATTTTAATTGACTATTAAAATATAATATATAAATAAAAACGCGTAAGCTAAACATACAAACAATAGTATACAAAAATAGTTTCTTCAAAATGTTCAGTCAACCATTGATACAAATCTGTTTTTTCTTAACAAAATAGAAACGAGTTATGCGTACTCAAAAATAAGGGAAACAAAATATTTTTCTACATTCAAAGTGCGTCGAGTACGGTAGACCTAGGCATCCATATCCGGAACTCCGGCGCACACTATAGAGAACCCAGCGAGTCATCGCACACAGACAGCCACAGCTGGGTCACTTTCTCCTTACAACCTTGATTTCTTACCGCGTACGTTAACACTAAAACGTCAAAACGATGACATTTTCGTCACTTCAATGACTAAAAACTTTTACTTTCCACCATACGAAGAAATGCGCTTTCAGTTCACCCTTTTCCCCTTCATTTCATAACGCGCTGCGCTTATATAAAATTTTATTGCTCACGGAAACTTGCATAATGTTTGTGTTCAATTTCATTCATTTCTTTCGATTACAAATATCCAATAAAACTTACCAAGTAGTTATTATATCCGAAGCGAAATGTGTTAAATAAAAAGTCACAGTCACACACTTTTTATATATTTATTATTGTCACTGGCACTAGAAAAGGGCGCGGAATTGCGCCTCCCACCAACACTAAAACCGTCTTCGAAAAAAAATTATTTCTTTTTTAAAGACGAGTCGGTTAGCCACGTTGTTCGCGGACAGTGGCCACGCCGGTTGTGTTAAGTCCGCGACTCGTCTTGTTTACATTGCAGAGAAGCACCGTGAATAGCCGATCGCAGGTAAAAGTTGTCGATATATAACATTTCCGCGTTCTTAGGGTGGCACCTCGAAACGGCTGCTTAATACCCAACTATATCTGCGTTTACCAATAACCGTGTAGTGTTGGAAACCAGTCTTGGTTTTGGGAAGACTTAAGGCAAATGCCAGGAAAACTTGCTTGGAACAGGAGAAAGCGAGGAATTCAACTGAACAACTAACATACCTACTCACGCGTATCGGTAGGTTTGAGCTATGTATCAAATACCCACATATTTTTTGTAATTTTTCCTTTCGACACGTTTTTTCTGTGGTGCCAATAAAAACGTATTAAAATAAAATATATTTTTTTTATTTGCTTTTATTAAAATAATAAAGTAAAATCAAAGACGCCCTAGCTTAATATTGTGCTTCCTTGATTCGCATCTTTAAATTTATAATATGGGCTTTCACCAATTACCGGGTACTTTTTCCCTTCCTCTTTCCGAATGCGTGAGTGAATCTGTCTATTGAAAATTAAATATAACATTTTTGCGTTTATATTTGAATAATCTACATTTGACCACCATCTCTTAATAACATGAATAATAAATGTAAGCTACAGTCATGTAGGTACGTACCTATAGATAGAATAAAGACTAAAGCAATACCTACTCAATAGGTTGGATATTCACAAACCAACGTAAAGTATACCTATCACTAATAATTATTACCAAAATATAATTTTTAAGATGATATACCTAATTAATACCTTATACAAATACATACCTAGTGTAAGATGTCTGAATAGACATTCATTTCAATCTCATACACCACTGCGGGTTCGATTCCCGCGAGGGGCAAATGTTTGTGCACAGAAAAAAAAGCGCAATCATTTTTTTCGTGTCTGGGTGTTGTGGAACCATGGTCCTCATAGTTTCTGGTTCCCTAGATACAGGGAAACCTACTTAGTGATGAGGATCTATGTATGTGATCGTTGGGCATAATTAATTTATTTTACACCTAAATTGCCTTTTTAACCTAGGTTTTAGATCTCCCTGCTGCGTCTAATTGAATATGTTACATACAGCATACCGTAATGCAACATAAATATTAGACTCAAAGTTTGAAATAAAGATAGGCTAACTGGTAATAATAATCTTGAACCTAGAAACCACGTATACAATTATACATACCTAATCGTTTTTCCGTCTCTACTGCACTGGAACTGCGCAACACCTCTTAATGTGGATTAAATGTCATTAATGTTTATTACATGGCAGAAATAATAATTGATTCAACCTACATACATAATGACGTCATCGTCAGCCTATCGCAGTCTACTGCGGGTATACTCGTAGGCTTAGCACTTGAGGTGCTAGTCTGCCATTTTTTCCTTGGAACCGAACACAACTTTCTACTGCATGCCGGGGGATGATTACAAGAAGAAAACGCGTCGTACTTTCGTAGTACTGCACTATACTTAAGAACGTTACGACAAATAATGAAAATATCAGAAAGTTTTATGGTCTGGCTGAGCACGATCCCCAGCTTTTCTCATCAAGTTGCTGCCGCCATTATTGCTCCACCTAACTCAAGGGTGCCTTACCAAAAGATAAAGATAAATAAAGGTAAATTTATTTGAATTTCAACAAACATCCCATAGATACATTCAGAAGTGATCAACACAAGTTTTTATTCCTGGTTGGACAACATTGGTGCACACTATCGTCTAAAAATATTGTCTCTTTATATCATACGGTTGTCTGGAAGAGATCGCTGTTCAGCGATAAGACCGCCTATTGTACTTATCATAAGAAAGTATGTTAAAAATGCAATTCCTTCTTAAGAGCAATAAAGTGTTTTCTCCAGCGTTACAGCGAGCGTCAGTTAGGTATTTCATCGGATCGGCCCGCAATCTCGCTTGTTTTACTATTGGTCATCATTCAATCAGCACCTTGCTTCACCTGACCACGCGTGGCCACATGTCTCTCACAACTTTAAGAGTTCTACACCTATTTTTCAGTAACCTTTAGTTCTTCATCACTTAATAGCTAACAAATAATAGACCTGGGGTCCAAGAACCTATAAACTAAACATATCTCCTTTGGTTCGCGTAAAGACCGTGATTAAAAAGGATGCCTATGTAGTATGTTGTTTACTGTACGGAATAGGTTTAAGAAAGAAGACTGTATTTCAAGAATCAGAAGGATCATATATCTAGATCCTGGGCCCTAACTAGGATTCCCTGTATCTAGGGAACCAGGAACTATGAGGACCATGGTCCTTCTTCACCCAGACGCGAAAGAAATGCTTACGGTTTTTTTTCTGTGCACGAACATTTGTCCAGTCGCCGTCGCGGTAATCGAACCCGCAACCTCAGTCACTATACCACAGAGGCTGCTAGATTTTTTTTTACGCCTAATATGTTTGGCCACTATCTCGCCTGATGTAAAGCGATGATGTGGCCTAAGATGGAGCACATAGATCTAGAGAGAGACGGCAGTTGAGCGGCTGCTCAGACCCCGATGGTTCACCGAACATCATCCCGAAACACGACTAGGGCGCTTGACGGCATGGCTTTGTTCGGTGGGTGGTATTACAACCACGGCCAGAGCCTACCACTCCAAAGCAAGATTGTATCAAGGAAAGTCCCAATTACAGCAAACTACGATAATATAGGTACGTACTCTTACAATGCCAGGCCAGTCTCGTCCAGCATTCGCATCACTAGCCACATTAGTGGTGCGCCAGTGGTGCAACCGTCCGGTCGGTCGGTGCCGTGTTGCAATGCAATACGGCAAACGGCAAACACAGCCGTAATCCGTATTGCAAGACTGAGATAACACTACGTACTGGTTTGTAGTATGGCCACTATATACAACCTACATAAAACTGCATGCCATGATAATAGCCTTACTAAATACATACAAACTCTTTTCTAATCTGCTCCTGTAACTTTTTTAACTATGTCCTGCGATATCGGTCAATCTCGATCCGATTCGTATAATTTAGGTGTCTTCAAGTCTCGAGTGAATCGGTATCTTCTAGGCAAGCATGATCCATCGTCGACCGCGTCGTCACTTTCCATTAGGTGAGACTGCGGTCAAATGCTAGCCTACCATGTAATAAAAAACCAATTGTAAAAGTTTGTACTATGAGAGTTTTTGTGAGTTTGAATCATTATAAATCATTGACATATATCATGCAGTACACGTACCTATACCTGCACAGGCGCTACTTATTGTATGATCTAGGAAAAACTAAAGTAAGTTTTGGAATGAGTATGAAGAAAATTCATTTCTTTCCATGGCATATGTAGCTATCTTTTTTATGGAACTGAGTGACGAGCAAGTCGTTCGCCTGATGGCAAGCGCCACGTCTGACCATAAAAATTGCAGTGCCACCCAAAACTTTTAATATCATAAAAAGCACTGCATTGCGTTCATCGCCCCGAGACAGATATTCGATTCGATTTTCGAGTCAGATAATAAATCTCATATGCCCAGTAAGTTCGCTGGCTACAATGCCCTTCAAACTGGAACACAGTAATGCTTGTGCAATACTGCTTGGCGACAGAATAACTGGCAAAGCTGCTACCTACCCAGATGGCCTCCCGCATACGAGAAACCTACCACGAGTATCTATGAGCTATAGTAAGAGTATCATGATATCTGCTCCTTCCTTACTGTAACGTTCATGTATTGTGACGTGACTGTGCGGGTAGAGATCAACCTGTACTCTGTAATTGCACGTATCAAGCGATATAATTTTGTCGTTCACGCATATGAAAATGTACCAACTGGACGTTGGACTGCGGTTTCATTGACTATCACGTGTTTGGCTTACAAATGCAGAGTAAACGAGGTCTTGGCATAAGGATAAACATTAACTTTAGGACTGGATAACAAAAGCTTTGCTTCGGCTGGATTGTATCTACCTCTGTACCACGTTGGTAAATTAAGTTCATGGTCTGCGAATAAGCTTAATACTAATTATCACCTCGGGCTTCGTCGTAACCGGGTAAAACAGTTCCGTTTTCTATAGGTAAATATAAAATATACTTACGAGCAAACAAACGGGCACCTGGTTGCGTTCAGATCAAAAGTGAATAGATACTTACTAGGCAAGCGTACTTCATCTTGGACCACATCGTTGCTTCCCATCAGGTGAGATCGTGGTCAAACGTTGGCCTAGACATATTATGTAAAAAAAAACGGGCACTCTGCATTACCCGTTTTCGGTGTATCATGCATTGCTATTTTAAGTATGTAGGCGCTGAAAGCGCTGACTTAAAATAGATCATCATTTTTTTCCATCAAAAATGTATGTATGTATGTATGTACATTTTTATTCATTTAATTTATAATTCTTGTCTTTTAAAATTGTCTTTGCTTGTACATTTTTGGCGGGAAATAAAACGTAATAGTTCGATTTTGTTTTATTTTTCAAACAAGTGTTATTTCGAATGATCATGTGTAATATCGGTGGAATATTAACCATTATGTGTTCGTAAACGTGCACGAGTGTAGGCAAATGAAACAAAATAGAGAAAACATTGCTTTTTATGTTCTCCCAAAAAGTCCATGGAAAGCTTGAATAAAGTTCCACCACTTTATTGAAGCACTAGGAGAGGGTCCGGCTTATTGCTGATGACCCTTATTCTCAACAAAAGTATAGTAAATGGAATATTAAACTATCGAATAAAAACTACGTAAGACATGGCGACATCCCAGAGACTTTAGCCTGCCCTAAAGAGCGAACTTAAAAAAAAAACAAAAAAGAACCAAAACAAAAAAATTATTTAGTAAGTAATGATGTTGTCGAAAATCCAGAGGAACGGAACGTTTACAAAAAATACTGTCAACTCAACTGTCAATGTCAATATTATGATTGTCAAATTTTGAGGTTATGTTTATTTAAATCTAAAATCACCTGAATGTCCTGAATTTAATTTGAGTAAATCTAGCAGTACATTATCATGGCGCTGCTTAAAACATTTATGATACGACAAATATGTACGTAACAGAAGTCGACAAGTCACCTCACTCATACTTTTGTCAGTTCTAATGGTTCATTTTCTTTGCAGATAACACACATCGAGCGATAACTTCATCAATAAGACTGGCCAACACAGGCACAGTGAGCGCACAAGACGACGCGCCCGTCGAAATCGAAAACCCTTTCAAAAAGGAAAAGAAACAATGCATACTATGCAAGATGAATATAACCCCTGACTACAAGAACTACAGACTTCTGTCACAATTCCAGAGTCCCTACACGGGAAGAATCTACGGCCGTCACATCACCGGCCTTTGTAAAGAGAAACAGGCGTTAGTAGAACAAGAAATAAGTAAAGCTCAGAATTGTGCATTCATGCCCTATGTGTACAAAGACAAACAATTCTTGAAGGACCCCAGGTTGTTCGACCCAGAAAACCCTATTAGATCACATAGATTTTAGCTTTCAATGTTGTAGTGAGTCATTTTAAGATTGCAAATGTTACAGTTAACAATAAATTAGTGTTACTTTCAAATGGTTTTTATTGTCATGAAATATAGCCTGGATTCATTGACTCAATGGGATGATTGAATCAATTTAGGAGACAGTTCTAATGAGCTTAAACCACAATGAGAACCTACTAGTTGTGTGACTGCACCCTAGATTTCTCAAAATATGCACTATGACACAAACAGATATGTTGCTCTCAAAACATACTGGGTATATGTTACAAGGTGCATACAAAAGTAAAATCAAGTAAAACAGAACAAACTTTAATCATCAACTATGTAGGTAATATCCAAACTTCAGTTCATAAAATAAATCTAATCTTTAACATTGGCTAAAATAATGTTCTCATCATCAGGTGTAACAAAACTATCATTGTCTGAATCATAACCAACTAATGACGCCGGTATCTTCAATGTCTGAAGTATCTCCGAGTAGTCCATGTGTTGTTTATCAGGAAACTTGCTTTTCATAAGATCCATCAATTCCATGAGAGCATCTTGACAGCCTTTCTGCCATTTCTTGATTAAATCCCTCAATTCTTTAGTATCTTCAGTCATAGCTCTGGCCAGAAGCAATTTTTTCTTTGTTTCAATTCTAGCTCTCAAATCGTCTATATCTTTTTGGGTAATAGATCCAGTGGACTTAGCTTTTTGAGGTTTTATAACTTTGTTGTAACTCTTTCTTATTAGAATGGTTCGTTTTGTTTCAAAGAAATCGTCATCATCCTCTGAGCTTTGAGAATTAGGTTTATGTACTTCAACATTTGCTACCTTTGGAACATGTTTATTTTTCGTAGATTGCAAGGACTTACATTTTGGTTTTGAATTTAGGGATTTACCATCAGATTTACTGATTCTAGTTTTATTCATCATAAAATCATCATTTTCATTTATTGATTTCACCTCTATAGTCTTAGTTGTAGGTCCTTTATTGAATTTAATCAACGGCACATCATCAGAATCTGAATCAAATAATGTCTGTGATACTTTGTCTTTTGGTTTTTCTGTATTTTCAGTAAGTTCTTCCTTGGTCTTTGGTTTTTGTATGTCTTTCAATTCATTCTTGAATATTTTCTTCTGAATAACAACTGTACATTCTTTTGTAAGAGTGTTGGGACACTTTTCTTTCGTTTCTTTCTGTGCACTATTATTCTTTGTCTTATTATTGCTTTTATTGTCTTCTGTCGTAAGATGATGGTCTGAATTCTCTTTTTCAAAATCAATAGCTGGAGTTTCTTTCGATAAGGACTTGGAAGGAGAGCTTTTTTTCTTGCTTTTACTTCTCGACTTTAAGCGCACTGGTGTTGAAACTTTAACCTCTTCATTAGATATATTTTGTATATTTTTCTCAACTGTATGTTCACATTGAATTTCAGTCAAAGTTTTGTCGTCAGCTGCTGAAATTGTTGTTTCTGGTAGTTCATTTTCCTCCGCGCTTTTATTAATAGAAGTTAATAAAGTTTTTGACTTTTTTCGACGCGGCAATTCGACATTCCTAGTGGGAGTTTTTATGACTTCAGAAGTGTCACACTCATCATTTTGCGGTGTTTGAGGAGTTTCTTCCAAAGATTCTTTCCTTTTTCTCGTCTCTACATTCTCTAATTTCACTTCGGTGTTAGAGGATAGTGGCGATTGAAAGGGCAAAGCCCCACTTTTTCTAATTTTACGAGACAGACCAATTCTTCTGCAGGGGGTAAGAAGTGATTTGCTTATACCGCCTGGTGTCTTCGGAGAATCAATTTTCGAGGACTTTATTGTTGACGCGTTTTTCATGGTCGAATAATTGCACTAAAAATGTGAAAGCTGGGTAAATATATCTTTTTGGGAATGTTTACGTTCTGTCAAAACAATCTCGTTCCCGCCAATCCCGCCATTGAAAATTGTTCATCTTCATTCATGATATGAATCTCTATGATTCGGGGCAGTAAAAATATAAAAAAAAAATACTCCATATTTTTTTTTTAATATTTTTACTGGCCGGTACTCTAATCTCTTTGGACCCGTCACCAATCACACCCATAGATAACTACTCCAATACTGGCAAATGCACAACGTGCGACGCCAAACACCTCATAAAGAGGAAATAAAAAAAAACTACTCCAATGTCAATGTCATCAATCGCTACATGTCACTGTCACTTTCAGTTAATCGTTCATCGGCCATCGTGATCGTTTCGCACAGACTTGGGTTTCCGTTCATTCAGAAATCATCCACCAGTGTCGTGGTATTTTTGAATCGAGTAATAAATAATTACAACCAAACGAACGCAATTAATAACTCCAGGTCATCGGGCTGCAATCCTCACGTGTCAGCAGAGCTAACAAGTGATAATCTGTTCAGTAGTTGTAAATAAAAACATTACATAATGCCGCTGTTGAGACTGACTTCAGGCACCTTCGGGCAGCTACGTACTTTTGCTACGTCAGCGACTCTCGGGAAGCGTATGAAGACCTTCGCTGTGTATCGATGGAACCCCGACGAGCCCGACAAGAAGCCCTACACGCAGAACTTCGAGGTGGACCTCGACGACTGCGCTCCGATGGTTCTTGACGCTCTGCTGAAGATCAAGAACGAAATCGACCCGACTCTAACCTTCCGGCGCTCGTGCCGCGAGGGAGTATGCGGCTCCTGCGCTATGAATATCGACGGAGTGAACACCCTGGCCTGCATCAGTCATATCGACACGAATACGTCGAAACCTTCAAAGATTTATCCTCTACCTCATATGTACGTCGTGAAAGACCTGGTACCAGATCTGACTAACTTCTACAATCAGTACCAATCCATTGAACCCTGGCTGCAGCGTGATAAGGAGCCTGTTAAGGGTAAGGAGACTCAACTTCTTCAAGATGTCGAGGACCGTGCTAAGCTGGACGGTCTGTATGAGTGCGTACTGTGCGCCTGCTGCTCCACTAGCTGTCCGTCATACTGGTGGAATGGAGACAAGTATCTTGGCCCGGCTGTCCTCATGCAGGCTTACAGATGGATCATTGACTCACGAGATGATGCAACAGAGAAACGCTTGTCGAAGTTGAAAGATACATACTCTGTTTATCGTTGCCATACCATCATGAATTGCACTAGGACATGCCCCAAGGGCTTAAACCCTGGTCGAGCTATTGCACAAATTAAAACCCTTTTATCTGGTATTGTTAAGAAGCAGGCACCAATAATGGACCCAGCTGGTCTGGAGAAATCCTCTGCAAGGAATTAAGCTATGTGACAATACATTTTACATCTCAAGGATTTTTTGAGACAACTGTTTCTTCTAATCTCTGGGTTCAATTTCAAAAATCTATAAACTTTGATAATCAATTTTTAAAATAGTGCCAATAGCTTATCAATTATAAAATAAACATTTAATGTTTAAAACTATCAGCTGATGTTTACTTCATACCAAATTCTTGAGATGTGAAAAATCTGTAGAAAATGTAACACTATTCAAGGAATGCTACCCTACAAACAGCCGTTGTTTTGTACTTAATATAAGATTCAAGTGAGATTAGCATTATAATCTTGCACATAGAATCATAATTACAAACAGAAAATATCTAATAGAGAAATGTTATTTTGTAGCATTTAGCATAGATTTAAGACACTTTTTTGTTCAACATACACCCTGTAAACCTGACTTTAAAAGACAAGCATGCTTGAATGTTTTCTGTTTGACTAAAAGTTTTATTTTTGTATATTTGTTATTCGATTATATTATACGTAATTGTTGAGATCTTAAAAAAATCAGTAATATAAAATGTTCAATTATTTTTTATTGTGTCAAGACTCAACTTAGAACATACGACCTTCAGTGATATAAAATAAAGTATGTAGACCATTTTTAATTTATCTGATCACTAGTGTACATAGCCTAAATAAAGGGTTTACCTAAAGTTATCAATGGATGGATTTCAGAAGATATTGTTTGTCTATTTGACATAGAGATTTTGCTTAATCATAAAATTAACTATTGACATTTCTTAAGTATTATTTCGAATATAAAGTATTTTCATCTCATTTTTAAATTATTGACTTGATGTATTTATTTTTCATTTCATTTTTGACATGACTTTTTGAAAATGTATTGAAGCATGTACAGTTGTTTAAATAAAGGTAAATTATATGAAATTGATTTTCATTTCAGAACATCTTTTTTCCTGTGTTGGAGATAATAATAATAAAATGTTTATTTCAAGCCACATATACACATCATACAGTTTAAGTTTTTTTAACTTAAAAATCAGAAATAGGTATATTGTTTCATGTATAAAAAACATGTTCTCCATCTTTTACTATATGTCTAAATTATCAAAACATCAGGCAAGATATGTATCAGATAGGTACATATACTTAGATCTAAAAGCGACAAATAAATTCTACTAACATTATAAATACGAAAGTGTGTGCGGGATGTTGATGTTTGTTACTCAATCACAACAAAACTACTTTAACAAATTTTAAAGGTAGGTCTTTGGCTGGAATAGGACTTATGATACACCTGAAAAATTAACCACACGGGGCGTAGTAGTTATAGCAAGCCTAGCGCACTCCGCACTGTAGGTACGAAGCTACAAGTACAAAGCCGGACACGTTTTAAGTTCAGTAACTCAGTAGGTAACCCATTGGACCAAATATACAAGAGGACTGTCAATCTCCATACAAAAAAGCGTACCTTCTAAAAAAGCTCAAAATCCGAGCAATTTCTAGATGGCGCTGACCTTCAGCCTGGAAATAGTCGAATCGGCAATTAACGCCTTGTATATTTGGTCCATGGCACTATCAAATGTTATCAGATAGGCAAAGATGGAAAAGTTCAACATTCATCACAAGTCTATCTGTGTCCTATCTATCATAGGTAGCTCATTATGTCAAAGAAGTGTTGTGTCGTTATCGATTTCATAATGGGACTTGTTATACATGTCCAGTGGCGTAGTTACCTGAGGGCTAGATGGGGCAGTGCCCCGGGGCCCTCAATCCCAAGGGGCCCCTCGGACTCTGGCTTACAAACTATAAATTGAACAAGTGAAAATTTCTCCCACATTCCGAATATAAATAAACCAGAGTTCGAACGCGACGAATACGAAACAAACTATTTTAATATATAATAATTTGTTTATTCATTTAGAAATGTTGGTACAAAAAAAACTTAATATCGCACTCGGAAACTTATTGTAAGGTTTACAAATAGGATAGGAATAATAATTAAGCTATTTAAGGTCCACTAGTTCCCACACTAGGATTCCCTGTGTCGTGGGACACTAGTCTCTTCCGTAAAACATTTTAATTAGTCTATAGGGATCTATATTCATAGTTAGGAACATAACTAAATAAATGTGAGCTAACACAATAGGTTCAGATATGTCTTTCAACTTAGAAGTAGCTATTTAAGTTTATGGTTGTCCTGGGTTCCTAAAACTATTACTAGGTGCGTATAATAGTACGAGTATTATATCTACATAACTACCTTGTTCTATGCGTCCAAATTCAAACTCAAAAAATAAAAATAATAAGCTCGGCAAACATCCCGACACGTACAACAGCAGTGGTAGGTGGGTATTTTAAATAGACAAGGGAGGTTTAAAGTGAGTAAATAAGCGAGAAAGCATGAATCGCTACTTATACTTCTATTTTTTTATCCTTCCCACTTGTAGGTACACAGACGGTTCCACTGCTGTTACATATCAACTCACTTCAACAACAGAAACATAGTTTTGTGTTGTCCCACCATTTTAAATAGTTTATTTGGGGCCCTAGTTTATGTTTTGCCCCAGGGCCTTTGGTTACCTTGCTACGCCACTGTACATATCACTATAATAGAGATTATATAGTTGACCGGTTTGGCCCAAGTAGGTAGCTATAAGTGATAGATAGCATTAATTTCTAATTAAGTGCCTACCTACGCGCAATGTGCATCGCAGTGTATTTTATGGTATTAAGTTCTGGGTGGCGCTGCAATTGTTTTGGGCAGGCGTGGCGCTTACCATCAAGCGAACGATTTGCTCGTCTCATCAATCAGTTACATAAAATCGGCGCGGAGAGTCACACAAAAAATTGTGCACATAAATAGCACGGATGTTCAAATCAGACGTCCTTGGGTTTCCCGTTTATCACATGAATGCCATCAATACAATAGTCACAGTCGCGAACATTTTCTTGGCAGAAGCACAAGTCACAACAGAGGGGTAAGAGGGTGTCTGTTCGCAGATTATAGTTACTACGTACTCAACTACTAACTAATTCACCACATCTCACACACTTGTACCTACTAAGAATACTAAGGGACAGAAGCATCACTCCGCAAAGAAATTTAAACAAAGAGCAACTCTTGCTATGACGCAATAAAATTCAATTCAGCTCGCGTAGCGCTGCATACCTACCAGTCAATTCTCATTCTAAGAATTTGTCATTATTATATTTTGAACCAGTTTGCCGTTTGTTTATTCAGTAAGTATAATCAGGTAAAAAAAAAGTATGAAAACTCCTTTAACTTTATTCTTTTTCGTTTTCACAGTGAATAAAGTTGTCTTAAATTAAAATACAATAAATATTTTATGATACTTTATTCTATTCAATCATAACGTGTTTTGAAGCCGAGATAACAAAACAATCATCATTATTTACATTGTTATAACACTATCAGTACGATAAATATTATTATAATACAAAAAAAATCACATCTATTATTAAATAAAACTTAGGAAAAATATTTGGTTACACATCATACTGGCCGATTTTTCAAATCTCAGATAATTTCGCAATCAAGAAGTCGAATCAAAGCCGAGAAAGATTCTATAAAACATTACGAGACCCAAAAAATACGGTAGATAGGACAAATTTAATAAATAACCGAACAGATTGGTATCTTTAGACAAATAACACGAACCACATAAAAATAATTTGAGAATCCGCGGTTCTCAATATTTTCAGTACGAACAGTAAATTATTTTTTGTTAAATAGCTCCTCTATTATACTATATATATATATATATTATAGTATTTTGATAAATCAGCAAAAACCACCACAATATATCAACTTTCAAGCGAATCCTGATATCTCAAATTTTGCCAAGCGCTTTCGAACCTTCTTTACACAGTAGAAAAGTGCAAAACGTATTTAAAGTCCAGCACCTATCTCGCCTTAAACGTTAAGTCAAATTAATGTTGTCCTTTTCTCACATGTTGAATGCTACATACGTGTATCTCGCTTGCACAAGTGTGAAGTTATTCTTGTCTAAATCTGACCATTTAATCAAGAATCGAAAAATCAACCATAGGTATAGGATACCTATGGTTGATTTATCGATTCTTAATTGATTGCCATTGACTTAACATTAGAAATATTTAACGGATTTTCTTCTGATTTTTTTCTTTTAACTGATTGAATTCACAACCTACTAAATATTTTATTGCTTAACCAATTTTCATAAAAGGCACGCGGAACATAAATGTATATTGCCATAAGAATTTTCTGCTATCTAAAGTTAATACGAGACCTTGCTTCCTATCCACTAAATAGTTTAAATTATCTATCTATAACCTAAGTGATGCTGAATTTAATATTTTTACCATAATTATTTGTGGCAGCAGCCACTTTGTTTTTTTCACAAATCAAAGGGCTTAATTCCTATATTATTATAGATTTCCATAACTTCTGTAGGCATTTCTCAATAGGCAGTGACGGCTTAAACCACACTTATTTAAGAAATTAAAAAGAAAACTAAAGTTATGGTAAACCACTTTTCAGCTACATATTTATTTATCAATAATTATTATATTAAATTATAACAACAATGTTAAACTATGACTAAAGTATAACAGGCATAGAGAGACAAATATATACAAAAAACTTATTCACTAACTCTATAGCTTTTTTTTTATCTTACTATATTATTATATTGATGGTACACTAAATTATATCATTAAATCTTTATAGTAATGTTTTAAACAATCGACATTGAACAATTTTATATCACTTATACAATAATTAATTTTTAGAAAAAAACAAAAACCGACTTCAATGTATCTTTGAAGTCCAAGGTCACATATCGATGAAAGTTATATGGGACCACTTCGTAGCTATACTAAACCCAACGCAAAAAGAATTTTTCAAATCGGTTCATTAATGACGGAGTTCTGAGGTAACATAAAAAAAAAACAAAAAAAAACATACAATTGAACAGAGAACCTCCTCCTTTTTTGAAGTCGGTTAAAAAGTACATATAAATATCAATCACACTTTGATTTAGTACAATTAACCACAAAAGTCCTTGAACATTTAACATTTGTCATACACAACTCAAATATGGAGATCTTATGTTATTTTCATATGAAAACTTACAGCTAAGTACAATATTAAGTAAAGGCTTATGTTTAACTAACCAAATCTAGAAAATGTAGCAGCAAAAAATCACTTTATATTGCCAAAAATATTAAATGATCACCAAAGTAGGCTCCACCAGAAGTCTCGCTCGTCACCCCTTCATGTCGCTTCCCCTACTTGACCTTCGCTCCGTTGCGGAAGTCACCGGCTCGCTTTGCTCGCCATATTTCGCTCCACTCGGCCTCGTAGGCTCGCTTCATTCACCTCCTGCGCGAGCATCTGGCTCCGCGCTTTTTTTTTATGTTAGCGTTTTTTTATGTAACTCAGTTACGAAACGAGTTGGTCGTTTGCCTGATGGTAAGCAATACGCCAGCCCATAACAATAACAGCACCACCCATAACTTTGTTTTGCAAAATCCTGCGCGGCGCTGTACTGCACTCGTCACCCTATTATCCGTAACCGTACCCGTTCCGTGCTCGTTACCCGTATTTTTATATACACTGGGGGTCAGAGCTACTTGGACCACGGAAATCTGAGGTGCGGCAATTCGATTTGGTGGTCATTTACTAAATTTGATGTACCGATACAATTTTTTATAGAGTGTATGGGATCTCAAAGATTTTTTGGATGGTCATTTTTTTTTCTTTAAGTAAATACAAGTACAATAAAAGCCCAAAAGTTTTCACAAGTATAAAATAACAATATTAATATTGTGTAAAATGTATATGAAAAACGTCAATCTTCAGCAACTTTTGTTCTTAATTCAAAAATATAAAATATCTCTGATCATTTCACAACATGACAAACCTAAGTGAACTACATGATGATTGAAGTTTTTACGGTTTACATGAAACTTTAAACTAAGTGATTTTCCTAGCTTCTCAGGGATGGACGTATAATATATTTTATTGCTTTTATCAGGCCTAGCGCACTCCGCACTGTAGGTACGAAGCTACAAGTACATAGCCGGACACCGACGGCGGGTCGCGCGTCGTTACACGTGCCGCGTCAGAAGAGATAAGAGCGGCGCGATAGAAAGAGAGGCGCTCTGTAGGTTAATATGACTGGTAGGTATGCAGCGCTACGCGAGCTGAATTGAATTTTATTGCGTCATAGCAAGAGTCGCAATTTGTTTAAATTTCTTTGCGGGGTGATGCTTCTGTCATTTAGTATTCTGTGCTTTTACTATATCTTTGCGCTCACTCTCTATATCTCTCTCTCTCTCCCTCTGAGTATTCTCAACTCACCATTGAACATATTACACTTGAATATTGCATTAGTCCGATGACTTTGAACATTTTTCTTTACAAATTTAATATTATAATGAAACAAGAATCAGAATGAATGATGACATTTTATTGAAGCGTCCCTGTCGACGTGATGACAAGACCGATGATAATGACGGGAATAATAAGTCGTTTTCTTTGTGGAACTTAAGTGAAGAGTCTAGCAAGTCATTCGCCTGATGGTAAGCGCCACGCCTGCACATAACAATTGCATTGTCAACCAGAACTTTGAACACCATAAAAAGCACTGCGTACCTTGAAACATAGTGTCAAGCTATAAGCTGTCGAGGGCTAGAGACTTCAATATGAAATTGTAACACTTACTATGTCAATAAATATATTTTTTTATGTTTTTTTTTATGTTTATGTTTTATGTAGCACTTCATTGCGCTCATCACCCCGCCATCATCTACATCAGATATTAAGTCTCATAATATGCCCAGTAATTTTGCTGGCTACTATGCCCTTCAAACCGGAACACAGCAATGGTTGCACACTACTGCTTGGCGGCATAATAGCTGGCAAACTTGTGGCTGTGGTGTGCTGGCAAAGTTAGTTCCAGGGTTCATTTCATCATCATCATCATCGCCTTGACCCAGTCGACAGCAGCTTCCTCTCACCCTGCTCGGCTGACCCCTCCCCCGGCTCCTCTCATCCAGCTGTTGCCAGCCACCATGCAAAGATCGTCGCTCCACCTAGCCTGAGGACGTCGACAATACGTTTGCCAATATGCGGTCAGGCTTATTAATGTTGATTTAAATTCATTATTCATTTAGATTTCTTGCCGCACTATAAGTTCATCACGTGGCTGTCACAGATGTTTTTGTAGTTTAGTCCAGCGAGGTCCTGGGTGTAGTAGCTCAATGATGCTCAGTCAAACCAGGAGCTCGTAAACGGGCTGTATCCTGGCAACACTTTCTTGTTTTTTCGTAATTTCGCTAACAAATAGTTATCAGCGAGATGCAATTTTTATAGCCCGCAACGTCTGAAATTCTCAGCAAGATTGCCGGCAACTTGCATTTCTTGTAGCCCGAGCTCTGCAATTCGCAGCAAGATTGCCGGCAACATGCAAAATTTGTAGCCGAGCCCTCTGCGATTCTCAGCATGATTGCCGGCAACTTGCAATTTTTGTAGCTCGAGCTCTGCAATACTCAGCAAGATTGCCGGCAACATGCAATTTATGTAGCTCGAGCCCTCTGGAATTCTCAGCAAGATTACCGGCAACATGCAAAATTTGTAGCCGATCCCTCTGGAATACTCAGCAACATTGCCGGCAACTTGCAATTTTTGTAGTCCATGTATGAGCCGTAGTAATGACAGCAAGCCTAACTGACATTGTTCCGTCTTGACAGATAGTGCAGTTTCGGTTTGTACAAATCTGAAGTGTCGTACCTCTGGACTTTAGCGCGGGGGGTGGTTTTGACCTTCCCGTTCGGAGTGGGGGGAGGGGTGGGTTTGTTTTGGACGTAGTTCTCTACGGATTTGTCGCTGGACGGACTGTTGGCGAGGTCTGGAATTAAAGAAATTACATGTTAGCAGTAGTTAAAGAAAGTACTGTTGGAACGAGTGTAGCTCAGTAAAAGCACGTGCGACTAACGATCCGATGCACCCACAACGGTGAAGGAAAACATCGTGAGGAAACCTGCATGTCCAAGAATGAATCACAAAAATTCATGGACATGCAACATCCACCAACCCAAACCGGGCCAGTGTGTGTAATATGGCCCATACTCTCTCTACGAGGGAAGGCCCGTATCCCAGCAGTGGGAACGTGATGATGATGACAGGATAGTTTTTTTTTTATATACATACGTATATTCTTAAAGGAAACATATGTTAAACATATGCTGGAGAAGGGGTCGAACCTGCGGCTTTGGAATACCGTCCCGACGCCGTAACCACTGGGCCACCGGCGTCAGGACGGCATTCCAAAGACGAAGGTTCGAATCTTGCCCGAAAAATATAATTTTTCTTTTATCTAAATATTTAAAATATGATATAAGTAGTCTGTGGGTTAAGTATACGCATAAATCCTACAACGCCCTACGAGTCCAGTTCAACAACGGATTCAGGATGCTGTTGGGGCTGCCGCGCTTCTGCAGCGCATCAGGGATGTTTGCAGACGCGCGCACTGATGATTTCTTTGCGATCATGCCAAAGAGAACTGCATCCTTGGCAAGCCGCTTGCGAGGGAGCACCAACTTCTGACCGATGTTGCAACAAACATCTATTCGTCCATCATGAGACACTGGCTAGCTATACTAAGGCCTGTGGCTATGCTGGCGTCTCAATAATATTATGATGTGATTTTATCTTTTCGTGTTTATATCTATCTAATTTTTTGTACTTACATAGTTTTTAAGATTGTGTGCTGTGTCTTCTAACATTTTTGTGGATTTATGGTCTGAAATAAAGAATTTAATAATAATAAGTGACACTTACTACATCTTTTAGGTCGTGGCAGGCCGACGCGCCTCGCTCGGCCCAGGTACTTGGACCGCGTGCTGTTCGACACTTTGTTGTTGTTGGACACCTCTTCCGTTTCTGAAACAGATTGGATGATAACTAGATGTTTTTTTTTATGTATCTGGGTGACGGGACGAGCTGGTCCTTTGCCTGATGGTAAGCAATACGCCAGCCCATAACAATAACAGCACCACCTAGAACTTTGCTTTGCAAAATCCTGCGCGGCACTGCACTGCGCTCGTCAACATGAAACAATTAGATGTTGAGTCTCATAATGCCCAGTAATTTCGCTGGCTACAATGCCAGTGCCAGTGTTACTGCATTGCGCTCATCACCCCGAGACCTCAGATATTAATTCTCGTTTGCCTAATAATTTAGTTGGCTACAATATCCTTCAAAATCACATAAATATTTCAATATAAATTATATGTATGTTAGTTTTAAGGTATATATTTATATGGACCGTAGAATAAGTAAATAACATCTGTAACTTATTTTAATGTTGCCTGAAATAAAGATTAAATAAAAAAAATATCCTTCAAAACGGAACACAGTAAAGGTTCCGCACTACTGCTTGCCGGCAAAGTAACTGGCAAAGCTGTGGTACCTACCCAGACGGCCGGGCTTCTAGCATACGAGAGATCCACCATGAGTGAATTATTTTATATGAATTGTTTCATGTGAATTGTTTTATACTATTCAGGTATTACTTCTGCTTATGGTGTAAATGAGCTTGCAGCTTGCAGACAGACGACAGATAAAAGCAGGGCGATCACTTAAGTCTGTTGCGAACATCGCATGTTGCGGACTACCGTGCAATAGAAATTTAATTCAATCGATAAAATGCGATCATGTAACTTTTATGTCTCGATTTCAATGTGCTCCTATCGATTACCCGGCAAATTTACAAAGCGAGATTGTGCTATGAAACGTTATGTATAAGGCCAATCTATTCAATTTTACTGTGTAATACGGCTCTTGTCTTGTTTATATATCGATATAAACTTTGTTTATCAAAACTTATTTTTATTTCAATTGTACTTTCGTTGACGTTCGATTGCAACAAACGGGTTTCGTGATCAAAACCATCATCGAAACTGATTTCTTATTGAAATTGTCTGAAATAAAAGATACATGATCGCCCTGCTGCCAACAAGAAAGTGATATAAAAAATAGTATAAAAAAATAACAAAGTTTCCACTTTTATCCCCTGCTGACAAAGTTCAACTAATAAATAAATACAACTCACCTTCAGTAGTAGTAGACGAGATCTGATCGGAGTCACTCAACTTTCTTATCTTATTCGGCGTCAGAACCGATCTGTTATTGTTCACTGACGTTTCTACCTCTTCTATCCTTCTCTTCAAAGTATTTTCTGTCTCATTCTCAAAAGTGTTATCCGTCTCAGATCCTATGGTATTTAAATTGCTTTCGGTGTCTATTTCAGTATTTAAGTTTTCTATCGTACATTCTGTGTAATAGTCAATTTTCGGCATTTTACTAGGTGAAGCGTCTACAATGCTTCCTAAAATTATTTCCATAACTTCTTGTCTGGATTTCTTATTGATATCATCTAATTTAGTATCATAGTCACTTGAAAGTTCAAAGGAACATTCAGATTTGACCGGGCTGAACAATGGTGACTTTTCTTCGTACTCCTTTGATTCTATTGGCAATGTTATTTCTGCAGATAAGGTTACATCTTTAACGATATTCTTTGTTGTATTTGTTAATTTTAGATGTCCGTTCTTGTAATAATTTATCACTTCAAAGTTCCCGAAAGTAGACGCCATTTCTTTAACAATGTTCTCTTCGTACGAATCACAGTTTATTAAATACATTTTCTTGCTTATGCATAAGTTTTCCATGTAGGATTTGAGGAAGTTACTGAATTCGTGCCTTTCTAGTTCTGCATTGTATTTCTCGCTTTCTGCAAAGTATTGCAGTTCGTTTTCTGGTAGTTTTGGAGGAGGTTCTTCTTTTGTCGCTATTTCTTTTACATCGTTTTGAATTGGCTCAATTTCTGGTTCTTCAGATTCTGATAATTCTTCTGTTATAATTGTAACTTCGAAATATTTGTTTTCTATACTTTGTGTCGTTTCCTTAACTACAACATTCTCTGTAGGGTCCCCAACTTCAGAATTTTCTATGCATTTTTCATTTTCTATAGCATCGTCTTCTTCTGATTTCGGTTCGTCTATGTCCTTAGTTTTGCTTTCTGATGCTTTGCTATACTCTTTGATTTCGTCCATAAGCTCTGAGAATGGTTTGTTTTCGTCGTAAGTGTCGTTCTTTTCATCGGGCTCTTCTGGTGACTCTGGATTTTCAGGTTGGATAGTCTGTTCTTCTATTGATTCACTGTTTTCCATTGTTTCTGCAACAGTATCTTTTATTTTATTAATTTCAATAGAAAGATATGCTTTACTCTCTGGAGATTTTATTTCTTCAGCTACAGAAACTTCAACAGCTTCAGAAATGTTCGCCACTGCCGTATCTGCACATTTATCTTTTACATTTTGTTCCTCTTCATTTTTAACAATTTGTACATTTGCTACTTCATAAGGAACAGAATCTTGGGGTGCTACATTCGCTATACAAGCAAATTCCAGTTCTGGTCCTGGAATACTTGAATAAACTTGGCTTAAACTAGGTCTCACGTTAGCTTGAAACTCGAGAAGCAAGGCCGCCTCTTGGTTCATTCTCTTCTGTTCTTCATCTAAGAACTTTCTCATTTTCATAAGTTTCTTGGCCTCTTGTAAGTTAGCCGCGAATCTTGGTTTTTTCAACGTCACATCTGGAACGAACGGCAATCGAGGTGGGGTGGCTATCGGCGTCTCCAAGTGATTATCCACTCTGACAATAGGTTTGAATTGCGACATTTTTGAATTGTCTTGAACAACATGCTCTTTATCACTGGGACTCGGTGAATCACCGCTAGTCGATGTATTGTCAGATTTGGAGCTACTACTTTTACTTTCTTTCTTGTTTTCGGAAGATTTTGAGCCGTTCTGGTTGTGAGATCCTTTGGAAGACGAACTGCCATCGTTCGAATCGCGATCGGTAGACCTTCTACCGTGGTTTCCCCTACCGGACGAACTATAATGATCGTCAATATCTTTTTTATCTTTCTTTTTATCTTTATCTTCAGATTTCTTACTGCTACTGCTGCTACTCTTCCGATCTTTATCTGATCGATGTGAACTCGATTTAGAATCTCTGGATTTATCTTTAGAGCTTTTATCTCTGGCACTTTCTGAAATCTTTTCTTTATCTTTGCTTGAGGAAGATTTCTTGTCATCTAAACTTTTGCTGGAATGGCGGTGACTAGAGCTAGAACTTCTGTGCGACTTAGAGTCTTTCTCTTTGTTGTTAGAACTCTTGTGTGAACTTCTGTGTTTGGAAGAGTCTCTGCTGTCTTTTCTATCACTTCTATCTTTAGATCTTTCTCTTTCCTTGCTAGATTTATATTTATCATCTCTTGTTGACGAAGATTTCTTGTCAAGTCTGCTGCTGTCTCGAGAAGCAGAATGTTTCGAGTCAGATCTTTTATCTTTACTGCTAGAATGTCTGCTAGAATCTCTAGATCTATGTGAACTTTTATGACTGCTCTTTCGGTCTTCACTCTTTTTTTCTTTTTTAGAATCTTGAGAGTTCTCTATTTCGGGTTTAATTTCTATGTTAGTTTTGCTGTTTACATCGCTTTCATAGTCAATATGTAGATTATTACTGTTTGAACTGTCGTCGTACAATGGCGTATTAAACGTGTTTATATTGACTTGATTATTGAACTGATATGACAGTTCAACTTGCTCGACTTCCTTTTTGTCTGGTTTAATATCTGAATTATTTTCTGTTTTCTCATCTTTGTTTTCTATAGTAAAACGAAAAGTGCTGGGCGCAGCTTTGTCATCAGATTTATCATCAGAATCGTCATCGAACCCTTGCTGAGCGTCACACGAGTTTTCATTATTAAAATTCCTAATAGGAGTTAAAGGGGACATGTTTCTTCTCAAAGAGGAATCAGAACTGGAGCTGGAATCCTCACTGTTATGCTGAATTGGTTTGAAATATGGCTTATCATCTTTATGTACATCATCAGGCAAAGGAATATCTGTGGATAGATTTGGTTCTTGTGGCAGAGCAATACTTTCTAATTCTACTTTTGTAACTTTTGGAGGGCTATTTACCGGCGCTGGTATGTTTTCTAATTGAATTTCTTCAGCAGGCAAAGGTATTGAACTTTTGTCAATAATTTCAGCTTCATCAATTGTAACTTTTTCTTCGGGGATTGGAATATCTATTTGCTTCTCTATATCTGTAGTTATTTCTTCTTTTTTAACTTCTGTCTGTTCTTGATCAACCTCCATCTTCTCTGTATTCGCGTCTGTTTCCATTTCTTCGTTTTTATCATCATTGCTTTTGACAGATCCTGGACTGACAGCTTCAAGGTCTGTAGGAAGCAGGTCCTCTGGTTTTACTTCACTTGTTTCAGGCCCAGGCACCTTTTTTCTGGTGATTCCGAGGTAGTTGTAGACAAGGTCCTCTACTTGAGGTATGAAAACTGATGCCACTTTGGGGTTCACTACTTGATCAACTATTCTTTCAACTCCTTGTTCTAAGTAGTTGCCACTGGAAAACAAAATTTGATAATCAGAAAATAAATCTCAGAAAACATATTAGGTAAAGGCTCAAAAATTTCGGAAAAGTTTCATTGTCCTACAATTTAGGAGTAAATAATAAATTATAATTAGAGGATAGACTACTGAAACATATATTTTTTATGAATCTTAAAACTTAGTCTATTATAAGATTCAACAACATAAATCTCTAAAACAAAACATTTTGAGTACAAGGTGAGACTTACTCCAAAATGTGTTTCCTAAGCTTCTCTCTCAACTGGTTCTTGTTGAGGTCTGGTTTCCAGGTCTGCCTGGACAAGAAAGTTGAGACAGAGTTCTCGACTCTCTGTCTAAGGTTCTGGTATGCCGGCCGAGTGTCCACATCAGCAATGCAATCTTTACGAAACTGTGGGTAATAAATAATGCACAATGTCAAGTCGCATCAAGTCAAAAATTTTTTAATCAGTTTTGGCATCACTGACACACTTATGAATGTCAAATTATTGCCATGACTCTACCACTGTATCGGAAAAAGAACCACTACTCAGAAGATACGGCAAGAAACTGATAGGTGTTATTTTTTAAGAGATTTTGTTACAATTTTTTGGTTTTCTACAATGTTAGGTTACTTATGTACCAGGTGGCTACTTTGCAGAAGTGGAATATTCGAAGCGTCTTTGTCTTCAATATAGATACAAACAGTATATGCGTTTCTCAATAGAATAGTCTTTATGCGTAATTTGAATTTACTTTTTATGAGCTCTGTTAATGATTACAGAGATAGATCTTTCCCCAAACTAGGATTCTCTGTATCTTGGGAACCAGGAACTACGAGGACCACAACCCAACACCCAGACATGAAAGTAGAACTATGAAACCAAATAAATATTTTTTTCTGTGTCTAGATAAAATAAATAACAAGCATTTAAAAATAAATCACAAGTGCAATGATATGCACGTTTCAGCTCAAACTGCTGCTAGTGCATCATGAATAATAATAATAAAATACAGCCTTTGTGCATAAACTCACTTGTTCTCAATCCTTAAATTACTGATGAAAACTCTTATGTGTATATGGTGGTCTCCATTGACAGTTACAGATTTATTTTTCAGGACAAAAGAAAGAACAATAATCATTGTTTACAATCTAATGTCTGTAGGATGTTGTAGCGGTGAAACGTTGAGACAATCATAATGGTAAGCAGTGTTGAAACAATTACTTGCTATTTCAAACTCCTTAATTCAGACCTTTGCAACATATTTAAGACTAATTCAATAGTCTTAATAAGTGTCTACAATATAGTATAATTCGGTGAACCATACTAAAATTTTAAACAATTTTTCTTCCTTAAGTTTTCATATAAAAAGAATTATTAAACACTTTTTTTAATAGAACCATGGGTAAACGAAGTTGCCCTTAGCTCTATCGATAGAATTTGCCCATGGTCTGATTAAAATCTGTCTGATAGGAATATAGGCAAAAAACAATACCCATGGCTCGACCAGTAGAACTCCACGATCAGACCATGGGCAATACATGTTTTTGTAGAGATATTCTAACTGATACATAGACTGCAATATTTACAATGAGATAACAAATCTCACGTATGTCAAGCCTAAGTCAACAGTACCATGGGACATATATTTACTATAGATTGTTGATTTGATTGCATTTTAACTATTAACCTGAAAGTCTTCATGGTGTCAGAAGCTAAATTTATTTGACAAGGAGTTGCACAAGATGTCAACTTATTTTACCAATCTGAGTAATACTCTAGTTCACTAAATGGTGAAATACAGCACAAGGCCTATATAATATACAGCAGAATATAGATACTCTATTACAAAACTACGCTAAGCTAGCCATCTAGACTGAAGACCAACTTCGCGACAGGCAATGTCGATTAAAATCAATTTTATTACATTTACATTTCTCAAGTACTTTAGACTCATACATATATCATACTTCGGAGATCGGAGAACAATGTAGTTTGCTGTTGAACTAGTGGTAAAGAGGCATACCTGATCAAAAATGCCTTTGGATTTCAGCTCGTACACCAGTTGATCGACCAAGCGAGGGTCTCCCGGCATATACTGCAAATGTGCCATTATTTCAACCTATTCCCGCATTTAATAAAGAAACACTCGTTATAATTAATATTTACGCCAATCTGGCTTAGTTTTCTATTCAAAATTACGACGAAAATTCATAAAATCTCGCGATACAAGTACGAGTTACCAATGTCTTTAGAGATGTGAAAATTTCAAATTATGTATTGTATTCTATTTATGTTTATTTAAAGTATCGATATAAATATCGTCAGATTATATAAACCTACAACCGCTAACCACAGATTAGTAAAAGATGTCGCTTGCCACTTCGTTCACGTCGATACAATAAAATAATTAAATTATAGCCTATGTAGCAGGAAGAGTACCTATGAAGTGTCAATTTCTATCAGTAAATAAAAACTTTTCAAAAAAGGTCCTAATCCAGGACCTATATACTAAATTTCATCAAAATCCTTTCAGCAGTCATTGTGGAGATATATCGTAGGTAACAAACACACATACTCACAGATTTTCATATACATATAACACTAGTAGGATAGGTAGTAGAGTAGAAAGTAGGATTAGTAGGATTATTAATCTATCTAGTACTTGCTTTGAGTCATTTATTGAAGTTATGCTACGCATTTTGTGTTTATTAAAACTGGTAAGCACATACATTTTAAAAATCCCATATGATTATGACTTTTTATCGACTAGTTATGTCGCATCACTATAGTTGCCAATATATATTTTTTAAAGACATAGTATGCTTATGTATGTAAATTCACTCAGCTCAATCGTCTGTAACTACTGTAATACCTAATATGTGTATAATACAATACACACAGCTTACAATAATGCTTTATATATACAGAGATGATTAAATATTGTAATCTCTGTAAAGTGTAATTGTAAACTATATAATTATTTGAAATAGATATAAAAGATTTAAGATTTATGTGGAACTATGGAACATTCAATATAATAACATAAATTTATTATAATAACATAAATTTATTATAATAACATAAAACAACAATAATAATTTAATCCGTGTCAAGGAGTTTATATATTATAATTTTATACATTTTCTGAGTTAACCGAAACGTATTATTAGTTTTCTTCGTTCTCCAACAGTTGGCTGGCGCTGCTGTAGCGTGTTTACTGTCAAATTCAAAAGACTAGCGTTGTTTTCTCTTGATAATGCAATAAAAATGAACTCAACACCTGTCGTAAATGAAGATAATGAGAAGTTGCAGGAGTCTGTTATTCAGAGGGAGCAGCAGGAACAGCGTGCTATTGGTAAGTCGTATTCTGAAAGAGTCGTTACTAAAACCTGGCAAAATTCAAAATGTCCTTTTTACGCTTTGAACCTTCAATCTGACAGAATGGTTTGTATTTTAAAATTAGTCGCATTGTCATCAGCTGTGTAGTCTGTATTTATATATTATAACCCATAATAATTAAGAAAATAAACTAAGTTCTGGCTTAGTCTAAAAATGAATAAATTAACGTCTTACACAATCAAAGAGATACACAAAGCCTATCGTGATAAATTACTGACGCCTACCAGTTTCGTAGATTTGTGTTTACAAAGAGCAAGACAGAGTAAGGAATTGAACGCGTTTGTGTCTCTCACAGAAGAAATTGCTGAGAATCATGGCATCGAGAGTGAAAAGAGGTTTTATATAGACAAGACAATCAAACCTCTAGACGGTATTACAATCGGTATGAAGGATAACTTCTGTACAAGTAGCATACCTACTACTTGTGCCTCAGAAATGTTGCGAAAATTCGTTCCTACTTACAATGCCACGGTCTACGCAAGGTTAAGATCAGCTGGTGCTTGCCTCATTGGAAAATGTAACTTGGACGAGTTTGCAATGGGTGCTGGGTGTGTCGATTCCATATTTGGTCCAACTAGGAACCCTTGGCAGTATGATAAGAAAAATTGGAGCATTTCCGGAGGCAGTTCAGGTGGGAGTGCTGTGGCTGTCTCCTCAGGAGCTTGTGTGGCAGCTATCGGATCAGATACAGGAGGATCCACTAGAAATCCTGCTGCCCTATGTGGTGTTATTGGCCTCAAACCAACTTACGGTCTTGTATCTCGATATGGCCTTATACCTCTTGTAAATTCTATGGACGTTCCTGGGATTCTAGCAAGAACTGTTGAAGACACAGCAAATATCTTAAACTGTGTTGCTGGTCCAGATGAATTAGATTCTACGACAATAAAGGAGAAGTTTTCCCCAGTCGAGTTAAAGGATATAGACTTGTCAAAAGTAACCATAGGAATTCCACAAGAATATCACTGTGAAGGCATGAGTCAAGAGGTTATTGATACATGGAGATATGTCACTGATATACTTGAAACTGAAAAGGCTATAGTTAAATCCGTATCACTGCCTCATACATCTGTGTCTATAGCTGTGTATTCTATCCTTAACCAATGTGAAGTAGCCAGTAACATGGCAAGATATGACGGTATAGAATATGGACTCCGAACTGATGAAACATACTCCACAGAAGAGTTGTATGCGTCATCAAGGTTACAAGGCTTCAACAAAGTTGTCCGATCAAGAATTCTAGCTGGAAACTACTTCCTCCTAACAAGGAATTATGATAAATACTTCATCAAAGCATTGAAACTACGAAGATTAATATCTGATGACTTTAAAAATGTTTTCAATGGTGATGATAAAGTAGATTTGCTGTTGACTCCAACTACGTTGACTGATGCACCGTTATATGAGGAATTTTCAACAAAGCATAATAGGGACCAATGCGCATTGAATGACTATTGCACACAGCCAGCGAATATGGCTGGGATACCAGCTGTATCAATACCAATAAGGCTCTCAGAGAGAAATATGCCATTGTCTTTACAGTTGATGGGTCCAAGTCTTTCTGAGGACTTACTTTTGAATGTTGCTAGAAAAATTGAAAGTATTATTAAGTTTCCTAGCTTAGGAATAGTTTAGTGTTTTTATATAAATGTTTATATGTTAATTAGAAACATGTGTATTATTCAATCTCATGAATCATGTCTATTCTCTTTAAAAATGTGTTAAAGGTGAGTACATAAAAACAACAATCAGGGAGATACAGGTCACATACAGAATTACCAAGTTATCTGTGAATTCAGTAGAGGCACTGCTGGGAAAGAAAACCATTCAGGGACTGTCAAAACTTATGGATTTGTCATGGTTCCAAATACTTCACAGATAAGTTGGTGGCTCTGTACACCAATTTCAGAATTTACAATTTTATGTTACGTTTTCAGCTACAGCAACTTCAGAAGTGCTGACCAAGCTGAACATATCTATCGACAACCTGCCTCAGAAATGCCAGCAGCTTCTGCACGAACTGTCTACAGTGCAAACCTTATTAGAAGTGGATCAGCTTGACCCAGTGACCATCTCATTGCACCAGACTAGAGAAATTGCTGAGCAGCTAGATGACGAATATGAGATATTAAAACTAAGGTAATAGTCATCAGCAATTTAATTCAAGTTCTCTATCTGGTCCCGTTTCTGTTGTTTCTCTTCAGTCCAGAGAAGATTTTATTTATTTTGGTACCTACTCATTACTGCAACACTCCACAGGTTTATTTGCTGCTACCCCAACCAAACTAATTCCATGGCATGAACTTATCTTTTTCTAATAAACAGAATTACTGCCAAAGCAGCTACAATAAGGTTTTTAATTAAATCACGCCCTAATACCTAAATTTGATTCCAGACAAAAGAATAAAGAACTCCAAGTCAAAATTGACCGTAACAACAGATTCCTCGATCAGCTCAGACTAGATTTAGCACAGTCTCGAGACAGTCTCTTTAAGCTGTCTCCCAACCCTGATAACATCCAGGAATACTGTCGGCAGATGAGGCAGAAGGTGGCTTCGTATGAGGAGAGCTGCGAGAAAGCCAAGGTAAGGCATAATCAATAAACAATTCCGTTAACATAACAATTCCGCGTCAAATGCGCTAGCGATCGGACGTGTCACAGTGACTCATAGCGGGAGCAATGGCCTCGAACGTCATTAAGTGTACGACATGTAATATTGTAATATGTGAACTGTTAGCTTTCATTCAAAATAAAATAGATGTGATGGATGAGGAAGGACTAGTGAGATTGTGTACTTCTGCATTCTCGGAGGAAGACGTTGAAACCGCCAAGAATCTACTTTTTGATTCAGTTCCGACTACAAATCAACGAAAAATATCTAGGAAGAAAACTGGAAAATCTGAGCGTAATCTTTATGACATGATATCCCTCTTCAAACAAACGGATCCTGAGCAAGTACCAATATTTGTAGCAAAAGACCTGCATAAACTCCCACCGGTAACGTTCGATCATATTGACGCAACAAGAACACTTAAAGAAATGATACTTATACAAAACGAAATAAGAACCATAAAAGATACTTATGTCACTGAGAAACAATTAACTGAGATTAAAAATGAGTTAACACATCTAAAACATATATTTAGTGCCAACGATCTTAATTTGAATATCAACCAAAAAAGAGGCGGTGGCGGAATAAATAGTTACTGTCTTGATAGTGGACCTATGGGCCTACCGCACTTTGTTGACAAGACTAACCGGGATGACTCATGTATCTCATATTCGCAGGACAACAATGCGTCAACAGCTGACGAGAACGTGTTCAAGGAGCCTAGTGCAGTACTGTGTGACACTGACATAGAACCATCCTTGTCACCCTTACAAACGGCTAATATATCTATCTCGCTCACGACAGCCACAGCGACTACGGCCAAAAGCGACGGGGATCAATGCGTGAACGCGCCGAGGGACCAATGCGCGAGCGCGCCGAGTGCAAGCGAGATGCAGCAACAACGCTGTCAAGCGGTTAGCGTAGGGTCCAAGCAAAAAACTGTAGCGGAATTAGTTAACTCAGATGAAGCATGGAAAAAAGAGAAACCTTCAGAAGAATGGTTAACGGTTCAGAGAAAAAGATTAAGAAATCGACTAGAGGGAACTAAAGGCAAGGCTATTATAACACAGCCCGACGCAAAATTTAGAGCAGCTGATATTCAAGTACCTCTTTTTATAAACAACGTGGATAAAGCGACGAAGCCTTATGACATTATTGAATACATACAGCAAAAAACGAGTATATCTGTAACTCTAAAAAAAATTAATATGGTCAGGCAGAAACGCTATGATGCTTACAAGGTGTTTGTACCACGCACCAAATTGTCAACTTTCTTAGATGATGGGCTATGGCCAGAGGGAATTCAATTCCGTAAATTTATTTATTTTAATAGAAATACTTATGACAAAAATAATGAGAATATAATAATATTGAATGACAAAAAACAAATAACTGACAAGAAACAAATAATTGACAATAATGGATAATAACAACAGTACGAATGATATAAACACTAAACTTGTTAGTTTTAACTGTAGATCGGTCACTCGCTCAGCTGACTGCGTGAGAGGTTTATGCCGATCAGCTGACATAGTGGCGTTGCAAGAGACATGGTTGCAGCCTCATGATATCCCCTTTCTAGGCAGTATCGACCAGGAATTCGAGTTCACGGGAAAATCAGCGATAGATACCGGCGCAGGCCTGCTACGAGGAAGACCGTACGGTGGCGTCGCGTTACTTTGGCGAAAAAATATATTTAAATCGGTATCGGTGATACAGTGTAAGAGTGTGCGTATATCGGCAATAAAAGCTTCATTAGGTGATACCTCGATATTAGTGTTTTCGGTGTATATGCCCACGGACTCGGCCGAGAACCTTACCGAGTTTACTGAGTGCCTCGGCGAGATCGCAGCTATAGTAGAGGAATGCAATGTAGACTCTGTGTTTATGCTAGGAGACTATAATGCGCACCCTGGTGAGCGGTTTGGGGTTGAACTTGTGGATTTTTGTGCTGAGCAAAAGTGGCGATGTGCGGATATTGAAATACTGGGACCTTCTTCGGACTCATACACGTATGTAAGTGATGTTTATGGCTCTCGGAGTTGGTTAGATCATTGTGTGGTATCTGACGCAGCGTGGAGTACAGTGATCGAAGTTAAGATACTACACAATGTGTATTGGTCTGACCATTTCCCCTTAGAAATAACATGCAATTTAAATGTACTTAGAAAAAAATGCAGTAACTTTAGTGGTCAATGTAATAAGATTGTCTGGGTTGAAAGAGACGCTCATCATATAGATCTGTATACAAAAACTTGTAATAATAGATTAAGGGAAGTTGACTTTCCTAGCGAATTTAGGGAATGTAGTGATAAGTTATGTACTGACGTCGAACATAAGTCAATTATTAATAAAATGTATTGTGACATTGTAGATATATTACAAGAAGCGGCATGTTCTAGCTATTGTAGTACAGTACAAAAGAAAAGTAAATGTGTAATAGGGTGGAACAAACATATCAGACAAGTGCACTTGGAGGCTCGACTAGCGTTTCAAAACTGGGTGTTGTATGGAAAACCGAAAGTGGGTCATGTGTACACTACCATGCGGGATACTAGAAAGTCTTTCAAAAGTAAACTTAAATGGTGCCAGGACAATAGACAACAATTAAAAATGGATATTTTAGCAACTCATCACAATAACAAAGACTTTTCAAAGTTTTGGAAACACACAAACAAATTGAATAGCAAGCCGAGCCTTCCGGCGAGTATAGAGGGCGTTAGTGGGTCTGCATCAATTGCCAATCTTTTTAAAGATCATTTTGTCATCAAGTCCCCTTTAGTACCGTCGCAGGAGTTACCACTGGCGCGGCAACCAACCACGGAGGCGCTTGTAATGGTTACAGGGAGGGAGGTGGCGGCGGTGTTGAAAAACATGAAACGTGGTAAATCACCTGGATACGATTCCCTCAGTATCGAGCACCTGCAACATGCAGGGGTTCACATGCCCGGGGTGCTAGCCATGTTTTTCAACTTATGCATTTCCCACACCTATCTGCCTGAAAGCCTAATGCAGACTGTGGTAGTGCCTATAATAAAAAACCGGACTGGAGACGCTTCCGACATAAATAACTATAGACCCATATCGTTGGCTACGATCATAGCTAAAGTGTGGGACAGTGTGCTTGACAAACAGCTTAACAAACACCTAGTTCTTCACGACGCTCAGTTCGGTTTCAGACCGGGTCTTTCTACTGAGACTGCTGTTCTTTGTCTCAAACACACTGTCCGATACTACACGGACAGGAAAACGCCCGTCTACGCTTGCTTTCTTGACCTTTCGAAAGCCTTCGATTTGGTGTCTTATGGTGCTTTGTGGAAGAAGCTTTATGAGGACACTGCATTGCCTGGTGAGCTGATTGAATTGTTTAAGTACTGGTACGGCCATCAGAACAATGTAGTGAGGTGGGCAGGCTCGCTATCCGAACCGTATGGACTGGAATGTGGGGTGAGGCAGGGGGGGTTGACCTCGCCCAGGCTCTTCAGTTTATATGTTGATAGGCTGATTCGTGAGCTCAGTGGCACCATGGTAGGCTGCTCTGTGGATGGAACTATTGTCAATAACATAAGCTACGCAGATGACATGGTGCTACTGGCCCCATCAATCAGAGCCCTGAGGAAGCTTTTGTTGGTGTGTGAGCGATACGCGGAGGCCCATGGCCTTCGGTATAATGCTAAAAAGAGCGAATGTCTAGTTTTCAAGGCAGGAACTAAATGCTATCCCGAAATACCTACAGTCACACTCGGAGGGACCACCCTGAAATGGGTGACAAATTTTAAATACCTAGGGCATTGGGTCACCGCGTCGCAGTCTGACAATGTTGATATTGAGAGGGAACGTAGGGCGCTGGCAGTCAGGAGCAATATGTTAATCCGAAGGTTTGCAAAGTGTTCTAAAACGGTTAAGATCACGTTATTTCGGGCATACTGCCAATCTTTTTATACTTGCAGCCTTTGGATCGACTACACTCTAAGGGCTTACAGCGCCCTCCGGGTCCAATACAACAATGCATTCAAGGCGTTACTGGGGCTGCCACGACACTGCAGCGCATCAGGTATGTTCGCAGACGCGCATGTCGATGACTTCTACGGCATTATGCGGAAGAGAGTCGCCTCCCTGATGCGGCGGGTGCGTGGTAGTGCCAATAGCCTCCTGGTCACTGTTGCAGAAAGGGCGGATGGTCCGATACTCAGTCACTGGACTAAGATGCAGGTTAGGGCATCAAATGCAAATAAAAAATGAAAGTGAATGTGACATTTATTGAGTGAATTGTTATTTTATTGGTTGAATATTTAATTTGATTATTATTATTGAATGATTTGTTATTGACATTATTATTATTATTTAATGAATTATTAATCAAATTATTTATTGAATTAATTGTTTTAGTATTATTGAATTGACTAAATGACATAATTTTATTTTACATGAACTTTAATGAGACAATTACTAACATAGCCCGTAAGTTCATACTAACAAAATGGATTGTAAATATCTGAAAATTAATAAATGAATTGAATTGAATTGAATTGAATTGAATAATCTTGGTCAGGTCGATTCTTTTCAATGATGAATTAGAAGGCGGCACGAGCGAAGCAAGCGCGAACAAGAAAAGCGCGTATCAAGCGATTGCGTTTGTAATTCAGGGGCAAGGGTAAAAATGGCATAGTGAAGTACAACTGCAATAATCTATTGAGTTTTTGTCTTTTACTTGAAAATTGCATTAGGGGCGCACGCTCATTTTGGAAAATCTGTATCCACCTATAACATATTACCACATATTACTCTATTTATTTTCAGGTGAAATTCTCCAAACTGTCCGTGCCTGACCACGCGATGCCTCAGTCGCTCGCGACGCTGGCGACATCTCTCGGCGCGCTGTGCGAACAGGCCGCCACGCTGCGCCGCTCGGCTGAAGACATCACGCTAGCGAGGCAGGCCAGAGACACGTTGCTTATGCTAAGGAGATAGATCTTAAAAGCCTGGAGGAGTGGGGGTAGTGGATAGGTAGGTTTTTTAAAAACTATAGGCTTGCGTTTGACCGCTATCTCACCTGTTAAGTGACGATGCGGTCGAAGATGTAGCACGCTCGCCTAGAAATAACCTGTTCACTCTTGTCTTAAAGACACCCAAATTACAACTATCCGGTCACACATGCCGGCAGAGAGTTCCACTCCTAGGTATAGGTACAGAAGGACCTCCATTTAATAAGGAAGATCTTCCGACCGAGCCAGGTGTGTGTCCCGGGGACAGCTGTCCGACAGAACCTACTTGAACTTGTATAGGTCTTATCTGTCGTGCGAACTTCGTTTACGCGATGCAGGATTTGTATAGAAACCTGCGTCGTATGGGCGTTTATGCTAATTTATGTCAGCGCCATCTGTGAGCATGTCTTGATATATGTGGCGGCTGAGGTCGCCTGTATGTATATATAAGTTGATCAGTGTAGTAATGTGGAATTATGGTACGCGTCCATTGGTCCATAGTCCGCACCGGTTGCAACGTTCGCGCGTTTGTTTTGCTGCACAAAACGGTGTAGGTCCGTTGTCCCCGTAAGCCGTGTCCCCTTTAAACGGGGACAGCGGTATTTTAATAAAATATTTAAAAATACGTCCCGTTGTCACCTTACTCGGTTCCTGTTGATATAGTAAACTTTATATGGAAAAACTACTTTCTGGCGTGTGGTCACAGTTCTAACATAACCTAACCTAGTGGCTGTATCTCCGTAAAGGGGACAATGGTATGAACATTTTATGACGTTCTGTTGTCCCCGTAGCGGGGACAACGGACCTACACCCACAGAACCCCTATGCCACGTGTTGTGCGGGTGTGTCACAATAATTTCGTCGGATACGATAATTTTCCAGAATGTTTATTGGGTGAACTATCTTACATACTTACCTAATATTAACTTTAATAATAAACTAAGCGAATTAATCATAATTGTTTTATTCAAATTAAAATCCTAGCAATTGTCCTTTTAAAATACGACGTAACATAGTAAAAAGCAAAATTATAAATATAAATATTTTATGTTATTACATTATTTAGTTGTAAGTAACTAAGTATAGGAAAAAAAACAATTTATAATAAAAAAAAGATTAATTATCCATGGGGTTTGAGCCCGCATCTCAAAGCGGTTAAGACGTTATGAATTGTTGTTTCCACTAGGCAACGCAAGCACTACACTGGCGTTTGGTGTAGCTTTATCCTTACTAATATTATAAACGCGAAAGTTTGTATGTATGGATGTATGGATCGTAGTTACTCTTTCACGCAAAAACTACCGAACCGGTTTTGATGAAATTTGGTATGTAGCTACTTTAAGACTTGGCATAAATAACTTTAGCATTTCGTTTCTACACCAGCCTCACCGTGCGCCGGCCGGGCCCTTCAATCCTTTTCGTATTGTGAGCGTAAGACAGTTGACGCGTGCTTAATCAGGCACTTTTCAGTAAAATTTTAACTATTTTTATTATTTGTAACCAAAGCTGGTACTTTGTAAATGTAGCAAATAGATAGCAAATCTTATGACTATATTCTTCTGTAAAATCTGCGCCCTTCATGCTAAACAAAGTGGCCACCAGCCATCCTGATATCAGAATGGTTGATCAACTCAATTTATAAATTTCTCAGAATATATTATTATAGGTAGCAATTATTTAAGAAAGATATAGCAAATAGTAACAAATAGTAGCAAATAGGTAGCAATTTTTAAATACACAGTCGGTGCCAAAAGCCACAAAGTTGGCAGTCGTGGTCTAAGCTCAGTGGCCTAGGTAACCAAAGGCCCTGGGGCAAAAAATAAACTAGGGCCCCAACTAAACTATTTAAAATTATTTGTTCCGTATTCGTCGTGTCCGAATTCGACATCCAGATTTGTTGTAATACAGATTCGGAATGTGGGAGAAATTTTCACTAGGTAGTACAATTTATAGTCTGTAAGTCAGAGTCCGAGCCCCCGGCCCTGGCCCCCTGAGCTTGGGGGCCCCGGGGCACTGCCTCGTCTAGCCCTCCGGTAGCTACGCCACTGGCTATGCAGCATTTACTAGGCCATTGTCCAGTTCCCCGACCCTAGGTCACTTTCTAGATGTGTCTCCGAGAACTCGGTCTGGGTGATCTCAGTCGAACCGAAGCATGGCCACGTGCATATTTGTATCACTTGAGCTGAAACACACGAAAGCATCTATTGGTACAGCCGATCAATGGATACAGGTAGATAAAACAATGGATCAACTATTGATCGACTATCGATCAGTTGCTGTTTTTTTTTAATTTATGCTTTCCAGACAGCGTTTATTTAATTTATGTTCAAGTTCAAGTTCAAAAGTTCTTTATTCCATTTTGGCATCACAGACGCACTTATGAACGTCAATTATTACAATGACTCTACCACCGTATCGGAAAAAGAACCACTTAGAAGATACGTCAAGAAACAGGGGTATTTGTTTTTTTTATAACTTTTGTTACAATATTTTATGTTTGTTTTTGACAATATTATTTTTCTTATGTGCCAGTTGGCTACTTGGCAGAAGCGGAATGTTCCATGCATCTTTGCCTTCTATGTAATTCCTAACTGTATAGTATGCTTTTTTTCATTAGAATTTTTTCACACGCAATTTGAATCTAATTTCTTCGAATTTAATTGTAAAAACGTGTTAATACAATATTTCTTGTTTACAAGGCCAAAATAGGATTACACTACTAAAGTAAGTACTTAAGTTAATACTAGCATGATAATCTCTCGCTTCGCCCCGCACCACAGAATATTTAATAGTACAAAAACCCGCACGCGAGATCGTTTCTTTAATTTCGTTATCAATCGATTCTCTCTGGATGTTTGTCGTGGTCGACTGTTGATCGACGTCGGCTCATCTCATTTTTCTATCGATCGATGACATCGATCAACGTCGATCGAGTCCACACCAACCCGTCGATCGAGAATCACCCTAAAGTCCTAGTTATGCCAATAATAACTATTACTATACCATGCTTTTATAATAAGTAGGTAGGATATTCAGAAGTAATCTCCAAGTTCACAATATCTGTCGTTCCTTGTCTGCCAATGCAGTCCCCAAATGTACACCTTGTCTTGTTCGAAAGCCTATTAGCACCTCCTATAGATTTATTGCCCATTGCTATACCTAGTACAAATACCTACTTATTCCAATGATTTGCAGGTTAGTTTTTTCTTCTCTGCAGTGTTTCTATCCCCCAAATCCATAACATGTCAGTCAGTCTCTATTCTAATCCCCCCGCAGTCCCCAAACGAAGACGTCGAAAACTAAAGCAGTAGGCAGGGTTTTCAACTTTATATTGTACCTACCTTTACTTTGCAATAAAGAGATTTTGTATTTTTTCGTTCGATAGGTGCCGCTCGCTTTATGGCCCTTTGACTATTGTTAATTCCAAAAGTTACCTTTACAAGTTTATTTATACATGACAAGCAGATCGTTCACCTGGCGGTAAGCAACACGCCTGCCCGTAACAGACGCAGTGCCACCCAGAACTTTGTTTTGTAGAATCGTCACTGCCCTGCGCTCGTTAGTTTGAGATAACAGCTATTTAATAAATAAATATAAAATAGTCTATAGTCTGTAAGCTGATACTAACAAAATGGATTATAATTATCTGAAATTAATAAATAATTAATTAATTAAAAATTAATCTTATAATGCCACTATCGTCTATATAAATATTGTCTCTTCATAGCATACGGTTGTCTGGAACAGATCGCTGTTTAGCGATAAGACCGCCAATTGTACGTATCATAAGAAAGTATGTTCAAAATGTAATCCCTTCCTAAGTGCAATACCTTAAGTGTTTTCTATTCTATTCTAAAGCCCAGTATTGTTGCTTAAAATAGTTCCGTTCAAACACTATTTAACCGACTTCAAAAAAGGAGGAGGTTCTCTATTCGGATGTTTTTTTTTAATGTCTGTTACCTCAGAACTCCGTCATTTATGAACCGATTTGGAAAATTCTTTTTGCGTTGGGTTTATATATACAGTATAGCTACGAAGTGTCCCCATATAAATTTCATCGATATGTGACCTTGGACTTCGAAGATACATTGAAGTCGGTTTTTGTTTTGTTCTAAAAAATAATTATTTAAGCAACAATAGTACAATGTCTGCGCTACTGCTTGGCGGTTACAATACAAGTTACCTTTCTTCTTCTCCGAAGTGTTTCTATCCCCCAAGTCCATCACATGCTGCCCGTACCCAATCTGCCCCCGCAGACCCCAAATGAACACGTTGTTCGACAGTGTATTGACGCCGGTATCCTTCTTGGTCTGCAGACATTTGTCGCGGAGCTCGTACGTCTGACAGTGGATTTCGGAGCGGAGGTGACTGTAGTTCGTTTGGGTGGAGTGTGTCTGGCAGTTTACTATTGACGCCTGAAATATAGGATCTAATTTAAATATCCTACTTAATATGAGATAGTTTGTGATGTTACTCAATCACGTTAAAACTGATTGTCATTTGTGTCGCTTCTAGATATGGTTGGCTACAATTAAACTGATGTCAAACGAGGATGTGGCTGAAAATAGAGCACATTTGGCAGTTGAGAGACTGCTCATACTAGTTTCCCTGAGGCTTTACCGAACATCGTCCCGACGTCGATCATTGTCGGTTGGCGGCATGGCTTTGTTTGGTATTTGAACCACAGCCGACCACGCCAAAAATTTTGTTTCGTCATACGTACCTACCGCGCAGCTACCTCCGTTGCCGCCTAAATTAGACGTTAGATATAGGTAGGTAAAATACGAAACCGTTGGATCAGCATATTACATTTTAGTTTCTCTAGTTTTAGTATTCTCTACAGTGACTAGGTAGGAAAGTAGGGAACCAGGTACAATACGCACCAAGATACCAACCACACGGGCACGAAATAAGTAGGTACCTATATGTTTTTCCCAAGGGGAAAAAGCCTAAACAAACCTACTGCTATAATACCACAGTGACTCCTCTTCTAGTCGTTTGCTCACTGATAAATATAAATTGATGGTCCCGATCCCGACTACACTTATCTTTATCAACCCTCCGCCATTTGTGACGGTCTTGATATGTTCATATTATAGTAACAAACCAAAATCCTGATTCTCATTTCAATTATAAGTAGATAAATACTTGCCCATTGGCAAGCCCTTCGTTTCCACTCCCAAAGGTCCCATGTGTAGTTCTTCTCTTTATACTCTTCTATTGGATGCGTCTCGGTTTGAATGTCCTTGTCTGATACTTTTACTGAAAATCGTAAGTAAAAATGGTATTTTAAACTTTCAGTGACACAGGCTAAATGCAAAACCGCGCGAAGCCATAACAAATCGAACAAAACAAGCATGGTGCTTAATTGCAAGCCAACGACTAGCCCGTGTTGCGCCCAAGATTGTACAATCAGTCAACTCTATTTTAGTGGTTTAAGAAAAAACCTTACTTTTAGCGACATGTTTAGTGACCAAGTTATCGATATCCTTGACTTGGAAAACATCTTGCACGATGTTCAGTAGATTTATCACTTGCGGATTATTCCGGGCGTAGTCTAGCACTTCATTTATGTACCTAAAATTAAAAATACTAATTATCTACTGAAGTGACAACACCGTTAACCGTTAAATGGCAAAAGATATAGTGCTACAATGATGATGAAACGACACGGATTAAACAAGTTGCTTTTCGAAAATTTCATTCATTTCCTATTACTTGTAGTACCTAACCAATAAAATCAAAATTTGTCTCGACGCCACCAAGACCATCGTCTCAATCCTCGTTCCTTTAAATTATTTACAGAAAGTCTGCAATGCTTCGACTTTCGACTTTTATGAAATCGAATGGACTGGACCTTACCAGCGTCTTAGTTTCCAGATTCTTATAATCTGGGTGTTTTCGAGTATCGAGGGAATCGGTATCCCTCTAAGCTAGCATGATCCATCGTCGACCGCATTGTCATTTCCATCAGGCGTCTCGCCTGTGGTCAATTGCTAGCCTATCCGGTTATAAAAAAAATACTTATTAATAAATACTAAAGTGCTACAATAATCTGAATACGGATGACATTGAAGCCCGTGGTCAATTGCTAGCCTATCCGGTTATAAAAAAAATACTTATTAATAAATACTAAAGTGCTACAATAATCTGAATACGGATGACATTCTTTGATTGCGCCACTGTGAACGTAGTGGCGTCGATACTTGTCGTTTCCAATCCAATGATATTGCTGGAAACGATTAGTACTTATAGTGACCGTGTTCATGCAGACCCTTGTGGCACTTTCACTGTCGCTCACCTCTCACTGTTTTTGCCGAACTTGGAAGCCATTCTGACGTTGCAAAAGCCGTAACGGTTGGAGCCAACTTTAATGAGCCCCACCTGAAAAATATATTTTAAAAATAGGTACCTACCTAAGTTTTTATGTAAATCAACGTTGCCGCTGATCGACATCGGTCATTGTTAGATACCTATAGAATAGAATAGAAAATATTTTTATTGTATATAACCAATTTAAAGAAATAGACAATAACACAGTCCTTAACTATGGTAGTACAATGGGCGGTCTTATCGCTTGAAGCGATGTCTTCCAGACAACCTTTGGATGGACAGTAACGGAAGAAGAAGTAGACACTATATTTTAGAACTAACTATTTTTTTTTCTGACGTCTGTTGATTAAAGTTGAAAAATTACATTCAAAGTCAAAGTCAAATATCATTTATTAAATAGGCACAAAAGTGCACTTTTAAAGGTCATAAACACATGATACAAATAAAAAATATTAAAAATTGTAACTTATGTTAACATGACTTTGAAAAAAAGTTATGTTTACCCATTTCTTTCCTATACTCAAATTGAAGTCTGAGTGCTGAAAAGAAATGCGAAAACTGACTCTACCAGTGCTTCGGAAATACGCCCGCTAGAGAAGATAGCACCAAGAAACTCTGCGGGGATGTCTTTTTTCAGCACAATTACGTATAAATTAGAATTAACAGAATGTAAAACAAGAAATGCGAGTGAGATGTCCCATAGTCATAGTATCAGTAACAGAAAAGTGTAAATAAAATATAAGTAGGTATGACAATAGCAGTAGGAGTGACTAGAACAGACCAGTCCCCGCAAGCAGCACCCGTTCACGAGTATGACTTGTGGACCAGCCATCACCCCCCTCAACCATATTGGAGGGAAGGGAGTGACCCGACACACAGAGCCGCCGCAAGCAAAGACATTTGAGTGAGCATGACTGTAAAACCTAGTCACTTCCAACTCAAATACAATTTTTATAGCTTTATTTGAATGACTAACTAAATTAGACATCTCACATAGCATTGTACAATCCAAGAAGAAATGAAATATAAACATCATGCACACACTGATGTGTTAATCTTCATCATCATGGGGCTTAGGGCTACAGGCCATGCATTTTTGTCATTAACATATTCATTTATTGAGTAGTATGCTTTTTTCATAAGGTTTATTTTGATAAATGATTTAAATCTACGCATTGGTAATTTGTCAATGCCCTCAGGTAGTTTATTATAAAAGCGTATACAGTTCCCCATAAACGAACCATTAACTCTCATTAAAGTCGTTTCGAGTTTATCGATCAGCATCGTCGATTGACCATTACATCGATCGACGACACTGACTTTGGTACAACAGGTACAATATAATAATACGGTATGGTGTTATGTGAATACAATACTTAAGAATTAGTATAAGTAGGTACCTTCATGCTACACGGAACCAGAGCACCAACTGTGAGGCACATTGCGCAGAAACCAAGAAACTGGAAACAACAAGATCAAAGTAAAATCCATGCATATATGAAATTGTAGGTAAATCGTCTATTGTATACTGTAGGTATGTCCATGGTAGCAAATAACTTTTAAGTAAATGGACTAGCATCATTTTTACTAGCGAGTTGCAATATTTCTTGACATTTTTTTTAATGTAACTGGATGACGAGACGAGCTGGTCGTTTGCCTGATGGTAAGCAATACGCCAGCCCATATCAATAACAGCACCACCCAGAACTTTGTTTTGTAAAATTATGCGCGGCGCTGCACTGCGCTCGTCACCCTGAGACAATTAGCTGTTGAGTCTCATAATGCCCAGTAATTTCGCTGGCTACAATGCCCTTCAGACCGGAACACAGTAATGCTTGCGCACTACTGCTTGGCGGCTGAATAACTGGCAAAGCGGTAGACATGATAGACCATTGTAAGAAGTTTGGTAGTCTGATGTTTGATGCCCCATAACCCGTAAGTTATATTTGTATACTTACGTGCATTTTGTAAGAGAATCCCAGAAACTAGGTATACTTACCCGATTATGACGTAGTTATCGCAGTTTTCCTAACGTGACATTCAACTAATTATAAACCTACCGATAAATTGCATTCTTTTGTAGTGAAGAAGCTGTCGTTGTAAGCCACGTAATTCTTAATGTTCCCGAGCGACAGGCGGTCCACAATGCTCACTCTTGTGCTCATTCTGTCCTGTGAACAATTTACTTTACATCGTAACGTTTTTATCACTGTTCTGACTCCAGATTTGCCTTTTCAGAATTACAAAAGATACCCCACAATGCTTGGGAAATACATAATTTATTTATATCATCCCTCTCTTTATAGGATCAGCGACATATCGGCAATGCTTCTGTTGTTGCAAATGCAGATAGGCGACTGTGGCCGCTTATGGTGATTGTTTGGTTACCTATGATTCTGGTGTTGCAGATGCAGGTAGGCAACGGTGACCACTTATCCAACAGGCTACCGCTAGGTAACATAATCTCGTATGTACACAAGGATTTCGGACTTGCACATGGACTATCTTCTCTAGCGGGCGTATTTCCGAAGCACTGGTAGAGTCAGTTTTCGCATTTCTTTTCAGCACTCAGACTTCAATTTGAGTATAGGAAAGAAATGGGTAAACATACTTACCTTTTTTTCAAAGTCATGTTAACATAAGTTACAATTTTTAACATTTTTTATTTGTATCATGTGTTTATGACCTTTAAAAGTGCACTTTTGTGCCTATTTAATAAATGATATTTGACTTTGACTTTGACTTTGACTGTTTTTTGAGGAAGCACTCTTTTGAACGAGGTCGAACTTTTTATTTCGTTTATCTGTTTTTTAGGTGGCTTCTTAGTGTGCTTCGTTTAACTCGCACCTGTCTTGTATTGCTAAGAAATATTCCCTATCCTTCCCTTGTACCGTGTGACTCTCACCTGATCCGATACGACCTTTCTGCCCGCCAGCATGGCGTCGAGCAGCGCGCGTGGCGCCGCCACGTTCTCGTGTATATTGGCGAGCGCTGACATCAGCCGGGACACGCGCGAGACCACGTACATTACATGTTGCATAGAGCGCCACACGCGCCATAACTTCTGGAACAGCGGCTGGGGAACGAAAAGCATGACTTAGCATGAGATGAGCGTCTTTGATTAACTAATTAAAATAATTTAGTTTTGATTGTTATGTTATATCTGCGTACAATGGAATTATGTTCATAATGAAAAGAGTCTAACATAAAGCCTAGCGCCAGCGAAGCGCATTTGTAATCAATTCAATGCGACAGGACAGCCTAGTCTGATTCTTTGCGGCTCGACTGATATCGCCAACAGCCTACATTTTACTAAGTTACCTCGCTCGTTAAAATATTATTGGCAAATCGAGTTTTCGACATCGACAGAAAATCGTGCATGGCAATCATGAAGCCCGACACGATATAGGTGTGTAGGAGGTTCTTACAAAGACGGTGACAACGGGCACCGCTGTATATAGGTGTGTAGGAGGTTCTTACAAAGACGGTGACAACAGGCACCGCTGTATATAGGTGTGTAGGAGGTTCTTACAAAGACGGTGACAACGGGCACCGCCGCCTTGTACTTGACGACCTGGTGAAGCTCCTCCAGTACAGTCCGGTAGTGCTCCACAGACTGCGAGCCACCTTGCACCGCTCGTTCTACGTCAGAGAGTAGCTTGCGGATAAACACCTCGTATTGACGGTTGAAGGCTAGGAGGTCGAACATCTGCTTGTATTCTTCCCTGGAAACCAGCTTCGAGCTTAATTTTAAAACTTAATATGATCACCGTCATTGTCACAGCCCATTAGACTATGACGTGGGCTTTCAGAGAGAGGGAGAGAGAAAGAGAGAGTACACCACGAGAGAGCCACCACGCCATTCTCTTGCGTATTAATACAATGTTATGTATGTCTTTGAACTTTTTTATTTTTAGACAATGTACTCATTGATGTTGTTAGGACGGCGGCAACTGCGGACAGTAGCGGCAAACCTCAGCGACAGTTCTGATGTAAGTATTTCAGAAGACAGTGATACTGTCACTCGTCTACGCTACGTGGCACGCTGATTTTATAGAATTTTTTGATGTTGCGGTCTGCCCCTGCAGTTTGCAGTTGCCTGTCGGCCGCCGTGGTTGAATTTTTTTTTTATAAATTACTGTTTTTTTTATTGCAAACAAAGGTGTTACATGTGGTTGTTGTAACTCTGCCTTTTGTTTTAGTTATTAAAACAGTGTTACAAAAGACAGCGTTTTCCCAAGACCAGCCTGTGTTTTTATAATAGTAGAATATTAAGAACTTAGTATTTAGTATTTATACCTGATTATAATTTAATATTAACATGTAAGACTTTGTGAGGTACAGAAATGAAAATATATAACAGGTTTTGGAAAAATAATAAAATCTAAGTAGGGTACACTATTATATGCTAATTGAATACAGCCGTATAAAAGATATGCATGAATTCATAAATTATGTGGTGTGTGTGAGAATGGTATGTGTGTGGGAGAGTGTGCAACTGTGTGTGAGAGAGTGTGTGGAAATGTATGAGAGGATCATACCAGGTTCATAAGAAATACCCACACCGTAAGTTCATCGCTGATCGGACTGATCTCCACGTTGCCAGTCTCCTCCTGCACCACGATAGCGTCTTCTATCGCCGTGGTGAGCGTGTTGACGCGCTGCATCACGGTTATCAGTGAATTGGACAGAGATGTGAGGCACGCCTTGCCCGCGTCTACTAGGTTGAATGGCACTGGAAATGTGGACTTACACTACAGTACGATTCTGAAACGTGGTCCAGTAAGATCTTTTTTTTATGTAACTGAATGACGAGACAACCTGGTCGTTTGCCTGATGGTAAGTAATACGCAAGTCCATAACAATAACAGCACCACCCAGAACTTTGTTTTGCAAAATCCTGCGCGGCGCTGCACTGCGCTCGTCACCCTGAGAAAATTTAGCTGTTGAGTCTCATAATTCCCAGTAATTTCGCTGGCTACAATGGCCTTCAGACCGGAACACAGTGATGCTTACGCACTATTGCTTGGCGGCTGAATAACTGCAAAGCGGTGGTACCCACTCAGACGGCCTCTCGCATACAAAAAACCTACCACCAGTAAATAAATAAAAAAAGTAAAAAGATCCTCCAACAAGATCCAGGAAATCCGTTCCGTTACGAACACTTACAAACTCTGCGGTAGGTATACCAAGATCCACGATTTCGTCAGGAGATCTTACTTACACCATTGATTATGAATTTGTTTACTTTTACTCGATATAGTCAATTAGTATTTTAATTCTAAGGAAGAATTTTGAATTTTGGGTAAAACTCCCATATACCTACCTACTCACACATTTTACAGTTCTACAAATATAGATATGTAATCTAGTGTAAATACCTAGGTACTTATTTAAATATATTTTTTTACCTACAGATAAACGTAAAACACTTACAATCAGGAATACCCTCCCCTCCCTTCTTGCAGTCTCTATTGAAAAGGCGCACTCCCGACACCACCTCCACCAGCTCGCTGAGCTGTGTCATCTTCTCCTGCCGAGGGAGTGCCACGAACATCTTCAGGTCTTCGATAGAGAACACGCTCTCTAGAGCCGCCATGCCTTCTTTGAGGGTCTGTAATTTATAAAGATTTTATTTTAAAACGAAAGGGATTCGAACCCTTGACCTCCTGGTTATAGCCGGCAGGAGCGATTATCACTACGCTACTAATATCTTTGGATATGCATACTAACAGGTAAGAAAAACAAATCTGACGGAACACCCTTGTAGGGTAAGTTCCTACTTCTTTTAAGTCTCGCCATGTATTTTCGTCAGTCTTTTATAATTATCTCATTACGTAAAATAACTCTCTTTGAACTTGGAAATAACTAAAAAGTAATACTAGTTACTAACGAGTATAATCCCCGGGTTGCCAAGCCCGCTCGCCAGGATGATATAAATGGATATCTTCCGAAATAGCTTCTTGAACTCAGCATCATTCGTCAGCTCAGGGTCTTCATCCAGAATCTCATTGACGAGAGGTGTCAGGCAATTGGTTATGGTTTCCATATGCTTCTCGATAAGGTTCTGAATCTTGTCGTAGTTGCTCTGAATGATAAACTGCATCTTCATCGTGCTTAGGGAAGTGTCGCCATCTGTGATGTTGTAGTTAAAACGTTGCACTTGATCGACGTCGATCAACTAACTATCGCATATGATTAATCGACGTCGATCGACTTGCAACCGATTGCTCATTATAAATATTGTTTTTAATGATATTGCACATGTCGGCATTCGCCTGTAGGTATATCGATCGCCTAAAACGGTTTTAACCTACACATTACGCGACGTCGATCGACATCATTCGATATAAGTACCAATAAACGATCGACGTCAATCAACTGCAATTTTAGGTTCGTGTTTACAAGTCTACTGCTGGTATTTTTATATTCTTTGCTAGTTCTCATGCGTATTAATTAGGTAAATAACTACCTATATATGTATGGTATAGATAGAGCGTCGTCGGTCCCATAGATAAAAATGAAAGCCAAATAAATACGACGGTGAATGTGTTTGAAATGTTGAATGAGTTGATGTTGAATGAATGTTTGAGCGTGGTGTGATAGTGTAGTGTAGTGCGTGTAGTTATGCGTGTTTTGAGCTTAGGTGATGAAGGTAGGTAAGTAGTTACGTTTGATTATATTAACGCATTCCCCCACGAAGAACTGCAGGTTATTCCTATTTATGGTCTTCGAGAACAGCTTGCCATACTTCGGATTTAGCAGCAAAAGGTCTATGAGGTAAATCACAAATTCTGGATCAACAGCGACGTTGAGGGCCTGGCAGTTACGAGTTATTTCGTTTGCCATATTTTTAATTACATTTTCGTTGCACGCCATGGTTATTTTTTACTAAAATATGGTAAAACTCGATTACATAAAATTTAATAAGTTCATATAAATTAATCACTATAAAGCCACTAGGTAAATAAGACGTTGTTTATTTTATGTTTAAGTTTTTGTTATATTTGGTTTATACTCAAGTTGTTATGAATATTTACTGTGATATTTGTATTCCTGTAACCTCATGACATTGATAAATATTATGTCAATATTGCTATGGTGAAGCGTCGTTATTTATTTGATAGAGGAGTAGGTACAGTCAGGGGTAATAAGTTCCAAGTCATATTTTGTTGATGGCACTGGCATTGGCAGTTTGTGCGAGTGATGTGCGATTCTCGCCGGCATCGGCATTCTCTAAAGTTTCGTTTCCTTCGTTTAGAGTCTAAACAAATACTTATGAATTGTCAAACTCCAATGATATTTCCAAATGGACATTAATTATGGTTATTTCAATTGGTACTAAGTACCACTTATTTTAAATTGGTGTACGTATTATAAAAAATCATATTTTGTTTCCGTTTTGGTAGCGGCCGGCGCCGGATGGCGGGGCGGGGTTCACGTGGTAACCGGCAAGCGCGCGTGAGGGCGTCGGGCGGCGGGATTATTCAAGCATCTCACAGCATCTAAATGCTGCATCTGCTATAATAATTATGTTGAGGATGTGTCATGTCGCTGTCCTATATATCTAAAGAGGAAAGCGGGCTTTAATTAGTGAATTTTAAGTTAAGATAAAATCAATGGGAATCGCACTTCATAAATCAATTTTTACTCAACTTTTAGTCATTCTTTTTCGGTAGGTACCTCGTAATAGATTTTTAATTTTACAAAAAAACATTCGCTTCGAATAGAAAACCTTCTTTTGTGAATTTGATTTTATAAATGCCAATTTCAAAAATAAGTGAATTTTAGGTTGGCTGCCGCGTGAATCGCGTTTATTATTAGTACAATGTACAAATCAAACAAATAGTTTCTTCTATAATCTTTATTAGATACTCCTTAAACTTACAGACAGTAGCTGTAACAACGATCAGTCTATAACTAGGCTTACGACAATATTATAATAATTTTAAGTATACAAAACTAATACAGGTGCATTCAGTTTTGGTTAAATCGATGCTAACAAATTTTACCATCCAAGTAAACCTGTAACTTGCACGCTAAATTTTTCTGATAAATATATTTTTACTGTTTATAACTTTCATTTATGTCTTCTATTTTAATTATTAGGTAGGTACCGGCATGTCCAAGAATTAATCAAAAAAATCAAGGACATTGTGACCTTAACCAACCCGCATTGGTTCGCGCGTGGTGGATCATGGTCCATTTTCTCTATGAGAAAAAGCGCGTGCCCTAAGAGTGGGCACGTAATGAATGATGATGAGGTACTAAAAATAGATATACGCAATACACTATTTTATTTAAATTTTTGATCTACGATCAGTGACTTCACTTTAAGTGAGTCCTCCACCGAGATCATTGAGTAATGTTGAAAGAACAGTGTAAAATGAGTATTTTGCACCTCGTCTCTTGAACATGGGACAGTTCCCATGTTCAAGAGACAGGTGATTTACATTTTTTATCTTGGTGTTAAGTTTGGTGTCAGCAATTGAGCTGCTAAGGTGTTGCCTGCGGATGCCTCTCTAGCTTGTATTTACGTATTTTAGCAGTTGTTGAATTTTCGAGGAAATTACACAATATACAGTGTAAATTTTTAGTATTATACTAAAAATATGCAATACATAATGAAAAAAGTATATAATAGCAGCGTTACATATATATATCTTTAACGTAGGTACGTACGTATTTCTGTACGCTTTATTAATTATATTTATGACTAAATTTAACTCTATGATAACTTTTATAGGTAGGTACTTATACCTACTGACAACACGTTTTTTCTTTAGCCTGCGCTCCAATCTGTTATTCTGTCCATATTCTAAGTGTCGTTGACTTAGTTAATAATATTGCATGAATTTACAAAAATACTAAATATTTTTTTTCGTTTTCATTTTCACACTATTTTTGGCTGATCATTCTACATTTACTCAGGATTCTTTATGAAAAGCTGCCGCTAATTTTTGACTCTAATTATCAAAATAAGTTATTAAAAAAATTCCGCTTTCGAGTCCTAACAAAAAATAAATTTATAATTACTTTTACACGATTCAAGTTAGCATTAAAGTTACATAATTATAAAAATAAAGTCAATTTTGAATTCACAGCAACAATAAACCTACTCCAACAAGAAATGCGTCTTCAGATACTTCATCATGCCGAAAACCCTGAATCTCTGTTTTCCAATGACTTTGAATAATGCATCGTCGCAGATGGCAAACTGCTTATTGTTGGGATCATAAAGGTTGTTCTCTTTGACTATAGCCCAGATGCGTTTGACGACCGCGTGACGAGGCATCTCCTCAGCTCCCATTAGAGCTGACAGCGCCGGCGATAGTTTGTATGAGCGAGTGAAACCTGTGCCCTTGCCTTTTCCACCGCCACCACGCTTCGCTGGCGCTTTCTCTTTAGTTACTCCCTTTTTAGCTCCCCTGGCTGCACCCCTCTTTGGCTGAAAAAAAAAGAAAATTATCATGACAACCCCTTATTGTTTATAATCTTTATTCTTATTATTAATTTTAACTTTGTTAATTTTAACTATTTATTATTATATTTATTAGAATAAAAATTAAAGAAGTGTTTTTCTTTTGCGGGTACTTGTGTAATTCATACCTTCGGCTTCTCTTCTTCTGATGATTCTTCTTCTTCCTCTGACTTATCAGTGTCCATTGAATTGATATAATCTAGCACCATCCCGTCGATTTCAGACTTACGCTGGCGAATTTCTGCACCAAATTGCTTCTCTAGCTCTTGGATGACCTTTTTGGTCGTCGTTTTTGCCAGGTCGGCATTTTTAAGGATCTCTGAAACAAGAAAATAAACGATTGGTTTCCTAAAAGTAATTTAATTTGAACCCAGTATAGAATAAAGTAATAATAGTACGATAGTAAATAGTGTAGTTTCCGCGATACTTATTGCTGCCAAAATTAAAACAATATGTGTGTTACGTACGACGCGAGGTCGAGGAGTGTGAAGTCACGGCTCCATCGACCGGCAGTCTTGTTCAAAAACGGTGTGACACGGTCCGGTGTGACACGGTCCGGTGTGACTTGTTCAAAAACGGTGGGAAAATACAATACAATATAATATAATGCATTACAGTTCATAGGCATAATTATAATACAATATAATGGTGTAAATAATAGCGAATCAATATTAATAAATACACAAACATTATTTACGGCATAATAAGAGAAACACAAAAATCTCCCTAAAATTAATATAAAAAAATGTTAATAATGAACCATTGACTTTGAAATGCCAATGATTGCGTCCTCCTCTCTTCTAATGTTGCTGTGCCCGACGGGGTCCATATAGGACCTTGTACGTTTACCAAATAACTAACTATGGCAGCAATCTAACATAACTTCGTCATTTATAGTCATTCAAAAAATCACCATGCTTTAATGCAAGATTAGTATGTTTAAGAAACTCCTACATTGTAATTTTAAAAAACGTTCATGCAATTTTCCTCCTGACTGTACCTACCCGAGCAAACATTTCAAGTGGTTAAAAAATGCAAGCAAGAGCGCGCCAAACGAGCGACTGATGCGTGACACGGAACGTTACAATGGCGGACTTCTCAACTTGACATAGCACAACAATAACCAAGTTTTTTACGAATTTCATCAAAATTACATGATATTTATAGTTACTATGTAGATGAAATCTTTTCCCTAAGGATTTGCGGTTCTATTTATAGCCCCGTATGATGGTTACGTGCAGCCATTGCTGCGCTTCGTACGTGGAACAATTACGCGCTACATAAAAATAAACCATCAGTAACCAGACATAACCAAACACCACCGAAACGTGGAATATACGGAAAATTATCCGCATATCTGTGCTCAACAACTTTCATCTAAAACATTTTCCGCTATGTATTGTAGTATCAGAGATAATTCGATTTAAAGATACTAAAAGTACAAGTTTGTTCACTTGAACATTTTAGTAGGAAGCCATTTTCTGAACCCGGCCAAACAACAACGCGGATAAAAATATCACAGAATTTGTAATGGCAGTGCAAATGTTGTTGTTAAAAAGTATGTAAATGCGGATAAAGCAAGTTAACTTACTTTCAATCTCTTCTTTGAGTGTACTTGCGCTAATATCGGCCATATTTTCAACTCGGAACAAGTAGATTTCTTGTGATGCACTCAACAGAGAAACAAGGACAAGAGCCACACAATAATAAACCTACGCGCGAGGTGCTACACGGCGTCAATCCGAAATTAGCCGATGATCGCTTCGGAGCGCTATATTTGACCAATAGCCTTTATTCCATCCTATTGAACGTATTACGGCTATACAGAAATCGACTGTATTCCTAGAGCAGCAAGGCCTAATACTGGTACTTCCATATTGCAATAGGTGCAGTATGGAAATGAAAGCTGTCTGACAGTCTGACTACGTTCAAAACTGTACTCAGTTATGCTTGGAATCTTAATTTATCAAATTTAATTTAAATTTATTTTGTTTATATAACAATAGAAAAAAAGGAGCTTTTATTTACAAAGTATGTACAAATATTTTCAATTAGGTATATAGTGTTTATATATAATACAATAATGAGTAACCTGACATATAACAAATATAATAATCATATTAGAATAATAACAATAATAATAATAATTCTAATAACAATAAGCTTTGTTAATTTCGTTTGCAAGTAAGGTTCAAAAGTTCTTTTATTAAGTATTTATTGTTTGCAATGGCACAATATAGCAATGGAGAGAGGTGAAAAGTGGGAAGAGAGGCTTTTACACAGCTGTGGAACGCCATAAGTTTTATATTATTTAATAAAGAAAAAAGTAAATTATGTAATTAAGATAAAAACAAATTATATTTAGTTATCGCAAAGTAAGCATTCACAGATAATTATAATAAGTGTTTTCTTTCTGTTGCGGAGTCGGTATCATACTTCGAGCTGGATATTTTATCTAAAGTATCGGCGCCCAGGCCGGCCAAAAAGAAGATGGAGGGACGATCTGGATGCATACCAAGAAGGCTGGCGCGAGGTGGCGCAGGATAGAGATGGCTGGAGAGACTTGGGGGAGACCTTTGCCCAGCTGTGGGACGGGATAGGTTAGAAAAAAAAAATCATAGCACTATTTTTTATTAGGTATGAAATATCTCAGATAAAATATTTGGCTGTCTACTCGAAGAACAAAGCTAATAACTTTACATGAATAAGTATGATTTATATTATAAACTCCTGTATATAATATAAAAAAAATACTACACACATCAAAAGTGTCTAGGGATCAGCATATATTTTTCAATAACTTTTCTCCTGATTGATATTAATTAAAATTTTCTTTAAGGATTCATCAAATAAAGTGTTTTCGTTTGTCACAGTAACGATAAACCAAGTCACCTTTGCATTAATAAAGAAATTTGCCATTTTCCTAATAAAGGGATTTTTGACATTTGAACCACTAACATTAAAGTTCGAAAAAAAGACTGAAATAACAGTTTTCTTTAAAATTTTATTGGGTAACTTAAACAATTAATAATCCGTGTTTCTACCGCGAACACTAACAACACAAGAACATCGGTTTGGCATACTCAAAATGAGTTCATCCAAATCACGCTGTGGAATGGCCGCCCATGTTCATTGCAACAACAAAAAAAGGTCTTCTTGCGACTGGATACTCTCCATATTCAGCAGAGCTCTTCTCTGTAGCATATCCCATGCATGCTCAATCGGGTTCAAGTCTGGCGACTGAGCAGGCCAGGGCAGGACATTGATGTTAGCTGCGGCGAGAGTCTGTCTTACAACTCTTGCGGTGTGCGGTCGTGCATTATCATGCATTTACTGAAATAAGGGACCGATTTGCACTTGTAGAGGAACGATGACGTCTGATACAATCGTCTCAGCATAAATTTGAGCGTTGAGGTTGCCTCTGATCTAAATCAACTCAGTTCTTCCGCCGATCCAAATACCCGCCCATACCATGATGGTTCCACCACTATAAGGATGGACTTCCTGGCAGGATTTTAATCGCTGTTGGCGTCCAGGGGTTCTCCAGTGTCGTATACGTCTTGTATCCGGTCTCATACCAAAACGAGACTCATCAGAAAAGCACACGAAACGCCATTGTTCTTCTGCCCAATTTCTGTGTTCAAGAGCCCATTGATATCGAATCCTACGATTGTGCATTGCTATAGGTGGTACCCGTAGCGGTCTTCGGGAATGAAGGTTCACTTCATGCAAGCGGTTTCTGACTGTTTGGTCGCTAATTAAGTTCCCTGAAGAGTGATGAAGCCTCACGGCTAACATCATGGCGGTTATTGTTGGAGCTCTTCGAGTTAAGATTTGAATGTATCGGTCTTGTCTCCGTGTGGTGCAGCGATACCGTCCTCCATGGCGCTCAGCCACGGTACCAGTGCTTCGGTAACGTGTCCAAAGTCGACTGATAACACTCTGACTTGTATTCAGAGCTAAAGCCACAGTACGTTGCCGGGAACCAGCTTCTATCATTCCCACGGCTCTGAGCATTTCTTCCCTGCTTAAATGACGTCGCCGCTCCATAATAACGTTGGTTTTAATCAGTAGTAGGGAAACAGTAGCACTAATAATGTCTTCAATGCGTTGTATGTTTTTATAGGGAAAATATTGACAGCTGATTTTCATCTTTTACTCGAATTTGATTCAGTTCCTGATTCAAATTATGAAATGCACCAAAAAGGATCCATATCAATTTATAAAATCATAAATTTATTACAAAGCCACATCTCAATCTCAAGAAATCCGCATAAAAATGCTTGATCCCTAGACACTTTTGATGTGTGTATATGTATATATTTTTAAATAATTGTACAAGTTTAATGTAAATTAACTATAGGTAACACCTTAAACATAAACTTATGTGAATACTTTGTCTTTGTATATGAGCATCTTTTTATATGTATTAATGATTTTATATATTTCCTATTCTGGTTTTCGAACAAGCCTGTCACCCTTCATTCCGAAATGTCAAAATCATAGGCATGCAGCATAGGGGTGTCCACTTAAAAATATATCGGTATCGATATATCGCTTGAAAACATCAATTTTTTCAGTATCGAATATTTTCCACAGAAGTTTATTTTTCCAATCAAACGCAGAATATTTGCGGTTCTTGATTTCGTATATGAGAATGTAGAATCAGAGACCAGAGTGAACACAGCCATACTAATAGTGTCCATTATGGTAATTTTCTATGAGTGTTACTTGACGACGACGGAGCAAAAAGAGTGAGTTAGTCCGTGGTCCATTACTCAAAGTTAGTTATTTTAAGACTCCCCAAAAAAATAATTAAAAACTAAAACAAAGATTCTATTTTTGAAACGATGTATCAGACTTATTCGAACATCGAATCAAACCGATACATGGTATGGCAAACATCGAGTAAATTCGATATATCGATGTTAAGTGTATTTCCCTAATGTTGCATGGTTTCTAAACGTCAATGTCACTGATGTCACAGTCACACACATCACAACATAACCTAGAAATAAAAAGTGTAAAAGTATGATCTCGTGAAAGTTTTAATTTAACGTATTGTATTGCATTTTTTATACTGAAAACAAATGGCTAAGGCGAAGAATAAGCGTAACGCTGGGCTTGCAGACAAGGTGCACAGTAAAAAGAAAAATGACGCCAATAAGAAGAAGTTAAACCCTTTCGAAGTTCATATAAACCGTGAAAAGATAAAGGTCCTAGGAAAGAAATCTAAACATGACAAGGGGTTGCCTGGAGTATCGAGGGCTAAGGCTATTCAAAAGGTAAGTTAATAAATATACTATATTGTAAGACGCCAGCTTCTACGCTCGTAATACATTGAAAGTTAGGTAGCTACCTCTAACATTTTAACCCATGGGCCAAAATATACTATAGCTCTCGCTGTACGAAGTTTTGGATAAATCTGATAAAAAAATAACAATCAGTACAAAACACTACATTCAATACATCTAATTTAATGCAAATTATTTTAAATATACTCAATTTTGTACAGAGGAAAGAAACACTCGGTACCGAAATGAAGCTAATGAACAAAACCAATACTTTCATCGATCGTCGCATCGGCGAGAGGAACGGACAGCTGTCGGCTGAAGAGCGCATGATTGCGAGGTTCACGGCGGAGCGAGCCAAGCAACATTCCAAGAAGAATATGTATAACTTGGCGGATGATGAGATATTGACACATAGGTGAGTACTTGTTTACTTTAGTGAGTAGATACGATTATTCTGACCTACATATACTTTCTATTGTGTATTATGAATAGGCTCAGCAGTCAAATCAAATCAAATCAAAAGTTCTTTATTTCAATTTTGTCGTCACAGATGAACTTATGAACGTCAATTATTACAATGACTCTACTACCGTATCGGAAAAAGAACCACTACTCAGAAGATACGGCAAGAAACTGAGGGGCATATTTTTCGGAACTTTTGTTACAATATTTTGTTTGTTTTTGACAATATTATTTTTCTTATGTGCAAGTTGGCTACTTGGCAGAAGCGGAATGTTCCATGCATCTTTGTGGTGCAGTGGACTAATACGGGCTGTTGATGATGATGGTTATGAACTGAGACTTAAGAGTATAATAGTCTCAGGGTGACAAGTGCAGTGCAGTACCGTACAGGATTTTGCAAATCAAAGTTCTGGGTGGTGCTGCAACTGTTATGGGCAAGCGTTTTGCTTACCATCAGATAAATAACCTGCTTGTGTCGTCAGTCAATTGCATAACAAAAGTAATTTTTTTTCTTGGGGTAGGTAATTTTTCATTTTTGTTTATTTGATTTATCAAATTATTCTATAATGGAATTTATTTAAATAATTTTACTTTATCCACAGAGGTCAAACCTTGGAACAGATAGAAAAATTTGATGACCCTAGATCAGATGAAGAAGATGACGAAGGGAAAGGATTTGGTGGTTTAGGTGGTAAGTTATGTCAATGCAAACTAATAAAAATTAATGAAAAATTACTGCACAAGTGGCGTGTAACTGTTGCGATAGGTACCTAATGTCGGCGTCTCTGAATATCTCTGTCTTTGTTTGCATAGCAGCCGCAGTAGTGAATTAGGGTAACCATGAAGTTCTAATGCTGGTTTTTTCTCGTTAATAATTATTATGATAAAATATCTTGTAATCATTTTAACATGTTTTAATTAAGTTCATAAAAAAAGCAGTGGTAGGCTCGGCACTGAGCTGCATAAGCTTAACAGCTCACGCAAAGCTGATTTTCAGCAATTAAGTCATTTTCTTGTTTGTCTGCCTATTTGTTGGTCTTTCTGGGTGGAATCTTACAACTAAAATTTCGAGCACTTCCCAATTAGCTATCCGACTGAAACTTTCAGGATATGTGTCATCGAGTAGCTCACAACTCGATGACAATGCATTCTAACTCCATAAAAAGGTAGTTTTTAGATTGTTTTTTAATCAGTTACAGATTCTTTTTTATGTAATTTTTTTATGATACACTAGCTGCGCCCTGCGGTTTCACCCGCGGTTTCCCGGGATAAAAAGTAGCCTATGTGTTAATCCAAGGTATAAGCTATCTCCATACTAAATTTCATCCCAATCCGTTTAGTTGTTGCAGCGTAGAAGAGCAACAAATATCCATATATACAAACTTTCGCGTTTATAATATTAGTAAGGATTAGTGTACCTATTTCTTCTGTTTCTGAATGATCTTTTTCCAAAATTTTGATCTCTGTGTGATCGTTACGAATATGACTTGTATCATGGGCTGAAAGCCTCAGTAAAATATGGCTAACATTTACATTAATCTGGTATATTGTAGATGACTTCGTAGCAGAAGGCCATTTCGGTGGTGGCATGCTTTCGAAGACGGAGTCTCAGGATGGTGCCAAGTCTCACAAGGACCTCATCGAACAGCTGATAGCAGAGTCCAAGAAACGGAAAGCGGAGAAACAGAAGGAAAGAGAACAAACATTGGATCTTACAGAGAAACTTGATTCTGAGTGGAAAGTATGTTGCATTATTGGCTTATTAAGTTTTTTACCTTGTGCTTCAATTTATAGATCTGAATTGAATTTACCTGCTTGTTTTTAACCCTCGACGCAAAAAGGGTGGTGTTATAAAATTAACCACTAATGTGTGTCTGTGGCACCATAGCCCTTAAACGAGTGCACCGATTTGGATGCAGTTTTTTTATTTGTAAGCAGGTTTCTAGCGGTGGTTCTTAGACATGTTTTATCAAAATCGTTTCAAGCGTTTTTTTACTTTTTTGTGTCAGGGGTGTTTTAATTGTAGCTGAGTGAAATTTGTTATTTATTAGCAAGTCGAAAAATGTCACCCCTTTATCCTTGATCTATGTACATATGTGATCGTTAGGCGTTATTTATTTATTTATTTATCATAACAAATCCAGTTTCTTTTTAATAAAAAAAAATGTAATTTTGTTGTTTTTTCTTTCTATTTATGCTACTCTTGTTTTATTTAACAAGCTAAGACAACAACCTTAAACACGATTAGGTATTGATGGTATTTAATTTTCAGGACTTACAACCGGTGGTGTTCAAACGTGCGCGCGTTGAAGACGAGTCCATTATTGACAAAGTGTTGAGCAACGCTGAGAAAAAAGGCGAGGACTACGACAAGATGATGCGAGAGCTCAAGTTTGAGAAACGGGGCACTGTAAGTTATATTTGTTATGGATCCCCAATTTATCATCATCATCAGCTCATCACGTTCCCACTGCTGGGACACGGGCCTTCTCTCATATAGATTATGGGTCATAATCCACCACGCTGGCCCAGTGTGGGTTGGTGGATGTCACATGTCCTTGAATTTTTGTGATAAATTCTTGGATATGCCAGTTTCTTCTCGATGTTTTCCTTCACCGTTGCGTGTGTGCGTGATTATTGATTTTGTTTAACTTTCAGCCATCAGATGGCCTCAAAAGTGACGAGAAACAAGCTAAGGAAGAGAGAGAGAAGTTGGAGCAATGGGAGAGAGAGCGACGGGAACGAATGTTTGGAGAGGAATCCGCGCCTAAGGTACAGAAACCTGCGGCTAAGCATAGGTAAGGAAATCACCTTTTTTTATTTAATTATACATTTTCCGCAATAGGGAATATGCATGTATTTTTTTAACCGACTTCAGAAAAGGAGGAGGTTCTCTGTTCGATTGTATTTTTTTTTAATGTTTTTTACCTCACAACTCCGTCATTTATGAACCGATTCAAAAAATTCTTTTTGCGTTGGGTTCAGTATAGCTACGAAGTGGTCCCATATAAATTTCATCGATATGTGACCTTGGACTTCGAAGATACATTGAAGTCGGTTTTTGTTTTTTTCTAAAAATTAATTATTTAAAGCATAAATCGATTCATTATTGAATACTATTAATGAAAAAAATGTTTAAATTTTTTATGGCGTCATTCGTCAATAAAATAACTAAATGAAAGTTTTAATCAATTTAAATCAACATAAACGCGCCATTTGCGTGTGACGAAACTTATAACACCCCTATCCATATGTTTTATGACGTATTCTTTTTGCGTCGGGGATTAAAAATGTTAACAATATTACAAGTTTTCTTACACATCTTTTATTGATGTTTCCAGATCAGCAGAAGACCTCGACGACAATTTTGAGTTGGATGACGAGAAGGAATTCATGTTGGCGTACGACAAGGACGGGAAGCCGCTGGTACCTGAACACGTACTCAAGGACTTCTCAGGTAAAGAAAGAAAGAAAGAAACGAATTATGTAGACAAAACTGCATACAACAAACAACGCACATACACAAGTGCAGGAGGACGGAATAAAATAATTAATTTTTAGAAAAAAACAAAAACCGACTTCAATGTATCTTCGAAGTCCAAGGTCACATATCGATGAAATGTATATGGGACCACTTCGTAGCTATACTGAACCCGACGCAAAAACAATTTTCCAAATCGGTTCATAAATGACGGAGTTCTGAGGTAACAAACATAAAAAAAAAATACAATCGAACAGAGAACCTCCTCCTTTTTTGAAGTCGGTTAACAAGTTAAGCCAACAGTTACAGCATGTGTATAGAGACCGCTGCCGTGTACAGTGCACTCAGAAAAGGTCTGTGCTCAGTATAACCAGGCCTAGCGCACTCCGCACTGTAGGTACAAGTACATAGCCGGACACCGACGGCGGGTCGCGCGTCGTTACACGTGCCGCGTCAGAAGAGATAAGAGCGGCGCGATAGAAAGAGACGCGCTCTGTAGGTTAATATGACTGGTAGGTATGCAGCGCTACGCGAGCTGAATTGAACTTTATTGCGTCATAGCAAGAGTCGCTATTTGTTTAAATTTCTTTGCGGAGTGATGCTTCTGTCCTTTAGTATTCTGTGGTAATGTTGTGAAGAATCCACAACTCTGGTTTCAGCGCAGGCCCTTGGTATTCCAATAATAATATTTTTTAGTAGCTCCGTCCCGTAGTTTTACCCGCTGAGGACATTTTCCGGGATAAAAATTATTCTATGTGCTATTGCAGGACATAAAGTACCTGTTTACAAAATTTCATTGAAATCTGTTAAGTAGTTTTGGCGTGATTGAATAACAAACATCCATACATCCACCCTTACTAATTTTCGCAGTTGCTCCCCTGTATTTTTCGGCATAAAATGTATCCTATATCCCTTCCCAGGATCTCAGATATTTACATACAACATTTTAAAAATCTGTTTAATGTTTTGGTGTGATTGAGTAAGTTCTACATATACGTCTATCCTCACAAACTTTTGCATTTATAAATACTTAGGATATTAGAATAGGATTAAATTTACTGAATTTACTTCAGTCAGTCATCATCATCAGCTCATCACGTTCCCACTGCTGGGACTCGGGTCTTCCCTCTTAGAGAGAGTATGGGCCATAATCCACCACGCTGGCCCAGTGCGGGTTTGTGGCATGTCCTTGAATTTTTGTGATAAATTCTTGGACATGCCGGTTTATTCACGATGTTTTCCTTCACCGGTTTAGAGCGAGAGTCAAAACCGCACATAACTTAAGAAAGTCAGTGGTGCGGAGCCAGCGGGATTCGAACTCGGGTGCATGGGATCGAAAGTCGCACGTGCCCCCACTGAGCCACACTCGCTCACTTTTACACATAATTTACTTCAGTAAATTACTGAATGTATTTACTTCATTTACTGAACTGAACTAAAAATACAATATATAGATACATTTGATTTTGATATACAATATCTATCTACACATCCATTCATTCAAAATCACCTTTTTTCAAAATACTTCTTTTGTAGTTCCAAACGCAAAACCAAAGTTCGAGGACGGAATATCTGACACATCATCCGATGACGACGACAAAAATGATAGCGGTGATGAAGAAAACGACGATCAGAAACATGACAGTGACGAAGAAAATGATGACGCTTCAAATGATGAAACAGATGAAGAATCTGAGGAAGAAACTACAAAAGAAAATGCCAAAACGAATGGTGTCGCTAGCAATGAAAACGAAGGCGGTCTCTTTCAAACACCCGCAAAATCTGACGATGACGATGAATCTGGCGATGAAAGTGATGACGAAAATGACGATAGTGATGAAGAAAGTGATAGTGAAGAAAAAGTGGAGAAAGCAGATGATTTCAGCGATTTAAAAGCATCAGACGACGAAAGTGAAGCTGAAATCGAACTGGAGGGCGAAGATACGGAGAAAATCGTATCGTTCTTTGATAAGAAAACTTTAGAAGGCAATAAATTGAAGGTAAATGAATTAATTTATATTTTTTTATTAATTTATTTGTTTTTCTTAAAATTAATAAAATATGATGTACATGCTTGCATATTGCACCAATTTCTTTCACAGGAACATTTTTATATTTTACGAAAATACTCCTGTGAAAGAAATTGGACTTTTTTTGAACTTCTTTTCGTTTCAGGAATTACTGACAGACAAAACTCCGGCCCAAGTAACGATAGCTCTTCAAAAACTAATAAAAAGCTACGACCCGAGTCTCGCTGAAAACAACAAGGAACTCTTAAGCCGACTATTCGCGCACATGCTACAATATACCAACGATATCTTCACAAATATCACAGATGAGGGTAGTCTGATAAAAGCATTTTTGACGTTTGACAGACTCGTGCCACATTTCCACGACTTGGCCAAAACAAACAAAGTATCCACTAAGAAGTACATAATAGAGCTGCTAAAGGAAAAACGAGATATATACAGAAAGAACCCGAAGAAAATACCAGATTTGGATACGTTAGTGTTCTTCAAACTCGTGTCGTTGTTGTATCCGACTTCAGACTTCAGACATCCGGTCACGACGCCATCTTTGATTTTCATGTCCGAGATTTTAACGTATTCGAAATTCAATGACGCACGTTCTATATCAAGGGGATTGTTCTTAACAGCATTGGTTTTAGAATACACGGTACTTTCGAAAAGATTGGTGCCGTCAGCTATTAACTTTCTCCGAGGAATATTGTTTCTATCAGCGAATACCAGCATTTTAAACCCAATACAGATTGTACCACCATTTAGATTCCACAAAGACGTAAAGATTCTAAATCTAGACGAGGATTGCTCCAAAATGGATATAGAAACTAAAATGGTTGGCAAAGATCTAGTACATAACGAAATCACTGATAGTTTTAAAGTGAGATGCCTTTTGACAGCGACGGTGATGGTTAAAGAATTCTTTGAGAATTTCAACGACATAGAAGCCCAGGAGTGTATATTTGAGCCGCATATAAAGTTGTTGGGAAGGGTGGACTTAGAAAATTATCCGAAGAAAGTACACAAGATGGTTTCTGAGATTTTGAAGGACATGAGAGGCAGCTTAGAAGTGAAGACGTATACTCCATTAAGTAGGGAAAAGAAAAGGCCCAAAGCGCTCAGGTTATACGAGCCGGATATACAAGAAGTGTAAGTATTTTTCTGTTACTTACATAAGTATTTCTGTAAGTTACATAAGTATTTCTGTAAGTTACATAAGTATTTCTGTAAGTTACATAAGTATTTCTGTAAGTTACATTAGTATTTCTGTAAGTTACATTAGTATTTCTGTAAGTTACATAATATTTCTGTAAGTTACATAAGTATTTCTGTAAGTTACATAAGTATTTTTGTAAGTTACATTAGTATTTCTATGAGTCACATAAGTATTTGTGTAGTTTACATAGGTATTTCTGTAACTTACACATTAAGTATTTCTGTAACTCATATAAGTATTATGTAAGTTACACAAATATATATTTAAAGCTAAGAATTAAAAACTATAACCTTGCCAAAAAATATCCCATTTCATGTACAACCATTTGGAAGTCTTGCTTATAAGTTTCGAATCTTTCAAAAACAAGTAGAAAAGCAAAAATACCACACACTGATAAATATATTTGGTTATTTTTAATTCATGATAAATCTACGTTTAACCACCATCTCGCCTGATATTAAGCGACGATGTGGCCGAAGATGGAGTACGAACAATACAATACAATACAATACAAATACTCTTTATTGTATACCAGTAACATAAAAAAAATGATTACAGATAAACCTTATAACTAGGGTAGTACAATGGGCGGAACAAAGATCTAGAAGATAACTATTCATTCTAGCCTTGAAGATACTCAAATTGTAGTTATCAGGAAACAGAGAAGACGGCAAAGAGTTCCATTCTTTAGCAGTACGCATTATAAATGTGGAACCGAAACCGAATTTGCTTTGTGCACTATTTTTAATTTTAGAGACTATAAAACTGCCAGATTCTAATGCTGTGTCATTTTCCATTAGGTTCACAGGCAGCAAAAGCTCAAAGCTGTCTCGGGAGCAGGCCGAGAGCGCCCGGCTGAAAACCAAGTACAAGAGGGAAATGAAGGGAGCGCTGAGGGAAATCAGGAGGGACAAGGCTTATGTCGCTTCTGTCAAGATCAGGCAGAAGATACACAGGTGAGTCTTATTTATTTATTTATAGAAGACCAACACCTGTTATATGGATATAAATAACTTATAGAAACAGTGAGCCAATAGGGAATATGCATGTGTGGTCGAAAAATCTGAAATTTACTTTTTACGATAGATTACTCCTGTAAACATTTAGTAGTGATATAATTGTTATTATAAATTGCGTAGTTTGTTTGAATTTCAATGTTTATTTTTCTTATTTTTGGAGAAACGGAAAGTAATCGTAAAATGCTTGAGTACGTGCAACCACGTTTTGACGTCACGCGCCTCGCTGCTATTGGCCTATTTTTGACATAGAGCCCGTTCTATTGGCAAATTATTGACACACACACATGTAGAGTAGATGGACCAATGAGGAGATCCTAGGTCGCCACCTTTTGACGTCACACGCAAATGGCGCGTTTATGTTGATTTAAATTGATACAAATTTTCATTTAATTATTTTATTGACGAGTGATGCCGTAAATTTTTTAAAATGTTTTTTTCATTAAAAGTATTCAATAATGAATCGATCCATGCATAAAAAAATGACATGCATATTCCCTATTAAAGATCCTCACGGATAGTTCCAAGATGTTATCATGTAACTTATGTGAACATCATAAAAACATAAGTACATAGTAACTGAATATAACTAACTAATATTATATACTATCTATATATAAATTTACAGTGCAATGTTACTTAGTCTTATGTTTATAAAAAACTTTTGCTCAGCTCCAAGATCAAATATTTGACAAGTAATTGCCATTGCCACTTGAACGCCTGAGGATCACATACATAGATCCTGGGCCCTAACTAGGATTCTCTGTATCTAGGAAACCAGGAACTACGAGGACCATGGTCCTACAACACCCAGACAAGAAACAAATGCGCTTTCTTTTTTTTAACAGACTAAAAAAGGAGGTTTTTAATTAGATTGTATTTTTTATGTTACTGAACCGTCATTTATAAACCGAAGAAAATTATTTTTGCGTTAGGTTCAGTATAGGTACATGATGGTCCCATATAAATTTCATCGATATCTTTGGACTTCGAAGATACATCAGAATTGAAGTCGGTATTTTTGTTAAAAAAACAATTATTCTGTTCACGAACCCCGTCTCCGTTCGTTTGTCCCATCGCATCGCGGGAATCGAACTCGCAACCTCAGTGGTGTATGAGATTTGAACCAGCCTACCCAACTATACCAGAGGCTGTCAAAAACCTGATGACACCGTTGTTAAGGTTGTCTTACAAAAAAAGTTACATTGCTAAATCAGTTTCGTTTTTAGCAATTTATTACTTTTTAAGCTATTGCATAGCTTCTATCGCGGGCCTTGAGCGTGGAGACCGAATCCAGAAATTTCGTAACGAAAATAACCTAACACCCCCCACTCCGAATGCTGTGCAATAGCTTTACCGCGGCAGTCTCCGAGTGCCACACGTCTTTTTTTTTTATAAAACATTTTCAATGGAAATATCGTTCGAGACAACGTCCATAGACAAAGTATGAGACGACGCGGCGTCCAAAGACAAACGTTCTAAGCTTTTTATTTTTCATTTTCAGCGACAACATAAGAAAACAGAAGGTAAAGGAGATCTTCAAAGACGCATCGATACAGCAAGGAGAGTTGAATGCATTGAAACGAAAGAAATGATTGTAGTATATATCATTCTAGAAAATATATAAGAATTTGTACAATTAGACGTTTTATTTTGCAGACACCTTGATACATAGGCCAGGAAACTATAGTTGATTTGTTTAGGAAATACAAATAGTACCTACTAAAGTATGGTCTAAACATAATCAGTAGAACTTCGTCATCAGCCCATCACGTTCCACTACTGGAACACGGCCTTCTTTCATAGAGTATAGGCCATACTACTTGGCAGAAGCGAAATGCATTTTCAAATCACGACAAGTCCTCAGTAAAGGGATAATATTATTTGCTCCTCTAAAATCTAATTGATCCAATAATATTTGATCCTCTTTGTATTAGTTCGACAGAAAATACTTCTACAACACAAGCGGCCTCAAAGACTAGGTTAAGTTATGTTAGAGCAGTGGGCACACAGCCACACATCGCGCGAGCCGAGCGAGCGAAGCGAGCGTGCCGCGGCAGCGGTAAATTGAGAATATTGATTGATTTATTTTATGTCTCAGAGAAAGAGGATCAATCATTAAAAAGTCGACCGTTTAGATTTTTTTGCGAAATTAAAAATATTATTTAAATACATGCCTCATTTAAGCCGTTTTGAGCGACACGCCATAGACGCAAAGCTATGCCATCCACGCCATGCTACGCATTTCCCATACCGTTTTAGTCGACTCGAAGCTGACCTCGGCGTAGAGAGAACTTTTTGTTTGTGGAGTATGCTGGTCAAAAGGGAAAAGAAAAGTCGCAAGTTCTAGCCGACTACGGCTCACCAAACGGTAAAGGTTATTATTTCTGCATGTTTGAGTATTCAAATAAACATTTATGTGTACACTAGCTGCGACTCGCGGTTTCACCTGCAGTTTCCCGGATAAAAAGTAGCCTGTGTTTATCCAGGGTAAAACCTTTCTTTTTATGTAACTGGATGACGAGACGAGCTGGTCGTTTTCCTGATGGTAAGCAATACGCCAGCCCATAACAATAACAGCACCACCCAGAATTTTGCTTTGCAAAATCCTGCGCGGCGCTGCACTGCGCTCGTCACCCTGAGACAATTAGCTGTTGAGTCCTATTTCTATTCAGTTTTTGTTTAATTGAACTTTGTGATGAGACGAGCAAGTCGTTCGCCTGATGGTAAGCGCCACGCCTGCCTATAACATTTGCAGTGTCACTCAGAACTTTTAATACCATAAAAAGCACTGCGTCGCGCTCATCACCCCGAGACATCAGTTATTCACTCAATTCAGCTTGAACAAACACACTTACAAACTTTTTATTTATAATATTAGTGTGATAAGTACGTAAGGAATGTTTACTTGCCAAAATAATAAAAAAAACATAAAAAATCGAACAAGAGTTTATTGATACACAACAGTCCAATAAAAATAAAATACTATACTGATTCAACCAGTCTATGCCGAAACATACCTCGGAACAATAAGATGCCACTACATAGCGCTTGTCACTGGGCCCATAACCTCTAAATTATCCCCTGTATCTAGGAAGTACACGGACCATGGCCCCATCGTGGAATAGAAGAAGCTTGCTGTAGTAGCGCATATTATTTTAAAAACAATACCTTTTTATATATAAATGCAATAGGAATGAACATATTATAATTTTGTGCTTTTATTTTTTCAAACCATACTTTGAACAAAATACAAATACAGAGCCAGACATCGCGCAGTACATGCTTAAAAATATATGCATTGGTGCTTAAATTATTTGCATTTTTCGATGTTCTATCGTTCTAGAAACTAAGTTCTAGTTTGTTAATCTTAACAAACTAGATTTTAGAAAATCGCAAAACAATGCGTAGTGGCTATATTTCTAATCAACCATTTTATTTATAAGATAAACATTTTTAATACATTGTGTAAATAAGCATACGAAGTAGAAGGCGTTGCACTTGTGGTTGGTTTGTCTTAGTCCGTTAGTCTTCAGACTAATTTACACATTTCAATAAATATTGATAAAATACACTTAAGTTGTTCTTAAACTAGAAGCGACACAAAATCATGCGACTTTTTCTCAGACAATGCAAGATATTTTGTCGTTGCCTAAAAGATACTCTTTTTATATTTTTTTTTAGATGCGAACAATGCCGCAGCATCTAAAATAAAATTAGCAGAATCTCGAATATGAGAATATGCGCATTTTTTATTGTTTCCTCCATTTTAATGGTATAAATTGTTTTCTTGCCGATTGCTCTTAAAATAGTCGCGCGACTTTTTATCACATTTGTGCTCATAGCATTTTGACTGTCATATTAAATTCCTAAAACAGTCGCGCGATTGTCGTCGCATATTGTTTGCTGCATTCATACCGTTGCAACTCTGATTTAAAATCGATTTGGAAAAAAGTCGTGCGACTATTTGTCGCAAGTGCTTACACGGTGTAAATATTGTTAAAATGTGATAAGCTCCTAGACTAGTAGAAGATTTATAAATATTCGTCTAAAACTATTAGCAGTGTTTGTTCTTACTAATTAGACATAGATTAAGGCTTGATTAGTTTTGCTTGTCCTCTGAAACAAAAAGAAAAGTATGTATAAACAAGAGCGAGTATGGCTCAGCGGGAACTCGTGCGCCTTTCGATCCGACGCACCTGGGTTCGAATCCCGACTCGGCCCTGCACCAATGACTTATAGTTAGCTAGTTAAGTGCAGATTTTGCACGCTCGCTCTAAAACGGTGAAGGAAAACATCGAAAGTCAGTGGGGCGGACTTGTTGAAAGAGGTTATATATGAGATGCTATTCAGAACTCTTTCTTGTATATATTCTAAATTTGAATTACTCTCATGTGTTTTTTAGCTTTAGGTTCCTTGTCAAAACTACTCGTCAAAAACCATGACTGTGTAAACATCTTTATTAATATATTTTACTTTCATCTTAAATCTAATGTGCATTATTCCTATCCACGAATAATCTAATAGGGTCCAGTTATCCACCGCGTGCTACTGCGACAGGGCTACGAGACGAACGGCAACGCGCCACCGTTATATGGTGGACATTCCCCCTGCGCGCACAAAGCGCTTCGCTTCCACTTTCATTATGCGTACCTCTAACGAGTGGAACTCTCTGCCAGAGTCAATCTTTCCCGATACTTATAATCTAGGAATCTTCAAATCTCGAGTGAACAGGTACTATTGGCAAGCGTGCTACATCGTCGACCGCATCGTCGCTTACCATCAGGTGAGATAGTGGTCAAACGCAAGCCAATAACGTATAAAAAAAAATAGTGGGATACATCCACATCTGTGATGCCGAAATTGAATAAATAATTTTTTTCAACAATCTTGCTCATAAAGTGGCTCTATGGTCACCGCAATTAGGCACAGATGACACCCATAATCAAACTGTGACTTTTTCATTGCTATAACTCACTAGTGAGTTATAGTTTTTAAGCTATTGCATAGCTTCTATCGCGGGCCTTGAGCGTGGAGACCGAATCCAGAAATTCCGTAACGAAAATAACCTAACACTTCCCACTCCGAATGCTATGCAATAGCTTTACCGCGGCAGTCTCCGAGTGCCACACGTCTTTTTTTTTAATTTTATTGGATGAGGTGCTTTGTTCTTAAAAAAGTTTGTATTCAAAAAAACATCGTGTAATAGAACAAATAAATTAATGTTCCTATTGCTTGCTCATTTCATGCAACTTCTTATTTAAATAGATAATTTTAATTCGTACGTGTTTAATAAATAAAACTTTCACTCAAATATAAATTTTGTTTTCTCTGTAATAAAAGAAAACTTTAAATTCCCCATTTGGTACGTAGCAGAATAGGCGCAAACCCTATGCGCGGAAAATAAAAATAAAACCTCATCCCTTTAGTCTGTGGCTGATCGCAATGCGCGCGCATAGGAAAACTGATTAATTTTTCCCGCCATAGCGAATCATTTTTCACAACTCGTTTTCACTGTTGAAAATGAGTTTTTATTGTTATTTTATTCACAAGTGTGTTGAATAACGTCGTATGATACACGTGTGTATTGATGATTACCGTCCTCGGCTCTCTTAAGACCCTCACCTAACGGCTCGGGTCTCAATGGCGCCTCAGCGGTAATCACCAACATTACACACTAGTACCATAATGTACTATTGAGCTTAGAACTTTGAATGTCTAATAGTGAAAACCCACCATTCTTGAGTCACTCGTCTTTGATCTCGGTGACCTTGGCTCCAGGAGTTTTGGGGTTGTTCTTCCAGATCCAGTAGTTGAGGCTGGACGCGATGCTCAGCCAGCCCAGGTACGGCACCAGGAGGAGACCAGCCGTCCTGTTCACTTTAGCGAACGCAATGGTGGTGGCTAGTGCGGCCGCGTCCAGGAAACAGATTTCGATCAAAGCCTGAAAATAATTAAAAACATACAATATAATACAAAATGCTTTATTGGATAGACAGCCTCTGTGGTGTAGTGGTTGAGCAGGTTGGCTCAAAACTCATACACCACTGAGGTTGCGGGTTCGATTCCCGCGACGGGACAAATGTTTGTGCACAGAAAAAAAAACAGCGCAAGTTTCGTGTCTGGGTGTTGTGGGACCATGGTCCTCATAGTTCCTGGTTCCCTAGATACAGGGGATCCCAGTTAGGGGCCAAGATCTATGTATGTGATCGTTGGGCGTTATAGTCTGGATAGATATACATTTACCTACAAAATTTAGTTGATAACACCGTCCATATATATTTTTGTCTACATTCCTCCACTTCTGGGTTGTCTGGAAGAGATCGCTTTGAGCGATAAGACCGCCCATTGTGACACTATTATTAAGTTAATTGTTATTTTAGTTTTAATTGTTTCTGTATGTTGGCGTTATAATAGAGTTATTCTATTCTATTGTACACCAAACAAAAATAATCAGTAGGTACATGAAAACAACGCACATGCTAAAGTACAATGGGCGGACTTATCGCTAAGAGCGATCTCTTCCAGTCAACCTTTGGATGGAGTCAAATAACGGAGTGAGAGAGGTCAGTGTAAATAAAATAATAACAAATTATGTGTCCTTATCCTAAATTATTAAAATACAAATGCACAAATTATTACATATTTATACCTAATATACTATAATAACACTCTATATAAATATAATGAATTGCATATTAAAATCCCCCGACACAAAAAACCTATAAAAAGTAACTGATTTTGATAAAAAATCTAAGAGCCACCGCTAGAAACCTGCTATCAATTTAAAAAAAACCGCACCCAATACGGTCTACGGTGCCACAGACAGAGACACATGGTTAAACTTATAACACCCCTCCTTTTTGCGTCGGGGGTTAATCATTTTCTTTCTCATATTTAAAAAATAAATTATTTTTCAAAAAAAACTAAACCGACTTCAAAACCACAAATGGCACTCAAAAGTAAAAAATAAATTAATATAATAATCATAAGCGCTACCCACTCATATATTTGAAGTCGGTGCCAGCCAAGTCTAATAGGTAGCAGATAAATATGTATATAGTAAGTACTACTTGTAGGTAGTATCTATCTACTACCTTTTAGACTTGGCTGGCACCGACTTCAAATATATGAGTGGGTAGCGCTTATGATTATTATATTAATTTATTTTTTATAATTGATATAAAACGGCTAAGACTCACTGTAAATGTCGAAAATTACTCCGACCAGGTTTCGGACATTTTAGAAGTCCTTCTTCTGGGAGTTATGAGATCAAGCCGCGGCGTAGGTCGCGAGCGCTCGCACGTAACTGGCGGCGCGTGCGCGGCTCTGCAGACGCGGCGGGCGGCGTCGGTGGAGTCCGCGCCCGCTCGGCGATGTTCGTAAGTTCGGTGGTGGGTGAATCATCACTGCCGCTACTAATGTCTGCTGCATTAGGGTCTAAGCACACTGCACTAATTGTGTCCATTTCGCACTCGAGTAAAATCTTGGTGTTGATCATACTGAGTACCGGTTTCCACGATGGTGAAATGCTCCAGCCCTGATCCCTATTAAAGGTAGCATGCCGTCCTATTTCGATGGCCTCACGCACCTTCCTAGGGACGAAGAACTTCTCCCTGGCAAGAACGGACACCTTGTCGACATTACATCCGTTTCGACAAGGTGTCCGTTCTTGCCAGGGAGAAGTTCTTCGTCCCTAGGAAGGTGCGTGAGGCCATCGAAATAGGACGGCATGCTACCTTTAATAGGGATCAGGGCTGGAGCATTTCACCATCGTGGAAACCGGTACTCAGTATGATCAACACCAAGATTTTACTCGAGTGCGAAATGGACACAATTAGTGCAGTGTGCTTAGACCCTAATGCAGCAGACATTAGTAGCGGCAGTGATGATTCACCCACCACCGAACTTACGAACATCGCCGAGCGGGCGCGGACTCCACCGACGCCGCCCGCCGCGTCTGCAGAGCCGCGCACGCGCCGCCAGTTACGTGCGAGCGCTCGCGACCTACGCCGCGGCTTGATCTCATAACTCCCAGAAGAAGGACTTCTAAAATGTCCGAAACCTGGTCGGAGTAATTTTCGACATTTACAGTGAGTCTTAGCCGTTTTATATCAATTATGAATAATAACACTCACGAAACTTTTCAAAATCTAATTTATTTTTTACTTTTGAGTGCCATTTGTGGTTTTGAAGTCGGTTTAGTTTTTTTTGAAAAATAATTTATTTTACACTTTTTAGTGAAAAACAAGTTTTTATTAAATTAATTCCAAAAGTTTTTAAAGACAAGCTTTTATGATCTAGAAGCCACATCATGACGAAGTTTAAAACGGGCTATCACAATTAAATGCATGTACAAAAAAATTTCATGTCTGTCCTATATCTCTGTTGAAGAGTTCCCTCGCCGGAAGTCAATCCTGGGTGTATCTGCCATGTCATGATGGAATTTAGAACAGGCTATTATGGTTAAATCCATTTACGAAATGTTGTGTCTGTACTATTTACCGTTGAGGAGTTCCCTCACCGGAAGTCAACCCTGGGTGAAGCAGGTGAAGCAGTCGAATACAAACCTCCACCTTTAGAAAGTTGGTTACGAAAAAAACAAGAACCGACTTGAAGATTAAACTTATATTTTTTGTTTTTGCTATTTTTTTCAAAAACTACTGAATGAATTTCGATAAAATTTATATGGGACCACCTTTGAAGTATTACCTACCAATTAAAAAAAGAATCATCGAAATCAATGCATAATTGGCGGAGAAATCGCGTAACAAACACACAAAAAAAAAAAATAAAAAAAAAAACATACCGTCGAATTGTAAACCTCCTCCTTTTTGAAGTCGGTTAAAAATAATCATGGTCCATACCAGTTTGAAGTCCTTTAATCCGAAGAATATGGGCGACCATGTCCAGTTCAGTGCTAGCTGGGTTCCGTACAGGGTCAAGGGTACGACTGCAGACTCTGACAACAATATGAAAAATATTACAGCAAATTACATCACATGTATAAGTAACTTAAGTTACATAAATTTGAAAAAAGGTGAGCATGTCTATCCATTTCTTTCCCATACTTACTCAAATTGAAGTTCGGTTATCGTAACGAATTCGTGCTCCCGATACCTATGGGTTATCCCACCACTCTACATAGATACAAGTTAAGATATGTAATCAGTTACATTATCATACTCTTATCTCGTACCTATTTCTTTTACACATGGAATGATAACGAAGATTGAGAAGTGCATCCGATAAGGAGCCACTTGATTTAACTGAAGAGATAATACAATGTGCATATCTATAGGCACAATACCTAGTCCCTTTTTTAGACTTTAGGTATTTTAATAGTGTTTTGTTTAGATGGGATGTATGTACCATCCTAAGTATAGAAAAAAAATATCTTTTGATAAATTTCTAACAATAAACTAGGTTCCAAGTTCAATCTTGGCTGCTGTGAAATATTTTGCATACCTAAAAAGTTTGTTTAAGCTGATTTAAATAAAAATGGAATGCCACAGGGCACTTTCGTAGGTCACATGCTCTTCATGATTCATGGAAATATGATTCTAGGTGCAAAGTCAGCTTACCAGTAAATCCACCGCACTCTTCCCACACTAAGTAGGAAGCGTACCCCATGCTGCAGTAAAGAACAGTCCATGTGGGGCCAAATACCCATTTGGGGGGGTTCCAAGATGGCTTATTCAGGTCATCGTACCAGGTCTTCTCCGCAGGCTGAATGTATAAAAAATTAATGTTATATATTTATTAGATTTAGTCCATCGCATCCCATATAAAAACAATAGTTATTTACAATCTCGTATCCTTAGCAACACATATTAGAAACTAGCTATTCATTTGTTCTAACTAGCTGTCAACTTGTTGAATGGACAATAAATTTGATGGACAAATAATGGTTGTACTGAATTGGGAGTAACTAAGAGTTTGGTGGTTGTTGGATGGATGTATCATCTCAAAAAGAGAAGATTCTTGTCCTAGCAGTGGAAATATCATGCGCTGATGATTATAGTGTAACTCATTAAAATACATGACACATTACATTTTAACCCAATTTAATAGTTGGTATGTGTTGACTGCATCGATAGTCCGCTATTATTTTCTGGCCTGATAAATTGACTTTGACATTGTGATAAATTGACGTTCATAAGTGCGTCTGTAATGCCTTAATAGAATAGAGAGCTTTTTATTTTTTATAAAGGAAGTATAAGTAATTATTTAAAAATAAATAAAGAAAGAAAAGAATAACCATTTATATGAGACACACCTGCAACATTACATTAAACTATAATACTATACTATAACAGAAAAAGATAATATGTAACACACAATAAGTAATAACATAATATAGTAACTTACAGTTTGGCCACTGATTTGTCTTGCGAAGTAGAAAGCGCTCGCCCAGCCCCCAACATTGGGCAGGACGATGGAACCAAGAGCAGGCCAGTTAGTCATGACGAATTCACTGGAAATAATAATATATCATAAAATTATAACCTGGTAAGAATTTGTAATCAAATAAACCTTTAACTCCTGCCCAAAGCCAATAAGTAAGAAAGAGAGAAAGAAAATTATTTATTCTTGCAAAACTGCACACAACAACACACAAATACACGGGTCCTTTAACAAAAAACAATGTCTACACTAATTATAATGCGTACTATCATTACCATTAATAAGTACTATCATTACCATTAGTCCATGATGTTTTCACTGCTGGGATACCGGCCTTCTCTCATAAAGTGTATGGACCATAAGAGGACTTTTTAAGTGATACATAATACGAAGACTACCCATTGGTACATCTTTGTACACATTTCACTTGTACTTAATGTTAGCTGAATAATAAAGTGTTCTATGACTGATCTGATGAAAGTTGGCATGTGATGTTATAAACACTTTACCGTTGAAATATCATATATATAAAATTCTCGTATCACAATGTTAGTTATCTTACTCCTCCGAAACGGCTTTACTGATTTTTACCAAATTTTATATGCATATTCAGTAGGTCTGAGAATCAGCTACTATCTATTTTTCATACCCCTAAGTGATAAGGGTTGTTCACCCTTACATTTTTTTTAAATCTATATGGCAAAACAACATTTGCCGGGTCAGCTAGTAAAGATATATACTATTAGTCAAAAGTTTTGGAGTTCCTGAGAAAATATATACTGTTTGTACAAAGTTCACCACAGCCTATCACTTACTGTTTAACACTGTCATAACCATCAAAAGAGCCCCTGGGAAAGTCGTGATCATGACTATGACCGTGGCCATGGAAAACTGACCCACCAACACCTTTGTTCAATTCACCCATCCACGCATACATATCCGCGTGGGTGAAAAACGAGAACATCTTTACAAAATGTGTGTGCAACAAGCAATATTTAACAGAATACTAAATAAAGAAATTATTGTTTTTTGTTCAACTGACCTGTGATAGGAATGACCATTTAACCTTAAAATTGTAGTAATATTTTAGGTCTGTGATAAAGTAATGAAGATGTAAAATTATGCGAGAATAGTAATGTTTTCAGACAGTTTTTAATAGGTTTAGGACTGTTATTGTCTATTTCTTTAAATTGGTATACAATAAAGAGTTTTTCTATTCTATTCTAGTACTATTCTGCACACGGAACACAGTTTCTAGCTAGTTCGGCAGCCTATGGTTCAAATTTATCTGAAACCTTTTTTGAACTAATTTAAATAATTCATTTATTCTTGTACTTAGTTGTTGTAGTAAGCAGGGTCGTTGATATTGATTTTGAGTTGAAACAAGAATCTTATTCTTTTGGAAAAAACTTATGAAGCAATTACATGAAATGTCTGTTGACTCATTGTTCTGCAGTGAGCCTCGAACTTCAACGTAGAGAACTGTATGTCTATAGCCTTGAGTGATGAAGTTTGGACAATTACTTATTTTGTTATTATTAATCAGTTAAAATAACAATTTTAGTACCTGACATCTTCAACTAGCTCCATGTTGGTAGATCACAAACTTTCTCGAAAAGACAATTGCTTATTCTATTGCTATGCAGCTACTAAGCGATAATAGTCGATAATACATATTCACAATCTATGATAAATACCTGTGCGAGGAAAATGCGCCGGAGAATAATTACCTGATTAGATATCAATTTACTAAAAAGACGAACTTACCAGCAAGTGTAGGTATCGCTAACTTTAATTTGATGATGTAATAATAAGATAAGCCGTCAATAAATAGCCGTGACTCAGTAATTCTACATCACTGAAACAAATTAGCATCTACCACAATCATTACGCAATTGTTTATTTTTTAGCCGGTACTTAGCGTTCTAAATATATAACAAAATTATACTTACATTTATTAAAGCGAGCGCTTCTAGAAAACAATGGATATGGAAAGTACTTATATATTTCGGCGATCAGATTACTAGTTACAAAACCAGTCCAATGTGAGAAAATTTTCCAAAGTCCAAAGAGAGATAAAATTCAGATTTTTCCAGGTAAAACTTCAATGAAATAAACCAATAAATTTGAAAACATATGAAGTGCTACAAGAAAAATTGAAATCTATGCGTTTTTAAATTTGTCTCATTATATCCATGACGTCACTGTGACGTTGACAGCAGTGATAAATGTCAGATGACTTAACGTTCCGTTTCAAGCAGATTTTTTTCCGAAGAGAGAAAAAGTTTCATTTTCTCTCCACCAATGACGAAAGAAAAATATACAAACTTTTTGATCTCCACGGATGTATCATCATAATACATCATATTGTTAATATCACAAAAATCTATGGTTGAACCTGAACGAGAATGGCACAGAGACGAGGCAAATGGCGTGATATGAGAACATCCCGCAATGGGATGTGCAAGGCTGTGGATGGTGATAAAGATGATACAGTTTTATAGATACACCTAAGAGCGAGCGGGATCTCGTGCGACTGTGATCCAACGCATCGGCCAACGGCGGCGCGGCGTGGTGCGGCGCAGCATTCGAATTTCGTACCAATGACTTCCGTTATGTGCAGGAAAGTGAAGGAAACCATTCTGAGGGAAAGGGCATGTTCAAAAATAACAAAATTCAAGGACATGTACTAACATCCGCTAACCAGCTAGGTATGATGGTTCAGCGTGGTGGAGTATGATCAATATCTCTTTTAATAAGAGAGATCCATGTCCCAGCAATGGGAACGTAATGGGCTGATGAAGATGGTGATACGATATACCTACCTACCTACGAGTACTTACTTACGCATTTTATATTTTTTTACATTCTGTGTTTAATATGACGATCTAGGCACAATAAACCAAAGAATTGCCGACTAAGCTATCTATTTTGTTCCATTACGGCTGTGATTACGGTCATTCAGTTTTTCAAAGGAATCAAATTACTTAGTAGCTCGTTTTCTTTTGTCTGTTCCCAAATCACTCGCGGGGGATTACTCCGCCCATGTCTAGCTAATCTAGAACTTTATTAGGTAGACCGGTGTTTACAAGGTACCTAACTACTTAACGCTTATTAGTGTATACCTTTACAGCGGCGTACCTACCTGCAACCACAGAATACTAAGGGACAGAAGCATCACTCCGCAAAGAAATTTAAACAAATTGCGGCTCTTGCTATGACGCAATAAAATTCAATTCAGCTCGCGTAGCGCTGCATATCTACCAGTCATATTAACCTACAGAGTGCCTCTCTTTCTATCGCATAGCTCTTATCTCTTCTGATGCGGCACGTGCAACGCAACGACGCGCGACCCGCCGTCGGTGTCCGGCTATGTCATTGAGGGTGTCATTCCTCAATGGGCTATGTACTTGTAGCTTCGTACCTACAGTGCGGAGTGCGCTAGGCCTGCTGCAACCCACTTAACGTGAATCGTACCTACCTAGTTACTTATATTAGGTATGTAGACTGTGACTTACCTACATCAATCGTCGTCGCTTCGGCGTCAGCTTCGGCTTCGGTGTTGGTGTCGCGTCGTCGCCGTCGTGTAGGTGTGGTATCAGTGTCGGTATAATATAATTGATAGATAAATAAACACTTTATTGTTAAAATCCTCTAAATAGGTACATAAAAAACAAGTACATTTCAAAGTAATCAGCATAATAACCGCCGCGATAAGACCGCCTATTGTTATGCTGATTACTGTGAAATTTACTTACTTGTTTTTCATGTACCTATATTTAAGGTTTTTTAACAATAAAGTGTTTATCTATCTATCATAATAATAGGCCGTCATATCGTTCAAAGCGATCTGTTCCAGACAACTTTAACGTAATAGGTATTATAGGCTTTGGCGTCAACGTATCAGTATTGGAGTTGTAGGTAGTTTGTTTCTCGGTGTTAGGTAGTTTATTTAGGCTTATAGGTAGGTACTTAAACATTTTTGTTTTTCTCTGCAAATCGATTATTATACATTTTCTACAGGTAATCTACGTCGACTACTGAATACCTACCTAAGTACTATATTAACTACTTACCACCTCGATAAATTATTTTATCGAAGCCATTCTAAGTAATCCATTCTGCCGCACTCTAGGCTGAGGCCTTTAACATTTAGCAAAATAGGTACCTACTAATTTGAATTGCAATGAGCTTTGCGAAACTGAGGGTAGGTACGCCGCGCGTCGAAATGACTAATGCTGAGTAACAAAGGGTCAATTCGGAGGTCTAAAAACTTGACCTTCGTCAGAGAGGTCCGTGAGTAACGTCCATGCCATTTCTCTTTCTGATCGTTTACTAGTTGTTCACGAACTTGTTGTACTAATTGTACTTAGTTGTACTAATTATACCTATGTCCTGTCCTACCTAGTTTGCCTTCGTAGGTTTTATATGTAGGTAATACGTAATGCTTAGTAAGTACTAGACTATGTTAAACTTCTCCAGTTCGGACTACCTCTAGGAGGGCTGTTCTAAAGATAGTAGGTATGTTGTTTTTATTTTCGGTACACTCAAAACTCGGTATAAACACAAAATACTTAATAATACCAGTATAAACTTTAAAGTAAATAATGTAACATTTTATTTTTATTTTTTCAAAAACACTTGGGCGCAATAGTTCTAAACTTTGTATGGAAATTTTCACTAAACACATGGAGATGTTAAAAGTGAATGGCGTAATAGTGCAGCTCCGTTGTTCCATAATCGGTGATAGGGCATACCTGTTTAGGGCAATGTCGTAGGTATATATTATACGACAGCCAATGTCTGGCACGGGAAATACTTACGAGAACTAATTGTCGAACACGTGGTTAACTATTGAAGCGAGTTCGCAGTACAGACTCATGATAGATTCGGAAATAATTATAGCAGCGCAGCCGAATACTTTTCTCATTTGCGACACATCAATCTCTACGCGGGCGAAGCCGCCGGGTGCAACTAGTAAATAATAAATACGCTCAACGATCACATACGTAGATTCTGGCCCCTAACTAGGATTCCCTGTGTCTAGGGAGCCAGGAACTACGAGGACCATGAAACACACAAAACAAAGGCTTATGCTTTTTTTTTTCTGTGCCTAAACATTTGCCCTTTCGATGTCGCATTGTGATAATCGAACCCGCAACCTCAATGGTGTATATGTATAAGATTTGAACCAACCTCCCAAACCACTACACCACAGAGGCTGACTTACTTAAATAGGTACTTGTTTAATAGTCCAAGGCACCATAGTAAGGGCACTCTGCAATAAATCAAGTTGACGAATCTATCTGCGAAGTCCTAACCAAGCTCTCGACTAAACTGATTCAACATAGCCTTTAGGATGTTTTACGGCTTTACCAGATTTGCAGATTAGTTGGTGACAGATCGGTCCGAGAACGGTAAAAAGGGCTTTTTGCCGTTTCCGATAGTGCGAAATCGACAACGTCAGGTTTTTTGCGTCTTTGCTGAACGCACAGCGTTAAGGACTTTTTGTTTGCGCATGCACAGAAAATGAAATGAAATGAAGTGATATTTATTTGTAGGAAACACGGTCATATAAAGGTTTATTAATCTGAGCAAGAGTTCTGCGTGTCTCACCATTTCTGGCATATAGGTACATGAAAAGCGCAAGTATTTGTTCCGTGTACTGTGGGACTATGGTCCTAGTAGTTTCTGGTGCCCTAGGGAAGCCTAGTTAGGGAGACCTCTATGTATGTGATCGTTGGGGAAAAAAAAAAGTGTTGAAAAATTCTATCATTGGCCATTCCTCTCGCTAATTGCTTTCCGAAGATAGACAGTTTCGCAGCAAATTCTTGTCGAGGCGTTTTCATAAGACGGGTGCGTGACAGCTCAAACCAAAACAGAGCAGAGCTCGTTACTGCTATGATATAGCACGGATTACTAAATGATGCTACGGCTATCCTAGTACAGCTAATCCCAATTTTTTTTAGCTATGGAACCCTAAATTATCAACCTAATTTTGGCGGAACCCCGTATCATATTTTTAACCGCCTTCAAAAAAGGAGGAGGATCTCAATTTTTTTTGTATGCTTATTACGCAATTACTCCGCCAATTATGAATTGATTTTGATGATCATTTTTTTGTTTGGTAGGTTATTATACTTCAGGGGTGGCCCCATATAAATTTTATCGAAATTGATTCATCACTTTTGCGCGGGTCAGTAGGTATATCGATAAAAAATACTGGCCAGCGTCGGCAATACTCGGAACCCCAGTGACCCGTTCACGGAACCCTAGGGTTCCGCGGAACACCTACTCGTATTAGGAACCGCAGTCTTAGTATACTATTATCCCTTCTGATACCGATCTAGAGGTAGGTACTCGGGTGGCAACGACTCAAATGTGCCCTCACTTACAGGCGAATACTCCGTAACTAAAACAGGGACTTCAAAATAAAATAAAAATCAAAGTAAAAATGCTCAGTTACTTTTGCCGCTAACCATACTTTTAGCTTCCGACTGTACGGACGGTAGGTACCTGATTAACACAAAACTAATCAATAGCCACATCATCCAATTAAGTGAGTGGTTCACCGTGTTTGTCCGACGCTTGTCAATTGACCAGCGCAGCGTGGAATTAGGATCTATCGACGCACGGCAGTACTCACCTACCTTTTACATTTTCTGCATACCTATAGTCCAGTTTCGATTTCATAAATAAAGCGATAAGACCGCCCACTATACATCCCATTAAGTCCAAGGTCGAATATCGATGATATTTAAATGGGACCATGTTGAAGCTATACTGAATACAACGCAAAGAATTTTCCAAATCAGTTTATAAATGAATTAATTCTATGGTAAAATAAAAAAAACAACCGAATTGTGAGCGTCCTCCTTTTTTGAAGTCGGTGAATAATCCATTATCTCAAAGACAATAATACACAATAATAGGCAATAATATAGACAATAATAGGGTACTGTTATTTGTCTGTTCCTATCACAGAAATCTAAATTATAATGTTTAGATTTCCGTGATTCCTATGGTTCTGGGTGACGCCGCAAATGTTATGGGCAGGCGTGATGCTTGCCTTGTGTTGTTGAAGTACTAAATGCTCGACGCTAAGTTTTATAATAAAAAGAAATAAAACCGGCCAAGTGCGAGTCGGTCCCCCGCACGAAGGGCCCCGTACCATTGTCTATAAAAACGGCAAAAAATCATCTCTGTTTTATAGGCGCCCCATTAAATATTTATTTTATTCTGTTTTTTAGTATTTGTTGTTATAGCGGCAACAGAAATACATCATCTGTGAAAATTTCAACTGTCTAACTATCACGGTTCATGAGATACAGCCTGGCGACAGACGGACAGACAGACAGACAGACGGACGGACAGCGAAGTCTTAGTAATAGGGTCCCGTTTTACCCTTTGGTAACCCTAAAACCCTAAAAAGCACATTGTAATTATTGCATAAAAACCAATGAAAATTTCTTGCTTTTATGTTCACAGAAGAATGTACTTTAAACTTTTCAACAGAAAAACAAAGAAAATAAAAGGCTAAATAATTTAAAAACTAAAGGAAACTAAACTAATAGATATTAAATACTATGTACATGCGGGTATGGGTTAGTCAGAAGCATTACTGTGTTCCGGTTTGAAGGCCTTGTAGCCAGTGAAATTACTGGGCTTTATGAGACTTAAGAGCCAATTGTCTCAGGATGACGAGCACAGCGCAGTGCCGCGCAAGATTTTGCAAAAAGAAGTCTGGGTGGTGCTGCAACTGTTATGGGCAGGCGTATTGCTTACCATCAGGCGAACTACGTGCTCGTCTCGTCAATCAATTACATAAAAAAAATATAATAATAATGCCTAATCAATATCTTAGTTTTATAATATCTTAGTTTTTTAATGGCTCAAACTTTTCCGTCGTCGTACGTCCGTACGTCTTATTTGGTTTTGTGTGTGTGTGGCCAACCCTGGTGAAGCCAAACTAAACAAACCTTTGAGTTTGAGGTACTCGATGTAATGTTTTTTCATATATACTAAATTTAATAACAGTAAACCTAGGGGACGAGGTAGACCTTTAGCTACATAGTGGTCCATACCCATACTGTAGAAAAGGAAGCGAAGAAACTGACCCAGGATGTGACAACCCAGGACATATGATGAGGAGGCCCGACCCCGGATAAACGGGGATCATGGGCAGGAAGAAGAAGAAGAATAAATTAATGTAGGTATACATAATTATAAAGGTAGATTACACAGGCAAATAAGTCGGTAAGGAATCACCAATTCAGTTTATTTAGTAAAGTCCACACGTTCGTAATGGATCCCACAAACACTGGTTAGTTAGATGCGGCCAGCACATTTGCTCTGCGGTCTGCAATGGGTAGACTCAGCTGCCTTGTTAAAACATTGTTCTTTGAGCCGTTGTTTTTCTATAAGCTTAGCTTTTTAACAACTTTTATATTTATAAGGGATAGGTGACATCCCGGGGTGAAAACATTTTTAATTGATATACCTATGAACGAAGAAAAAAAGGCGAATGGAATGTTGCATCTACTGAAGCATAGCAATGGCGGTGGTGTTTGTTTGAGAGGACGGAGGGCCGATGTCAAGCAGATGTGACAGCCGATCGGCATAGCATGATGTAAATATGTGCGTGAGGCTTGTATACAAACGAGCGGACCGGCATAGCTGTGAGTGCTTCACGTCTAAGTTTAAAGACGACCGCCTTTTTTCTTCGTTTAAGAGATAGGTACGTACATAGCTAGTTCTTCTCTCTTCGCTTTCGTGTGGGGGCTGACCATTGTGTCGGAGTTTATAGACCAAATCTTCCGACATTGCTTAAGGACTGTTGTCCTAAGACACCAAGGCGGACCGACGACTCCGAAGCGCGGTTGCGCTCAAGATGTAAACACCACACAAACAATTCAAGGGGAACGTTGCAGATCTGCTAGGCGAGCTACGCTACAAGCGCTACATTATTGGTTATATAAGTAAGTACAAGAGTGTAGACCACGTGTAAGTAAGCGAAGTGTAGGACGCCCTACGGCCAGGTAGAGCGACGACCTGCGTAGAGTAGCTGGCACCTGGCAGTAACTACATGATAAGAGCCGAGGATCGGGCTCAGTGGCGTGCATTGAGAGAGGCATAGGTATGTCCAGCAGTGGATCCAACAGGCTAATGATGATGATGATAAGTACATAGTAGTGATGATGACTAACAAGCAGAACGCCTGATCTAGTTATATTATCTCTTCTGTGGCCAGAGGAAAAACAGTTGTTCTGTTGTTCTTTCATCGTTAGCGGCGACAATGAATAAATGAGTCATAAGCAGGTCTTTTCCTTGTTTCTGAATTACCGTCATATTCTAGGACACCCTCAAAGAAGCACCTACCTACCTGTACTAAGAAAAGAAATTGTTAGGTATTTATATAGGAACACTGAAGACACTGAATACTCAGAGACAACAATCTCGGGAGCAAAGCTGCCAGCCCACAGAGTGGATATTTAGTTTCAACCTTATTTTGATATCAACATAACACCACTATAAAGTAATATAAACTTACAAACTTTTGAAATAAAGTTGAGAATGCAGCGTAGTGTGGTAAGCATGTGTTAGATGCATGTGCGCGCTGAAATTCAGACGTGCCTCTGTGACGGGCGTTGCTGAAATTTCAGCGCAGGTTCGGACTGTGGTGTAGTTAAAGATTTGTGGAGATTAGAAGCGATGAAATCACTTAATTGGCTATATGGATGTAAATACTGTCCAACGATTGTCTGGGTGGTGCTGCAAATGTTAAGGGCCATCAGGTGTATAACCTGCTTCTCTCGTTTCTCATTTGTCGTAACTGGTAGGTTTCTCGTATGCGAGAGGCCGCCTGGGTGGGTAACTGGGTACCACCGCTTTGCCAGTTATTCAGCCGCCAAGCAGTAGTGCATAAGTATTACTGTGTTCCGGTTTGAAGGGCATTGTAGCCAGCGAAATTACTGGGCATATGAGACTTATCTGATGTCTCGGGGTGATGAGCGCACTGCAGTGTTCCGCAGTGCTTTTTAAAGTATTAAAAGTTTTGAGTGGCACTGCAATTGTTATGGGCAGGTGTGGCGCTTACCATCAGGCTAAAGATTTGCTCGTCTCATCATCCAGCTATCTCATATAATCATATCATATCCATCAAAATCATTTAGATAATAATTAATTTTTAGAAAAAAACAAAACCTGACTTTAATGTATGTAAGTCCAAAATCAAATATCGATGAAATTTATAAGGGACCATTTCGCAGCTATACTGAAACCAACGCAAAAAAAATCAAATCGGTTCATAAATGACGGAGTTCTGAGGTAACAAACATAAAAAAAACAATCGAATAGAAAACCTTCTCCTTCGGTCGGTTAAAAATTTTTTTTTTTTTAACACCCAACGATCACATACATATGTAGATCCTGACCCCTAACTAGGATTCCCTGTATCTAGGGAACCAGGAACTATGAGGACCATGGTCCCACAACACCCAGACACGAAACAAATGCTTGCGCTTTTTTTTCTGTGCACAAACATTTGTCCCGTCGCGGGAATCGAACCCGCCACCTCAGTGGTGTATGATATTTGAGCCAACCTGCCCAACCACTACACCACAGAGGCTGTCAAAAATAATAAGTATACATTTTTTTTACAGAAAAACTGACTTCAATTCTGATGTATGAAGTCCAACATCGAATATCGATGAAATTATGGAACCACCTGAAAGCCACGTTCAGTAACCCAACGCAATTTTTTTAAATCAGTTTATAAATGACAGAGTTCTGAGGTAACAAACAAAAAAAAATACAATCGAATTGTTAAACTCTTACTATTTCGAAGTCGAAAAATTAAAAAAAAACTGTTGATTTGAGAACTACACTCGAGAGCAATGAATCCGGGTCACTTAAAGAATCCTAAAAATCTCGGAAACTAAAAATGCTAGGTTAATGCAATAAATTGTATTTAATAGACAATGTAATACTCCTTAAATGAAGGTATTAAAACTTCTTAGTTATTGTAAAGTTATATCATAAAAAAATCAAATTTGAAAAAGGGCCACTTTCGAAGATGGAACTACGAAATTACAGCATTTGGTTTTGCTTTTGTTTGTAATCTGCCATTTATGTGGGTACATAAACCATGTTGATAGTGCTCTATATTCATTATTCAAGCTGAAATTATGTCGCTTACGCCTGAAGAATGCACCAGAATACTTACAATGCTGGAAACCGGCCGGAGTCAGCGCGATACAGCCAGGACTGTCGGTGTGTCGCTGTCAACAGTACAAAGAGTTCTCCGACGTTACGAAGAAACTGGTTCTAACCTACGCAGACCAGGAACGGGCAGAACCAGGTGTACCACAGCACGAGAAGACCGATACTTGGTGAACACCATGCTTCGAAATCGCTTTCTCACAGGAACTGAACTCACCAATCAGTTTCGACGCCTCGGAGGAAGTAACCCAAGTGCATGGACAGTAAGACGTCGGCTTGCTGAATCTAACTTAAAACCCCTTAGACCTGCAAACGGCCCTAAACTGGAGCGTGGGCATCGTATTTCGAGACTAAGATATGCCCAGAGCCACGTAAATTGGAGTATTGAAGATTGGTCAAAAGTTATGTTCTCCGACGAATCAAAATTTATGCTCTACAAGCACGATGGAAGACACAGAGTGTATCGAAGACCAGGGGAAAGATTCAAGCAAGCATGCATCGAAGAAAAAGTAGCCTACGGTGGTGGGTCTGTACTTGTGTGGGCCGGAATTTCTTCTGAAAGTCGCACAGAGCTGGTGATCATAGAAAACGGCTCTTTAACTAGCGTAAGATATGTGGAAGAAATCCTCAATGATCACGTTGGTCCATTTATGGTCAATTTAGGTGAGGATGCTATATTTATGCATGACAATGCCCGACCTCATACAGGTAGGATTGTGAATGACTACCTTCAAGAGATGAACATTACTCGTATGGAGTGGCCAGCGCGCAGCCCGGATATCAACCCGATCGAGCATGCTTGGGACGAGCTAGGCAGATGCGTAAAACAACGAAACCCTCCCCCAATCACGCTTCGTGAGCTCAAAATTGCTCTCACAGAGGAATGGGAGAATATTCCCCAAAATCGTATAAGGAACTTGGTGTACAGCATGCCAAACCGCGTAAACGCAGTAATGGAAGCACGAGGAGGCAATACGAAGTATTAAAATTCAAGAAAATCGTAATAAAGTTCAAAAATTTCATGTTTCCTATTTTTGTTTTAAGGAGAGATCAGCAGTTTTTTTCTTTATGTAATTTTGTGTTAATAAAATGTATGGTGACTCATATTTTTTTTACTTTCATTTAAGGAGTATTACATTGTCTATTAAATACAATTTATTGCATTAACCTATCATTTTTAGTTTCCGAGATTTTTAACATTCTTTAAGTGACCCGGATTCATTGCTCTCGAGTGTATATGCAAGCCCTGTGCTGCACAGCACCAATTGTAAAATTGCTGGCTTTTCTATAGCTTGTCTTTTAGTGGTGTAACAGTAGCGCGGAACTCCACAGACATGCATGCTTAGGCCGGGTATCCAGTGTTATGCAGAGCAGTGTCCGCATGCCTTAGCGACATGCGGACATACGGACATGTTTGACCTCATTACTGAGTACCTCACTGTAGCATTGGTAATACATCATAAAACATAAACATAAAACATAAAAAAAATATTTATTGACATAGTAAGTGTTTCATATTAAAGCCTCTAGTCTTCGACGTAGCTTGATGCTGTGTTTCATTCATGAACTAGCTCCTTCTCCCAATTTGGATCCATAAAAATGAAAATAAAAAAGATTGTGTGAGTGTGTGAGTGTGTGAGTATTTGTGTGTGAAGGTATGAGGGTGTGAGGGTGAGTGGTTATGGGTGTTGAGTGTGTGTGTTTGATGGTGAGTGTGTGAGTGAGGGTGAGTGTATGTGTGTATCATGTTACTTACCCCTTAGCTTACCATCACCTATACAGATCCTGGCCCCTAACTAGAATTCCTTGTATCTAGTGAACCAGGAACGAGGATGCCGCGCGCTGTCTCGCTCACTCTCACATCACGCGTATTTCCGTCGCGCTCGCACCGTTGAGTAGCGGCTCTAGATCCTTCACCGCGGGGCGGCGCGCGCACGCATTCGAGCGTCGTGTAGAGCTTTCGAGAACCCTCGCGCGACACCGCTGCGTTCTTTTTGTAACAACATGTAGTGTTATTCAGCGAAATTACACTACATACTTTCATTGCGTTTCAGTTTTGAGATGAATTTCCGTAACGTCACGCCAGCCCCCATACCCATATGTCCCTCAAACGCCAATCGTATATCGTGTTGAGCTCAAATTAAGGTATATCTTCACTGCGACTAATGAGATACCGACTAATTATTATCGATTCAGGCAAGTAATCGAATTAATCTCATTAATTTATACCAAAATATGATAACTAAAAGTTGAGATAAACTTAATGGGACAATAAATGGCATCATACAATATTGTCAGAGTGAATCTATACTCTAAACTGAACAACTCTCTAACTGAACTGAACTCAACACGATATACGATTGGCGCTTGAGGGACATATGGGTAGGCGGGCTGATTCCATTAGATTACCAATATACCTACATTCTTTGTAATCTTGTTTGCAGTGAAATGCGCACTTAAACCTTGCACCGTAGAATTTACATATTTCAAATACACAAGATACAGCAACACAGTAGCAACTTAATCTTCTTGTCTGTCATTACTGTTCAGGTATCTCGGTTATGTGCGGTATAAAGCGAGCTGTAAAACGAATGGCTCAGTAAACCGCGGGTTCAGACATGTTTTATTTTGTCCCCTTAAAATTATAGATACACATATCTTAAATACACTGGAAATTTATAACGATTTGGCGGGGCGGCTGGTGGAGTCCACACGTGACCAAAATGCTGGCGTGGATTTTGCTCAAAGAATCAGCCTCGCTGTTCAGTGAGGCAACACCGCCAGCATTTTGGGCACGTTGCCGGACGACGGGTATCTGTTGAATTATCTGTAGGCCATTCAGTTGGCTCAACCGATACCGGTATGTACATAGTATTTAATATATTTTAGTTTCGTTTATTTTTTAAATTATTTAAGTTATTTTAGTCTAGAGTATAATGATTTATTAGAATATATTTCAATTATAAAACAGTAATCTAAAATCTTAAAATTCGTTTTAAATTAGAAATTTATTATAAAATATCTTAACTAATTCATTTTATAACAAATAAACCGACTTCAATTTTGATGTATCTTCGAAGTCCAAGGTCGAATATCGATTACATTTATGTGGGACCACATTGTAGCTATACGGAACCCAACGCTAAAACAATTTTCCAAATCGGTTTATAAATGACGGAGTTCAAAGGTAAAAGTACGAATATGGGCTTTGCCTGTCGTTCACGCGGATGAAGTCGCGGGGAAAGGCTAGTCAATAAATAAAGTCTAATAATTCTGACATATTTTATCTGTTCCGAAACACCAACAACACAGTGCATGACATCATGTCAAGGTTTTCGTGTGCGAAGCTTGTGTTTATTTTATATTTTTGCTTTATATCTAAATCAAAACGATATGTTTTTCATTCCATGACGACCCTAAAGTCCTTAAACTTCACAACAACATATAAATCACTTGCAAGTTTGCTTTCCTAGAGCTTGTCGTTTTGTTTGCCAGCGTGTGACGTCATACGCTGTGAGGTGACCTTTTGCGCGGCAATATTCAACACATAATATTTAAACATAGTTTTAGGTACTTTTAGGGCTTTATTTAATTAAAATACTATTTTCCATGTGTAGGTATATACATTATTGTTAATTTTAAACAAATTCTAAATAGTTTTCCGCTCTTTACAATGTGTTTAAAACCATTAAACATATACTTACACGTTATCCCCTATTGTGCCCAGGCGCCTATTATTAGATGAACGACGTGCTCCTCACTCTGTTGTAAAAAAAAAAAAAAATGACTAAGGTAATGGTATATATACATTATTTATATTTCTGTGGTTACATACTATGGGAACCTGGGGGCCTACTCCGAGTTGCTTTCGTTTGTTCGTTCGTGCGGACTAAAAGAGACACTCTTATGCCTGTTGAATAGCGCTGTCTCTTTCATCCGATAGAACGAAGATAGTAATTACTTTTTCAGAGTACAGCCCCTGAGCCGTATCTCATTTACATGTGGTACTGTCATTTTGTTTTTATGCCTTTAAGATGACGATTTTACCGACGCTGTAGATATAGGAGAGGTGCGCTTGGCATATATAAACACGACAATTATTTTGTGAGCAATGAAATGAGAGCGAGTGTGGCTCAGTGGGAGTATGTGCGACTTTCGATCTGAAGCATCCGAGTTCGAATCCCGCTTGCATCGCACCAATTATTTCTTAAGTGTGCGGTTTTAACACTCTCTCTAAAACGGTGCAAGAAAACATCGTTAGGAAACCGGCATGTCCAAGAATTAATCACAAAAAATTCAAGGACATGTGACATGCACCATGCATAACCCGCATTGGGCCAGCGTGGTGGATTATGGCCCATATGCGACGATGATTGGCCACGCGTCGCATCGACCAAACTCTCCGTCGATTTTTTTCTGTCATAACGAGATACATTTGATATAATGACGATTTCGTAAAAAAACAATTTGTAATCAATCAATCAATGTTCTTTATTCAATTTTGACGTCACAGACGCACTTATGAACGTCAATTATTACAATGACTCTACCACCGTATCAGAAAAAGAACCAGTACTCAGAACATACGGCAAGAAACTGAGGGGCATTTTCTTTTAGAACTTCTGTTACAATATTTTATGTTTGTTTTTGACAATATTGTTTCTTATGTGCCAGTTATGAACATAGTCATGACGCAGTGACGTAAATGCGCGATATAAGTTGAGTCATGGAACGTTTTATCAATTAACTACGTTCTCACAAGTAGGTCCACATATCACCCCTCTGCAGAAGTTCTTATTAACAATTTAGCGTCTGCCTGAGCGCCCAAAAGCTCTGCTTTCCGCCCATTACAGATGCAAATTCGCGCCTTTGGTATAAGTTGTTCTGTTCGAGTTTTAAGTCAATTTGACAATACTCTCGTCAAAATGCATAAATGTAGGTAGGTTTCTCGTATGCGGGAGGCCGTGTTTCTTGGGAGGCCGTCTGGGTAGATACAACATCTTTGCCAGTTATTCCGCCGAGCAGTAATACGCAAGCATTACTGTGTTCCGGTTTGATGGGCATTGCAGCATGCAAAATTTCGGGGCATATAAGATTTAATATCTGGGCTTGAAAGTTGAATATCTGGCAAAGGTGTGTTCTTTCCAAGGCGGAATCTTGAAAAGAGACCTATATATACCTACGTATTATTTCTGTCACATCCCTGACAACGCTGAGTAGGTAGGTAGGTATACATAATTGCCGCAAGCAGATCAGCACCCGGATTATTCAAATGAGGCGCTGACAGAGTTCCAGTTAAAAACTTTGCAGCATTTCATTGTGTGGAAGAGTTTTACGATGCAAAAGCTCAGAAAAGGAAGTTATTTTAAAATAATTAATGCGTGGTAATCTTACACAACCCAAAAAGCTTTTAGAACGAGTTATTTTGAAATATTTGGCTTTAGTTTATGTCCTAAGAGGTATGCCGTATGTGGTATTACGTAAAAGGTTATATAAAAAAATCCTGTATTATACGTATCCTGGGCTAGTCGTATATCAAAAGTCCCTCCATTAATATCAAAATCGCGTGGAACAAAACGCTTGCGCGTGCTAACTTTGCTACTAACGCCATCTAGTTTATTTCGGTGTAACAAATTAATTAGATAGCGTTAGTATGCGCATAGGTTTGAGCTCGAACAGTTTAGATTCTTTCACATTTGTGAATATTCTTTTGGATAATAAATAATCATATGGGTGTGTCCTAAAATTATGTCCACAACCATATCCGTTTATATGGAATAAAAAACTGCTTTGCTTGTACTATGTATAGATCACGTTCGCCTTTCCGCTGAGGTTACACATAAAAAAGCAGTCGAATTGAGATCCTCTTCCTTTTTTCGTATTCGGTTAAAAAGCAAAAACATCAAGGTGAACGTTAAACTGGGCGGAAGTGCGGGTCGCAAAGTTAGTCCACAATATTTTAGATTTACGTCCGAACCAACAAACAGGTAAACAGAATTTACTGCGTTTCAAAACTCCAAAACAAGGTATCGCAAACACAATTTCCTTAGAATTTCATTCTTCTGTGCAGTTTACATTGAGCCAGTAAGGAAGCAAGTTACTAAGTTAGATACATGAATTGAAAAAAAAACTACGAAATAAGTTGAAAGTTTTACAAACAATTTAATTTATATATTTTATTTACTATAATATTATACTCTTACCAGATACGATCTAATAGGTAAGTATTATATATTACTTTTATATCATATTAAATTAAGGCATTTATTCAATAACTAAGATAAATAAAGCGTTATCTCATGTATCTAAGCTAAACTAATCTAATCTAATAAATCACTACCGGTGGGCAATGTTCCCAAAAAGCCAGTTTATTCTTAAAACACATCTTAAAGTCCTAGGGTGATTGGTCGACTCGTCCCACTCCCACACATATTTGGGCCACTGGGACTAAAATTGGGAAAAAATATTATTTTATATTGGGCGACTCATCCCATTTTTAACCGACTTCAAAAAGGAGAAGGTTCTCTATTCGATTGCATTTTGTTATGTTTGTTATCTCAGAACTCCGTCACTCATGAACCGATCTGATAAATTCTTTTTGCGTTGGGTTCAGTATAGCTACGAAGTGGTCCCATATTTAATCGATATTTGACCGTGGACTTCGAAGATACATTGAAGTCGGTTTTTTTTGTTTGATAAAAAAAAAACATGCAAAAGTACTATCAGAACCAAAAGATATAGATTAATATTAGTCTCATTAAGTTAGTTTTCTTTGCTACTAGGCAAGCAGAAACTTAAGAGGTAAAATATTGGTTATTTCCTTGTATGACAAACTAACAAAAAAAAATTGTATGCGATCTTTAGGTGTTAAAAATTAATTAAATCAAATCAAATCAAAATCTCTATTCATTTATGGCATCACAGACGTACTTATGAAAGTGAAATTATCACCATGACTCTACCACCGTGTCGGAAAAACAACCACTACTCAAATACGATACGGTAATAATAAAAAAAAAATCTTGCAATGTCTACATAAAGCTTTAAAACGATTTTTTATTCAATCTTACAGATGTTGGCCGAGAGTAAACTCACTATTATTTTTTTCTAAGCGTATGAATATCAACTAACAGGGCAGTAACTGGATCTGTGCGAAGCCACCTCTACTAAAATTGTTGAAATTTCGCGAAAGGATCCGAAGGTAAGAATCAATAAAGGACTTTGAAAAGTTTAATTGTTTTTCAGGCGTTCGAAGTAGCGACATAAAAAGAAGAAATTGAGCAGCAGAGGGTTTAGATAAAAGTGGACCCGGAGAAACTTGTTAAAAGGGTGACAGACTTATTTTACTATTCGAAACAATGTTTTTTTTTACGGAACTGAGTGATGAGACGAGCAAGTCGTTCACCTGATGGTAAGCGCCACGCTTGTCCATAGCAATTGCAGTGCCACCCAGAACTTTTAATACCATAAAAAGCACTGCGTAGCACTGCATTGCGCTCATCACCGTAATTCCTCTTTAGTGAACCATTTTACGAATATCCATAGAAAACTGTCAACCAGCAGAATTGATATTAAAGAATCGTGTAAGAATCATATTATGAATTCGTAGCTAGTGACCATTTTGCGATTTGTAAAGTGAATCATATTATGGACATATTATGGTTCGTTAAGTGGCCTTTTTAGACCTGCAGATATTATGACCGTAAATGAATGTGTAGAGACTTAACTTTTTCTCTTTTAAGTGAATTATAGGTAAGAATAATTTAATGTGCTACATCTAGGGTATGATACCTACCAGGGCTTTCAATATCGGAATCCCAGGATCTTGCAATACTCCTGGTATTGCGGGATCCCGGATTGAGAATAGTTTAATATTCTAAATCTAGAGCATGATACTTACTTGGTGTAGGAGCTAGGGTGAAAATAAGAGTAGACGGGAATCAGGATTACAAATAGGTTTGCGAGCGAGCGACGTGTGGTCAGCGCGTATGTATGTGGCGGACTGGCTGGCTTCGCGGCGATGCTTTGGCACCTCCCGCGCACCTCAACTAGTAGGTACTTCGCACAGATCGTTCACCCCGCAATTCCTTATATATTTATTTAACCAAAATAAGTAGGTACATATTATTACATTTTCGAGAACAAATAAAGTTATATGTATAAATAAACTACCTATATGTATATATCTATATCTTATCTTTATCTAGCACTCGCGTCGCTAACAACCCCCCACCCCAGTGCTGCCTCAGCACTCATCACCCGTGGGAATGCGTGCGACGCGTGCCGCGGATCGCCGAAGTACCCCGCTCTTTGTTTTGATGTCAACGACTCGGATGCGCCCATCTTTGCCCGGCATTACGGCTTGTACCAAGCCCTTGGGCCAAACGTTCCGAGGAGAGGCAGGGTCCACTATCAGGACGAGATCTCCCACTTGCAAAGGTCTCTCTTCGTGCAGCCATTTAGATCTAGGCCTCATTTCCGGCAGCACTTCCTTGACCCATCGCTTCCAGTATAGGTCGGCCAAGCGTTGTGACATTCGCCATTGTTTGCGCAGGTACATGTCACATTCACCGTATTCACCTAGTATTGGCAAGTTTGAAGAAGTGCCAAGGAGAAAATGATTTGGGGTCAATGACTCATTCGTGTTAGGTTCGACGGCTACGTGCGTGAGGGGGCGGCTATTGACTATCTGTTCCACTTCTGCCATCAGTGTACTCAGTACTTCATCTCTCGGAGCACGTTCCTTCAGTGTGGAATGAAGTGAATTCTTAACACTTCTAATTAGCCGCTCCCACGCCCCACCCCAGTGAGGACTGGCCGGGGGAATAAATGTCCAGGTTGTCCCATAGTTGACGGCTTCACTTTTAAGCACGTCTTCGTTCAGCTCCAGGACAGATTTCCTTATCTCGTTGTCACTTCCTCTCAGATTTGTCCCGTTATCTGAGTACAGGTGCAGAGGCCAGCCGCGTCTAGCAGCCATTCGACGAAGAGCCATTATCAGAGCGTCAGTGGTAAGTTTGGTGACAATTTCTATGTGTATTGCCCTTACAGTGAGACAGGTGAACAGGACACCGTATCTTTTTTCTCGCCGTCTGCATACAGCTACTTCCATCGGGCCGAACAAGTCTACGCCGCAGAAGGTAAAAGGCCTTTGGTGATGACTCATACGAGCTCGTGGTAAATCACCCATTCTAGGCGGTGCCGGCGTAGCTTTTCTTATGCGACACACCATGCACTTCGAAGCGACGGTTTTCACTGTAGGTCTAATACGAATAATCATAAATTTTTGTTTCAGCTCGTTAACTACCATCTCTTGGTTTCCATGAGCGGCCTTGACGTGGTGGTGACGAACAATCAACATCGTGACGTGGTGGCGGCCATCGAGTATCGCAGGCTGTTTGACTTCCTGTGATATTTCAGGTGCGGCGTCAATGCGGCCACCGACACGAAGAACTCCAAACTCATCCAGGAACGGCGACAAGGTAAGTAGTTTACTTCGTTTGTCTAATCCTTTTTTTTGTTTCAGGTTGGCGAGGTCTTCAGGGAACGACTGTGCTTGTGAGTATCTCATCAGCAGGCGCTCGGCCTTCATCATCATTTCGCCGTCTATCTCACCGGTAAGTTTTCTACATTTATCTATGAACGATAATACTTTACAGGTTGATTTCAGTAAGCGGAGCCACGAAGAAAATCTTTCCGGGTCGGGTACAGCAGGTAAGTCGAGTTCGGTGCTGACGTGAAGAGTTGCCACACATTCCAGGTCCACGTCAGATATAATAGGAGGCTGTACTTCCTGTGGCCAGGTACTTTCTTCCCCGTTCAAAAATGCAGGACCGCGAAACCATTCATTTTCTAATACTGAGATATCGCAGTATTCCCTGGTAGCTATGTCGGCCACGTTCAACTTAGTAGGTATATAGCGCCAGTCATTTATTTGTGTGAGTTCATCTATCTCACCGAGCCGATGAGCTATGTACACTTTATAGGTACGTGTGTTGTTTCGTATCCAGTGCAGAACTGTAGCGGAGTCGCACCAAAAGAATATCTTTTTTACCAATATTCTGTGCTCTTTGGTAATCGTTTCTGATAATCTTGCAGCTAGGACAGCAGCCTGTAGTTCCAAGCGGGGCACAGAAATGTGTTTTATTGGGGCGACTCGACATTTACTCGATATAAATGCAACCTTTATCTGCCCGTTACAGTTATCATTCCAACGCCAGTAAGCTACGGCGCACATCGCTTTAGTCGAGGCATCACAAAATATGTGTAGTTGTAGGTTGCTATAACCAGCGCTAGCGCTTGAACGTGCGCCGGCGGCGGTGACGCCTGTACTGGACGAAGTGGGCGTGGTTTGTGGGCACGGTGCGTTATTCAGTGCAAACGCACTAGGAGCATCTTCCGTCTCGCTCACCGCAGCAGCCTTGTGATAGTATCTAGGCAGGCGTATGTGACTCACGCGCTTGAGCATTTCTAGCCATTCAATCCATCTCGTAAACATGTTATCTCTTATCATTTCGTCCCAGCTGAGATTAGTTTTCCAGGTTTCTTGTAACATGATTTTTCCTTTTATAGTAAATGGCGCCAGGAATCCGTATACATCGAATATTGACATAATAACACGAAGCATTTCTCTTTTAGTAGGTCTTCTTTCACCGGTGAGTATCTTTTCAGGAATTCTTTTCAGCGATAAGTCGAAGCCAAGCGTGTCTTCTTCTGGAAACCAGATTAAACCCAGTGTGCGCTCGCCGTCGTATTGTTGTCCGATCTTGAATCTTATAGCGGTAGGTCCTAAGGTCTCTTTTGGTAAGCTGTCGATGACGGCTTCATTATTACAGGTCCAGTTTCTAATTTCGAAACCGCCTTGTTTATGAATGTGCGTAATGTCAGTTACCATTTTGATAGCCGTATCTTCGCTTTGCAAACTGTCAATATAATCGTCGACGTAGTGTTGTTTACATATTGCTTCCACGGCGGCTGGCATAGATGATTCGTAGCGTTGAGCGTTTTTGTTTTTTATGAATTGCGATACAAACGGGCTACAATTCGCGCCAAAAATAAGGGAGGTCATCGCATAAGTTTTTATTTCACCATCTAGGTTCGGTCTCCACAGGAATCGTAACGCGTTTCGGTCTTCGGATATGATTTTCAACCTCAGAAACATATCTCGTATATCCCCGGTGATGGCAATTTTATGTTCACGGAATCGAAGCATGATACCAAATAGTGATACTAGTAGATCAGGACCCGTCAGGAGGTAATCGTTTAAACATAACCCATTACTTTTAGCAGCCGCGTCGAATACTAGTCGAAGCTTTTTTTTGTTAGGGTTGTCAACTCCAAAATGAGGTAAGTACCATGTCTTTGGTGTAGTTTTAGGGTCAGTGATCTCCGTCGCATAATCATTTTGGAACAGGTGGTCGATTCGATCTTTGTATCGTAGGGAGTAGCCTTCATCTGCTTTCATCTTCCTTATCACACCTTTCAGCCTAGTTTCAGCGTTAGGGTATGACTCAGGCATTTTACAGTTTGCGTCTCTCCATGGCAGTCCAACATACCACCTCCCGTCGATCAACGAAGATGTTCGCTCAAGGTGCTCGACAGCTCGTTCATCATCAGCATTCTTTCGAGGTTTACAGCCGATGCCCATAGACTCGATTGTGAAGGATCGTCGAACTTCCTCTTGCAGGTCACGTAGACAGCGGTCGCTGTCTGACGTCGTCACGCCCGTGTCTTCGGAGATGAGCAGCGTGGAATGCAGCGCACCGCTGCGCCTGACCACAGCGCTCAGCGAGTCGCGCACGCAGCCGTGCACACACCACCCCAGGGGAGTATGAGTGGCGTATAGTTCACCAGGTGCACCATTAACTATTTCAGAAGGTAACATTAAGTGATAATTATCCTGCCCTATCAACAGTTCCGGTTTAGTATGTTCATCACACAGGTATTTTTTAATTTCAGATAAACACTTAAAGTTCGCGATGTTAGTCGGTGTCAACGTCTGCACAGGTAAGTTTAACTGATTTACACTACGCGCTCGGAAGGTAAACATAGTTCCGTCTCTGTTTGACACTTTCAAGTCCACGATCTCACTCTCACAAACTAATTCCGTAGAATCCCATGCACCGCACACACGCATAGTTTGTTTATGTCCGTGTAGCCCTACGCGTGCCGCCAGCGCAGCGCTTATCAATGACACAGTCGAGCCGTCATCAAGCAATGCGACACAACTCACTATACCGTTAGGTCCATGGATATTGATAGGCACAGTTTTTAATAATACTTTCGAACTATTCACTTTTATGTGCGACACAGTCTCAACTTGTACATTACTGTCCTCACTTTTACTGTCCTGTAATTCCGTAATGTTCACACTATTTTGTTGCAGCGTATTATTGTCCTTCACGTAGTGCAACAAACGATGATGCGATTGACCACAGTTATCGGTATCACACGCGGGAGCCGGGCAGTTCTCTCTATTATGATTTGACACTAAACACTTGTAGCATAGTCTGTTACGTTTCACATAGAACCACCTATCTTTCCGCAGCGACTTTTTAAACTTTTTACAGTCTGGCAGTTTATGTATTGAAACACGACAAAACCGGCACTTGTCGTCGTTATCATTGTCACTTTGTACGAGCACAGTTTGCGCGCGATTTCGAACTGTGTTATTGTTTTTACGTATCACAGAATGTTCACCACTGAGATCGTAGGTAATGTTCACTGCCGTCCTTGATATTTTTACAGCTTCTCCGTCTAGGAACTCGGACAAGATCACGAGTTTTGACTTGCAGCCTTGGTTAAAGTAGGGGTAGCTGAAGTCGGCCCACTTGGAGATCAGGATCGTAGGTAATTTAGATAAAATCACCGAGACGATATTCATTGCACTTAGGTACTCATTCTGACCGATCGCGAGTACTGCGGCTACATCATTTTTCACTTTCACTGAGAACGGTATGATGTCCTTATGATACTGTTCTGATAACGGTTGTAGTGAAGTGATGTCCTGCATAATCTTAGATATGATTACGTCAGGGTTTCCAAACTGAAGATCCAGGGTTGACATTATAATGTCAGGAGTCGTAGCACTGACTAACAGTGACGTAACTGCATCTTTAGCCGGTCCATGAAGACACTTTCTGAGTCTCCACAGATTTTCCCTCTCGTTGAAGTTGCACACTAGCGTTGATTCTTGGTACGCCTGTTTAAACTGCAGCCAGTCCAAGGGGTCACCGGAGAACGACGGTAGGTCTCTCGGCGTGCATAAGCGGCTCAGCATTTTGGCGTCAGATCCTTTAGTAGCAGCAGAAGCAGTCGCAGCGGTCAGGTCCTTTATAGCGCTCACCAGCAAACTTACGTTGGCCTGATGGCCGACGTCATCACCAGGTACTGGTAGCAGTGGAGGACACGCCTTGCCCGTGTAGTCACCATGTCGTGGGCGAGACTGTCCTTTCAGCTCCTGTTGACTGCGATCAATCCACTTCTCCACTTCGCTGTGTGGACTAACTTCACTTCCTTCTGATGATCGTAGACTGTATTTTTCATCTAACTCCGCCATATCCGCCGCTAGCTTTTTATCAATAAGCTCCATCTGTATACGCGCTTTAGCTTGTGCCGCTTCTAGCTCCAACTTCTTTTTCCGGGCCAACACTGAAGATGAAACGGACGCTTTTGATTTTGACTTCGGAGCTGTTTTCATGTCTTCTGTGGTGTTTTGAAACGCTGATGTTGAGGGATGAGCCAGAACATTCTCCGACTTCACCGACCGGGCACTACCCACATTTTGCAAAAAAAAATTGTCCAAATTCTTTTCAGTGGTTGTTTGCAGTTCAGCATCACTTTTACACTTGTCTTTTGGCTTAGAAGCTTCCACTGTACGTTCTTGTTCCTGATCCAATTGTCCCAACCGTAAAAGTTTTTCTTCTTCCAGTCTTTTAACGGTGCCTCGCGTTCTCACCATTTTTTGCGGCGGAGTTGAAAACATAGGTAACCGATTACAGATTCGGTTCGAAGACCAGCTTTGTAGGAGCTAGGGTGAAAATAAGAGTAGACGGGAATCAGGATTACAAATAGGTTTGCGAGCGAGCGACGTGTGGTCAGCGCGTATGTATGTGGCGGACTGGCTGGCTTCGCGGCGATGCTTTGGCACCTCCCGCGCACCTCAACTAGTAGGTACTTCGCACAGATCGTTCACCCCGCAATTCCTTATATATTTATTTAACCAAAATAAGTAGGTACATATTATTACATTTTCGAGAACAAATAAAGTTATATGTATAAATAAACTACCTATATGTATATATCTATATCTTATCTTTATCTAGCACTCGCGTCGCTAACACTTGGGTTTTCAATACCGGAATCCCGGGATATGCAATAACGGGATTCCGCGCTATATCAGAGCTTTTTCAACACCGGTATTAAAGAAGTATGTTATTAAATTTCAATGAATTCAAGCATTATTTTCTAATAATTTCCTATTCACCGTGTTTATTTAATTATTGTAGTAAATAATAACTAACAGCGCTTTTCTCAGTCAGTTTTAAAAGAAATTTATAATTAATATAGATACACGAGCAAAATATTCCCATATTACGTCTATTCATACATGATCTCTTTCCAATTGATTTTTTAGTATTTTAACGAAAAAAACAATACCGATGTTTACGTTATAAAATTAATCAGAATTAACAAATAATATTAATATCGATAATTTATTTGTTACAACAAATTATCAGAAAATCGCCCAAATATCATCCTTACCTATATACCTAGTAGACAGTCCACCAATTCTTACAATGAGTTTTGGTTCCACGTTTATAGCAAAGAAAACTAAATATTACTACGTAAAGAAGCGACACTCCCACCCCTCCGCTAATTTGTTGTCACCCGCAAAAAACCGATGAAAAAATGGGCAATGCCGTGCTTGCGTCACTCGGTTGTCACCGCTCGCTGCAAATGACTAACGAATGAGATTCAAATGTTTATTTTATATGTGCGATCAATTATGTAATTTGAGGTTGTTATGACCTTTTTGGATGACGACGACGACCTGCTTTACAGAGATAGAGCAGGCCGGCTGACTATTTGACTTTGACATATAGACGAAACATATTGAGAAAAACACGAAGAACGGCTGAAGACGGTGGAGCTGACCAGGACCTGACCTGACTGACGCAGGTCTGCCTATCTCTTTTAAAATGGTTCGTTATTGTTCTGTATATAGATGCAAAGAAACCACTTACACAAATAAGAATCAAAGATTTTTTGGTTTTTTCGCGTCTCCCAGCCAAGCGATAGTGGGTGTGAAAGAGAAACACTTAGGTTGCTTACGTATAGCGTTGTCCTTGTCGCGCTCGATTCGTATTAGCTTATCCCTACAATAATTACGCACACACACAAAATGTGTGCGGACAGGCCGCTGCGTCAGTAGTAGTACTAGACAGTTAGCTCGGCGAATTTGTATGGAGTGTCGGGGGTCTGTTTATAGTGCGTACTAAGGCATGGCACACTTGCCGGTCTTCTCTATTCCCTGATAGCTACAACGTATCTTCAAGGCTAGAGTGAATATGTATCTTCTAAATCTACGTGCTCCATCTTCAGCCACATCTTCGATTAACATCAGGCGAGATATTCAAACTTAGATTGATCATAACAGGCCTAGCGCACTCCGCACTGTAGGAACGAAGCTACAAGTACATAGCCGGACACCGACAGCAGGTCGCTCGTCGTTACACGTGCCGCGTCAGAAGAGATAAGAGCTATGCGAGAGAAAGAGAGGCGCTCTTTAGGTTAATATGACTGGTAGATATGCAGAGCTACGCGAGCTGAATTGAATTTTATTGCGTCATAGCGAGAGTCGCTATTTGTTTAAATTTATTTGCGGAGTCATGCTTCTGTCCCTAAGTATTCTGTGTCATAACATATAAAAATATAATAAAAAACACATGAGCAAGTATAACAGTAGGAATATGTAAATGTACATAGATAGGTACTTATGTTTTGTCTGAATAGAAGTAAATAAATAAAGTAAAATAAAATAAAATAAAAATAATAAAAAAAAACATCATACAATACAATAATTATCATCATCGTACATAAATAAAATCATGCTGTAAAAAAAGAAACAAAAAGATAACAAACAATCATCATCATCATCATCATCATATATATAAAATTCTCGTGTCACAATGTTAGTTAGTTTTGCACGCTCGCTGTAAAACGGTGAAGGAAAACATCGTGATGAAACCCGCTTACGCGCTTTGGAGTGGTAGGCTCTGGCCGTGGTTGTAATACCACCCACCGAACAAAGCCATGCCGTCAAGCGACCTAGTCGTGTTTCGGGATGATGTTCGGTGAACCATCGGGGAGAGGGGTCTGAGCAGCCGCTCAACTGCCGTCTCTCTCTAGATCTATGTGCTCCATCTTAGGCCACATCATCGCTTCACATCAGGCGAGATAGTGGCCATACATAGATCTATTAAGCGTAAAAAAAAAGTTACCTTACTCCTCCGAAACGGCTTTACTGATTTTTACCAAATTTTATATGCATGTTCAGTAGGTCTGAGAATCGGCTACTATCTATTTTTCATACCCCTAAGTGATAAGGGTTGTTCACCATTAACATTTTATTTTATTTATATGGCAAAACAACGTTTGCCGGGTCAGCTAGTTTTAATAAAAAAATATTGTTATGTCCAATTGTCTAGAATTAATAAGATAAAAATAATATGATAAAAAATAACATAATGTTAGCTTAAATTAATATCAATTTCAAAATAGCAATATTATTTATTAACAACAATTTTATTCAATAACAATGTGTTAATTAATTACAACAGCGTCTCGCTCGCCGGCTGTTAATTATACCTACAAGATTGTTAATTAATATTATCAATATTATAATCAAACACAACATGCTATACAATGAGGTTGTAACCCCGCGTGGCGTGACGATCAAACATGCTTGATTCGGGGTCCTACATCTCTATAATATCCATACATATAGGTACTACGGGTGTATTAGGCGTTGAGTGGGTAAACATTTCACTGAGTTCTTTTTATTTTTTGCACTGTATATTTATATAAATAATTCATTTTTTATTTTATTTTCCTAATAGGCAATTTTTAAGCTATTGTATAGCTTCTATCGCGGGCCTTGTGCGTGGAGACCGAATCCAGAAATTCCGTAACGAAAATAACCTAACACCCCCCACTCCGAATGCTATGCAATAGCTTTACGGCGGCAGTCTCCGAGTGCCACACGTCTTTTTTTTTTACGCTTTATAGATCTTTGTTTGGCCACTATCTCGCCTGATGTGAAGCGATGATGTGGCCTAAGATGATGCACATAGATCTAGAGACTACCTACCATTCCAAAGCGCGGAAGCGTGTTTCATCACGATGTTTTCCTTCACCGAAAAAATAAAAGGAAAAAAAGGAAGACATGGACTTCTATGCAAAGATGACTGAAGTTGAAGACTGGATTCAATGTTGTCGGTGCGAGGCTTGGTGTCATGACGAATGCACAGACTATGTTGGATCCAAATCCAACATAGTCTGTGAAGGCCCCAAGGCCTTCACATGTGATAACTGCAAATAAATATCTCAATTTTTCAATGCGTACTCTTAGATTGTATGAAGCTACATCTCTATAATATCCATACATATAGGTACTACGGGTGTATTAGGCGTTGAGTGGGTAAACATTTCACTGAGTTCTTTTTATTTTTTGCACTGTATGTTTATATAAATAATTCATTTTTTATTTTATTTTCCTAATAGGCAATTTTTAAGCTATTGCATAGCTTCTATCGCGGGCCTTGTGCGTGGAGACCGAATCCAGAAATTCCGTAACGAAAATAACCTAACACCCCCCACTCCGAATGCTATGCAATAGCTTTACCGCGGCAGTCTCCGAGTGCCACACGTCTTTTTTTTTTTTACGCTTTATAGATCTTTGTTTGGCCACTATCTCGCATGATGTGAAGCGATGATGTGGCCTAAGATGAAGCACATAGATCTAGAGACTACCTACCATTCCAAAGCGCGGAAGCGTGTTTCATCACGATGTTTTCCTTCACCGAAAAAATAAAAGGAAAAAAAGGAAGACATGGACTTCTATGCAAAGATGACTGAAGTTGAAGACTGGATTCAATGTTGTCGGTGCGAGGCTTGGTGTCATGACGAATGCACAGACTATGTTGGATCCAAATCCAACATAGTCTGTGAAGGCCCCAAGGCCTTCACATGTGATAACTGCAAATAAATATCTCAATTTTTCAATGCGTACTCTTAGATTGTATGAAGCTTTTAAGGTGCGTGCTCTTAGCAAAAGCGCAGGCTAAGAGTACGCGGTAAAAGTAAAAAAAAGGTAAAAATAAAAAAAAAAACGTTTTTTTATATTTTTGTTAAAATTACTTATTTTATAATAGGGGATCGGACAACATTTCAGAAAGTGTATAAAATCAACTATATTGTATATACATGCCATGAAAAATAATGTTTTAATTAAATAAAGTCCTATAACTACCTTAAATTATTTTTATATGTTATGTTTCAAATATTGCCGCGCAAAAGGTCACCTCACACGTATGACGTCACACGCTGGCCAACGAAACGACAAGCTCTACGAAAGCAAACTTGCAAAGTGATTTATACATTTTTGTGAAGTTTAGAGTCTTTAGGGTCGTCATGGCATGAAAAACATATCGTTTTGATATAGATAAAAAGCAAATATATAAAATAAACACAAGCTTCGCACTCGGTATTTACTTTGAAATGACGTCATGCACTGTGTTGGTGTTTCGGAACAGATAAAAATGTCAGAATTATTAGATTTTATTTATTGATTTAAAGATATAAATTATTATTATTTCTCAAAAATATTGATTGAATGATCTTTCGAATTCGACGAACATTCGTTCTAACTACATTTTAGATTTTTTTTCGATTACTGTCCGATCCCCTATTGTAAATATGTTCCTATTGAACCAAAGATAATTAAGAAACATTTTTGTAGACTGTAAACTTAAAGTTGATTTGATTAAAAATTTAAGTTTTAAAAGTGCGTACTCTTTCATTGCTCTACCCTATGTATAAAGTAACTAGATAACGCTTTATTGTTAAACAATAACAAGAAATAATTACATCACAATACTTAAAGCTAAAGTGTTACAATGGGCGGTCTTATCGCTTACAGCGATCTCTTCCAGGCAACCTTTGTATGGAGAGGACTCAAAGAAACTGTAAGGGACGGTGGTGTTGTGTATAAAAAAAAAGACACTCGGAGTGTGGCACTCGGAGACTGCCGCGGTGTCACGGTATGTTGGTTCCCTACCTCTTAACTACCCTGTATATTTGGGAGTTTAAGTGAGAAGGCAGAGATCGTGCAACAAATTTATTAATAGCGGTAAGCTCGGCCAGAGGGGTCACAAGAGTGGGTTTCGAGCGTCATACAATAGGTACGCTGATTCTATTTCCTTCACTGGTCCAGTACTATCCTTTAGGCGGCCGCAGATGTAGGTGGGCGCTCGTCGTGAAGACCAGGATCAGGGTTGCAGCTTCTGCCTGCTGTACAGTCCAGATGGAAGCAAAGCAGGATGGATGGATGGCAGGTGGGTTCGGTTATATAACCCAAATTTTGGAGTCCGATCTTTGAACCCTGGAACGCGCCATTAAAAAAAGCGTTAAGGCCTGTCCCAGTACTTCTGTGAGCGCCCACGGCAACCGCAGATGGAAAGCACTAGGAAAGTAGTGGTGTTGCCGTGGATGTTCACAATCAGAAACGGAGATTACAATAATGATTGTGAGATAAAAACATAAAGGAAATACTACATTAAATTATTTTGTGAAAATGCGAGGGTGGAAATAAAATGAAGTGAAAAGAAATGAAGAGAGTGAATAAGCCACTTGCATAGAAAACCATTATCTACTGTAGCAATAATATGTAAATGATGGATTTAAATGGTTACTACGAAATGGTTATTACTTTATAAAGAATTGCTAAAAAATCCCAAGCAAAGAAAAGAAACTACGTTAAGACACACAATCTACCTATCATTTAGAAAAATGTGCACCACTTACCCAATCTGGGTTTGAAAATCACACCTACCACATATATTTAGGTTTCGAGGAACGCTAAGTGACGACAAATAATAAATTTCGGTTACGAACACAATAAAAAAGGGTATTGCGAACGTATTAGAGACCGAGCATCAAAGTGACGTGCGTTCGAAATGAAAGATATCGGGCGTCTGTGGGCCGGGCGGCGACCGTTGCGGCGCACGGCCGGTGTGCCTGCGCAGCGTACTATACATTAAACTGTGACTCCACCGATGACGCAAGATCGCGCGATGCGGAGAACAATAGATTCGTCCATTGGACGTTTTAAAATGATACTTTAAATATATAACGTGTTGATGATGTATTAAATTATTATTTAGTAAGTAGTTTTTAAGTTTAATTGTAAATATTTAGTTAAATGTAAATAATTTCGTAGGTATTTAAGCTTCTAATTTAAGATTAATATACCTTACGATGACTTAGAAATATACATGTACGTATAAAACGTTACAGCGGTAAAGCTATTGCATAGCATTCGGAGTGGGGGGTGTTAGGTTTGTTTCGTTACGGAATTTCCGGATTCGGTCTCCACGCTCAAGGCCCGCGATAGAAGCTATGCAATAGCTTAAAACTAACCAGTATAAAATAATAATATCATAAACAGACTACATAATCATAATAATATAATAATACTAGCTGACCCGGCAAACGTTGCTTTGCCATATAAATTAAAAAAAAATGTTAAGGGTGAACAACCCTTATCACTTAGGGGTATGAAAAATAGATAATAGCCGATTCTCAGACCTACTGAATGTGCATATAAAATTTGGTAACAAACAGTAAAGCCGTTTCGGAGGAGTAAGGTAAGTAACATTGTGACACGAGAATTTTATATACTCGTATAAGAAGAAAGAAGATATAATTAAAAAAGACGTGTGGCACTCGGAGACTGCCGCGGTAAAGCCATTGCATAGCATTCGGAGTGGGGGGTGTTAGGTTATTTTTGTTACGGAATTTCTGGATTCGGTCTCCACGCTCAAGGCCCGCGATAGAAGCTATGCAATAGCTTAATATAAGTATAATATACCAAACGTACAAAAAAAAAGACTTATCATAATAAAGTGCTCTGCTTCTGGCTCCGCGCTTTTTGTACACTCTAGGGGTAAGAGCGAGTTGCACCACGGAAGAGTGAGGTGCGGCTATTCGGGTAAGATTTGGTAATTTACTAAATTTGATCTGCCGTTACGATAAGATTATTTTGATGGTCATAATTTTTTCCCCATAATATCTTGAGCAGAGTTTGTATTTAATACACTCAAATATTTTTTATCTCTCTTCACCCTGAGACATCGGATATTAAGTCTCATATGGAGTACCTGCAGTAATATTACTGGCTACAGTGCCCTTCCAATCGGAACACAGTCAGCGTCGTAAGTAGCTGAATTTTTACAATCTTTCAGTTGGCAATAACACCAAAAATATACAAATTAATATACATAAAAAAATTGCCTTATCCCTTATCGTACAGGATATAAACAGAATTTTTAAATGCAACATTCAGAAATATAAGACACATATTGAAGGTGTAGTCAATCAAAGATTCACAAACATTCAGCAACTTTTATCGTTGACCATACCTATCCAGACCATTCTATATTTCTATCGAGATTCCTTATACGAGAACTACCTAGTGAATTGCCGCCACGTGAAGCCGCGGTGGAGAGCTAATAATAGATTGTATATTCATATTATTCTTTCTTATATTTTGTAAAATAAATAGGTGCTATAGGTATGTAAGTACTTACTTTATAATTAATTACCCTACCAAGTTAAGTACTTACCTGCTGTAATTGTTAAAATAATATTTACATTAAACTTAAAACTAATGCAATAAATATTAGCAAATATGTCATAACTATATGATGACATATTTGCTAATAAGTAAATTTACTATATTTTATGTCTTTCTTAATTAATTAAATTATACTTTTACTTCATAACACCTATGTGTGATTTAAATAAACAAATAAAAATAACATGTTTAATTATTTATCTGTGAATATAAATAACAAGGTTTTACACCTACCTAGGTATACATCGACGTATAAATATTTGTCTCTTTATTAATTAATATAAATCCCTACTTCCCTACTAATATTATAAATCTGAATGCAAGTTTGTTTGTTACGCTTTCACGCGAAAACTACTTAACCGGTCATCATGAAACTTTGTACACATATTCTTGGAGGTATTAGAAGTAACATAGGATACTTTTTAATAAAAATATTTTTTACGAAAGATAAAAAAAATTGTTTCTCAAAATCTAGATATTTCAACGACAAGATAGAGGGGCTTCCTCTATCATCCACGCGGACGAAGTCTCGGGAAAAAGCTAGTAGTAGATAAACGTAAACATCAGCTGGAATCGTTTTATTTCTAATCGCAAGTGAATTTAATATTACTCGACAGAGTCGTCATAAGACTGCCCCCTGGATAATATAGGAAGGGGGCCCCACAGTCTTGTTTTACCACTTTAGAATTTACTTACATTTCTAAAAAGAGAAGTAGATTTTTATTATTTCGCAAGAAAGAAGAAAAAAGGAAACTTTTGGATGCTTAGGAATAACTTATGCAATATTAGCAATTGGTAATTGGTTGGTTGTTATTGGTATTGGTATGATTTATTGTATGAGCTCACCATATACATACCATATTATACAGTTGGAATCCTGGAACTCTTGCTGTACGACTAACAGCTAATATAATTGCAGGACATCTATTAATAACATTATTAAGAAGAACTAGATTAAATTTAGCTACTAATTATTAAGCCTTTTGTTTTGTTTGTTTTTCTGTTGAAAAGTGTTGATACACATACATATATATTTTTTTTTTATTTTTTATTAAAATTGTACTATTAATTTAAAATTGAGGCACATATGCTGGGACAGCTTCTTAACCTCTACCATGCACAAGTCCGGTCATACATGGAATACTGTAGTCATCTCTGGGACGGCTCGGCTAAGTATCAGCTTGAAGCCTTGGACTCCATAGAAAGGCGGGCAAGAAAGCTTATAGGAAACGATGTGTTGGTTGAAGCTAAGCTTCAGAGTCTCGAGCATCGGCGTAAAGTTGCCAGCCTGTTGATATTTTATAGGATTCATCACGGTGAGTGCGCGATGGAATTATACGAGCTAATTCCACCATCTCCTATCTACGATCGGACAACAAGACGCACGGAAACTCGGCATCCGTACATAGTTGACATTCCTCCTGCCCTAACAAAGCGTTTGGCTTCGACCTTTATAAAGCGAACAGCTAAGGAATGGAACACCTGACCAGCGTCTTTGTTTCCCGATTCTTCTTATCTAAGTGTCTTCAAGTCTCGAGTGAATCAGTATCTTCCTTGGCGAGCATGATCCATCGTCGACCACGTTGTCACTTTATCAGGTAAGACTGCGGTCAAATGCTTGCCTATCCGATAGGTAATTAATAAAATACCGGCCAAGTGCGAGTCGGACTCACGTACGAAGTGTTCCGTACCATTATCTATAAAAACGGCAAAAAAATCATGTCTTTTGTATGGGAGCCCCCTTAAATATTTATTTTATTCTGTTATTTAGTATTTGTTGTTATAGCGGCAATTGAAATATATTATCTGTAAAAATTTCAACTGTCTATAACAATTTATGAGATACAGCCTGGTGACAGACGGACGGACAGACAGACAGACAGACAGACCGACAGACAGACAGACAGACATACAGACGGACGGACTGCGGAGTCTTTCACTTAGTAATAGGGTCCCATTTTACCCTTTGGGTACGGAACCCTAAAAATGAACTTATGCAAAAATAGTTCATACAATTTACCAAATTGTATGTAGTAATTGGCTAATTACAAGGTTCAACGTAGGTACCTAACTATCGTATTGCAATCCAACGACGCGAAATTCTGCCAGCATTTTGGTTTCTTTATAATATAATTTTGAAGAACATGGTCAGTTATCTAAAGCCTCTATAAGCACAGGTCAGCGATAGGGCCTCTTATCTTCAGGGTCTGGGCCCCTGTGGTAGGTAACTTCCTAATTCGTCCCTGCGCCGTAATAATCTGAAATGAAGTTCCCGTCCAGTACCTAATATAATTTAAAGTTTCTCGGCGATACTCCTTTATTCGGATATTTTGTTTAATTTCTACGCTTTTTAACCGACTTCAAAAAAGGAGGAGGTTCTCTGTTTGAATGTTTTTTTTTTTTTATGTTTGTTACCTCAGAACTCCTTCATTTATGAACCGATTTGAAAAATTCTTTTTGCGTCGGGTTCAGTATAGCTACGAAGTGGTCCCATATAAATTTCATCGATATGTGACCTTGGACTTCGAAGATACATTGAAGTCGGTTTTTGTTTTTTTCTAAAAATTAATTATAAAGCGATAAAATTCACTGAAGGAACATTTTAAGTGTGCGAACTAAGAGCAGGCGAAAGAAATTTGAATAAGGTATGTATAGCTTTTCAGCACTCGTAGCCGTTTGTGTCCATCACTTACCTACATAGTATAATTTATTCGTATTTTCTTTCTATCCTGATACACGCAAAATAAATAGTAGTTGATGCACTTATTTGTTCCAATCTTTTCGTTTTATACTTATACCAAACTTATTACTTATACTTAGTACTTATACTTTTTCGTACACTTATTACTTATACTTATTACGTATACTAATTACTTATACTTATTACTTATATTTATTATTTATACTTATTACTTATACAGCGGCCTAGTGGGACTTTCTATCCCATAGCACTGACACATATGACGTCACCTATATCCAATTACGTAACGTAATCATAATAATTGCAAAATAAATAGTTGATCGTCTACATACCGTTGAAGGTGAAAGTGGTCAGGCGTACTTCCGACGGTACCACTTATTACTTATACTTATACATTAGTAGATAAACGATAAGACACAAGTTTTTAAGTTTGTAATTTTTCTTTTGTTGTAATAATTTCTGGTGGTGTAACAATAAAGAGTTATCTAATCTAATCTAAACGCACGGAAGTGATTTACTAATGTGAAAAACAAAATTTTCTCTGCTATACAAAAACTTAATTGAATAAAAAATAACTCTAAATGACAGTGACAAACGCATCAAAATCCGTTGCGTAGTAAAAAAAAAAAAAAATACAACCGAATAGAGAACCTCCTCCTTTTTTTGAAGTCGGTTAAAAATGAGGAGAAATGAGGACGCGGATAGCGACTTTGTTTTATAAATATTACTTAGAGATAGTTATTATAAATAAGCTTCAGGGATAAAAAGTTAAAATCCGTGCCGTAGCTTTTGCGTGATCGTATAACAAACATCCATCCATCTATAGTCATCATCACAAACATCTTATTAGTAACCATAACCTATCTAAATTAGACTTGAAATATTTTGTTTGTAGTTTCCAAAATGAAAAGCTACTATTATATAAATAAGAAGATGGTAACTCAAGAAATAATGTTTCCGTTTTACTTATTTTATTGTAAAACTTAAAAAAAAAAAGTAAAATTTAGGAAAAGCTGTGAAATAATTATTCAGTTAAAATGAAGGTAATGATTATTTATACTTACATATAACATAAAAGTGCAACGAGCTTTTATGAGTCATTCCTTCTTGATCGGTCGTTGTGTGGAGACGTGGGAATAAAGCAATTCTGCTATTACTTGGAGGTTGGATTTTTAATATCTATTCATCCATCCATCCTTACAAACTGTTGCATTTATAGTAGGAAGGATTCTGTGCCAAGGTCCTACAAAGTACCCTCAGGTGATGTACGGCAAGCAATAGCTGCAACAAAGGACAAGGCCGAGACACGAGGTTAAGGTTAACGCGCTATTCGTCAAGTGGCCGAGGCTAATGAGATGGGAAGAGTTATTGTATTGATACAAGGTGGCCATGTCACTTGACGGAAGGTGGAATTTGCAGGGGAATAGTGTAACTTGATCGCTTTCAATTAAAATTTGGAAGGCGTTAGCATCTTTCAAACTGCAATATGTGAAATGCAATACCTCATGTAGGTATCACGGGTAATGAGGAGGCCGACCGTGCGGCGAAACAAGCGATAGGCGACGGTATTTTTCATAAGTGTTTACCACTTCATACTGAGTTATTGGGTGGGGTTAAAACAAATTGTAGACGGCTGTGGCACGAGTATTTTGATGAGCGATCTCTAACGAAAGGAATATGGTATAAGACTATTCAATGTCGACCTCCTCGGTACCCGTGGTTTGATCAACAAGGGATAAAAATTAATAGACGAAATATTGTAGCACTATTTAGACTTCGCTCCGGACATATTCCGTCAAACAAGTTTAGATTTTTGATGGGAATCTCCGATTCCCCTAACTGTTCAGAGTGTGATGTTGAGGAGGACGTACATCATGTATTGATGGAGTGTGTTCGGAACGAGGCGCAACGACTAGATTTAAGATTTATGTATGATTTTAGTGTAGGTATTTGTAACGGTATCTTAGCTTCCCCGCTGTCCGAGGAGGCTGAGATGCTGATCAATTTATACAGGAGGGTGGCTTGAGTGTTGTGAAATGTATGAAGACACTTCCTTATGGAAGCTATGACGATACATGTCACAACAAGCATGCCTACCTACAGCGTCCGTGTTTCTCAATCATGTGTTATTATATATGTATGGGTAGGAACAATGTGTCCAATGGTTCCTAACCGCTCGATGCTTGGTTGTTGTGCACAACTACCCATTTTTGTGATAATTTAAAGTAATTTTTCTGTACGGGGGTGACATGGTCACTATGTGACAAAACCCCTTCCTAATTAATAAAGATAAAAAAAAAAAAAATGCAATACTCTGTGGTGTAGTGGTTGGGCAGGTTGGCGTCATACACCATTGAGGTAGCGGGTTCGATTCCCGCGACAGTACAAATGTTTACGAAAAAAAAATAAGCGTACCTAAGCATTTGTTTCGTTGGACCATAGTCCTCGAAGTTCCTGGTTCACTAAATGCAGGGAATCCTAGTTAGGGACCAGGATCTATGTTCGTGATCGTCGGGCGTATAATTGTTATTAATAATATCGATGCAATGGAATCAGGCGTGACGTTGCGGAAATTCATCTCAAAACTGAAACGCAATGAAAATATGTAGTGTAATCTCGCTGAATATTATGTAGGTTGTTGTTAGAATAATATAATATGTATGGGGGTTGATTGCAAATGTAAAATGAATAAATATACATACATATATATATATATATTATTATATATATACATATATATATATATGTATATGTATATATATATAATAATATCGATGCAATGGAATGATCCGTATATATAAGAAATTCATATATATATAAGAAATCCCTCCGCTTTTTATAAAATATATTTGTAGATTTAGTATATTCGGGCTACAGTTTTTATAAACTTAATTACCTAAGTATTAAGTACGTCAGACTTTGCATATTTTTTTCGTGAGAAACCGATATAATAATTAAATAATGGGACATTAAAATACATACGTTTTTTAGAAGACTGTTAAATTAATTATTATTATATTATATCATGTTGTGCTAAGGCATATTTTATTACTTAATTTTTGAATATAAAACAGAACTATAAAACATATTATTATAACATAAAATTAACAATGTATCGGATTAAGCAAGGTATCATCATTTCTTTCAATAAAGCGTCCATACATATAGTAATCCTCTATCTCTTGCAGGCTCCTTCGTTTAGTCTCTGGCACATATTTCCACACAAGAAACGCACAAATTGACGCATTTAAAGCATACAACAAGAACGTTCCCCACAAATCTATATAAAGGAACAAATAAGGCGATAATTTTTGGGACGACGTGTACAAAATACAGTTAAACATGACATACAATGCTCCTCCGAAACTCCTGTGCTTTACAGGCATCAATTCTGCGCCAATGTTAAACACTAATGAATCCAATCCTAGAGCAGCACACGATATACTTAATAACACACAAATTACACACAGCAATGAGTCTTTGGATAACACACCGAGGGTTTGTAACCCCGTTACAATACAAGCACACGTCATAAACACTATAAAACCAAAGGTGCTCCTCAGCAAGACTGTCTTGTTATTAAGTTTAATCAGCAACGCATTTGTAATAATAGTTCCTACTACAATGATAACGTACATTACAATCGCTGCGTAGAACGTGGCGTTTTCATTGCTAGTCGATTTCGAAGCCATATCCATGAAATAAATCCAAACTGCGTCGGCACCACTCCAGTACAGCATATGCATTAGGAGAAATATGTGAAAAGACGGCATGTAGAAATCTCTGCTCGTGATTTTGTTCCAAAGTCCGTGCAAAGTTATATGCTTGTTTGGTTCTCGACTTAAATTTTCCTTTTGCGCGATCAGAAGGGCTTTCAATTCTTTAGTAGAAGCCTCATCGTTTCCTCTAAGCATAGCAGACGCTCGCTCGCATTTGTCGAACTGTCCTCTGCAGGCGTACCAGGCGGGGGATTCGGGCCACATAAGACCTATAGCTATCGCTATGGCTATGGGCACGAACATAATAATACTGATGGTTTTGAAGTGTAAGAAGCGGCCTAGGATTCCACATGCAGCCATGCCGCAGCATTGGGCGATGCCGAAGGCTTGCAGGGAGATCAATCTGTAAAATAAAAAAAAATCTGTTATCCCGGTTTCGAAGTTCTTGCTAAAAATAATTAATCTGATGATACGTTGATCAAGTCTTTCTAGCTTTTTTATACGAGATGAGCAGGCACGGACTTAGCTACAGCTTTTAAAAAGGTTTAATTTGTATTCCCCTCCCCCAATTCCCACAGAATTCCGCAAATGAAAAACAGAACATATTCCCTACGTAAAAAACTGGCGATGGATGTCGATCAGGAATAATGAAAATCTTGAAGCGCGAGCGACGCGAGCGCCAGAATTTTACAATTACTTAATCAAAAATGTGATGTGTGATGTGTTTTATTTGCGAATAAGACGACAAAGGTTCGATAGGAATAGGAAATGAAAATCGTGAAGCGCGAGCGACGCGAGCGCCAGAATTTCACTGCTGCTGATGATGGATTTAAATATTGGGTGAGAGATAGATAGATAGATTTGATTTGTCATAGAGTTTTCTCAAACGTAGACACGCCTTTGTTTTTGATACATGTTTATGAGGTTTCCGTCTCTCGTCATCCAAGTGCGACGTGTGAGAGGTAGTGCGAGGTTTCAAAAGATGGGTGAGTGTTTGGCGAATATTCGGGTTTTTGCGTAGGCTACTTCGAACCCCCTGAACCTTAAGCGAGCAGTTTACTTGATGATAAGCTACACGTTTGTCCATTACAGTTGCAGCGCTATCCAGAAACTTACGCGGCATCAACTACGGTCGTCACCCTTACTTGGTATATACCTGTATTTAGGTGCTAGCATTTCACTCATGCCCACGAAGCTGACCGGCAGTAGGCTGTTGACACCTAGTCCATGGAAACTCTCACTGATAAGGATCTGTGTAGCAGTAGTCGCTGTGTAGGTAAGGATCCACCCGATGAGAACGAAGAGACAGGCCAAGATGTAGCCGAGCTTCCTGCCGATCTTCTGGGTGATGACTGGCATGAGGATGACGGGTATGCCTGCCAGCCCGTATATTGATCCTGAAAGAGTGACAGTACTGTTTATATGTATAAACGGGTCATGTGTTTCGCCAGTTATTGCCTTAATATAAAGCTATATATACCCTGCACCGGCTATATGTACCCTGCAACTCAGTGCAACACTTGCCAAAATATTTTTTGTATAACAAGGTACTGAAATGATTTTTTTTATTATTGCAGCGGTATGTACAATCCCTGGACCAAGTTGAAAATGATTCCGGTAGATATTAAACAAAACCGTACATTATTTCTCACCTATCCAAGATCTAGTATTCACATCCAATACCGAGGAGTTATCAGATCGGAACTGCTGCATCAAAAGCGAGGGGTACACGACAGCACCCCCCACTGAAAATGCTGCCAGTTGGGGAGAAACTGCTACCATTAACTGAAAATTCAAAGTGAAAAACGTTTTCACTGTTATGCAAGTTAATTATTGCTGTACCATATGCAACAGACGAGAAATCGTCGCAAAGGTACATTAGGGCATGTTTCGGCTCCACCATCAGACTCTGGTCACCATTTACTCAAAGTTGACGGTATGCTTTATTCATTAGTTTTTTTTTAAATTACGTTTGTTTCCTTACAACTACAACCTGGGAGTCTTCAAATCGAGAGTGAACAGGTATCTTCTAGGTAAGCGTGTTACGTCGTAGACCACATCATCGCTTACCATCAGGTGAGATAATGGTCAAACGCAAGCCTATAAACAGTAAAAAAAAAAAAAAACTTTTTTTGAGCTTTGTTATAAAGTTAGGAATTTTATATTGTATAAACGTACGCAATTTCCCATGACGGCCTTATGTTTGTTTTACTCAGTCTTAATCTAGGTACAGCAATTCTATTCTTATTTTTAGTGTTTATATTATGATGGTGACTATTCATCTCGAATTTGTGCAGATTTTTACGAACATACATTTTTTTCATACTAATAAAAAAAGCTTCTATATCCGCGGCAAAAACCCACATTAAAATGCATTTGATATGAAGCATGAAGTATGCAAAGTAAAATAACCGAGCTGTATTAATGTTTAAAATCGTCTTTAAAATTTAAAGATCGTTTCTGGAACTGTGTGATATTTATTTATTTATTATAAGATACACCAACAGTATACATATTCACAAAATAAATAAATAAATATAACGCCCAACGATCACATACTAGGATCCTGACCTAACTAGGATTCCCTGTATCTAGGGAACCAGGAACTATGAGGACCATGGTCCCACAACACCCAGACGCGAAACAAATGCTTGTGCTTTTTTTATTTTTCTGTGCACAAACATTTGTCCCATTGCAGGAATCGAACCCGCAACCTCAGTGGTGTATAAGATTTGAGCCAACCTGCCCAACCACTGCACCACAGAGGTAATGATAACATTTTATTATAGCTAGGTACATTCTGATATGTATGCCTCTTACAGATGATTACAATATTCATGAAACTAAGCTAGGCGAACAATACATAACTGTTGAATGCAGTGGGCACAATTTTGCATTATATTTTTGTTTATTGGATTGAAATTGATATAGTTACGTAACCTGTTGAAATCGCCGCCATGCGTGTTATTTGACCAGCAGGGCGATCACGTAATTCTGTTGCAAACTTCGCATGTTGTGAACCAACCAACGTCCAATAGAAATTTAATTCAATCGATAAAATGCGATTACGTAACTTTTTATATCTCTATTTCAATGTGCTCTTATCGATAACTTCGAAGGTAACTCGACTAATTTACAAAGCGACACTGTGCTATGAATCGTTATGTTTACGGCCTATCAATTCAATTTTGCTGTGTAATAGGCTCTTTTGTCAATAGTTATATATCGATATAAACTTTGTTTGTCAAAACTTATTTTAATTTCAATGGAGTTTTCGTTGACGTTTGATTGCAACGAACGGGTTACGTGATCGCAAAACTATCATCGAAACTAGTTTCTTATTGAAATTGATTGAAATAAAAGATACACGATCGCCCTGCTGGTAAACATCAGGCGAGATAGTGGGCAAACACAGATCTAGAAGCGATACAATAATGAGAAAAATATTTTTCACTTACTTGTCTCAAAAATGGTGACATGTCCAATTTCATTCATTTAACCATCTATAATCGGCTCTAAATAAATACAAACACCTTTATATAAATACCTAAGTAGGTATATAAATGCACCATTAAAGACACAACAAGAAAATGATCGCTGTTTTCTCATTTACGTTCCATGCATTTTATAACTTTGCAGTTATACGTCATACATCAAAAAATCAACAAATAAATAATAACAATGAACAAAATAATAATAAACATGTTTATAGGTACAAGTAGGTAAATCAAATACCTACTATAATATAGGGTCTAAGCACTCACAGAACTTTAGCGGTTTATGCCGTACTTACCGTATGCTAAAATTATGTGTCACTTTTGTATGTCATAGCTGTATGAGCACGTCGTTCGCCTGATGGTAAGCAACACGCCTGCCCATAAATGTAGCTGCACAATCCAGTACGTTGTTTCGCAAAATCCTGCGCAGCACTTCACTGTGCCCGATATGCCCAGTAATTTCACTGACTACAATGTCCTTCAAACCAGAACAGAGTAACGATTGCGCACTACTGCTTGGCGGCAGAATAACCTGCAAAACGGTGGTATCTACCCAAACGGCCTCTCGCATACGGAGAACCCACCACATGGTAAAATAAATTGCACTACCACAGGCACTACTATAAGTTCATACTCTTTATCGGCCAATCACAACCGCGGTTTCATCCTCGATCCTCGACCCGCAGTCGTGCATCAAAGGGAACGTAGACTAGCTCTCCATTGCCTTAATATTCAATTGTAAACGAATAAAACTCAGTTTTTAAGACATATTGCATAAATTAAGAATGATACCTAAAACCAAGATATTTTTAACAATAGCTAGTTTCACTTTCAACAAACAATCATTATTATTTGGTTGAGGATAACCAAAGGACGGCTTTGAAAACAGCAAGTACCGTGACCATTGCACCAAGGGCGCCCAGGCATACCTATGGCCATTTTGGCCATGCAGACTTCACTTTTATCTTTTGATATGTATCGTTGTGTGCACGTGTGTTTCTTTGTTTAAGTGTACGCCTAACCGTAGAGATACTTGGCCAACCCTCATGTCAGAGTTGGCCAAGAACGCCTGAAGCATAAAAACGGTACATAAAAGGTATGTACTTCACTTTTCATACCTATGCTCGGCGGTCGCGCTAGGGTTTTTATATTGAATGCACGCGCCCGCTGCCTGCGACCCGGTGCCGGCGGCGCGACGGCGGTGTGACGTCACGACGGTTACCGGACGGCGCAGGAAGTTTTTGGGAAATTCAAAATTGATTGATTTAAAAAAACTTTTTAAAATATCGACATATTTTTTTCGCAGTTATCATTATTTTTGGATAAAGTTTTTTTTAAGACAAAAACATGCGATGAATTTACATTTACATCTTCCTCATTGGATTATTGAACACAAGGCTTACACAGCATATACTACAAAAAAAGTGATAGAAACTTTTTTGTTGCTCCATTTTTCACATTCCCAGACGCGGTCTCAAGCGGATGGCACTCGCACTGATCCCAACTGGTCCGAGATATCGTGTCCGTGAGCGGTGTCTATGTGTGCGTTGCTGAGCGCACTTTTTATGTAGATTGATTTCAGTACCTATCTGTGTTGTGTGCTGGAAGGCCTTCGACATTACCTCACGAATTTTTATTTACACTAATATCATAAAGAGGAAAGATTTGTATTTTTGTATGTTTGTAACGAATAAACTCAACTACTAGACCGATTTCAAAATTTCTTTTGCCATTGGGATGCTACATTATCCCTGAGTAACATAGGCTATATTTTGTTCTGTCGACACGAACGAAGTCGCGCGGTTGTTAGTTTTCAATAAATTTGGCCATACAATCCCATCTCAAAAATCCACTCTGTATATATTATTATTTATTTTCATATGGCATGCCGTCTATAGACTGGTTAAGGATTGCCCACTGCATGTATTTTTTCAGATAGCGAGGTCGGGCAGGCATACGATACCGGAGCTCCTGTGAGGAGCACAGCACCGTGAATTTGTAGCGGCTGCAGTAGACTAGGACTACTGACTTCAAGTCCTTCGCGTTTCGTTCAACTGAACATGTACCTCTTTCAGGTTTTCTACCTACAGGGTAGTCTACCTACGGGTAGTGTAGACAATGTAGGCAAAACTCCCTTTGTAGTAGTGCCATAAAATAGTTTTAATTTTTTTATATAATATGTAGGTACCTAAGTTACTCTGTAAGGTATATTAAATACAGACATAATTTCTTTAGCCACCAATGTTTTCATAAGTTACCAGAAATATAAAAAAATATATTATCAGAAGAACAACCAAAATCAAAGAGCGACATGCAGCGAGTTCTACTGCACAAGAGTAGTGCCACGAATTTTGTGGTTGTGCAGAAGTTGAATACGATGGTAAAATATGTTCATGAGCTCACTATAGATAAATATGTACCTACATGAGATAAGTCTTATGCCTATCCTACTTCATCTATGCGAAAGTTTGTAAGAATGTATGGATGTATGTTTGTTACTCTTTCACGCTGCAACGGCTAAACGGATTGGGATGAAATTTTGTATGTAGCTTATATCCTGGATTAACACATAGGCTACTCAGGCTACTTTAGGCTACTTTTATCCCGGGAAACCGCGGGTGAAACCGCAGGGCGCAGCTAGTATTATTATAATATGTAGATTTGTAGTTCGTAGATAGACATATACACATCACACATACATATAGACTCTGTAAGGGCACAGATTACTAAATAGTAACAACGTGTAAGGGCATTTGCAAATGAATTTCACTGACTAGTAAAAATGCAGGCCTATAATAAGTTCTGCTTTTCCACATTTATTTCGGTTGGCAATATATTGCGATCATTAAAAAATATTCATATCTAGTCGGCTCCGACGGTTTTTCTATAAAATTTATTTTTGTACCGTAATTTTGGTGTATTTCCAATTAAAATGGACGACGCGACGGGCTCCGCTGACGTCCTCACCGATATTGAAGTGGTCAAGAAAATGGAGGACGAGCATTTGCGACTGCAGAGACAGGTACCGAAGACAGTGAAGTCTTGACTCCCACCACTCACTGAAGATTAGCGTGTTTAACCGTCATCATCATCATCACCCCATTACGTTCCCACTGCTGGGACACAGGCATTCTTTCATAGAGAGAGTATAGGCCATAATCCACCTTGCTGGCCCAGTGCGGGTTGGTGAATGTCACATTTCCTTGAATTTTCGTGATGAATTCTTGGACATACCGGTTCCCTCACGATGTTTTCCTTCACCGTTTTTTAGAGCGAGTGTTAGATCCGCATATAACCCCAGAATATTAAGGAACAGAAGCATCACTCCGCAAATAAATTTAAACGAATAGCGACTCTTGCTTTGACGGAATAAAATTCAATTTAGCTCGTGTAGCGCTGTATACCTACCAGTCATATTAACCTACAGAGCGCCTCTCTTTCTATCGCATAGGTCTTATCTCTTCTGACGCGGCACGTGTAACGTCGGTGTCCGGCTATGTACTTGTAGCTTCGTACCTACACTGCGGAGTGCGCTAGGTCTGATATAACTTAAGAAAGTCAGTGGTGCGGGGCCAGCGGGATTCGAACTCGGGTGCGTCGGATCGAAACTCGCACGTTCTCCTACTGAGCCACACTCGATCTCTAACCGTATATATCGTATGCTAAAGGATTCGTAAGCTTCATCGGCTCATTACAACGGCGCTCCTGTCATGTGCCTCCGGCCGACTTAGGTTACCTACAAATCTGAAAATAATTTACCATTCCATATTTCAAAGAAGGGATTTTCCAATTACTAATTATTTTCAGTACTAAGGTATTTATTACCCTAGTTTTATGCTGAGTCGGAACCTTTTCCTGACATCGTGTAATGCTTCATTATACCAAAGAAAACTAAATATTAGTTTATACTATGATTATATTATGTATTTATTATATGTTATCTGTGTTATCTTTTTCCGTTATATGTATTGTATAGTATTACTAGCTGACCCGGCAAACGATGTTTTGCCATATATATTAAAAAAAATGTTAAGGGTGAACAACCCTTATCACTTAGGGGTATGAAAAATAGATAGTAGCCGATTCTCAGACCTACAGAATATGCATATAAAATTTGGTGAAAATCAGTAAAGCCGTTTCGGAGGAGTAAGGTAACTAACATTGTGACGCGAGAATTTTATATATATGATGATGATGATGATGTTATGTGTGGTATAGTATTGTGGTTTAATGTAATGTTGCGTGTATCTGTCTGAAATAAATCTATTTTCTTTCTTTCTTTTTCTTTAAATTTTCTTGGAAATTTGGATAACACCGCTTGTTCGGAAACTATAGATTTGGAAAAAACCTTGATAATTTGATGTTACTGAAAAATTAAATACAATAGGTACGTACCTACCTACGAGACTATATATTATAATTTTAAGTGTGTACGATTTGAATACATTATAATTTTTATCGTGAGAAAAGATCTAGAGATAAAATTCAATTGTAAATGAAAACGGGAACACGTGTATTTATGACTTAAATATTTACTTGTGTCCGTGTGTTTGGCCACTATCTCGCCTCATGTTAATTGACTGTGTAACCGAAACTGAAGCAGTTACACTCAATGTTACAATATACTGTGACTAAGATCTTACTCTTATTTTTTTATGTAACTGGATGAAGAGACGAACTGGTCGTTTGCCTGATGGTAAGCAATATGCCAACCCATAACAATAACAGCACCATCCAGAACTTTGTTTTGCAAAATCCTGCGCGGCCCTGCACTGCGCTCGTCACCCTGAGACAATTAGCTGTCGAGTCTCATAATGCCCAGTTATTTCGCTGGCTACAATGCCCTTCAAACCGGAACACGGTAATTCTTGCGCACTACTGCTTGGCGGCTGAATAACTGGCAAAGCGGTGGTACCCACCTAGACGGCGTCTCGCATACGAGAAACCTATCACCAGTAGAGTACCTCTTATTATATTTTAAGCATTAACGATTAACAACAATAACGGAAATAACATAAAATAATATAACGAAAGAAGAAATTCGACACTTGAGTTGGTGTTCACGGTAGCTCAATTGGTAAAGCGTGCCGCGCTGAGGGAAGATTGGGTTGCGGGTTCGAGCCCCAGCCGGTGGTCGAATTTTTTCCTCCCGAAAATCCTTGTTTGACTTAGATCTAGATATAGAAGACAAAGATGCTTGGAACATTCCACTTTTGCAAAGTAGCCAACTGACACATAAGAAACATAACATTGTAGAAAACCAAAAAATTGTAACAAAATCTCTAAAAAAAGCCTCAGTTTCTTGCCGTATGTTCGGAGTAGTTCTTTTTCTGATACGGTGGTAGTCATGGTGATAATTTGAAGTTCATAAGTGCGCCTGTGATGCCAAAACTGAATAAAGAGATTTTGATTGATTGTTTTTTTTATGTAACTGAATGACTAGAGGAGCAGGTCGTTTGCCTGATGGTAAGCAATACGCCAGCTCATAACAATAACAACACCACCCAGAACTTTGTTTTGCAAACTCCTGCGCGGCGCTGCACTGTGCTCGTCACCCTAAGACAAGTAGCTGATTGATTGATTCATAAGAAGACTGATGAGCTATTTTTCACCTTACATCATGCCGAAGCACGAGTAGGTCACTTGACGACATGGCTTTGTTATAAAACCGCGGTCGAAGCCTCCATAACATAATTGCTCACGATGTTTACCTTCACCGTTTTTAAACAAATTTACTGTCATTATTGATATAAAACGGCTAAAACTCACGGTTAACAACGTAATTACTCCGGCCAGGTTTCGGACGTTTTAGGAGTCCTTCTTCTGGAAGTTATTTATTTATTCAAAGTTTACAATTGTGAACTTACAGCTGCACCAAATCGCTCACAATGCTACACTTTCATGAAATATTAAACACTTATGTCAGCATCTTGGACCTCATTAAGAAACTGATTAATTAGTATAATGGCTCTCGCCATCGGTGCATTATTCACATGTTGTGTGCGTAACACGCCAGACGACGCTAACAGCTGGTGCCGGCGACGCTGACCAGCGCGGATATAGTTCTGAGGGACATAGTACCCTACTTGACTCAGTGCTGTAGGATTATCCACTCCATTGCGCATCAGCATACAGTAATGGAAACAGATATGAGATCAAGCCGCGACGTACGTCGCGAGCGTGCGCATGTAACTCCCAGAAGAAGGACTTCTAAAATGTCCGAAACCTGGAGTAATTTCGACGTTTACCGTGAGTCTTAGCCGTTTTATATCAATTATGAATAACAGTCACGAAACTTTTCAAAATCTGACTTAACTGTCATCAATGTAATATGGTTATCATAATCACGCTAATATTATAAATGCGAAAGTTTATATGTTAGTGTGTATGTATGTTTGTTACCTCTTCACGCCGCAAAGGCTGATCCGGATTTGAGTGAAATTCGAAATGGAATAATTGGTCGGAATTCGAAATGGAAAAATAAAATGGAAAAGTAATTTTTACCTTGGATTATTTTTTATTTTATGGATCTGAGTGATGAGACGAAAAAGTAGTTTGCCTGATTGTAAGCACCACGCTACACATAGGCTACTTATTATCCCGGGAAACCACGGGTGACACCGTGGGGTGCCTAATATATAATTTTCGTTGCTTATTTCTTAAATATTATAAAGAAATACAAACAATTATTACAACCAAACTTAAAATTTTATCGGTTTAACCAAATTATTATCATTTCTTTCAATAAAGCGTCCATACATATAGTAATCCTCTATCTCTTGCAGGCTCCTTCGTTTAGTCTCTGGCACGTATTTCCACACAAGAAACGCACAGATAGACGCATTTAAAGCATACAACAAGAACGTTCCCCACAAATCTATATAAAGGAATAAATAAGGCGATAATTTTTGGGACGCCGCGTACAAAATACAGTTAAGCATGATAAATATTGCTCCTCCTAAACTCCTGTGCTTTACAGGCATCAATTCTGAACTTATGTTAAACACTAATGAAGACAATCCTAAACTTGCACACGATATATCCAATAACAAACAAATCACACACAGCAAAGAGTCTTTGGACAACACACCAAGAGTTTGTAACCCCGTTATAATACAAGCACACGTCAAAAACACTATAACACCAAAAGTGCTCATCAGTAAAACTGTCTTGTTATTAAGTTTAATCACTAACACATCTGCAATAGCCATTCCTATTACAATGATAACGTACATTACAATCGCTGCGTAGAACGTGGCGTTTTCATTGCTAGTCGATTTCGAAGCCATATCTATGAAATAAATCACAACTACATCGGCACCACTCCAGTACAGCATATTCATTAGGAGAAATATGTGAAGAGCCGGCATGTAGAAATCTCTGCTCGTGATTTGGTTCCAAAGCCCGTACAAAGTTATATGCTTGTTTGGTTCTCGACTTAAATTTTCCTTTTGCGCGATCATAAGGGCTTTCAATTCTTTAGTAGAAGCCTCGTCGTTTCCTCTAAGCATAGCAGACGCTCGCTCGCATTTGTCGAACTGTCCTCTGCAGGCGTACCAGGCGGGGGATTCGGGCCACATAAGACCTATAGCTATCGCTATGGCTATGGGCACGAACATAATGATGCTGATGGTTTTGAAGTGTAAGAAGCGGCCTAGGATTCCACATGTGGCCATGCCGGAGCACTGGAAGATGCCGAAGGCTTGGAGGGAGACCGATCTGTACAGAAAACTCATGTTAGCCTGGTTTCAACGTTCATGTTAAAAAAAAATCTTTTAAGCTTTTTTATAAGAGACGAGCAGTTAGTTTACTTGAAGACAAGTAATATGCCTGTCCATAGCAGTTGCAGTGACACCCAGAAATATTTTGAGCATATTTTGCGTTGCTGGCTCATTACGTTCAGTAATTTTCTGGAGACTGGACACAGTTGTTTGTACACTATTGGTTGGTGGTTGAATATCTAGCTAAAGTGTGGCACTTCCAAAAAGGCCTACAACTATGGCAGATTTCTACTACTGTCTAACGCAGACCACGCCTTAGCTGCGTGGTGCGGAAGGAATATGGTGATATCACACGAGGTCAAAGCTGATGAAGCATATTTAGCTTCAACATCCTTGATGTAAGACTTCAGCCTGGCGTTTGTGTCTATGGCGTTTCGGCATTTTTCACCACGCAACGACTGCAGCTATAGCAAGACTGATCTGAATGTAGAAATATATAAGCTAATTTCAATACCTGTATTTAGGTGCTAGCATTTCGCTCATGCCCAAGAAGCTGACTGGCAGTAGGCTGTTAACGCCAAATCCATGGAAACTCTCACTGATGAGGATCTCAGTAGCAGAAGTGGCTGTGTAAGTAAGGATCCACCCGATGAGTACGAAGAGGCAGGCCAAGATGTAGCCAAGCTTCCTGCCGATCTTCTGGGTGATGACTGGCATGAGGATTACGGGTATGCCTGACAGTCCGTATATTGACCCTGAAACAGTGAAAGTACAATTTATATGTACCTACTCGTAGGTATATTTTAATGTAACTATACTTTTAAACGATTTAGTACCGCAGAGCGTAACTATGATCATCTTCAAAATAGATATTGGTTTTACTAAATCGGATGTCGATTCATAATTCATTTCTGATTCAAACAAAATATTTTTTCTTCATATTTCGCTGTCATATGTTTTTAAGAAAGATTTGTATACTCTTAGTCCGAGTACCAGCCCTATGTGACATTAGACTTAAATGTAAAGGTCCAGTGCAATCCCTTGCCCATGTCAACAAATATAAAGTTGGTAGAAAATAAAAAAAACCGTACATTATTTCTCACCTATCCAAGATTTAGTATTCACATCCAATACCGAGGAGTTATCAGATCGGAACTGCTGCATCAAAAGCGAGGGGTAGACGACAGCACCCCCCACTGAAAATGCTGCCAGCTGGGGAGACACCGCTACCATTAACTGAAAAATCCAAGTAAAACAGTTTTTATAGCAAGCTATCAAGCAAATCAATTATTACTTTACCTTTATGGTATGAAACAGGCATAAAAAGAATAAAATTAACAAACGTATATATTTCATTAACGGAACTATCAAAAATTAATAGCGCAAAGTAAAATCTAAATATTAAAGAAATAATTAACAATCTTAAAATGGAACAACCTGTACCTATACCTCAGTATTCTGTGCCTATACTTAGTGTCATTCCATCCTTGTCACTCCTGAGAGTGACAAGGATGGAAATAAAGTCATCAAGATTACATTGGGGCGGTCCCGAGCGCAGCTATTGTTATGATATTTATACATATTATAGTCAATACTACCTACTATTATAAAATTTTATTAGAAGTAATAGAAGGGGAATGCGACACCCAAGACAAACCTGTTTAAGGTTTATAAGGTGTTCGATTTACAAGAAAAGTTGTAAAATTTATACAAAAAAAACAGCATCGTCTAAATGGGCCTTAATTCATCGTTGGTCACTTTTCTGCTTCATCATCAGACCCTGGTCAAAGGTCAACATTTACTACCAAAGTGCTCATCGAGACAAGTCCAAAGAGCCCAAACTCGATACGTTTACTGCGTGTGGTTGTAGAGTTCCTATCACCTACTGGCTCCATCATTAGATCAGTTCAGTGATAATTTCACATTGTATTGTCATCAGAACTGCACAAAAAGTTGAATAAAAGCAATCAATTAATAAATCAAAAGCTCTTTATTCAGTTTTGGCATCACACACGGACTTATAAACGTCTATTTTCACAGTTACTCTACCACCGTATCGGGAAACAAGTATACATTTAAAAAAAAAAACCGACTTAATGTATCTTCGAAGTCCAAGGACAAATATCGATGAAATTTATATGGTATCCACTTCGTAGCTATACTGAACCACACGCAAAAAGAATTTTCCAAAGCAGTTTATAAATGACGGAGTTCTGAGTTAACAAACATAAAAAAAATACAATCGAATAGAGAACCTCCTCTTTTTATTTAAGTCGGTTAAAAAAAACTACTTAAACGATACGCAAGAAACGATACGCAAGAAACAATACGCAAGACACGGGGGACATTTTTAAAGTTTTGTTTACAATTTGTTGGTTTGTAAAAAAGGAAAATATATTTAGATTTTTATTTATTTTATTTTATTGTGTTTGGGGGGCTAACAGCTGTTGTTACAAAGCAGTTTGATAAATGAATATAAGAAAAGCCAATTAAAAGCCTCCGCAAATAACCGTAATATTATGTACCTATATTCACTTACTTGTCTCAAAAATGGTGTCATCTCCGTCTTCACGTGCAATAAATAAATAAAATGTAACACACTCCTTTAGACTTTTTAGGCACTAATGAGAACGAGCAAATGAATTATCAGTCGTTATGTTCCATTCATTTTATAAATTCACGGTTCGCTTATTTCTTATTACTGTTAATTAATGCTCCATTCTAGATGAATAACACACTTGTTAAAACATATACATGGATGAATATTTATAAGTTTCTTTAATTTTTTTGAACAATGGTCAATTACACTTAACCATTATTATTAATTTGCTTTGAGGACAAATGGACGCTTTGCACGTCAAGGGACGGTTTGACAACGTGACACGTCCTTTGACCGTGCGAAACTAAAAAAATATTGATTGCTTTGTGCGCATTTAAGAGTTTTAGTTGAGCGAGTGTGGCTCAGTGGGGATTACGTGCGACTTTAGATCCGACTCACCTGAGTTCGAATCCCGCTGGCCCCGCACCACTGACTTTCTTAAGTTATGTGCGGATTTGACACTCGCTCTAAAAAACGGCGAAGGAAAATATCGTGAGGAAACCGGCATGTCCAAGAATCAATCACAAAAATTCAAGGACATGTGACATCCACCACATTTACATCTCATCAGCGTTTGACCACGATCTCACCCGATGGGAAGCGACGATGTGGGCGAAGATGTAGCACGCTTACCCAGTAAGTACTTGTTCACTCTTGATTTGAACACACCCAGATTGTATTTATGTGGATTGTATTTAGTTAAGCGTTTCTACGTCTCCTTGTTTAGGTAACCGCGTTGCTAGCTCGTTTTAATCGTTCCGTTCGATCTACCGCCATCCATCCATCTTCCATCCAGCCATCGCCTAATATTCAGATGAAATTGCGATCAAACATCCATAAGCGATAAAAAGGAATTGTCCGATTTTGTCTCTAGTTCCGAGGGATACAAACCGACCGCGCTCACCGCATCATGGGAGTCCATCCTCAGTTCCGGAGGCAGGACAACCTTCTTCGGACGCTGAAAAAAGAATACATTAGCTTGAACAAGGACCTGAAGGTACTTATTGCTATAAATAAGTCGCCGTCGGTCGTAAAATGCCGCCAGTGTTTCGGCATTAGCTCCTCTTCTTCAAACAGGGTCGGCAAGTCTTCAGAAAAGTTTCCGAGAAGAAAATAACGCCCAGCAATCCCATCCATTAAACCTGGCCTTTAAAAGATAAGCTGTATTTAGGGAACCATGAACTATAAGAATCGTAGTCCCATAACTCCAAGTATCAAACAAACACTTTATTTACGAGCATTAAGTTTGCTGTATCAGGAGTCGAACTCGCTTCCATGTTATAAGAGATACCATGACCCGCTCAACTATGTCACCCAATTTTCACCAGGCGAATCGTAGATAATTTGCTTAACAATCGCTCTCTACCGTTTGCTAACTATTTGCAAATATTCGTTTAGATAGCGAGGTCCGGCAGGCATAAAAAGAACGATAAAAAGATGAAGAGCGATTTGCAGCGAGCCCTACTGCACATGAGTTGTGCTGACGTCGAATGTGACGGTAAGATACGTTTACGGCCCCCCGCACTGCTCCCAATATGCTCTAGTGACGTCACTTTATCTACTGGTATCACCCAGTCACTAGGACCACATTATTAAAAAAGTCTGAAGCTCCCAATTTAAAGCTATCTCTGGCTTTAGCTGGCATATGGCCAGCAATGTGGATATTACCCTTCCTTTCTTCTTCTGTCCTGGGTTTTGTCTATACAACTTAGTTAAGAAAATCATGCGCAAAAATGTTGCTCTCACGAAGTTTAAAAACGTCAGACAACGAATTTTCTGCTATAATTATCTATAATGATATGGAAAAAGGATGCTGATTAAAGATGCGCAAGCAGAACGGGAACGGCACGTTGCCATTATAGCTCAAGGTAGTCTCCCTCGCTAGAATCATCTTCACCCTATAGTCGTCCACTGCTGGACATAAGCCTCTCCCAATGAACGTCACTAAACCCGGCCTTCAGCGCTTCTTATCCAGTTTCTTCCAGCCGCCATTTACAGGTCGTCGCCCCATCTTGCCGGTGGACGTCCTACACTACGTTAGCCGATTCACGGTCTCCACTCAAGGAAATGTCTTCTCCAACAGTTGTCCATCCTTCGAGAGTGACCAGCCCACTGCCGTAGCCCTCACTACTTTTACATAACAACAGGAAATAATTACAATTACATTAAATACATATTATTAAATACTATAATATTAAATTCAATTCAACATTTGTTTATCTTGTAGGAGGATATTCTATAATGGAAGAACTGGACGGTCTCCTGCTAATCAATACAAAAGAAATGCTGCGCCTGAGAAAATTGGCCATCGCTAATCGTGGAGAGGTATACTTATTTATTTATTAGACGGAAACTTTCATTTTGGACGAGCAAGATATTTATCACTTCCTTTACTCTGTAGGTACCATACTCTTCTTCTGCCTTGAATATAAAATGTCCTCTTCCAACGGATTTTATGATCAATTTTCCCTAAAATACTTAGTCTACTCCGGAAAGGGAGAGCTTCTATCAAGCTCTGATTTTCAAAACGGCCCTTACCAGGACAACTTTCCAAAGTCTTTTAGGCGAGCCTAACGTCAAACGAAACGTAACCTTAACCGCTAGTTCAATAGAACATACGTCTTTCAGATGGACGCCCGTCGTTTCCAAAGCGAGCACCGTCTCATGTCATCTGAGAACAAGCTAGAAGCCGCCATGCTGCGGTTCAACGCTATCCAGTGCGAGAACAAGAAGATAAGAGAGGAGATTGAGCACATGCTTAAAGATAGGTCAATATTTACTTGGAAATTTATGTCCTAGAGACGCATAATAAGGTTGACACCGCAGCAAATTCGGCCAAGCGACTCAAGCGGCGCAAATATGCTAGAACCTCGGTAGTGGTTATATATTTGAGTCTTTTGGTGTTTAAATTTTGAGTGTGTGACTCAACATCTACTCATGTACGGTATATTTATGGTGTCATCATTCAATTGTCCCCTGAATAATATCATTCACCCTTGGTCATCGCCCCATATTAATTGATTCTGTTTAGACGTCGTCCAACATATAACTACCAGTATCTGTCCGGCCAAGTAAGCAAACATAGCAAACTAGTGCTACAGTATTCCTCATAGATGACGTATTTCATTGTATCAAATATTCTAACGCAAGAACGCGCTAGATACGACTCCAGCTAGGTCATTTCTATTCACTAAAAATACCATTTCAGATCAGAATAGATTCCATCACACGAAAATCAAATGGAAGTAGGACTTTAAGCTTCAGCCTTTTGTAGGAAGTGGTGTAAATCGCATTTCGACTTTAGGAACAATATAGCTCACAAATGACATTAAATTTTTGTTAGAACCCTGTTCAATCAAGCCTGGGACAAGATGCTCACTGCCCTGAGTACAGGCAAAAAGTTCCTATCGGACCTGTTCGAATCGTCCACCGTGGCATATGACCAGCGCGATGAGTGGTGTCACAAACTGCGCTCCATCACAGAGAAGGGGAAGATGGACCAGGCGCTGCAGATCCAGGTGAGCGACTGTGCCGTTCACGACAGCAGTGGACGGGTTTGAAACTAGAGTATGATTTCTCTGGGAACTGGTAAGATGGACCAAGCACTGCTGATTCAGGTGAGTGTTCTTGATGACTGCAGCAAGTTATTGGACAGGTCAAGGTAATGATGTACGCTGATGATGTTGCGGAGGTGGTCACAGTACCATCGGTGGATCAACTGAAACAGAAGTAAAACGACACTGCGTCCCAAATGGCCAGGTGGCTTTAGATGAATGGTCTCGCGCTAAACCTCAATAAGACACTTCATTTACTTTTACCCTTCAGGGAGGACACCCAAACCGGTAACAGTATTTGTCAATGGAGTGAAGATTGAGCTGTCAAGTCAACGACGTTCGCCCAAGAACGTCGTTGACTCGACCTGCTTGGACATAGACAGAGTTTTAAAATGGAAAAGCCATATCAACAAAATATGTGCCAAAATACGAAGCGTATGTTTTGCACTTCGTCGAGTGGGGCGAGTAGTGCGAATTGGAGTTGTACGGTCCTGTTACTTCGCAACGGTGCATTCCTTGATACAATATAGTGCTGAGCTTTGGAGGCGTGCTGCCGACTAGGACCGCGCTTCCCGAATGCAAAAGCGCGCTGTCCACAGGATTCAACCGCCAGGCCGCACTTTAAAAAGCTAGGAATTCTCACCCTACCGTCGGTTGCGTTCACCAAGTCGCAGTTTATGTAAGGCTAAATCTGGAGCAGTACACACTACATAGCAATATTCATTCATACTGCACAAGAAACAGAAACAAACTGGTTGCCGTTACCAGAAAAGTAGAAAAAAAATATTATTAATCGATGTTTCTGCACAGATACTTGTCCCGTAGCGAGAATCGAACCTGCAACCTTGGTATACTATTGTGAGCTGGCTTGCCCAACCAATTAAATATCATAAGAAGAATTCTCATACATCATAAGAAGTCATTATTTTTTACAGGAAATGCGTGACCTCAAAAAAGCCTACGACCACGAGATGAAAATCTACAATTTCCTGCTTAAAAAAGGAGTTAAGAGAATCAATAAGAAGCAAGAGAAGAAGGAAATAGATCAAAAAAATGCTATAGAAGAAGAAGAAAGAAAAAAGTTGGACGAACACATAAACCTTTTAGACGAAATTCATGTAAGTTTGAATTCTTAAGCCAAAAAGAGGAAGAAAGAAAGATTTAATTTTGACAAAACCGTATACGGTACGAGTACAACAAAAACTAAACATAGACAGGTCATAAAGAAACAAAACAACTAATCTAGGTGCCGCTCCATAGAGGAAAGCAATCTCGGAAAATTACGAAACTTTAAAACATCCTTATTTTAAAATACCTGTGCTTTGTGGGAAAAACACCGCAAGAGCAAAAAACCTACTAGTGAACCGATTCACATGTAAAAATGTGTAATCAATATCGGGAACGATAAATCGTCATTATATGTTCTGATTCAGCTTGCGAGATTCCACCCGAACAAACATAGTTACATACATACATTGCAAGTGCTTGTAAAATACTCAAATGTCATCTCCTTAAGTAATATTGTTCATCACAACAACAACTTTCTTTTCAATATTGAAAAAATATAAATCAGTAAGTATTACATTTCAGGACTACACCCAAGAAGACTCCTATAGCAAAATAACATACCAGTTTCTTGCTAAAGAGAACGAGAACTTTGGCATTTACAAACTCCTCACCGATTTCTGCGCAGAAAACGAAGTCCTCAGACGTGATCTTAATAATATCCGGCGAGATGTTGGTAAGAATAAACAAGATAACAATAGGGAAGAAGAGACAAAGCTTATGATAGATATCGCCATTAGCATAACAGTTAATAAACAAACGTCAAAAATGTATATTGGCAGAAAAGTGATGACAAACGATTGTTCACGGGATTTTTTGGTAAATATTGACTTTACAGTCATTTGAAAATCAGTGAATCAACGTACTGCAAACCACTGCTTGCACTGAAGACAGCGTATGTGGTGTAGTGGTTGGGCAGGTTGCCTTAAATCTCATACATCACTGAGGGTGCGGGTAATAGGTTCGATTCCCGCGACAGGACAAATGTTTGTAAGAACAAAAAAAGCGCAAATATTTGTTTTGTGTCTGAGTGTTGTGGGACCATGGTCCTCGTAGTTCCTGGTTCCCTAGATACAGAGAATCCTAGTTAAGGGCCAGGATCTATAAGTGTGATAGTTGGGCGTAAAAAAAAAAAACAAAAATAATATTGTGCTCATCATCTTGAGACTGCAGATATCAAGCTGTTTTTTTTTTGTCCTGACGGGGGAAATCCTTATGGACACCCGGGAAGGGAGGGCCCAGGTAATAATAACAATAATTAATGCTTTATTGTACACCAAACGAGAAATAAACAAGGTACACGAAATATTCTTACAGACTATAGTACAACGGGCGGACTTATCGCTAAAAGCGATCTCTTCCAGTCAGGTAGTGCCAGACTTGGCCTAAGCCACCTACTGGCTAAAACCCCCGTCTGCTCTGCCTGTCCACAGACCAGACGTCCGTGCCGTTTTCAATTCTTCATATATTTTCAAGGCGTACATCAGCTATGTACTTTTTTTTCTCTTAATAAGTAATTCCATATTTTTTTTTATTATTTTTTTTTAATTGTCATAATTCTATTAACATTTTTTTTATCTAAACTAATCATGAGCTACCAGAATCAAACCAGTTCCCATTTGCAGCAGCCATTCACAAGTTGACGTTGGTATGAAGCTGTCAACTTAAATGAATTAAGTGATATGTGATAGCTCGAAATTTTTTTTTTAGAGGATCGTCGTGACTTTACCGAAATGAAGGCGCTAAAAGAAGAAAGCAATTTAGAAAAACTTCGAATGCAGCTAGAAGAAGTAGAATCAAGAACGGATCTATTAAGAAAGGAGATAGAAGAAAAAGATCACCTTCTAAAACGGGGTGTGGAGAAGATAAAAGACATATTTCAGTGAGTTTTATGTATTTTTTATATGGATTATGATTTTTGGTTCGTTATTATATGCTTGTAGTTAATCATCTTTTGTAGGGTGACTAGCTGCGCCCAGTGGTTTCACTTACGGTTTTCCGGTGAAGCCCATGTGTTAAACCAGCTAGCTCCATTCCGGATTTCACTCAAATCCGTTGAGCCTTTACAGCGAGAAGAAATGACAAACACACATACATACAAACACACTTACATACAAACATTTATAAAATTAGTGTGATATTAGTGCGACTAGGAAAATAGGTTACTTAACAATAAAGTGTTTATCTATCTATCTATTTTTATTAGGTTTTATTTAACTTGCAATGTTTATTATTAATTTATTTTGGTCAAGACTTGCAAGTGGAATCAGAACCACTTCCACATATCCTATGGAGTTGAAATTTTGTATACTTGTCAAATTCCGACGACAATACAATATTTTGGTGACAGCTAGCTGATCTGATGATGGAGACGGAAGGTTGGCAATGGAACTCCTTGACGGATAATCGTAAACTAATAGTGTTTGGGCTCATTTTAATCTACTCGCGGTTCCGATTACGAATTTGACACTTGTCTTGAAAAATATATTTTTCTTAAATCTTGTTGTTCTTGGTACATTCGTAGAAACCCTACAAGTTTTATTTCTAACACGTATACACGTTTCGTACACGTAAACTCGTGCAGTGCAGTTGCCAATCCATTTCTTTACCTTTCTAGGAACTGCTTTCAAAATTGATCACGCTACGGAACTAGTGCCTGGCGAGGAAAATGGCACGCGGAAAACGATTGAGAAAACTGTAGAAATATATTTTTCATCCCATCTATTCGAAAACGATGATTGGTTCTTCAATAAGGTCTTTTCTGAAGGAGATTTTCAAAGAGTGCCGTAATAAGGAACATGAATATTGTTAACCAAATTCAACCAAACCAACCGAAGATTTCAACCAATTTTTCACCAAAACCAAACCAAAACCAACCAAACCAAACCACACCAACCAAATTTTAATTATTTTAACCAAATTTTAATGGTTTCTTTTGGTTTCAACCAAAGGTTTTTTTAATTAACCTCTGTCCTGCTGGGCAAAAGTTTCCCCCAGGTCTCTCCATATTTCCCTGCCAACTTCACTCCAGCCCTCTTGGAATGCTTGCGGCTTGTCTCTTTTGGGACGATTTCCTTTTGTGACGGGCGGCGTTCGTCGGGCCCTCGGCACGGTAGTCCATCTTCAGGCACCCATTGCGTTGTGACTTTTACCTACTGATCGAGATGCGCACAGCTTATAGCTTAAGTTCTATATAGCTTTAGTTTATTTTCTGAGCTGGGACTTGATCTAAGTATGGGAAAGAAATAGATAGACATGCATATCTTTTTTTTCAAAGTCAAGTTATCTTAAGTGACAGTATTAACGATTTTTTAATTGATTTGTATGATGTGTATTTGACGTTTAAAAGGCATTTTTTGTGCCTATTTAATATATATCTTTTAACTTATGTTATGCGCCCAATTGCCTACACTCAAATTTGGGTGCCCAAGTCAAATTAAGAAAAATAAAAATAATGATAACAAAATATATAATTATGTATAGATATAGTTAAAATGTATGTCACACTGTATTTTATTTGGGTAATAAAAGGCTATTTTATTTTTATTTTATTTTATTTATGCGCCCAATCATACAGGTACGTATATTGAGATAGAATAAAAAAGCGCCCTCACCAAAAAAGCTAATTTTGCTGCCTTGTACGATCAATGCAATCTTTTATTATTTAATTTTTAGGCATTAGCTCCAAACGCTTCGTTTGCGCGGAAAGTCGTTACTTAACTTAGCCGCGTACACAAGTCTGTGTTGTGTGGCTGATATTGGCATAGCTTACTTTTTTTTTATAAAACTGAGTGATATGACGAGCGAGTCGTTTGCCGGTAAGCGCCACGCCTGCCCATAACAATTGCAGTGCCACCCAGTACTTTTTATAACATAAAAAGCACTGCGTAGCACTGCATTGCGCTTATCACCCCGAGACATCAGATATTTCTCATCGTTGGCCGAGTAATTTTGCTGGTTACAATGTCCTTCAAACCTGAATACAGTAATGCTTGCGCACTACTGATTGGTGCCAGAATAGCTGGCAAAGCTATGGCATAACTGGCATTCTTCTCGGTACCGCGCTTAAAATCTTGTCGGAGCCGACTCTATGACCATTTATGGGTTAACATGTCATTTATCTTGCCAGGTATGGTACCCGACATACTTCTTGGTCTAAAGTTGTAGAACGCTTAGAAACGAATGCTTTTGATAGTTGATTTATAGTTTTAGAGAAGTTACTTAAGTTGAGGTTACAGATGGTTTCTTCCACCGTTGATCACTGACAAGTAAATAACATACACTCATATAGATCCATCTCTGTTTTTTATAAGTGACCTTTCTAAACTAGTAGATATACGCGAAAAAGGACTTTTAGATGCTTCCCACTGTTGGGACACGGGCCTTCTCTCATAGAGAGAGTATGGGCCATACTCCAATCGCTGGCCCAGTGCGTGTTGGTGGATAATACCATAAAAATAATATTTTTATGGTATTAATTAATTATCGCTTAATAGATTTATGTTTGGCCACTAATGTGAAGCGATGATGTGGCTAAAGGTGGAGCACATAGATCTAGAGAGAGACGGCAGTTGAGCGGCTGCTCAGACCCGTCTCCCCGATGGTTCATCGAACATCATCCCGAAACACGACTAGGTCGCTTGACGGCATGGCTTTGTTCGGTGGGTGGTATTACTGGTATTACAATCACGGCCAGAGCCTACCACTCCAAAGCGCGTAAGCGGGTTTCATCACGATGTTTTCCTTCACCGTTTTAGAGCGAGCGTGCAAAATCTGCACTTAACTATAAGTCATTGGTGCAGGGCCGAGTCGGGATTCGAACCCAGGTGCGTCTGATCGAAAGGCGTTGATGAGTTCCCGCTGAGCCACACTCGCTCAATATCACATGTCCTTGAATTTTTGTGATTAATTCTTGGACATGCCGGTTTCCTCACGTTTTCCTTTACAGTTTTTAAAGCAAGTGTTACATCCGCACATAACCTAACAAAGTCAGTGGTGCAGGGCGAGATTCGAACTCGGGTGCGTCGGGTCAAAAGTCGCACTTGCTCCCACTGAGCCACACTCGCACATTGCTATAGTTATCAATTATGACTATTGAATCATCACGGGGATCATTTGTATCAAATGATCGTTAGCCGGCGTGACGTCACGTCCCGTCACGTCCCGTCACGTCTGCTGACGATGACGTCGCATTAATTACGACGTGACGCGCGGACGTGACAACGACGGTGAAGGGTTAAGTTGTTTATTATTGTAACTAATTAGTTAATAGTAGTCGAGTAGCCGCTATTACTCGATATAAGATAAGATATATCTAAATTGTAGTCGGTTTTTTTATAAAATGAATTATTTACGAAGTGTAGTAAAAATGTGTACAAGCGCGAGATTTTTTTTTTAGCTTTTCATTTAATTGTATTTTATAAAAATGTACGTACTGCACTCGTCGCTACCGGTCTTAATTGATTCGACGCGGCTACATTAAATTGACTGCATGTCCATTACGGGGACAATAGAGCCTTGATCCAATTAAATTGGAACTGCACAGTGGCTGTAACAGCGCCCTGAGGGGGCATGATAACAGACATTATGTTGATCTGTTATTAGAGACTACGACATGCACTATCATTTTGATATCGCTATCTCTGATCTCTTCTTTTTTTTTACGCTTAATAGATCTATGTTTGGCCACTATCTCGCCTGATGTGAAGTGATGATGTGGCCTAAGATGGAGCACATAGATCTAGAGAGAGACGGCAGTTGAGCGGCTGCTTAGACCCGTCTCCCCGATGGTTCACTGAACATCATCCCGAAACACGACTAGGTCGATTGACGGCATGGCTTTGTTCGGTGGGTGGTATTACAACCACGGCCAGAGCCTACCACTCCAAAGCGCGTAAGCGGGTTTTATCACGATGTTTTCCTTCACCGTTTTAGAGCAAGCGTGCAAAATCTGCACTTAACTATAAGTCATTGGTGCAGGGCCGAGTCGGGATTCGAACCGAGGTGCGTCTGATCGAAAGGCGCATGAGTTCCCGCTGAGCCACACTCGCTTCTTTTCCCTAATCTCCTTTCTTCTCTAATCTTTTTTCTTCTTTAATATAGTCTCTTCTTTAATATATTATCTTCTGTAATATAGTCTCTTCTCTAATATAGTCTTTTCTCTAATATAGTCTTTGCTCTAATATAATCTCTTCTCTTCTCTAATCTCTTTACAGTATAAAAATCGCTTATCTGCGTCTGTGTAGTACGCCTTAGAAAGTACCATATCTTTGCCAGATATCAACTGTTAAACAGTAGTGTGCAAACATTACTATGTTCCGATTTGAAAGGCACTGTCATAAGCAAAAATGGGCATTATGAGACATCAGAGCTATGTTTCAGGGTGACGAGCGCTGTGCCGCGGAGGATTATTCCAAACAAATATCTGTGTGGTGCTACAACTGTTATGGGCAGGCGTGTTGCTTGCCATTAGGTGAACAAACTGTTCGTCTCGTCGCTTAGTGCCATCAAAAATCAAGATGTGCTTCTGCACATCAAGTTAGAGTGGCAAACGCTGGCATTTAGATGTAATAATGAATTTTTACAAAAAAACAAAAACTGACTTCAATATATCTTCGAAGTCCAAGGTCAAATATCTATGAAATTTATATGGGACCACTTCGTAGCTATACTGAACCCAACGCAAGAAGAAATTTCCAAATCGGTTCACAAATGACGGAGTTCTGAGGTAACAAACATAAAAAAAATACAATCGAACAGAGAATCCTTCTTTGAAGTCTGTTTAAAAATAGTTTATTTTCCTGTAGGTTGCTGGATTGCAGCTTGGAGCCGTTCCAGAATCTTCTAGGAGACAAGCATCCGACGCCGAACACAACGCGGCTGTCGCTGCTCCTCATCACCGAGAAGATAAAGGAACACGTGGAATCTGTTTATTACTGTGTAAGTTCTAGCTATAGGGTCATAGCCATGGTGGTGAAGCGGTTGAAGGTTGCAGGTTAGATTCCTGATATGATACAAATATATATTTATTTGTGCTTTCCAATTTATAGAATACGAGTTTCAACTAAAGCTAAAAGAGTAAAATGGATTACAAAAGGAATAAAAATATCATGTGCTACAAAAAGGCGACTGAGATATACGTACTTTAAAAATAAAAATGTCATGACTAAAACCAACTACAGAAAATATGCAAATTACCTTAAAATATCTATGCGTATCTCCCAACAAAACATGAACAATCAAATAATATCCTCCTCAAAAAACAAATGTAAAGCTACATGGAATATCATTAAAAATAGTGAAAGATCTAACTTTAATAATAACATCGATGTAATTAAAGTCAATGACATACATATTGAAAAACCGATTGAAATAGCTAACACATTTAATAGACACTTTATTAATACAACAAATGACATAAATAGACAGACTGATTACATTAATACTGCAACTGCAACAGTTGAAAAAATATCACAAACATTTATATCACAACGAAATCATGTCTTATCTCATCAATATGTCCTTTGAACAAGGCACCTTTCCAGACTCATTGAAACTTTCAATTGTTAAGCCTTTGCATAAAAAAGATGATAAATTAAATATCAACAATTATAGACCCATCACCTTAATACCCATATTATCGAAAATATTTGAAAGAGCAATGTATCAGAGATTATTTAGTTTTATCAATCATAATAGTATCCTAAAAAATGAACAAAATGGTTTTCAAAAGAACAAATCGACAACTTTAGCTAGTTTTCTCTTAGTTAAAAGCATCACAGAGTACATTAACAAAAATACCCCACTTTCAGTTATCTATTTCGACATAAGCAAAGCTTTCGATTTTGTTTGCCACAAGACTTTGCTAAAACAACTTGAGTCTTATGGTATTCGAGGACTTGCTCACGATTGGATTCAGAGTTACCTAAATGATAGAATGCAGTGTGTAGAAATGAAAACAATTGGTAATAAAAACGTAATGACTAGTTTTAGATCTGAATTTCAACATAACAAATTTGGTGTACCATAAGGTAGTGTGTTGGGACCACTTTTGTTCCTTTTATACATTAACGACCTTCCGAACATAACTTCTCATAAATGCGTCCTGTTTGCCGACGATATTTCCATAATAATACCAAAAGATAAAACCATAGATTTTGAACTTGAAATTAATAAAACAATTAAAAATGTAGTAGACTGGCTAAACAAAAACAATTTAAAAGTAAACATTGAGAAAACTAACTTTATGCAATTCTACAATGTCAGGTCCAAACCTCTAAACTTTAATATTCAACATCAAAGTAATTCTATAAAAGAAACTAGAACTGCAACATTTCTTGGAATTACTATTGATCAACACTGTGACTGGAAAGCACATGTGGACAAAGTATGCTCAAAACTAAGTAAGTTTGTTTTTGCACTTCGTAGGTTGCATCTAGTATCCTCAAGACAAACATCTCTTATGGCCTACCATGGCTACGTGGCCTCAGTCTTAAGGTATGGACTTGTTATATGGGGAAATTCTGTGGATTTAAATCGGGCATTTATAGCCCAAAAACGATGTATTAGAGCTATTTGTGGTGCCGAACCCCTGGACTCCTGTAAGCCACTCTTTAAAGAGCTAAAGCTTCTTACTCTTCCATCAATGTATATATTTGAAATGTGTCTATTTGTAAGAAGTACCCTGAGTACTTTAAAAAAAATAAAGATAATTGTAACTACCATTGTAGGTATCCAAATAATTTAGTGCTACCACAGTGTAACAATGCACTCTTCCACAGAAATTGCTTTGTGATGGCTATAAAATTATACAATCATATCCCAGAATATTTAAAAACACAAATATATTCCAGGTTTCGAAAAAAGCTATTACAATGGCTACTTGAGCATAACTTCTACGCTGTAAAAGATTTTTTCGAGCATAGGAAAGAAAAATTAGTACGACAGAAGTAGTTAAGGTATCATAAGTTTATTATTAGGTATGTTCTACAGGTAGTTGATTTTATTTTATATTTTATTTGATGTTACCAAACATTACTATTATTCGCATGCCAATAGGTAAGATATGTTGAACTTTTATTTTAATTTAAGACCTTTGTTAACCATATCTGAAGCGAAATAAATTGATTTTTTTATATTTTATACCAGGGCATTGTAGCCAGCGAAACTACTTGGCATATGAGACTTAATATCTAATGTCTCAGGCTGATGAGCGCAATGCAGTGCTACGCAGTGCTTTTTATGGTATTAAAAATTCTGTGTGGCACTGCAATTGTTATGGGCAGGCGTGGCGCTTACCATCAGGCGAAAGATTTGCTCGCCTCATCACTCAGTTCCATAAAATAAGAAAATACCACCCGCACACACACACACATATACACATACCACACCACAGCTTTGCCAGTTATTCTGCCGCCAAGCAGTAATGCACAAGCATTACTGTTTTCCGGTTTAAAGGCCATCGTAGCCAGCAAAATTACTGGGCAATCAGCCCTCAGTGTTGTTTTGGTCTTCTCTCACAGAACGATGTTGAGCCTACCCCTTATATTGCCAAATTATAATATAAATATTGTAGTTATAGTGGCTTTTTGACGGGAAATGAAAAGTATTTTTTTTGTTAGGAAGAAATTTACAATTGTCATAAAAGAACAGAAACTAGCGTGGACTGTGGTCGAGCCCTCGTATGGGACGCAACTTGCGTCGATACGATGGCTCCTTCTCACCTCAGTGGATCGGTGTCAAAGGCCGGAGCCGCGGCGGAGGCTGCCGAAAATTCAAATTCAAATTCAAATCATTTATTGCGAGAATATAGTACATAATGGTGATAAAATTCTAAAAATAAGTCCTTATATTCTACCATGACAATGGTGTGCAATAACATGTCTTATTATTTAAATTACATTATATCATAAATACAAACAAATTATTATTATTAAATTAATTTCAAAAAGCTTCAAATGTCATACAAATTAAAAATGACAAAATATTATTAGTCCAAAGTTAGTAATGTCATTATTAGATGTCAAGGTTTTAAGATTAGATTAGAATTCGGTAAATAAAAGGAAATTAATAATATCTATGTCATGTCAAATAAAATTAAAAATATGTCAAAGTAAATAAGATTATAAAAAGTCACAATTTAGATTTGATTTTCTAACTTGTCATCCAAAAACTCACTGACTGAATAATAACATTTATCAATAAAAAAATTAAACAATTTACATTTAAACCTACTCAAATTCAGTTCTTTGTATATGTCTGGTAACTTATTATAAATACGAATGGCCATACAATAAACATTATTCCTGTATAATTGGATTCGTTGTTTAGGTACATATAGTTTATATTTTTTACGACTCTTTCTAAATACAACGTCATTGTGCAATTCAAACAAAGTGTGATATCTATGGACAAACAAACAAATTTCGAATATATATGAACTGGGCAGAGGCAGAATTTTATGCTTTTTAAATAATGGCTTACAACTATCTAAGGGATCGGCACCGCACAGCGATCTAATGCATTTTTTCTGTGCTCTAAATGCCCTTATGGTATCTGTAGAGTAACCCCATATGATCAGACCATAATTCAACAGTGAGGATACATATCCGTGGTAGGCACTAAGAGCAGCTTGTAGTGTAGTTATACGTCGCATACGATCCAGAACATAAACATATCGTTCTAACTTTGCACAAAGTTTGTCGATATGTTCTTTCCAGTTACAATGAAGACGCCAAGCAGCGGAAATATGCTTCACTCTGCAGTGATTACATTTTTGCGTCGCTTGGTGTCAAAACCTTTGGTCCATGGGGTCCGGGCACCAAACATAATAATAAAAAAAATTGCCCACGTCTTGTCGAAGCTGCAGGTGACAAAAGGGCTGGCTTATTCCTGGCTCAAAGATTAGCTTAAGCCATTCGACGCGGGAATGCAGCCAGCGTTCTTGGCACCTTGAAGCATGGTCACCACATTTCTAGTTGTACATAGTTTAGTATCTTTTTTTTTATGAGCCTGTTTTGTCCCACTGCTGGGCAAAGGCCTCCCTTCCCTATTTCCATGACCCTCTGTCCATTGCTGTTAAGGGCCATTCCTTGTCGTAGGCGTCTAGGTCGTCGCGCCACCTACGGCGGGGCCGGCCCCGTGGTCGTGTTGCTCCGGCTGGAACCCAGTCTGTAAGGACTTTTGCCCACAGCTGGTTTGGCATACGACATACGTGTCCAGCCCAGTCCCATTTTAGCTGGGCGGCTTTCTGGGAAACATCCAGGATTTGCGTTTTAGAGCGCAGTATCGTATTCCTAATACGGTCTCTCAACTTGTCTCCTATGATACTGCGCTCCATCGCTCGTTGACAAACCTCGAGTTCGGACCTCTGCTGAGCAGTCAAAGACCAAGTCTGCGATCCGTAGGTGAGGATGGGAAGAATGCATATGTCCATGAGTCTGCGCTTTAGGCATAGAGGAAGGTTGCCCTTCATTGTTTAGTATCTTATTAAGTTTTTTTTTTTGTGACAGTTATAGTAAGGTAAAGGCAATAAAAACTCATTTTCTTTCTTTCTTTCTTTCTAGGAGCACTTCCTAAAACGCAAAGAAGCGAGAAGCGGGAAAACCACGTCCCGCCTCAAAAAGTTTACCGTCCGTGCCGAGACGCCCATCATCTTCACACCCGTACCTATCAACTTACTGGTGCCGGATGACCCTTGTCCTTCGTAAGTCTCTTTTTAAGTCCTACTCGTGGTAAGGCTTTTGTATCTCGGAGGCCGACTGGGAAGGTACCAACGTTTTGCTTGTACATAATTCTGCCGCCAAGCAGGAGTGCGCAAGCATTACTGTGTTCCACTTTGAAGGGCAATGTAGCCAGCGAAATTACTGGGCATATGAGACTTAATATCTCACGCCTCGGGGTGATAAGCGCAATGCAGTGCCACGCAGTGCTTTTTATGGTATTAAAACTTCTAGGTTCCACTGCAGTTGTTATAGGCAGGTGTGGCGCTTATCATCAGGCGAAAGACCTGCTCGTCTCGTTAAGTTAAATTAAAAACAAAAGTTTTTTCATTAGCTCGTGTTATCATCAACTTCATCATCCGCCTCTATTAGTCCAATGTAGGCCTTTCCCATAGCTAAGCCCAATCTTCGGCTTTCGTTCTCCAGTCACTACCAGCATCCCTGCGTATGCGTATACCACACAAACGGTCACCCATCCAAGGATACGACTAGGCGAGTTACGCTAAGAAGGCGAAGAGCAGCGGCGGGATCTAAACTTAAATCCGGCAAATGAAATAAATATTTTCAGATGCATAGAAACCCGCTGGCTCTCCCGCGTCTCAGAAACGCCGGAGACGCCTTTCAACCACGACGAGACGTTGGAAGCATTGCGATCACTGGCCGACGACCCGGCGTATCTGCGAAGTGACCGGGTGCATGCACTGGCCGACTGCCGCGCCACGGCTAGCCGTCGCTTGCTGGCCACCCGACATATGCAGTTTTAGACGAAAAAATAATATTGATAGATAAATATAGATTTTTTTTATCATTTTCTAATTGTATTACTTAATCCCATCCTGTTACGTAGTCAAATCAGCTTTATCCGCAGATTTCTTTTTTTTATGATTCAATGTTTGACAACAAATCACCTGGGCCCCAATTCACTATGACAACTTAGCGATTCATTGCTTCGAAAAACGTCGATTCCTTCATTAATAAACGACATGTCTATTACACTCTCCATACGAATTTCGCAGATGTCGTTTATTAATGAAGGAATCGACGCGACGTGACCTCAAAGCAAGGAATTGTCAAATTGTCATAGTGAATTAGGGCCCTGATGGTAAGCGTAGTTGAGGTCTAAGGTCGAGCACGTTTGCCCATGAGGTGCCTATTCACTCTTGTATTAAAGAGACCCAGGTTCAGGGGACGAGGGGGATTTCTGAATTTTTTTCATATTTTTCGGGGGGACAGTATCTAATCTATACTTTACCTATACCTACCTGATACGTACGTTACCTATAATAATAATAATAAATAATAATAATAAACCCATTTATTTCCAACAACCTTACATAACAAATTTTACTTATAATAAAGAAAGTTTTTATATAAATTAAATGCAGATTATTTAAATATTATTTTTGTTAATTGATGCTGGAACCCCAGACTGGGTATGGGCCTCCTCCAGTTCACTCCAACTCTCTCTGTCCCTTGCTTTTGTTTGCCATTCTTTTTAACCGACTTCAAAAAAGGAGGAGGTTCTCTGTTCGACTGTATTTTTTTATTATTATTATTATTTATTTTTTTATGTTTGTTACCTCAGAACTCCGTCATTTATGAACCGATTTGAAAAATTCTTTTTGCGTCGGGTTCAGTCTATACTGAACGAAGTTAAGTATATACGAAGTGGTCCCATATAAATTTCATAGATATGTGACCTTGGACTTCGAAGATACATTGAAGTCGGTTTTTGTATTTTTCTAAAAATTAATTATTCCGCTGTGGCAATTATTTCGTTAATCCATCTGTTCTTTGGACGTCCTCTGCTCCTTTTACCAATTGGTCCTTTCCATATCGTTGTTTCTAATGTCCATCTTTTATCTCTGTATCTTGCTAAGTGCCCTGCCCATCGCCACTTTAGTGTTAAAGCGTATTGTAGAGCATCTATGAGCTTTGTTTTATTTCTTATGTAATCGTTTCTTATTCTGTGTATTCTCCTTATTTGCAATAGACTTCTTTCCATCGCTCTCTAGCACGTTACGAGCTTAGTTTTTATTTTGGTGTATTTTCTTTCTTTCTTTCTTTTTCTTTACTCTATGTAAGTACATATGTATAATTACCTAGCTGAAGAGATGCAATAATTTATGGAACACCAAAGCAGGAAAGAAAAGTTTACAGTTACATATAATTGTGGTTATACAATGAGCGACCTTATTGCTATGTGAAATTTATTACAGGCAGCCTTCGGATGGACAGGAATAAAAAGAAACATTTCGGTCAGTGGTGAACAAAGTAATATAAAACATATAATGTAGTAAACTTCAAAAATATACTGGTATCTATAGACATACTAAATAATACATAGATATTAAATATAAAATACGAATATAATAAATATTATACATAATTTTATATATACTACACAAATACTACGGGTTATTCCTGTTGACTCCCATTTCTTCACCCCATATACCCAAATGGGGTGAAGAAGAGGATTTCGTTTCCTGTTCACACTCTATACGGAATATAATAAAAAAATTAATAAATAACGCCCAACGATCACATACATAGATCCTGGCCCCTAACTAGGATTCCCTGTATCTAGGAAACCAGGAACTATGAGGACCATGGTCCCACAACACCCAGACACAAAACAAATGCTTGCGCTTTTTTTGTCTGTGGACAAACATTTGTCCCGTCGCGGGCATTGAACCCGCAACCTTAGTGATGTATGAGATTTGAGCGAACCTGCCCAACCACTACACCACAACGGGATGTATAACGGGAACTTTTATTTTTGATCGACCAATAATTGTTTCGGATTAATTACATCTGTATTTCACCAGCGAAGGACACGGAAGGATCCAATCATCACTCAGAAAATGCGTAGTTACGCCTGACGCAAAATAAAACTGTTACTTTCCGATAGTTTCCGAAAAATTACGAAAGAAAACTAATTTATTGCCTATCGCTAACTCATTCATCAAACGTTGACGGAGCTCTAACTTTTTTATTACCTACACGTAGCCGTCGAGTGCACGTTAAATAGAGACGGAATACGACTATTTTGCCTCAATAGGTGAATCGTCTGTTCCGCAATTACCGCCAAATACAAAGAAGTATAACAAGATTGTTAGTGCCGTTACCAATTCAATGTACCTACCAACAATAACAGAAAGAGAAGTGTCTAAGGCGATCAAAAGGTTAAACAATAAATTCAGTTGCGGAGTGGATGATATCCCGCCCGCCTTGATTAAATCCTGCGCTCTCGAAATAACACCAATTATAACAAATTTATTAAATCAATCCATTACAGAGGAATGCTTCCCCGATCGATTAAAAATTGCAAAAATAAAACCTCTTCTAAAAAAGGATGGTTGCTCCATTAACATTACAAACTACAGACCAATAGCTCTACTTCCTGCGATTTCAAAAATATTTGAACGAGTAATTTCAAACCGTATCTACAGCTTTCTGGAAAAATATAAACTCTTAAACGAAAACCAATATGGTTTTCGTAAAAAATCTTCTACCACATTAGCATTATATAAATACGTACAGAAAATTCTAAGCCACCTTAAAGATAAATCCTATTCCGTTGGACTACTGCTCGACATGACGAAAGCTTACGATAAAGTTCCCCACTCCATACTTTTAACAAAATTATTTGAAATAGGAATAAGAGGTAAACCGCTAAATTGGCTTAAATCTTACTTATATAATAGACAACAATTCGTACAAATTGACTATCATCAACATGACGCAGGTATATTACAAACAGTTAGGTCAGACATACGTACAACAAACAACTCCATTCCACAGGGAAGTGTCCTAGGTTGCGTTCTCTTTTTAATATTCATAAATAATTTACCGAAAATAACAGACTCTCCTTGCATATTATTTGCAGACGACGTCTCACTTCTATTTAAATGCACATCTTTAACAAGTTCCCTTTCTAATATAAACAGCACCTTTTCTGATATCAAAACTTGGTTAGCAATTCACAATTTAGAAATTAACACGAAGAAAACGAATTTAATTCAATTTATGCCTTACCAAAAAAAGCCATTAGATCTATCAACATTAACAAATAGCCTCGATATTCAGGAAGTTAAAGACTATACCCTTTTAGGCATCAAAATTGACTCCCATCTCAATTGGAAAGGTCATATTGCAAATACCAAGGTAAAATTGTCCCAGTTTATTTATGCGCTATCAATTCTTAAAATTAATACCAATATAGATACAGCAAAAACTGCCTACTACGCTTACGCATACGCATGGCTTAGATACGGGGTGTTACTATGGGGTAACAGCACTGACGCTGAACAATTGTTCATAATGCAGAAGAAATGCCTACGCATAATTGTTAACATCCGCCAACGTGTCAGCTGTAGACCCCACTTTATTCAACAGAAAATTCTTACACTACCATCCATATATATCCTCGAGTCAGCATTGTTTGTCAGAAAACACCCCACTCTATATGAAACCAATAAAAATCCACGGAGACAACACACACTTATATTACCGGAACCCAAATTAGAACTATTTAGAAGAGGCCCACAATACATGTCAATAAAAATTTACAACAAAATTCCGAAAATGATAAAAAATGAAACGCATGATAAAACCTTTCAATGCAAACTCAGAAAATTCCTTATACAAAAATGCTACTACAATGTTGATGATTTTTTGAATGAAAGAACGTAATAATTCCACTAGTTCCTACTAATAATATGTATATACTGTAACGCGGCATTGAATATAGTTTGTTAAGTATAATTTTTAAATAATTTTATATAATATTACATATAATGTATAAGAAAGATGTTTTAGATATAAGTTTTTTGCTACACCCTAATCTACAGGGTCCAGGTCGATAGTTATGTAACTATCGTACACTGTATTGCATTATTAAATAAATAATAAATAAATAATATGTACAACTGAGCTAAGAACCAATCGGAAAGTGTATCTATAAGTACCTAGGTAGGTACTTATCTTTTATTTCGTATTGATAATAATATAGCATCTACATCTTGACTATATAGTTTAGACCTGAAAAGCAAAATAACTATCTACTAAAATATCGACGCTATAATTATTTTTTAGAAAAAAACAATAACCGACTTCAGTGTATCTTCGAAGTCCAAGGTCATTTATATGGGACCTAATTACTATCACCCCCCATACATATTATATTATCCTAACAATAACCTACATAATATTCAGCGGGATTACACAGTACAGTTTCAGTTTTGAGATGAATTTCCGCAACGTCACGCCTGATTCCATTGCATTCCTTATGTCACAAATTACGTCTCTGCCGCCATTTCCTCGACGATCGATGAGTCCCAAGAGAGGGGAGAAAGGAGACTTCCGGCAATCGCCTTCACATCATTTATTGAAGTCACCAGTTGAATAAAACTTACTTTTTATTAGACTTTACTTACTTCACGTCTATATTAAGTAGTAAATAAAAAATTGGGTGCATAGAAGAGCCTCCCTGAACGATATTGTGTTTTATATTTATCGTATAGTATTGCGTAAAATACCAGTTTTGCCCGGCACCGCAGCAGCAAATCTCTTCAAACCATTGACCATAAGAATTATAGAAAACATCTAATCATTAAAAAGAGTGTTGAATAATACACACAATTACTTTTTTATTGGAATATTGGAGTGCGTTTGACGACATCTCACCTGATGAAAAGCGAAGATGTAGCCTACGATGGAGCACGCTTGCCCATTAGATGCCTATTCTAATTACTTTAGACTTAATAAGACACAAGTTGTAACTGTTCGGGATCATTACAGCTGGTAAAGCGTACTACTCCTAAGCAGTCCGCATGACGAATAAAATAAGCGATACGCTTAGTGCGGATTGGTGGGATATTAACGACGCACGGGATCTTACTAAACTTTAATACATAAAAACATCAAATATTGACAAATAATTTAAATAATCAATAGAGAAAAATACGAGTCGAAAGTTGAACCGTAAAAAGGTGACACAAAATGGTGGGCCCGGCCGAAAAACGGAGCTACATGTCGTCATCACAAAGAAGTGGCCAAAGACGAAGAAACTTTTGCTACCTTTTTCTTTCATATAATTTTAACTAGTGTGCAAAAGAGACAGACAGTATATTGGTAGTTCAGCATCAAATTGCATCACATTTGTCTAACAAAACGTTATGACTCCTTTACTTCTGATCTCTTTGGTTCAATCCGATTTGTACCGTCGCGCTGGCTTACCCCACGTACCGTAGTATTTACTCGTATTTCATGAGCAATTACGTCGTGGCTCCATGTAGTTGTAGGTATAATTTAGATTTATCGCGACTGCGGGTGACTGATCGCAAATCCTTAAGAGGATATGTCACAGCCGCGGCCAGCGAGCACTAGGTATTTGAATAATGGTTTACGGTCTCGCAGAAAATGCGTATATTAAATAAAATAAATTAACTAAATAATAATAATAATTTAACTAAATTCGTATCATGCTTCAGATTTTTGTTAAAATTAGCGTTTCGGGAGAAAACGTTTCTACCACACAAAATCTCAACTAAATTTGGTAATTTTGGTCTCAATTTCTTAAATGGAGAATAAACTAGGTTTGTAGGTCTTTTTTCTAAGTTTATATCTATTTTTAAAGTTAACAGCTTCATAATATAAAAGAAAAATTCATCTTCCACAATTTGCTGGTTTCCAAATTAGGTAAGTAAATAATAATAGGAAAGTAAATAAGTTCATATACATACATATTTCCATACATGTTTTAAACTTAAGTAGTTTAAAACATGTTTGGAATTATGTAGTGTATTGACAATATCTAAGTCGGATCGGTGATGCCTGCAGTAGTTATAAAACTGTGTCTCAGACTGGTGTCTGCCCCGCGAGGATACAGGTCTAAGGTACATCAACAATGGTGATTTAGATAACAAGACATATTTGGAAGATCAAAACCGATCAACTGAACTCTAGCAAAGCGCGGCCTCACGCGGCGTCGCGCGACAAATGCACTTGGCACCGTGAAATTGAGGCTGCTTCGAATATCGAGATCGGATATCATATCCTGTCACACGCCCGCGCCCGGGACGTACACATGGGAATAACTAGTCAGAATATAATAGCAAATAGCGGGGGAGTCGTGGACTCAATTTCTACGGCATGTATCAGGCGCTGCAAGATAATTTTTAAAGATTTATTTGATGCAGCTTGAAGGTTTTGTAGCTTAATGTAACTTGGTAGGTCTTTCGTATGCGGGAGGCCGTCTGGGTAGATCAGTCCGCTTTGTCAGTTATTCAGCCGCCAAGCAGTTGTGCGTAAGCATTACTGTGTTTCGGTTTGGAGGGCATTATGTGATGTCACAGGGTGATGAGTGCAATGCAGTGCGAGACATTGCTTTTTATGATATTAAAAGGTCTGGGTGGCATTGCAACTGTTATGGGCAGGCGTGGCGCTTACAATCAGGCGAACGACTTGCTCTGGCACTAAGTTCCATAAAAAATAAAATAACAAAGAAATGGAGAATATCCCTCTAGTTAATACCATTGACATTGCTATACTTATTATGTTAATACCAACCGAAAGCTAAGCAAAATTGTCGAACAAGATTTTAAGCGAAAGTGGCGTCACATAATCCCGTGTTCATACATATTCTTGTTACGCTACAGTTCTGCAGAAATCACGTCTAGTCATATCAAACCGTGCAAGCAACATTTGTTTGACAATCCAATTCGACAGGGGGCGCCAGTGCCGCATTCGTATGCGGCACTGGCGCCCCTGGCGTTGCAGCTGAATACTGATGCACTGTATATTGAGATGTAACCACGAGTACTTTTACTTTTCTGAAGCCACGGAGACAGATTGGATTGATGCAAAATATATATGTTTGTTGGCATTTTTAACCGATTTCATGGTCCCATATAAATTTCATCGATGACCTTAGACTTCGAAGATACATTGAAGTCTGATACAATCATACATTATAAACGAAAACTTCTTAGACACCGTGCAACCAGGGTTGCCATGGAGACCATGGGTCGGTTAAACGATTCTAACTGCTATTGCATGGCGATAAAGGCTATAATGAGGAGTGTAACCAATCTTTGTTCTATATTTTTCTGCCTACAAAACTAACAAAACAAAAATTTCGTGCATCACTGGATACTTCCTTATTTCAAGTCTCTGAGATAGCTTGCCAGAGCGCCGCCGGGAGGCTGGACCAAATAGCACGCTCATTTTTGGCCGGGAAACTGAGTTTTAGTTTCCTAGGTACCTACTACATACTACGTATGTAAGTAAAATCCTCCGTGGAATTAAGTTCGATATTTTTCCGAAATGTATGTAAAAATAAAAATAAAATGGCATGCTAAAACTGGGCGCGGGCGCATGGCACGGCACCTACTAGCCCCGCCGCGTCGCCCCTGCGTAACTTGTTTAGTGAAATAGACATTTCAGCTAATTGTGAATTATTATTTGGTCATTTATTTTTGACTTTCAATTTTTAATTGAACGCCATTGATTTATTCTAAAGCAAGGACTTAGTACATACATTTCTGAAAATATCGAATTCAATCCACTGTGTATGTGTATATAGACTGTAGACAAAATATGGCTCCGAACGGGCTTGTTCCTTAAGACTTTTATAATTATTTTTTTTATGTTACTGAATGACGAGACGAGCTGGTCGTTTGCCTGATGGTAAGCAATACGCCAGCCCATAACAATAACAGCACCACCCAGAACTTAACGAAGAGAAGAGAGACTTAACTTAAGAATTTAACTGATATTCTTTCAAATATTTAATTATGTTTGAGTAAAGGTGATGAAAAGTGGTTAAAAAGTAAATTTAAAAAGATATTGACTTTCCTGTTCTACTTAAAGCTCAATTTTTTATAAGACAGTGTAGGAAAAGGTATAATGGGAGGCAGTCTGTGTGAGTGTCCAGGTCTCGTCTCCGTCGGTCATTACTTGTAGGACGCACGCGCTAAAGACTTTTGTCTTAAGGCACTGTGGTATATAAAAATGAATTAAAATACGTTAAAAACTGGAACTTAAGATTGAAAAAAGAGGTAAGCATGTTTACTTATTTCTTTCCCAAAATGCAAAGAAATGCGAAAACTGACTCTACCAGTGCTTCCGAAATACGCCCGCTAGAGAAAATAGCACCAAGAAACTGTGCGGGGTGTTCAACTCTTTTTAAATGTCTAAAAATATAACAATAAACAATGAAGTATATTATTATTTTAGTATGAAAGTTTTCGTGAGTTTGATTCATTATAAATATCAGTGGTCGCCGCGATCTCGCAGCGTAAACTCGCCCCTGATGAAGAGCATCGGACATGCTCGAAACCTAGGTCGACTAATTCGACAAACTACGTGAGTCCTAGCCGTTTTATTAAATATTTATATTATAATTATCAAAGTGTCAAACCAGAAGTGCAAGTAGCATCTTTACTTCTTTAACTGTGATGAGTAAAAGTGCATAGTTTGCATTTTACAGCCTATTTGCACAATGAACCTTTTTATTTCATTCTATCACACTTTTTATTGTCTATTGCTAAAAATATATAAATTCAGACTTATCCTAAGCCCAGTCATCGTTCTTCATTACAAAGTTAATAATTGTCCTTGCTGTAGAAAGCTCTACACTGCTCTACACTACAATGTCAGAAACATTCAGGTAGATATTTTGCAATAAAGTTTATAAGGTTTTGGTACGTACTTTTATTTTTATTCAGTATTTCAATCAAAAATGGTTGAATACAATGTACGTAAATCACGCTTCCATTGTTTAAAACGACTTCAAAAATAGGAGGAGGTTCTCAAGTCGATTGTATTTTTTTTAAATGTTTGTTACCTCAGAACTTCGTCATTTATACACCGGTTTGAAAAATTATCTTTGTGTTCGGGTCAGTATAGCTACGAAGTGGTCATATAAATTTTATCGATATTTTTATTTATTTATTTCGGTCTTAGAAAATACATTAAAGTAGGTTTTTTTAGTTGATAGAAACAAAATCACTCTACAAGCGTAATAACACACACTGACACAAAAAACCTATAACAAGTAAAAAAACTGCTGAACCGATTCTGATAAAACACATCTAAGAACCGCCGCTAGAAAACCTGCTTTCAAATGAAAAAACCGCATCCAAATTGGTTCACCCATTTAAGATCTACGGTGCCACAGACAGACACACATAGTGGTCAAAGTTATACCCCTCCTTTTTGCGTCGGTATTAACAAATTAGTTTAAGCTTTCGCAATTAAATAAATTTAATTAAACGACAAAAGTAATTAGCAATTTCTTGCCAGTTACAATAATGCACGAAGGCCTGCAAGTGTCAAAAGATCACAAAGCCAGCACCGCTCACCAGCACAAACAGCGGCGCACTCTTAAGACGTTGTTAAATTCTCCTTAATGGCTGCTTCCGTACTGCACTTGTACTCTTCCAATCAAGCAGAAAGAACTACTCTGAAATTTGTCGGAAATACATCACCAGAGAGGGAGAGAGAGAGAGAGAGAATAATAACGTTTATTGAAAAAATAATTAGTTACAAAAACATAGTCTATTGGTCCCCAAACTAGGTAAACCTGTATCTTGGGGACCTCCTTCCTAAATAATACATATTGTTTTATGACCAAAGGAAAGAGGAGATAGGCACATCGTCGTCGTCTTCAAAATTCATGGGTTTTAGACATTCATCCTAATCGGTCATACTAATCCTACTTATATTATAAATGTGAAAGTTTGTGAGGATGGATGGATGGATGGACGTTTGTTACTCAGCACGCAACAACTAATGATCAGATTTTGATGAAATTTGGTATGTACCTTTGATCCTGGATCCTTTGAAAAGACATAGATAGATTACTTTTTATCCTGGTAAATCGCAGGTAAAAGCGCAGGGCGTAGCAAGTATTTCTAAATTTAAAGAAAACCCATCTTTCCAGTCATGGAAAATAAAATATTACGTTTTTATTAAGACACTTTCTTCTTTGCCTGTCTGTCGTTTCGGGTGAAATCTTGCAACTCAAATTTCAAGCACTTTCCGATTAGTTATCCGGCTGAAACTTTTAGGGTAGCTCACAACTCGATGACAATACTTTTTAAATCCGTACAAACGTAGTTTTTAGCCCCCGATGAAAAAAAAGAGGGGTGTTATAAGTTTGACCACTATGTGTGTGTCTGTGGCACCGTAGCTCTTAAACGGGTGAACTGATTTGGATGCGGTTTTTTTATTTGTAAGCATGGTTTCTAGCAGTGCGATGGTTCTAAGACATGTTTTATTGTCTCAGGGGTTATTATTTTTTTTTAATTTAACTAAAGTTATTATTTAATTTTTAGGGTTCTGTATCTAGGCCGCGTTCAGAAATCACCCAGTTAATATAATTACTACCCTAACGCCGTTCAGAAATTACTCAGGTGAACTTTGACATTTACCCTGAGCCGTTCAGAAAACCAATTGGGGAGAGTAAAAGTTCACCTGACAGGTGAAAATATTCACAGATAAAAAAGCGGGTTACGATTCTCACCTGTCAGATAATTGTTGTCAGTTGTCATTTTCCTTTACATTTTGCAATATTTTTGCATTGATTTTGTGTACATATAAATAAAATAAGCGATTCATGTATTTGAAGCAAAATATAAGGTAAAATTCCGATATTAGCCAAAATAACACAGTTAAATCTGATAAACAAAAGCGCGGGAAATCTCGGTCTTGAAAATGATTGGTTTTGATTGGCTGGCTTATTGTATTACTTGATGCCCGTTCAGAAAGGCGTTAGTTAATTTTTAACTTGGCATATCACTGAGGTTAACTGACAAGTATTCACTCGTGAACATTTACCCATTTCTGAACGCGGCCTTAAATGGTAAAACGGGACCCTATTACTAAGACTCCGCTGTCCGTCCGTCTGTCTGTCACCAGGCTGTATCTCATGAACCATGATAGTTAGACACTTGAAATTTTTACAGATGATGTATTTCTGTTGCCGCTACACCAACAAATACTAAAAAACAGAATGATTGTATTTAAGGGGGCTCCCATACAACAGACATGTTTTTTGCCGTTTTTATAAATAATGGTAACCCTTCGTTCGCGAGTCCGACTCGCATTTGGCCGGTTATTTAACCTTTTACGGTTTTTTTACAGTAGTTTCACAGTAGACCCCTAGCTCCCTCATTACGCTGCCAAATGAAACTACAGTGGCAAGTGTGTTCGAACAATTACCGACATTGTACTGAACTGTACCCGCCTTACTGTACTGAACTGTTTACTGGTGGTAGGTTTCTCGTATGCAAGTGGCCGTCTGGATGGGTAACACCACTTTGCCAGTTCTGCGGCCAAGTAGTACTACGCAAGCATTACTGGTTTTTTATGCCGAACAGGATTTTGCAAAACAAAGCTGAACTGACTTATAGTTAAGTGCAGATTTTGCACGCTCGCTCTAATACGGTGAAGGAAAACATCGTGATGAAACCCGCTTACGCGCTTTTGAGTGGTAGGCTTTGGCTGTGGTTGTATAACCACCCACCGAACAAAGCCATGCCGTCAAGCGACCTAGTCGTGTTTCGGGATGATGTTCGGTGAACCATCGGGGAGACGGGTCTGAGCAGCCGTTCAACTGCCGTCTCTCTCTAGATCTATGTGCTCCATCTTAGGCCACATCATCGCTTCACATCAGGCGAGATAGTGACCAAACATAGATCTATTAGGCGTAAAAAAAAAAGTTCTGGGTGGTGCTGTAATTATTATGAGCAGGCGTGTTGCTTACCATCAGGTGAACGACCAGCTCGTCTTACCATTTATTTACACTAAAAACTCTACTTACTTAATCTATTTATTTATTTAATGCATTTCTTAATGTAGGTAGGTACAACAGATGGTCATTTTATAGTCAGTTCACTAAGGACCCTGTCGACACGCCTTTAGAAGAGAGGACTCTTCTAAGTATAAAAATCATATAACAAAATTTATCAAATTAATAAAAATAACACTAATTATAATTGCTATTATTAAAAAAGTCTTAAGATTAATTTTATTTTCATATAACATCTACCTACTTCTTTTGTTATAAGTCCTTCTACATAACCCAAATTCAAGGGTGTAGAGAAAACATTGCTTTAATTTGAAACAGATGGACGTAAAAATAATGTACTCGGACTAGTTTTGGTTGAGGAGAATGTTCAATGTAGAGTGGAGCAATCACCCAACAGAAGCTTTATGTAGTACCTCATCACTTTTACAAAAGCACTTCTACATTTACAAAAATTACAAAAAATGCTTTATTGTACACCGAACAAGAGAATGAATAGGTACATAAAAAAACTTACAAATTAAAGTACAGAATTTGTCTGGAAGAGATCGCTTCAAGTGATAAGACCGCCCATTGTACTACCATAGTTAAGGACTGTGTTATTGTCTATTTCTTTAAATTGGTATACAATAAAGAGATTCTCTATTCTATTCTATTCTTCTATTCTACAATGGGCGGACTTATCGCTAAGAGCGATATCTTCCAGTCATTCATTCCATTTACTTATCCTTACTTAAGTATAATGGTATAATTTAAGCGCGAATTATTTCGTTCGAGTAGAATAAAGTTTAGATTGTGAGAACATTTGATATTCAATCACGTACTACTAAACGGATTTTAATAATATTTTTTTGGTAAAATAATAATAATTTATATTTTTAAATCAATAAATAAAATCTAATTTATACTAAAACAATGAAACTTAAACTGAAATCCCTAAAAAATATAATACAATAACTAAAATATATTATTAATAGGACTCCCTTTAGGCAAGGTTCCGAAGATACTGGCAGCGTTCCCCCTTTGAATAGCTACACTAATTCTTTGTCCGAGGTAGCTGCCAGCTCTTCGGTCTCCTGTGATGTCGACTAACCTTCTTGCTATTTCCTTAAAAAGCTTTATAGCGCTAGGACCCCACGGACCAAGGGTCTCGACACCGAATGGGACAAAATCATATTCGGGGCCAAAACCCCTGTATTTGCTATTTATAAAATTTTGTAACTAGGTACTTTACATTTCAGAATATGACATCTTTCATCGGGAAATTGCGAGTGAATCCGCGGAGCGTAGCTAGTATAAAGTGTTTTTATCTATCTCCCTAATTACAATACACAATTTCACAAAAAGGGTTTGTTACAAGCACTCTCTAACCGCAATAACCTATCCAATAGTTTAGGAAACTACTGACCGTGAAGATTCGTTAACAAGGGGGCTGGGGTTGGGGGTGCACCTCCACCCCACCCCACCGGTCGCGTGCTATGTGTTTGTTAAATAAGCCGGTTTATTACACATTGTTTGCTCGCGGTATAATGAAAGAAAGAAAGAAAGAAAGACATTCATTCCGGACATCACACAACATTACACTGAATATATACATACATACTAAAATAAAGAAAAAAAACAATAAAAACAATACAGTGAAATGTTACGCGATGTCCGGAAAAGGTTCCGACTCAGCATACGCTAAGGTGTCTTAAGTAGGTACCTAAGCACTGATTTTAAGTCGGAACCCTTCCCATGACATCACGAACAATCAGACGAAGATAAAAAAACAAACATTAAAATTCATTAAAAAACAAACATAAAACACAACAAAAAAAAAATATATATATACAGTTAATGGAATATTTGCTATTCATATTCATCAACTTATACGTTCATTTTTACTTAACGTTGGGTGATAAAGTGTTGCCAAGTCCGGTGTGCCAAATTTCGGTACGGAAGGTTAAAATAATCGGGATTTCGGTTTCAAATCGGGACAACTGCAATCGGTACAAAAGAAAACTGGTTTTTGTGACTCAGCGTATATTTTTATCAGATAGTCAGTTTTGATAGTCAGTCAAATGGTAGAACAAATAAAACTCTCCAAAATATAACAAAACTCAAACGTCACCATTTCGACTAATCATGATCAATAAGTTTGTGTCTTTTATCAAAATTATCGATTAAGTACAGACTTAAGAGGTTAGTGAAAAATCGGCACGTCCAGACCCCTAAAAGTCGGGACGTCCCGCAAAAATTGGGACACCTGGCAACACTAGTGACAAATGACTTTCATCGTTTTCATCATCAGCTTTTTAAATCGCTTATAGAGCTATTTTTAGCCCCTCAACCTGATGTAACAAAAAATGGAGTACCTAAATAGACTAGGAGGCTGTTGAGCGGCTGCTCAAACCCGTCTCACTAATGGTTGACTAAATACCATTCTGAAACATGACTAGTAGGTGTATCCTGGATTAATATGAGTCGTGTAAGTAGAGTGTTTTCCTGGGAAAATAGAAAATTCTGCGGGCAAAGCCGAGGGCAGAAAACTAGTGTATTATATTGTTACAGACCTGGCCCAATTACATGCTAAACCAGTTAGATCTGGATTATACTAGTTTACTCATCCATATATGGTCATATACTTGAACAAATAAAAAATTAGCCCAAACACTAGTAGTTTACGATTATCCGTCAAAGAGTTCCATTACCCAACTTTCGTCTCCATCATCAGATCAGCTGTCAACATAATATTGCATTGTCATCGAACTTTGACAAGTATGCACAATTTCAACTCTGTAGGATAAGAGGAAGTGGATCTGATTCAACTAACAAGATTTGACCCAAACATTGCAAGTTATATAAAAGCTTGTAACAATAGTCTATCAATATATTTAGAACGACGAATGTTCAGTTAGTGCCCAAAATATCAGTCACTAGGTCACAGACTAAATACAGACGTCTAACGTTATGCCTATCGATAGTAACATAAAAAATGCGATAAAGTTGACGATCGTAAGTTAGCAGTAAAGAGATACGGAGCTTTTGGATCAATCTATTCTTGTGCCCCCAGTGAGTTTTTATGAGGAACTTTCCTTACAAGTGACTTGGTTGGCGTTTTACGGTTAAAGTAGAGGTGGCCCAGAAACTAAGAGACTCGTTCCACTCGTGCACAGTTGGAATTCTAGTCATCATTATCAGCCCATTACGTGCCCACTGCTGGGACTCAGGCCTTCCCATAGAGAAAATATGAATAAAAATGGAAACAAAAAAATATGACTGCAATAAAGGTAGTGTTGAGGTGGTTCCTTTGCACCTCGTGTAATACGAAGAAAAAGCTAAAATGCGTGTTCCTGAATGAAATTGAGTTCCTGATTATTAATTATCTAACCTTGTATGAGTGTGAGGTACCTGACTACACCGGGAGTTACTGCCACTGACCTTCAATAAAAACGATTTACAAAACTACAAATTTAACTTTTATTTAATTTAGAATTCCTAATAATTAAAACAAACTAAAACACAAGCACGCGAGCCGGTCAGTGCGCAGTAACTGGCCGACTTTCTATCATTCATCTCGCTCGCACACAAAACCGCTGACATGCACTGTCATACGTACATTGTCCCTACAGTAGTAAGTATAGGTTCATTTTTCATCATTTTTTTTGTTCCATTGTTAGGTAGGTACATGTTAAACTAGAAAATACTTGTTATATAATTACTACAAATTGCAGACACTTTTTATCTAACAAATAAATATCTTTTAGTCTCCTCACTAGGCAAGCCTGTATCGAGGAGACCACAATTTGGAAACTACACAAATTGAGCTTAAATTCTTCATCAGACAGCATTAGATTAACAAGGTATTTTAGGTATTTTTAGATAAAATCAATAGTTAGGTACAAAATTAAGGATCTGTAAATAAATAAATTATGCATGGCTTATGAGAGAGTATGGGCATAATCCACCACGCCGGCCGGCCCAGTGCGGGTTGGTGGATGTCACATGTCTTTGAAATTTTGTGATAAATTCTTGAACATGTCTGTTTCCTCACGATGTTTTCCTTCACCGTTTTTAGAGCGAGTGTTAAATTCGCACATAACTTAAGAAAGTCAGTGGTGCCGGGCCAGCGGGATTCGAACTCGGGTGCGTCGAATCGAAAGTTGCAAAACGTTACGCACTGAACCACACTGAGCTGTAGGAACGTGATGAGCTGATGATGATGATGACATCCAACATTTTGTATTTCTTTAGTGATTGTTCTGAAATTTTGGAGACTTCACTTAAAAGTTGTGTCCATATGTCCGGCGGATGCAAAAGTCTATTTCGTCACTTCGATTTAGCTAAGTTTTGCGACGGGAGAGGGGCGAGGTAGGGGTTCACGCAGGCGCCCGCTCCCGCGTCTCTCGGGAAAATGGGGATGCCAACGCGGGAACGGTGGGAGAGTTTAGGGAAAATTCGGGGAAAATTTTAGGCTTTTTTATTTTGTCTAAAAGGTTAAAAAGGTTATATTTTGTAATATGCGTTATCATTATTATTGGACATCATTATTTATATTGGACTAATACTTTGTTAATGATTTTTTGTTCCTTTTGCCAAACATAGAAATTACTTAGTATTTTATTGGGGTGGTAGAGATCTACTGCAGGCAATCAATAGGCTTAGTGAAAGTAGAAAATAATAAAATAACTCTTTATTATAACACCTTAAAGAAACAATTAATACTAAAATAAGAAATTAACTTAATACTAGTGTCACAATTTGCGGTCTTATCGCTCAAAGCGATCTTTTCCAGACAACCCAGAAAAGTAATACTTTATTTAGTTAATCTGTCGTTGAATAGCATTTTGCATACTTTTAAATACATTATAAATGTGTGTTTGGTTTAAATTACATTGTCACTATCAAAACTGGACATTTGAGCTTTGAAATCCACCAACCCGCACTGGGCCAGCGTGGTGGATTATGGCCCACACTCTCTCTATGAGAGAAGGCCCGTGTCCCAGCAGTGGGAACGTGATGAGCTGATGATGATGATAATAAGCATTTATAAGCATTTAATAAGCATTTATGATGATGATCTTTAAAAGCTGGTGTCTCATTTTGACGAGTAGGTACAGTATAAACCATCAAGGCCTTTGTAATTATTTTCTGGGAGGCACATTATTTTGGACAGGCGTTGCAATTATCATCAGGCGCACAACCGTAATTATAATTAACCTTTTCATATAAAAATACAACCCTGAAATTCAATCAATATTAGTATTTTTATTGCTAGTAAATAATTTATAATGATGTAGGTACGAAAGCGCATATTATTTAACGTACGCCTTTACCATGAACTCATTATTTTGTTATCGCAAACAGTATTAAAATATTAATAGATTTGATCTCACTCAATTGCAAATGCAACATAAACAGGAAAATTTTAATAAATTACTATCTTATTAGTGGTAAATTCGGTAGCAACAGTAACAATTTACTTAAAAATTTATCTTACACAATATTTTTCCCGTGAACCTCAAAAATCCTTTGTGTATCCCCCACACAAAGAAAATTCTCCCCTACTAACCGATTCTGGAGGTTGCCCCACTAACATAGCAACCCAGTCATCTCTTTTGGTCAGTCCGTTAGTCGTTTTGGCGCCATCGCCGCGGTCGGTCGTCGCAGCCGCTCCTCTCGCGCCACACATCGTGTCCTAACCAAAAAATTTAAATCCAAAATCATAATGTGTCACCCCCACAACTACAGTGTCTCGTGTTAACAGTGCCCGTGTGTATGTGTGTGTGTTGGGCGGGAACACAGTAAGTATGATGCATTTTCGCGAATTTATGCTCCACATTTTTATAGGGTTGAGTCCTAGGGGTGACTTCTATGTTAGACCGTAAATAACATCTAGGGCGAGAAGGGTTACCGTTGGATTCCAGACGTCGCTTTATTAAATATAAGTGGGACTTTTCTATCCTGATTGTTACCTACACTTTTGAAGCAAAGAGTTAGAATTCTAGAGACCAATTTTATTGTTAGGTTCAGATGCACTCAATAAAACATAATCGTAGAAAATTTTGACACAATTCCGCAGACTGTATATGTATAGTAAAATCTAATAAGTGTTTTACAAATATTTGAACATACTATAGGCACTGATTTATATATTATTTCAGGCAATATTAAAGCACAACAAAGTAAAATTATCAAAGGGCCATAGAGTATAATTATACCTTACAGACTTATATATACAAATATATAATTCAAAATTTAATAACCATACACACAACTTAGCAGGTTTCGAAAATTTCGCTTTTTCTCTGTATACTACCCCTACAGGCCAGAAGTCAGAATTCAGGAACAGTTCCTTTTGCACCGCCGGAACTTGAAGCCCATAGGACTTGAAGTCAGTAGTCCTAGTCGACCTAATAAAGGTGTTCAACAATTTTGGCAACTCTTTATGTATGAAATGGTACTCAATTTTCAACTTTTTCGACTTGTCGAATGCACTTCGCAAACGTCTATTAAAAATAGTAAAAACAAAAAATACTAAATAAAGTCAGGCAAACTTTATTTACAAATTTTTACTAAATGAAGGCATACTTACTAAACTTAGTAAGGAAAAACAAAATACTAAATAACTTACTAAATACAGTATTAAATAAAATAAAATATTAAATGTGTATCTACGAAGTCAATTTGGATTTTATGTCCATTTTAATAATGGTGATTTAAATTTCCATTTCAATAATAATAATAATAATAACCACCGGTAGTTGGGGCCCTGCCCCGATACATTATAATTAAATTAAAATTTTATTATACAAGGAAAATTTATTTCGTTTTTTTTTTACGGAATTTGCTTGCGTTTGTCACCTGATGGTAAGCGACAATGCGGTCGACGATCTAGCAAGCTTGCCAAGATAATACCTGTTCACTCGAGACTTCAAGATTGAGACCTCTTTTCCGGAAGTTTAAGATCCTTCCACTGGTCTGTATGTTTATTAGGGAGCTATGTGTTTTTTGTCAAACAGCATCTTCAATATTTTAGTGTTCACTCGCAAGTAGTCAGTAGAAAAGCCATATCCAGAAATAAATTTAAGCTCTACCTACTAGGCTAGATTTATATAAGAGGAATGTACATATATATGCCAATAAAGTATATAGTAAATTACCTTAAACATTTGAAGAATTACCTTTGACTACAATTAAAAGAAAAGTGACTCAATGGCTAGCGAAACACTGCTTTTATGACTTAAATGAATATATGACTTTAAAAAACACCTAATGATAAAATAATGTTAATGTTGAATTTTATACAATTAAGAAAATTTCAAAAATTTGAAATTTATTTTTAAATTTATAAATTTGTATGACATTTACAGCTTTTTGACACTAATTTAATAATAATAATTTGTTTGTATATGAGATCTAATGTAATTTAAACACCATTATCATGGTAGAATGTAAGGACCTATTTTTAGAATTTTATCATCTATATATGTACTATATTCTCGCAATAAATGATTTAATTGATTGATTCATTCATTCCTAGATTGTAGCTATCGGGAAAGACTGACTCTAGATATAGAGGTGGTTCTAGATAGGTAGGTAAATATAGAGGTAGGTAAATATAGAACACCTTGACACCTCTATAGAGTAAAAGCGTATAGTTATAAACGGCAGCTGAGTAAACAGAAGTACGTACCTACAGTAAGAAAATCAAAGTTATTTTGTTTTTATTGCGCATAGTTTAGTTTGAGCACTTATCTTTAGAATTGGCATGATGAACTGTTCAAATAAACATCTTTTTTTAAGGAGTAAAAAGAAAATATTTATGTAACTAATTAATTATTAGACAGCTTCTGTGGTGTAGAGGTTGGGCAGGTTGACTTAAATCTTATCCACCACTGAGGTTGCGGGTTCGATTCCCGCGACGGGACAAATGTTTGTGCATGGAAAAAAAGCGCAAGTATTTGTTTCATGTCAGGGTGTCGTGGGACCATGGTCCTCATAATTCCTGGTTTCCTAGATGCAGGGATTCTAGTTAGGGGCCAGGATCTATGTATGTGTGATCGTTGGGCGTATTTATTTATTTAATTTCTTTATTCAACTAATCCACTAAAACTTATCTAATATATATTATTATTATTATGATTATGTAGTATATAATATAATGATATTATTATTTTATTTTATACACCCACCACCGTCCTTAAGTTTTTTTGAGTCCTCTTCATTCAAAGGTCTGGAAGAGATCGCTACAAGCGATAAGACCGCCCATTGTCAAACTAAAATTTTACGTAATGTTTTGTAATTGTTTCTTGTTGTTGTATGACAATAAAGCGTTAACTAATCATAAACATAAATCATCATAAATCAAAGAAATGTATTTATTGACGTAATAAGTGTAACAATTACAGTTTTGTCTCTAGCCCTAGACGTAGCTTGACGCTGTGTTTCGAGGACTAGCGCCTTCTCCCAATTTTTGATACCTACATAAAATTGTTAAGTCTAAGTGGCAGGTACGAATACTAATTAATAAATGATATTAGATTGTTTGGTATTACATATTTTTGATTATCTCCATATATATTATGTTTTTTTAATGTAACTAACTGACGAGACGAGCTGGTCGTTTGCCTGATAGTAAGCAATACCCATAACAATAACAGCACCACCCAGAACTTTGTTTTGCAAAATCCTGCGCGGCGTTGCACTGCCCTCGTCACCCTGAGACAATTAGCCGTTGAGTCTCATAATGCCCAGTTATTTCGCTGGCTACAATGCCCTTCAAACCGGAATACAGTAATGCTTGCGCACTACTGTTTGACGGCCGAATAACTGGCAAAGCCGTGGTACCCACCCAGACGGCCTCTTGCATACGAGAAACCTACCACTAGTATATATTTACAAGGTTTTCATAATTTTTTGACATCGTAAATACATGAATGCTATACCTACAGTAGGTATACGTTCACTTGATATTATTATTCTCACGCAATATATTTTTAAATAGTTCTGTTCAGAAAGGTAGTGAAATTTATTAGAATCAAATAGTTCATGATCTGAATCATTTTACTATAGAAACATTATTTCTAATTAAATGTCTTCTAATTATTTCTACTCCGTAGGATAAGAGGAAGTGATTCTGATTCAAATTGCAAAATTTCACCCGAACAAACAAGCATTGTAAGTTAAATAAAAGCTTGTAAAAAGCGCGTTCTAAAATGAAACGGACAAGATATAAACCTTTTTATTATTAGAGCCGTGTTTACGCTTTGTAATAGACATCGTTCTATTTATACCTACTATAACACTCTCCTAGAATAAATGAGATGAGTACTCCAAATCAAACAATCTATATAATAAAATAGCAGGCTTTTTTATAAATTATATATATATATATATATATAACACCATGTATTATAAAAGTTCATTTATCAGTGCCATAAGGATTTTTAATCATTTGCCATCTCATTTAAAATCTTCAAACGGTAAGCAATTTAAAAACCATTTAAAGGAATAGTTAATAAACAAAGTTCATTACAATCTGAACGAATTCTTTGAGTGAATATTTAAAGTAAATTCATTTTAGTTTGTATGTCATGTTTTATACGTATAGTTTAACAGAAACGGAATGGCTGTAGTTACTTTATATATTTATAAGACCTTAAGTGTACACAGTTTTACACAATAAAGTTTATTCTTATTGTTAACAATATGCAAGTGTAAGACCACCCGTGGGTCTGACTTAGCTTTGCCCATTGTAACACTTATCTTTAATTGTTCAAACTCAAACTCAGTTATCATCAGCCCATTACGTTCCCACTGCTGGGACTCGGGTCTTCCCTCGTAGAGAGAGTATGGGCCATAATCCACCACGCTGGCCCAATGCGGGTTGGTGGATGTCACATTTCCTTGAATTTTTGTAATAAATTCTTGGACATGCCGGTTTTCTCACGATGTTTTCCTTCACCGTTTTTAGAGCGAGTGTTAAATTCGCACATAACTTAAGAAAGTCAGTGGTGCCGGGCCAGTGGGATTCGAACTCGGGTGCGTCGGATCGAAAGTCGAACGTGCTCCCACTGAGCCACACTCGCTCCTTAAATCCGTTTGTGGAACTAAAACTCAAAATCTCTTTATTCATGTTTGGCATCACATACCACTTATGAACGTCAAATTATCACAAGACTCTATCAAAATCTTTGTAATGATTCTTTGTTGTTATGTAATCTCTTTAATTTGATGTTTGCAATACATCGTTAATCTATCTATCTATCTAGCAACAGCGCCTTCTTTTTGAACCGACTTGAAAAGGAGGAGGTTCTCTTTCGATGGCATGTTTTTTTTATGTGTGTTACCTGATTACTCCGCCAATTATAAATTGATTTTGATAATGTTTTTGGTACCTACCAAAAAAGTCCCGTATAAATTTTATGGAAATTGATTCAACACTTTTTGAAAAAAAAAAACAACAAAAACAAAATACATAATTTTAGTCTTGAAGTCAGATTTTTAGGTAGGGTTTTTACTTTTTTACGCTTTGTTGATGGTCAGTTCGATTTTTTCAAGCTTGTATTTAACTTGCAATGTTTCTTTGTTTGGGTCAAATCTTGCAAGATGAATCAGAACCACTGCCTTTTATCTTACAGATTTGAAATTTCGCATATACTTGTCAAAGTCCGATGATAATTTAATATTATGGTGACAGCCAGTTGATCTGATGATGGAGACGGAAGGCCGGCGGACGGCGGTTAGTAAAATTAGGCAATTAACGGATATAGCTACGGCTCGGTTAGTTTAATTTGCATACTTCCACAGCTTAATGTCATATGGCATTTTGCTGTGGGGGTCTGCCGCGAATATAGAAGCTATTTTTGTTTTACAAAAGCTGGCGGTTCGCGCTATTTATGAGTTGGGTCCTCGCGAATCATTAGGAGAAGTCTTTAAACAAATAAATGTATTAACTTTACCTTCTCTGTATATTTATGAAAATATAATGTATGTTCGTAAAAATCTGCACAAATTCAGGGCCAACTGGCACATAAGAAGAATAATATTGTCAAAAACAAACAAAATATTGTAACAAAAGTTCTAAAAAATATGCCCCTCAGTTTCTTGCCGTATGTTCTGAATAGTGGTTCTTTTTCCGATACAGTGGTAGAGTCATTGTAATAATTGACGTTCATAAGTGCGTCTGTGACGACAAAATTGAAATAAAGAACTTTTGATTGATTGAAGGTGGGCAATGGAACTCTTTGACGGATAATCGTAAACTACTAGTGTTTGGGCTTATTTTAATCTGCTCGCGGTTCCAATTACGAATTTGTTAAAATCTTCTTCTAAGAAATATATTTTTCAACAAAAATCTTGTTTAATAAATGAAATATTATTTCCTATTTCGAGTGTTACCTTTGTATATAATAACTTAACACCGGCTGAATGCACATGCCGGGCAAAGCTATCTACATATATAAATAAAAATTGAATGGTGTTTGTTGGTCAGCGCATCACTTGAGAAGGGCTGGATCGATTTGTATTTTTTTAAAATGTTTGTCATAGTTTCGAATTAGGTCTTTATGGAAAGAAAAATTGGAAAAGTTGCCCTGAAAATTGGGAATAACTAAAAGTGCTTCCTCGCGCGTGTGAAACCGCGGTGCGAAGCTAGTACACATGATATAAAACAATGTTATTGTTTATTGTTTTATACCAAAAATTACAGCACAGTATTATAATTTTTAACCGACTTCAAAAAACGAGGAGGCTATGTTCTACTGTATATTTTATATGTTTGTTCACCGATTTCTCCGCCAACTGTTGGCCGATTTCAAAAATTATTTTTGCTTTCAGTTCAGTATAGCTACGAAGTGGTCCCTATAAATTTCATCTATATTTGACCTTGGACTTCGAAGATACATCGAAGTCGGTTTTTTTGTAAAATGTATACCTGTTAACCAGATACAGGCGTTTCAAATATGTATAACAAATTAATAAATAACTTGAAAGGATGACGAGATCGTTTTTAGCAATAAGTCCGCCCGTTGTACTATAGTTTATGGGAGTCTTTCGTGTACTTTGTTAATGTCTTGTTTGGTGTACAATAAAGCATCATTGTATTGTATTGTATTGAACTATTATAGAATGGCGCTTTATCAGATAACATGAGAATCTTCACAGTTCTTTGACTTCCAAGACGCGGTGAATCACAATATTTAATATGATCTGTGGGCGTATTTATTTACTTTAGAATCGTAGGGAATATTTCGTTCATCAAGAGTACTACCAACTGTACCAGATCTTGAACGTACTGTTGTCGAAAATAGCCGTCGTAAAAAGCTATGTACGTAATTGGCACTAGTCGATTCCCGCGACTCCGTCTACGTAGAATTTGGTTTGGTGGCTAGCCTGTCGATTTTCTACAGACTACATTTTGGGGAGTGTGCATAAGACCTGCATCAGCTGATTCGAGGTGAGTCACTTCACCCTTATGTTGTGCACATACCACCAGTCCGCACAAAGCCCTTCGCTGTCTCTTTCATTGTACGTACTGCTAAGGAGTGGAATTCTCTACCAGAATACTTATTTCCTTCCAATTACAACCTGGGTCTCTTTAAGACAAGAGTGAATAGGCACCTCATGGTCAAACGTGCTCCACCTTAGACCGCAACTACGCTTACCATCAGGTGAGTTGTTGTCAAACGTGAGCCCATTTAATCATAAAAAAAGGTTTTAAAGTTATCCCTAAGGAACTGTTAGTTTTCCCTAAGGAACTGTTAGTTTTCCCTAACGAACTGTTAGTTTTTTGGGATGAAAGTATCTTATATCCTATTACAGGAATTAAACTACAATACAATACACAATTCTTTATTGTACACCAAACAATTTTTGTTTGGTGTATCAGTAGGTACATGAAAACGCCTTAAAAACTAAAGTACAATGGGCGGACTTATCGCCTATTGTACTAGACTACCTATTAGAGAGAAATAGCATACTGTACTGTTCGTAATTACATAGAAGACAAAGATGCTTGGAACATTCCACTTCTGCAAAGTATGAAAACTACTGGTACATAAGAAAAATAACATTGTAGAGAAACACAAAAAATTGTAACAAAATCTCTGAAAAAAATGCCCCTCAGTTTCTTGCCGTATCTTCTGAGTAGTGGTTCTTTTTCCGATACGGTGGTAGAGTCATTGTGATAATTGACGTTCATAAGTGCGTCTGTGATGCCAATATTGAATAAAGAGATTTTGAGTTTGAGTTTATTGTACCTACTAGATTATTAACCGACTAAAAAAGGAGGAGGTTCTCAATTTGATTGTTTTTTTTTTATGTTTGTTACCTCAGATCTTCGTCAGTTACAAATAGATTTATAAAAACATTTTGCGTGGAATTCAGTACAGCTTAAAGGTGGTCCCATATAAATTTCATCGATGTTCGACCTTGAACTTGATACATCAGAATTGAAGTTGTTTTTTTTATGTTATATATGTGAGACTGGAAAATTGATTCCAAAAATAAAACAATTAAATACTAGTTGGGGAACCGTGGGGAGCCGACGGTTTTCCGGGTTAATGAGTATCCTATCTCCTCTTCCAGTTTTTTGTTTATTTTTTATTTTTATTAGGAATTGGCTTGCGTTTGACCACTATGTCACCTAAAAATCGTATCGTATGTTGTAAGCGACGATGCGGTCGACGATGTAGCACGCTTGCCAAGAGTACGTGTTCACTCGAGACTTGAAGATTCCTAGATTGTAGCTATCGGGAAAGACTGACTCAGGCAGGGAGTTCCACTCGTTAGCGGTGCGCATAATAAAAGTGGAAGCGAAGCGCTTTGTGCGCGTAGGAGGAATGTCCACCATAAAACGGATCCCAGAGTACTTACATACCAAGTTTCATCAAAATCCGTTTAGTAGCTTTTGCGGGATAGAGTAACAAACATCCATCCATCCTCACAAACTTTCGCATTTGTTATATAAGTAGGATGACTAATCACAAACATCAAATTAATAAAGTTTTTTCAATCCATTAACTAACGTCCATTAGAACAAAGTGCTCCTTTGACTCCGTACATGCATCCCCTGTGACATTTATTATTCAGTGTACTTTACTAGGGGTGGTAGGTGGTAGGTAGGGTTATTATAATTATGAAGGTTTGTGTGAAGGTTATTTTTTTGTTGATAGTACTTTTTAACCTATCCGTATCCTACTTTATTACTACCGTCTGGAGGTGATATATGGATCAATCAATTATTTTTTGTAAAATCGTGTTCTCGACCTTTAAGCAAACCTAAAAATACTATTTTATGGTCTAAAAAAGATTTTTTGGCGCAGTCATTCAATCAGATTCTATAGAATAACTATCCTATAAAATATGAGTTCAAGTACAATTATAAAAAAGAAAACCGTGACCCAGGATACAAAACATGACTTTCATACAGATTCTTGCTGTCCCCAGGGCACAAAGCCCTAATATATAACGATGCTGTTAAAAAAATTCCTTCACACGCTAAGATTTTTTGTGCGGATAATATAATATTACCTGCCTTCTATCTAGATATTGTTTCTTAAGTTCAAAAAAGAAACTAAAAGGTTTAAAAATTTTATCTTTATGGAGGTGATATATAATAAATTAGTTGGCAATACCACTACACAATACCTTATATTAGGACATTTTAGACATCACATGAAGAGCGATCGTGGCTCAGTAGGAGCATATGCGAGTTTCGACCCGACGCAACCGAGTTCGAATCCCGCTGGCCGCACCACTGACTTTTTTAAGTTATGTGCGGATTTAACACTCGCTCTAAAAACGGTGAAGGAAAACATCGTGAGGAAACCGACATGTCCAAGAATTAATGACAAAAATTCAAGGATATGTGATATCCACCAACCCGCACTGGGCCAGCGTGGTGGATTACGGCCCATACTCTCTCTATGAAAGAAGGGGCCCGTGTTCCAGCAGTGGGAACGTAATGGGCTGATGATGATGATGATGAGCCTTCAGCAAAAACAAGAGCAAATTTTCTCACAATATTTTCCTTCACCGTTTTAAGAGTGAACATGACAGACCACACTTGACTGCAAGTAATTGGTGTAGGGATTCGAACTCGGGTCCGTCAGTTCGTAAGGCGCAAGTTACCACTAGGCCAGACTCGCCTCCTAGTAACTTTCAATTTGAGGCCTAAGCGTTTGCGGTAATGTCATATTTACATCGATTTGAATTACAAACAAACTGCTTATAGCATAAAAGGCCAGTTAATATGTCTGGGTAAATAAAACGGAGCCAAGTGAAAGTCGGGATAAGAACGTAGGGTTCTTTATGAAAAAATATTTTTTTTGTCGAAAAATCATAAAAAAATCATAGTATGTTTGTGATTTTTTATGATATAGTTATAAACTAAAAACAGAACTTATTAAAAAAAATACGAAACAAACAACATGACTTTCATTTTAATTGAATTAAGCAATTTTACAAAATAATTGAAAATAGTTTCATCAAGAATTAATTTTATGACACAAAATAAATCGAGGAGCGATGCGAACGGCGTGAAGTCTCGGAGCAAAGTGAGGGCGGCGCAAGGGCGCGCTCGCTTTTATAGTGATAGGTCTGGAGATGGCGGCATCACGATAATACGGCCTCTCCTGACGTGTGGTCGTCCTCGGCCACATTATCTGGCAAGGCTTCAGCTGGATTCGCGCTGCTGGTCTGGCACGCAGATGACTCGGCTAGTGACTCATTTTCCGCTGTAAGCAGACAAGGAAACTATAAGCATCATTCTTGTAATGGTGCATGTCAGTTACTCGGAAAATCTCAACTCACTCGGAGGATCTCAACGAAATACAAAAAAAACATAGGCTACCCAGTTTGCATGTCTAAACAGAATCGTGACTCAATGCTTTTACATACAAACAGTGGCAAACAGCTTGTCTAAGCAGAGCTAAGCTCAATGCACACACACAGACAGAGGCACCCAGTTAGCATGTCTCAGCAGAGCCACGCTCAATGCTTTCACAAAACAGACAGAGGCGCCCAGTTAGCATGTCTCAGCAGAGCCACGCTCAATGCTTTCACAAACAGACAGAGGCGCCCAGTTAGCATGTCTCAGCAGAGCCACGCTCAATGCTTTCACAAAACAGACAGAGGCGCCCAGTTAGCATGTCTCAGCAGAGCCACGCTCAATGCTTTCACAAACAGACAGAGGCGCCCAGTTAGCATGTCTCAGCAGAGCCACGCTCAATGCTTTCACAAACACATAGAAAATTAACATATCAAAGCAGAGCTGCTCGCTCAATGCTAACACAAAAATTCAAATAAGCAGTAAGTATATAAAAGCTCAATGCCGACACAAAAATATAAAATAGACAGAGGCACCCAATTAGCATGTCCAGGCAGAGCTGTGCATGAGCTTCAATTGATAGCAATAATCAAAGAACACTCACTCTCGAAAAACGCAGCACATGACTCAGGGGTCCACTCCCCTCGCCATGCAACCATATGCTCGGCGGCAGCCTGAGTCATTTTGCCATACGAACCAGCCAGCAACTGCAGCGTGTACCGCCCGTGAGGTAGGACGTGTGTCACGCGGTAGGGCCCTCGCATGCCCGAATCCAGCTTGCCTGTAACTTGAGAGGATTTTGTTACGAAAACCTTATCGTTAACTTTGAAAACACGTGGCACTTTTCGACCTTTATTGACGTATTCATCTTGCTTGTGTCTATTCAAATCTAAGAGCTCGGTGGTGCGTTGTCTTCGGAGCTCCCTTAACCCTTCGCGGTTTGGTCGCGTGTTGTCGATAGCGACATCGCGAATGAGGGCTTTTATTACCGGCGTAGACGTTTCAGCACCGATAAGTAATTGCAGGGGAGAAGTCTGTGTAGTTTTGTGCTTGGTGCAGTTAAGAACGAGTTGCATTTTCCATAAAGCATCAGACCATGTGCTGTCTTGATTATCGGCTTCTATGCGCAACATATTTAATAGGGAACGACAATAGCGTTCTACTTGGCCGTTCTCACTATGCATCTCGGGAGTTATGAAATGAATCTGACAACCCATTTCAGAAACCCACCCTTGAAAACTTGCGCTTTCGAACATTCGTCCTTTGTCACACACTATAAGTTTTGGGACCCCAAATAGGGAGACAGCGTTAGAAACAGCCTTTTTCAGTTCATCGGAATCTTGCTTTTTCATTGCATAAAACAAGCAGTACTTGGAAAAAGCATCAACGAGGAGAAGTACATACTTGTATTCATTTGAAGCAGGCAGGGGACCCAGTGCATCTATGTGTACCGTATTAAACGGGCTATCTGGTTTGAACCAGGATGAAATTGGCTGATGAGGAGCCCTGGGAGCCCGTTTCAGTGAGAGACAGATCAAACAATGACCTATGTACTTTTTTACAAAAGTATGAAGACCGGGGAACCAAAAATGGCGCAGAATCAGGTCAATGGTTTTGTCGGCGTTTATATGCTCGTGTTGGTCATGAAAAACTCTTAGAAGGCTTAGACGATGACCTTTGGGAATAAAGCAGAGCAACCGCGGCTCTTCACCAGTAGGTGTATATTTGTAAAAGAGCAAGTCATTACGCACGACATATCGAGAAGAGTCTAGCTCGTTGTTATTGACTTTGTCAATAAGCGTACGAGTTTCCTCGTCCGCAGATTGAGCAATTTGTGCCCAGTTTTTAGGCCGGGTGATTTGGCGGACATCTACAGGATTTCGACTCAAAAAGTCGGCGTGTTGCATCATTACACCTTTGCGATATTCGACCGTGAATTTAAAATCCTGCATGTATATCCACCAACGTGCGACGCGCGGCAAAAGGTCCTTTTTTCGTTCCGTCAGTTTGAGAGCATTGCAATCAGTTATGATTTTGAAGGCAATGCCCAGCAAATAATGACGGAAGTATTGTAAGGCCTTGACAACCGCGAGCGTCTCAAGCTCATACGAGTGATACCGTGGTTCAGCGCCTTGTGTAGTTCTGCTGAAGTATGCTACGACCCGTCTTTTGTTGTTTTCGTGTACTTGAATAAGAACTGCACCATAACCGATGGAGCTCGCGTCAGTGTGCAGTTCTGTTGGTAATGACGGATCGAAAATAGCAAGCACGGGTTCACTCGTAAGACACTCAATTAGATACTTGCGTGCATTCTCTTGGTCCTCGCCCCAAGAAAATGGAACGCCATTTCGTGTCAACCCAGCTATGCATGCAGTTTTGGATGCATAACTAGGGATGTACCGTCGAAAGTATCCAGCTAATCCGAGTAATTGGCGGACCTGTTTTACGTTCGTGGGCACAGCGGAGTCGATAAGAGCTTTAATTTTGCGTTCGCTTGGTCTTACCTGACCTTGTGAGATAGTGCGACCCAAGTACTCTACTTCTGTGGCCACAAACGTACTTTTTTTCATGTTTATAGAAAACCCCGCAGAAGTTAACGTAAGTAGCACTTCGCGGACGTTTTCTATTGCTTCGTTTATTGAGGACGCCAGAACTAAAACGTCATCGACGTAAACTAGAACCTTGCCCGACTCAATCAACGATTTCAACGTTTTGGTAATGATACGTTGGTAAACAACCGGCGCATTGGCTAAACCAAAGGGCATTTTCAGATATTCGAAATGCCCTTCGGGTGTCACAAATCCCGTCTTCGGTACAGAGTCGTCATTCAATTTAATCTGATAAAAACCAGTGGCCATGTCTAAACAACTAAAGAATTTACTCTTTCCAAGGCGGTCTATATGGTCTTCTATCAGAGGCATTGGATAACGATCCTTCACCGTGATCGCATTCAACGCTCGGTAGTCCACGCACATTCGATCATTACCATCACGTTTTTTAACGAGGATAATCGGGCTAGCGTACGGAGATTCAGATTCGCGGATGATTCCTTTTTCCAACAAGTCTCGTATGATTTCGCGCACTTTTAATTTCTCATCAATCGATAATCTATACGGTCTATAGCAAACAGGTGTATCACTCGTCAACTCAATGCGCATGTTGCCAGTCGTCACTGTACTTAAAGCAGTACCTACAATGATGTACTCCTTAAATTCATTGATAATAGACAACAATTTATGCAAGTCACTACCCTCGAGGGGTGTATTAACGGGCAACTGCTCACTTGGCTCGACGAGTAACACGTCCTTGATACCCTTGTTACTTGTGGAATTAGGAATGCGTGTTATTCTTTGTGTATTATTCACGCGAATGTAAGCTACACCTTCACGATTTAACACGTCGGTTCCGATCAATACCGGTACGTTCAAGCATTTTTGTGGAACAACTAAAAAGTCTACCTCCAATGAAACATCGCAAAATTCTATTATCAAGGTGACGTAACTGTCACACTCGACATTTTGTTCACCGATGCCACGTAATACTTGATATGTGGGTAGTCGAGCACAGTTAAAATGTTTAAGAACCGAGTCCGAAATAAGCGAAACGCGTGAGCCACTATCTATCAATACATCAATAGGTACCCCTTGTATGACTGCAGTGGTAATATCATTATCGTTTGGGGCACCTTTTAACTCACGACAAAAGTTAACATTATTTTTATTACGTTGCTCGGATCTTTGCTTGGCGAAACAAGCAGTAATGTCGTGTCCTGGCTTCTTGCAAAATGAGCAGGGAGTAGTATCCTGCGGCGCACTAGGCTTAGGTCGTTTCGGACAAGTGCGCTGTACGTGGCCGGTGGACCCGCACGTAAAACATTTGATGTCGCGGGTAGGCATTTTGTTATTATGAACACGTTTTCGCTGATCAATGCTCCTACTTTGGTAAGACCTTGTAGGATTAAACGATGTACTGCGATTAGGCTTTGTGTAAATAGACAAGAAATCTACAAGGTCTTTAGCCGATAATCGAGCATTGGTCGCTGCTGCGCGAATCTGGGCATCGGTTATTCCACGTATGACAATAGCGGTTGTCAACTCATCGCTTAACCCTCTAACAATATTTAAGCGCAACAGAGAGCGTCTGGCATATTCCGCATACGTGGGATACCCATCAGAGTTCGTGCACATAACGTCGTATAAAATATTTGCGATATCGATTCTTCGCGAACACAACGGCTTAAATTCGACTTTGAAATTCGACCAGGTGCGGTCGTTAGTTACCCAATCGTTGAGCCAACTACGTGCGTCTCCTTTTAGGCAATTCGCAATTCTAGCTAGACACTCGTTGTCGTCCCAATTATTTATAATACGAGCCTTTTCAACTTCCTCGCACCAAGAATCGATATCGTGCAAACTAGGATCGAAGTTAGAAATGTAATAATGGGTGGATCTAACCTTTGTCAGTGCACTGAGCGCCCCAATGAGGCGTTCGGTGGAGTCCATTGATGTTGAAGTACTTGCAACAGAGTCCCGGATGGTGCTGGCACTGGACTCCGGCGGCGCAGGCGGCTGTGGCGTAGGCACAATGGCCTCGCTAGGCGCCTCAAGCGCGCGCACTTCCGCTGATGGCAACTCGGTGCACGCAGCGGGTAGGCTGGGGTTTTCCAGCGCGTTAAGACGCGCCAGAATAGCGCCCAGCTGTTCTTGTAGAATACCTGTGTCAATGTTTTGGTCTCGCCTTGTCCGGCCTCTATTACGAGAGGTGGATCGATCGGCCATGACTCAAAAATAATTTGCTTCCCACGTTCGCTTTGCTATTTAAGAAAATCGTCAGGAAGATAGTGATAGGCTATGGAGCCTATCCCACTTCTGAAGTTATAAACTAAAAACAGAACTTATTAAAAAAAATACGAAACAAACAACATGACTTTCATTTTAATTGAATTAAGCAATTTTACAAAATAATTGAAAATAGTTTCATCAAGAATTAATTTTATGACACAAAATAAATCGAGGAGCGATGCGAACGGCGTGAAGTCTCGGAGCAAAGTGAGGGCGGCGCAAGGGCGCGCTCGCTTTTATAGTGATAGGTCTGGAGATGGCGGCATCACGATAATAATATCTTATCATAATAAGTTCCTAACAATATCCAAAAAAACAAAAAAAAAAAATGTTTCAAAAAAGCAAAATATGTTTTAGGACAAGCTTTTAACAAATTCGTAATCGCAACCGCGAGCACTACTAATGTTTGGTCTCATTTTAATCTTTAAATGAAACCAATTATTAGTAGTTTACAATAGGGGATCGGACAACTTTTCAGAAAGTGTTTTATATTAAGTATAATTAATATATATAGCCATGAAAAATAATATTTTAATTAAATAACGCTCTAAAAGTACCTAAAACTATGTTTAAATATTATGTTTCAAATATTGCCGCGCAAAAGGTCACCTTAAAATTTGTGACGTCATATGTAGGTAGAAAACGACAAATTCTTCCAAATAAAACTTGCAAAGTGATTTAAATACGTTTTGTGAAGTTTGGGGACGATATTGTAGTAATGGAACGAAAAAATTAGCAAAAATACACTTTATGAAAAGCAAAAACGTAAAATAAACACAAGCTTGACTTACGGCATTTGCCTACAAATGACGTCATGCGCTGTGATTGTTGTTTCGTTTGAGAAGAAGAACAGATTAAAAATTTCCGAATTATTAGATTTTATTTCATGATTTAAATGTATAAATCATTATTATTTCACAAAAATATTGAATGAATGATCTTTCTGGTTCGACGAACATTCGTCCTAACTACATTTTAGATGTTTTCTCGATTACTGTCCGATCCCCTATTATCCGTCAAGGAGTTCCATTGCCCATCTTCAGGCTCCATCATTAAATCAGCTGGATGTCACCATAATATTGCATTGTCATTGGACTTTAACAAGTATTACAATTTCAACGCAACGGATAAGAGGAAGTGTTTCTGATTCAACTTGCAAGATTTGACCCAAACATTGCAAGTAAAATATAATTAATTTAACGAAAAAACGAAAACCGACTTCAATGTATCTTCGAAGTCCAAAGTCAAATATCGATGAAATTTATATGGGACCACTTCGTAGCTGTACTGAACTCAACGCAACGCAAATCGGTTCATAAATGACGGAGCTCCGAGGTAACAAATATAAAAAAAGTTAAAAAAAACCGAGAGTCGAGAATTGAAAGCTTTCTCTTTTATGAAGTTGGTTAAAAATCTTGTAAAAATGCTTCATGCAAAGAGGCTGTTCGCTAGTTACATATGTAAGTATCGCAAAAAATATAAATGGATCAGCTCTACCCATAATACGATAAATGGGAAGGCAGAAAGGATAGAATAACTTTTTATTAAAACATTACTGTCAACAATACAGAAACAATTAAAACAAAATTACAATAAACTTAATACGAGAGTCACAATGGGTGGTCTTATCGCTTAAAGTTACCAATTAAGAATCCAGACCAACCTAGAGGTGGAGAAATGTTGGACTGCGGAAAGATTAAGGGACAAGGTTCCTTTCCTACGGAACCCAAAAATACGTATAATCTTGAATGTTATAAGAGTGCTTCCTAGGGAAAGCTTTTAGCCGAAGTTCCTATTAAAAAAATCATTCGTCCCTCGCCATTCAAATTGTGGACCTCTGGAAGTTCTAAAAAGTAGTCATTGACTTTGTTAATTTAGAGTGGAGACTAAAGCTCTCACCACTGGCACACACACTCTGACAGCCTCTGTGGTGTAGTGGTTGGGCAGGTAGGCTCAAATCACATACACCATTGAGGTTGCGGGTTCGATTCCCGCGACGGGACAAATGTTTGTGCACATAAAAATATAAGCGTAAGCATTTGTTTCGTGTCTGGGTGTTGTGGGACCACGGTCCTTGTAGCTCCTGAAGACACAGATATAGACTATATGCATACTACTAATAACTAATACTTACTAATACTAACTAATTACTATATATACTAGATACTACTATACATCCTACTAATATGATAAACGCGAAAGTTTGTAAGGATGTATGTTTGTTACTCTTTTACGCAAAAACTGCTGAAGCGATCTTGATGAAATTTGGTATGTAGGTACTTTAGGACTTAGAATAGCACATAGGCGTAAAAAGCAAAGCAAGGCATAAAAAGTATTTTATCCCGGGAAACTGAAGGTGGAACCGGGGGGCGCAGCTAGTATTAGATATATATACTAGATACAGGGAATCCTAGATAAGGGCCAGTATCTATGTTTGTGATCGTTGTGGCGTATTTATTTATTTATAGCCATGGCCATTTCTTTATTTAGAGGACTCACCATGTTAAACTGAACGGAAATTAACGCGGGAGCTGTTTCGGCGGTTTGTGTTTGACGGTGCATGTCAATGGTCTTACCATTATTTGCCTAAACTGACAAGAAAATTGCATCGTCTAAATGGACCTTAAGAAAACAAAGCTGTAGGCTTCCTTGGTGACTTAGCAGAAAATAATTGCAAGTCCCTCATGTCGATATAAAATAAACCTTATGCTATTGACAATATATATTTTTAAAGGGACCATGGTCCTCATAGTTCCTGGTTTCCTAGATACAGGGAATCCTAGTTAGGGGCCAGGATCTATGTATGAGATCGTTGGGAATTATTTATTTATTTATTTTATTTATTTAAATATTAAAGTATTTGATTTTGACAGGTTTTAATACACCGCACAAATAGTCTTTTCGATATTATTCATAGAACGCAATAATTGAATTGAATTTAATATTTTTTAGAAATATTTAGCTATTAAAACCTTATTGAAAAGTACGGGTCCGAACAGCATAGCGAGATGTTTTATTAACCGACTTCAAAAAAGGAGGAGGTTCTCTGTTCGATAGTTTTTTTTTTTGTTACCTCAGAACTCCGTCATTTATGAACCGATTTGAAAAATTCTTTTTGCGTCGGGTTCAGTATAGCTACGAAATGGTCCCATATAAATTTCATCGATATGTGACCTTGGACTTCGAAGATACATTGAAGTCAGTTTATGTTTTTTTCTAAAAATTAATTATATCATTCACAATTAGACACTACACATTCCAGATTTATTTACTATCAAACTGCTTAAATTAAAAACCGCATCTAAAACAGTTTTCTAGTATTTGAAATGATCGTGTAACGAAACATACCTTAAACAAAGTATTTTGTAAAGAGAGAAACAAAAATATTATTTTTACCTCCATAGCTCAATTGGGCATCAGACGGCTGTCTGCTTGCCGCGCGTACTATTTTTTCTGTCCAAAAATCGTTGTTTGTTTCGCTAAGCGTGTGTCAATGCCCCAATTTAATACTTCCTTCTAATATTGTAATGCAAAAGTTTGTGAGTATAAATATCTAATTCAAATATTGAACGGATTTTGATGAAAGTAGGAATGTCCTGAAAAAAGCATAGACTATTTTTATCCCAGAAAACTGTCAATGAACACAGAATAAAACTTTCTAGGTCTAAGTGAAGAAAATTGCGGAAATCCCACAAGAATAAGTAATAAATAAAAAAACTCTTAATCCCATATAGTGTCTACATACAAATCAATAAGCGTCACATGGGGTAAGTTCCAGGAAAATTAGAGTGGTTCGGGCTCAAACGTTTGATTTATTTATAATCAAGGAATGGGACGGAAGGATATTTCTGGGCACTTCAGGGAACCGATTTAGCCGCCTAATATTCGTAGGAAGAGGCGGTGAGTATTAAAACGCAGTATTTATTAATACGTATGTAACCTCAACCTCTGAATTCAATGATTCAATGAACAGCTTCAATAATTAGTGTAAAAAAATTAAAAACCGACTACAATGTATCTTCGAAGTTCAAGGTCAAATATCGATGAAATTTATATAGGACTATGGAACCACTTCGTAGCTACACTGAATCCAACGCAAAAACAATTTTCCAAAGCGGTTCTTAATGACGGAGTTCTGAGGTAACAAACATAAAAATACGATATAAAAGAAAAAAAAATACAACTAGCAAAGGTGAAGAGTTACTTCACACCGGAACAGCTGCTAAATCTATACCAAGCGCAAGTCCGGTCGTGTATAGAGTACTGCTCTCACCTTTGGGATGGTTCAGCTAAATATCAACTTGAGGCACTTGAATCAATCGAGAGGCGAGCCAAGAGACTCATTGGTGATGACGCGCTATTCGAGTCAAGACTACACAGTCTTGAACATCGACGCAGAATTGCCAGTCTATCAGTTTTTTATCGGATACATTTCGAAGAGTGTGCATCGGAATTGCACCAACTAATTCCCCCAACCCCATTTTATCATCGGATTACAAGACGTACGGCAATACGCCACCGTTTCATGGTGGACATTCCTCCCGCGCGTACTAAGCGCTTCGCTTCCACTTTTATTATGCGTACTGCTAACGAGTGGAACTCCCTGCCAGAGTCAGTCTTTCCCGATAGCTATAATCTGGGAATCTTCAAGTCTCGAGTGAACGGGTACTATCTTGGTAAGCGTGCTAGATCGTCGACCGCGTCGTCGCTTACCATCAGGTGACATAGTGGTCAAACGCAAGCTAATTAACAAATAAAAAAAAAACAAGCGAACAGAGAACCTTCTCCTTATTTGAAGTCGGTTAAAAATACGCGATCAATGACTCGAATTTTAAATGCTGGCTTATTTGGCATTGCAAAAAAGAAAAAAATATGCGGGTAGACATAACACCACCCGCAGAACGGCTCTTATCTCAGTGAATGATTTTCGATTTCACAGCTAAACCTAGTTTCCAAATGTGCTACCATTACTTTGTAAGGGATCGTCTCCACGAGCGATTTTCTAGCGACGAACCCTGCATAAAAAATAAAAATAAAAAAAATTCCATGAAACAGAGAACCTTCTCCTTTTTGGAGTCGGTTAAAAAATAAAAAGAACTTTAAATTAAAACACCACAGATAATTAAAAAACTAACAAAAACAATTACTACGCAATCTTACCGCTTAAAGCGATCTCTTCCAGACCACCGTGTAAGGAGAGGAATAACGAAAAAAATACATGGAAATTTTGATTTAAATACGGTTAAAGAGCTTTATTTATCTCTTAAGAATAACAATAACTCACAATCACATATACTAACTAATTACATATAGATCACTTATATAAACTGATTGCATAACATCCACACTAATATATTTATTTATTTAATTCTTTATGACACTATTAACAGTAATGTTATGCTTAAATAAATTGAATTGAATTGAAAAAATGGAATGTACAAAAGAAGAACTTACTGCTAAAGTATCTTCTACCATTGTCCAGTGAAGGCTGTGGTGAAGGCTAAGAAAGATACGAATGTAATTGTGAAAAAAATTAATCCATACAATATAATTAAAATAAAATAAACAAACATGAACATTAAAATAAATAAATATTACATACATTAAAATAAGGTAATGGTAAAGATGATTGTAGCTATCGTGAAGGATCAAAGGTTTTACTCGGTGTTTAAAGTGTCCAGTCATAACGCGTTCTACGAGTACAAACAGTTTTAACAGTAATTCAATTCAATTCAATTTATTTATTCATGATTCAGATAATATGCACATTTGTTAGTAAAAATACAAGACAGCCTCTGTGGTTGGGCAGGTTGGCTCAAATCTCATACATCAATAAGGTTGCGGGTTCGATTCCCATGACGGGACAAATGTTTGTGCAGAGAAAAATCGCAAGCATTTATTTCGTGTCTGGGTGTTGTGGGACCATGGTCCTCATAGTTTCTGGATACAGAGAATCCTAGTTAGGGGTCAGGGTCATCTATGTATGTGATCGTTGGGCGTTATTTATTTATTTAAGTTCAAAAAATGTTAGTAAATGATTAATTAGCTACTGTTGGCTGTTGGGTATAAAAGGCGGCGTGTCCACGTGGCCGCCCTCATTTTGCCGCCAGCCATCGCCGAGGAAACATTGCTCTTTTCTTAATTTTTGTTTATTAGTCATTTTGTTGTTTTCATTAAATTATTTTTGCTTAAATTTATTAATTTTGTTAACTTTGTAAAAAATATTATCTATACTTATAATAAAACTGTAACGAAGCGGTTACTGTACATTTAAGATGTATTTGAAAATCTATTTTTTTAGGAGTATATGGTAGCAACAGAACCCAAAAATACAATTTTTAAAATTTTTGTCTGTCTGTCTGTCTGTCTGTCTGTCTGTCCGGGATAAACTCAGAAACTAGGGCACTAATTTGAATGCAGTTTTTTGAAATATGTTCTGTGGAGTCCGGCGCTACACATAGGCTTTGTTTCATCAAAATCGGTCCAGTAATATTGAAGTTATGACGCAATTTAGGAAAAAATATATATGTCCACTATAAGTTGAACCACGGAACATACCGGAGCCTTTGTGCACAAGGCTCAGCTTAAACTGGTTTGTACATGGGTTGACATGATGGTATTCTAAAAAATTCTTTGTAGAGTCCTAGGCCACATAACAAACTTCCTAATCCTTTCCTAATCCTAATCTATGTCTATACATATAATAAAATCGTAGAACCCAAAAAATCTGTACTTGGAAGATATTCGAAAAAAACAGCCAGGGCGATATAAAATGAGTAACTAAACATATTAAAACAGTTTTTAAAATTTTTGTTTGTTTGTTTGTTTGGACTTCTATAACTTAAAAACCAATGACGGGATTTTAATGGCGTTTCCACGAATATGTTTAATTAAATTCTGATTTTAATATAGGCTATCGACATTTTGAAAAATCTACTTATGGGGGGGTTAAATGGGGGCCAAGTTAGTATGGAAAAAAGTTAGTAGATTATCCTTAAATCTTGAAACTCAGAATTAGTTTATATAATTAAAAATTAACGAATACGGGTACAATATTTTTTGATATTTAACTTCTTTAAGCGAGGAAGATAGACAAAATGTAAAATTAGTATGAATTTAAAACGCTGTTTACACTATGAATATAAATTCAATGCATACAAGTAAAGTTATATTTAAATTAAAAATATCATGATAGAAATATAATTTCAGCGTTTTTAGTAACTCTTAGAAAACAACTCGCAAACTTTACATGAAAAGAACCATAATTATTTCAACTTTTGAAAATTCATTTATGCAATTGAAACTAGATGGCGCTAGGGGTCGCTAAAACATGCAAACGATTTTTTTATGTAGTGCACCACACACGGTGAATATAAATAAAACATCTTTTTTAAATTTGTTTAGTTTGACGTTACCGGAATCCTTCAGCTAACCTCTTGAAAACCCTCATCAGACCACATTTTTTTTTAGGTTTTGTCAAGAGGATGATTTTGCCAAAACTTTAATGTATGATGAAGTGCCAAACAACGACTTCAACGACAAACAAACTGATCCAGTTAACAAACGACGACTTGGTGGGGGATCGGGTGTCTATCAGGAACCTGATTTTGGCAGTATGTATGTACACCGTCCATGACTTTCGAAATCGAGTAGTAAACCCGTAACAATGAATGCTACTATTTACGGTTGCTGATACACACTGTCTGTCCGCGGCGCTACCTCATTTGCGTTTCTCACAACAGTGAACTGTTCCTCAGAACAACGATGGTATTAAACACTTTCCACAACTTTCCACGTAGCCTGCAAAGCAAGGCGCCTTCTGAATGACGACCAAAATTGGGACGAAACTAGCAAAAGCAGTCGTAAGTGATGCTCACAACGTATGCGCCATTTGTTCGCTTTAATTTTGGTGTTTTGTGGGCCCAATGCAACTGTGGAAGTCCAGCCTATAATGTTTTGAGGGACATTGAACAGGACGTTGATGTTATAGGACGACGGTGAGGATGGTGGCAATTCACTACCGTACCCCGTAGAGTTTTTGAACTCTTTGAGTCCATCCGGACATCCAGCGCACTCTATTAGATTAAAAATTTGGAATACAAAATTATGCTTTTTTGAAATAAGACCCCGCCGAAGTTGTTAACTTCGGGGAGGTTAGTTGTGTAACGGAACTCGGCTGAAGATAGTGTCGCTAGAGACGAACCTCACTGAGGCACTGAACCTCACTGAGGTATACTGATAGCCCGTGGCGCTGGTGAGTCAGTTTTCATATATTAATCTCTCTCATCTCGAACCACTTTCCGTTCACATTCAAACGCGTGCAGTTTTGTGTGAGCGTCAGCTTTGCAATGACGATCAATAAGTCGCAAGACCAGACTCTCTAGGCCACGGCCGTTGATCTGAGGACAGGATATTTCTCACAGAGACAGCTGTACGAACCTTCTCATGGGCGACGTGGTCCCAAAGTCTTTACGTGTTTGCTCCCTGTACAGTGTGTTTTTCAAAAAACATGTGTTGTACACAATCTACAAAAAAGTCTCTACATCAGCGTTAAACGAAGTCCACGCGAACGAAGTCGCGGGCAACAGCTAGTTGTTATGATAAAATTCTTTTTAAAAAAAAAAAATTACATTATAATTTCAAAATAAAATCAATAATGTCAATAAAATAATCAATAACAATAAACTGATAATGGATCAATCACAAAATGTGCGGCACTCACAAAGTCATTAGTAGTTTAAATTTCTATTCTATCCTTTCCTATCCTTTCTCCTCTATCCTGTCCTACCTACTAATTCTGCTAATATTATGAATGCGAAAGTTTGTGAGGATGGATGGATCGATGTTTGTCACTTAATCTTTTTTATTTTTATTTAACTGAGTGACGAGACGAGATGGTCGTTCACCTGATGGTAAGCAATACGCCTGCCCATTACAGTAACAGCATCACCCGGAACTTTGTTTTGCAATATCCTGCGCGGCGCTGCACTGCGCTCTTCACCCTGAGACTTTTAATAATAATAAAAATTAATGCTTTATTGTACACCAAACAAGAAATAAACAAGGTACACGAAATTTTAATTTAATTTAAAAACTATAGTACAACGGGCGGACTTATCGCTAAAAGCGATCTCTTCCAGTCAGACTTTTATTACTGAGATTATTTTATTACTGAGCTGTTAAGTCTCATAATGCCCAGTAATTTCGCTGTCTACAATGCCCTTCAAACCGGAATACAGTAATGCTTGCGCACTACTGCTTGGTGGCAGAATAACTGCCGAAGCGGTGGTACCTACCCAGACGACCTCTCGCATACGAGAAACCTACCACCTGTATCATGCAAAATACTACTAAACGGATTTTGATTAAATTTGGTGATATTGGTGATTTGGTAATTAGTTCCTAGAAAAGGAAATATGGTATTTTTAAACGACTTCAAAAAAGGAGAAAGTTCTCTATTCGACTGTTTTTTATGTTTGTTACTTTAGAACTTCGTCATTCATGAACCGATTTGGAAAATTCTTTTTGCGTTGAGTTCAGTATATCCATGAAGTGGTCCCATATACATTTCATCGATATTTGATCTTGGACTTCGAAGACACATTGAAGTCGGTTTTTTTTTATGATAAAACTTGTTGTTCCGGGAAACCGCGGGTGAAACCATGGAACGAAGCTAGTATAATATATTGAAAGCCGACATTGTCTTCGTTGTTTCACTGTTGCACAATGTCGCTCGTTGAGAAGATCCCTTAGTTTCAGAACCTGGTCTTACCATTCAAATGAGCTTGCACCAATTTCCTTAGTAAATTCCTTTAATACTGTTGTAATTGATATTCCACCTTTGGCCTCCCCCTACTAAATGGGGGATAAGGTATCCCCCATTAGTATGCAAACCAAGGAATCCTCCTGGCCCGCAATTAAGCGCGACGACCATCGAATGCTAAGCTATTTATTCAGCTAAGCGATGATAGTTAGCTAAATTAGTAAGTTTCACAAAAACGCGCAAGGGTTGTGAAGCAACACAATAAATAAATAAATAGTTCATTTATACTGTAATTAAAATATTTTAAAACGGTTCAAGCAAAATAATTAAATAAAACACCCAACGATCACATACATATAAATCCTGGCCTCTAACTAGGATTCCCTGTATCTAAGGAACCAGGAATTACGAGAACCATGGTCGCACAACACCCAGACACGAAACAAATGCTTGCGTTTTTTTTTCTGTGCACAAACATTTGTCATGACGCGGGAATCGAACCCGCATCCTCCGTGGTTTATGAGATTTGAGCCAACCTGCACAGCCAATACACCATAGAGGTCGACTTTAATAGTTGTTAAGCCTTTCTTCTTTTTCGGCCTTTAATGAGTACCTATTATTATTTTATATAAAATATTTCTTTAATAATAATTTGTTAACATCTTGGTTGATAAACAATGACGAAAAAAATGACTAACTCTTTATCTATTTGTAATTTCGGAGATTGCTCAATTATAAATATTATAAATTTTAGTCTTGTAGCTGAATCAATAATTTGTTTACAAGCTAAGTTAGTTTAGCTCCCGATGGATGTACAATACAATACAATACAATAACACTTTATTGCATACCACAAACATAATTACATGAACAAAATAGAAATCTTAACTAGGGTAATACAATTGGCGGTCTTATCGCGTAATGCAATCTCTTACAGACAACCTTGGATGGATTGGACAAATGTTAAAAGAATAGACGGTGGTGCACAGCAAATAATTAATATAAACGATAATAAAATAAAACAATCATATATAACTAAAATAATATACTATTAACGACAAATACTTACATATTACATACTATAATTATTCATATAACTACTTATACTCGTACTTACTATACAATACATAAAATAAATAATATAAATATTTATATATAAATAAGAAACTGTGTGTAGCAGTTTTAGTGCAGAGAGGAAAGGTAATGGGCTTTTACCATTCTTTTAAAAATATTAATTGTTTTTGCATGCCTTCTATCAACCGGCAGCGCGTTCCATAATCGGACCGCTTGTACAGAAAACGATTTATCCGAGAACTGTGTCGAATGCACAGGAGTCTTTAATAGAAGAGTTTCTGAGGAACGTAAGGAACATCAACATCACAACAACAACAGGATGTATCGCTTACACTGTACGGCAGTCCTAATCCCGCCACCGGGTCCCTAATCCGTTCCATTCCGTATATATCCTTGTATTTCAGTTGTAACTCGACTTCTGTTTCGCAAGACGTGGCTTTTTAATACAATTAGGTACTGTACCTAGTTTGGGGGATCTTTTGTGCGTGAAACAATATTTATAATAAATATAATAATTGTACTGTCATTTCTACTAATATTACAAATGCGAAAGGTTGTGAGGATAGATGGATGGATGAATGTTTGTTACTCAATCACGCAAAAAATATTGGACGGATATTGTACTATATTGTTCCTTACATTTAATTTTTATCCGACTTATTTTTTTTTGTATGTTTGTTATGCGATTACTCCGCCAATTACGAATTGATTTTGATGATCCTTTTTTTATTTGGTAGGTCATACTTCAGAGGTGGTCCCATATACATTTTATCGAAATTGAATCAGCGCTTTTTGAAAAATCAACAAGAACAAAAAATATAGACGTAGTCTTGAAGTCGGTTTGTGTTTTTTTCTAAAAATTAATTATATTACCTATGGTTATAGCAAAGAAAAACAAATATTACTACGTAATAGGTTTGATTTGCTCTCTTGGCTTTAGCGTTCCTTGTACAACCTTGTGTACATAAATATTTTTTTTATAAATAAATAAGTGAGATATCCCGAAATGCAGTGTTATTAATTAGCTACCCATACACGAAAGGTCATCTCACGATATAACAATCAAATTTAGTATGTAGGTTCCTGACATCCTGAAAAAGGTTTCTTTCTATTTTGGAAAACCCCAGGTGAAACCTACGTGCAGCTAGTCCTATTATTACTCAATGATGCAAAAACTACTGAACGGATATTGATGGAATTTGGTAAGTGCGTACCTGAGGTCTTGGACATAGGTCACTTTTCATTCTGGAAAAACGCGAGTAAAAGCGAGCTTTCGAATTTTTTGAAAATTCTCTTAGGTTCAACATTATTAAAAAATACAGACACGTGCATTCTATTATATAGGGACCGCTGAATATGATAGTCACTTGTCGGCATTCCTTGTCCTTTGTTGAGGACATTAACACGTCTTCCTCCCACTCCTATTGTAATAGGGTAGTAAGAGAACCAAAGGAGTGCCTGCAGATTAGCATCACACATAAGGTTGTTTTGGGTTCCACACGTAAACTGTCGGAGCGTTGATTTAAATATTAAAAAAATAATTAAATGTTTAAGAAAATAAAACCGACTGCATTTCTGATGTATCTTCGAAGTCCAAGGTCGAATATCGATGAAATTTATATGGGACCACCTTGAAGCTATATTGAGCCCAATGCATGATTACTCCGTCATTTATAAGCAGATTTAGAAAAATCTTTTTGCATTAGGTTCAGTACCTATAGCTTCAACATGAATAGTATAGTCCAATATAAATTCATTATATTCGACTTTAGACTTCGAAGATACATCAGAATTGAAGACGGTTTTTTTTTGTTATGAAAATTAAATAATTTCTTTATCACTTTTTTAAATTTGTTACACGTGTTTCCATGCGTTTGTCACGCGAGACATACCAAATGTCGTGTCATGAAAAATCTGGCGTGACAACTTAGAATTTGTCTCCTTTAAATGTATTAATGCGAGTGACCTATTTCGGAGGATAGTGGGGAGGGAAAGGAGGCCTGTAACAAATTGCCGCGCGGGGCTCTTTTGGCTTATTCGGCTTATCCGGGCCCGATGGTGATTTATTCGAGAAATCAATCTAATTTAGGTAGCTGGCTTTAAATATGCTTTTTTGGTGCCAGTTGGTCTGTGTGAAGTAGGCCTTGGAGGTTTTGCTCATCGAGGGCTAATTTCAAGTTACTATGTAGGTATGTAATCATCATTTGCCAATTCCGTTCCCAGCGAGACTAAGAGAGACGAAGAGAGAGGGGGGGGGGAGAGAGACGATTCCTATACTCAAATTGAGGTCATCATCATCATCATCATCAGAGTCCACTGCTGGACATAGGCCTCTCCCAATGCACGCCACTGAGCCCGATCTTCGGCTCTTCGCATGTAATTACTGCCAGCCACTTTGCGCAGGTCGTCGCTACATCTGGCCGGAGGGCGTCCTACACTACGTTTGCCTAAACGTGGTCTCCACTCTAGAACTCGTTTACTCCATCGGTTATCGGTTCTTCGACATATGTGACCGGCCCATTGAAATTTAGTAAATTGAGGTCCGTGCCCGGAAAAGAAATGGTGAAAATTGGGTCTACCAGTGCTTCCGAAAAACAGCCTCTAAAAAAGATAGCACCAAGAAACTGCGGAGATGTTTTTTAGAACTTATGTTGCAGTATTATGTTGGTTTTTAATATTATCATGTACCAGTTTAGTTTTAAAATAAACATTCGAAAGCGGTTACTCTATTGTATAGCTATATTTGTACGTAGTGTACATAATGGTAACCCAAGCTCCTTATATTTTGAAATATCTTTTTTACAAAGATTTATTAAAGCGGCTGATAGGCAGAGCATCAGCATCGCTATTCAAAGAGGTAATGCCATTTACCTCGCCAGGATAGCTTAGTGACCTGAGCTTTGTTTTTTATTTATAAGATTTGTATGTTTTAGTTAAAGTTGATAACATCAATTTTATTTTTAATAAAAAGCTGGACTAGGTAAGCATGTTTTATATATTTAAGTAAAGCAAAGACTGCCCTGTACACACCTGATAAGGTAATGGTTATAATGGGAATCTTATCACAAAGATAAAGGCAGTTTATTTGTAAAACCTGTGTGATACAGAGCATGCAGATCTTGAAATACGAGTAGTACGACATGTTTTGCCTATAAAGGCGTACAAAGGGAGAGGCGGCTATCTTAGAAAGGATCAAATATCTATATAAAATAATACATGCAAGTCTCAATATCGATAATTGTTTAGTCAGTACAATTAATTAGAATTACAATTTCATAATAGGGTCAACATTATTATAACAATTTTAAATTAATTTGTCAGTAATAAATCTTATGTGGTTGTTGGGAAGATGTGGTTAAGAAAGGCGCACGACCGGAAGGGGAGGCGTGATGGAGAGGAGGCCTATAGTCAACAGTGGGATAAGAAGGGTCCTTAAAGGTAGGCAATGCACCAGTATTGCCCCGAGTGTTGCAGGTGTTCATAGGTGACGGTAACCGCTTACCATCCAGGCGGGCCGTCCGCTTGTTCGCCTATTAGCCCTATAAAAAAAAGAAGAGCTGAAACAGAAGAAGAAAAGAAATCTTATGTCTGCACACTATCGTCTATAAATATTGTATCTGTATAGCATACGGTTTGGAAGAGATCGCTGTTTAGCGATTAGACCGCCTATTGTACGTATCATAAGAAAGTTATGTTCAAAATTTAATTCATCTTTATTTATTTATTTATTTTTATGGAAGACCAACAGCTGTTAAATGCATATAAATAACTTATAGTAACAGTGAGCCAATTAAAGGTCCTCACGGATAGTTACAAAATATTATAAAATGTAACTTATGTGAAAATGTATCTTTAAGTGCAATGCAGTGTTTTCTATTCTATTCTAAATTCATTATCATTGTGATAACATTTTTGTTTATTTTGCATGTCCTTGATTTTTTTCTTAAGTTGATTAATTTCAAGGTCTCTATCACTCTTCGGTTTCTTCTTATATATTGTAGGCCTCACGCAGGAAATGCTTTTTCGTACTACTGACTTCCGTCATATACACAATATGTATAATTGTACGTATATTATATTTTGATCATTTAAGTGTAAAATCATTTACATTCGCCCTTCTTATTAGCACACTATCCTCTTTAAAATGTTGTTTTCCTTACCCTATGGTTGTCTGGAAGAGATCTCTAGTTAGCGATAAGACCGCCTACTGTACTTATAGGAAATTTTATATTACTAACTGTAACGGGGAGACGGGTCTGAGCAGCCGCTCAACTGCCGTCTCTCTCTAGATCTATGTGCTCCATCTTAGGCCACATCATCGCTTCACATCAGGCGAGACAGTTGCCAAACATGGATCTATTAAGCGTAAAAAAAACCTTTTCATATATTACTCATATTTTCATGTTACTGATACTATGCCGAGATAGTGGCCAAACATAGATCTATAAGGCGTAAAAAAAAAAAAAAAAAAATCTGTTTTCTTTTATAAGTGGAATAAAGTGTTATCTATCTATCTATGAATAGTCAATTGGAAACGATATCAAATGATAAATCAGAGTGAGCTTAGCAGAAAGGGAATCCAAGGAGGCAGCGGCAGCCGCAAGCAACTAGCTATTTACTGAACAATAAATTATATTCAGGCCAAGTGGTCAACCGGCAAGTTTTAGTGTTACTGGCTGGGGTCGAAACCCACCGGCTACGTTTATTTCGGAAAAATAGAACGTGTACTTTAAAGACAAAAAAAAATAAAATTCATTTATTCATGACATCACACACTAAATATACTAAAATAAAGACAAAAAAAACAATAAAATAAAAAAATAAAAATAACGCCCAACGATCACATATAGATCCTGTCCCCTAACTAGGATTCCCTGTATCTAGGGAACCAGGAACTATGAGGACCATGGTCCCACGACACCCAGACACGAAACAAATGCTTTCGCTTTTTTTTCTGTGCACAAACATTTGTCCCGTCGCGGGAATCGAACCCGCACCCTCAGTGGTGAATGAGATTTGAGCCAACCTGCCCAACCACTACACTACAGAAGATGTCAAAAACAACACAACAACACAGTGAAATGTTGCGCGATGTCAGGAAAAGGTTCCGACTCAGCATACGCTAAGGTATTTTTAAGTACCTTAGCACTGATTTTCAGTCGGAACCCTGTCATGACGTCACGAACAATCAAGTCAGATGTTTTAAAAAAATATTGGACCGCTCTGTGCAATAATGAAAAAATTTATAATTTATAACATTTATAATATTAGTAGAAAAATATGTTCTACTAATATTATAAATGCGAAAGTCTGTGTGTGTGTGTGTGTGTGCGTATGTTTTTGTTACCACTTAACTCAATGACTGAACGGGTTTTTATGAAATTTTGTAAGCATGTACTTGGTCTTGAAACAGGGCGTAAGATACTTTTGTCTCGGAAAAACAAACAGTTCCCGAGTGAGCAACTGCAAACCGAAAACTACGCGGGCGAACCTGCGCGGCGAAGCTAGTTTTATATAAATTGTACAATACAATACAATACAAAACTCCCTGTTGCATACCAGTTTACAAAATAAGTAAATAATAATTGCACAACATGCCTTACTATGGTAGTAAAACGGGCGGTCCTATCGCTTAAACCTTTAAGAGCGAGTGTGGCTCAGCGGAAACTCGTGCGCCTTTCAATCCGACGCACCTGGGTTCGATTCCCGAGTCGGCCCTGCACCAATGACTTATAGTTAAGTGCAGATTTTGTACGCTCGCTCTAAAACGGTGAAGGAAAACATCGTGATGAAACCCGCTTACGCGCTTTGGAGTGGTAGGCTCTGGCCGTGGTTGTAATACCACCCACCGAACAAAGCCATGCCGTCAAGCGACCTAGTCGTGTTTCGGGATGATGTTCGGTGAACCATCGGGGAGACGCGGGTCTGAGCAGCCGCTCAACTGCCGTCTCTCTCTAGATATATGTGCTCCATCTTAGGCCACATCATCGCTTCACATCAGGCGAGATAGTGGCCAAACATAGATCTACAAAGTGAAAAAAAAAAAACCGATTTCTTTCTTCCAAACTTTGGATGGACAGTATCGAAAAAAGGAGTGGACGGCGGTGTACAATTAGCTTTCAATCACAAAAACCTAAAATACTAATACATATAGAGACTAATATACACCTATCCCTAACCGTAAAGGTTCTATAAAAAGCGGTGTATGCAAAATATTAGTTCACAAAATATCAAAGCCGTTGTGAGGGGTAACAGTCTCAAGGTAAGGAGAGCAGTGAACTGCACCGCATCAATTTGTAATATTAAGTTCATCGAAGAACAAAAGCAAGCTGTGACCCCGAGGTCACATTCATCCCTAAAATTATAGATCAGCAGCAGTGTTGCCAGGTCCAATTTGCGTAAAACGGGAGTTGTACCATGGAAAATCGGGAGATGTATGAAGACAGAATTAAAAAAAACGGTAGACTATTATTTAGCATAATATCCTAAAAAAAATCCTTAGGGAAAGTGTTCCACACACGTATCACTTTCCGACGAATTTTCAGACATTTCCCAGCCACCACAAGTCTACGACGCATTTAATTTCAATGATTCAATGTCTTTTTAACCGACTTCAAAAAAGGAGGAGGTTCTCTGTTCGATTGTATTTTTTTTATTTTTTTATTTTTTTATTTTTTTATTTTTTATGTTTGTTACCTCAGAACTCCGTCATTTATGAACCGATTTGAAAAATTCTTTTTGCGTCGGGTTCAGTATAGCTACGAAGTGGTCCCATATAAATTTTATCGATATGTGACCTTGGACTTCGAAGATACATTGAAGTCGGTTTTTGATTTTTTCTAAAAAATAATTATTGAATCAATGAGCTTACTTTAAATTTAGCTTAATAATGATGTAGTTTATATTAGGAAAATTTTACGTTGCCTAATTATTACACAGTACTGTAATAAAGTCGATTTTTTAATTATGGAGTCTACGACCCCAAAAATCTAGCTACAGAAAAAACGGGAGGATAGAGTAGAAATCGGGAGATCGGATGATTTCTGTAAAAATCGGGAGAATTCCGTAAAACCAGGAGACCTGGCAACAGTGATCGGCTGGAGAGAATTGGAAGCTTGTAATTACTGATTTACTGATTGTTTAAATTAACTAAGTCTTTAGAGCCTTGTCTAGCGAAATCTCTAAGGCCAGTGGATTTCAGGGCTATCAGAATAATTCTCTTGTAATTACTCTTAATCCTTTCTCATAAACACTCGGAGGGTAGCCAGGGAGGAAATAAATTAGGGGTAGTTTTGGAATAGGACCCCTTTGTGGTTCTTCCCGGCTCTAGAAACTCGGGGGTGGCTCGGAATAACTGAAATTTAAACTATTCGGAAAGTGCGACGAGGCGGCGACAGCTCAGCGATTTAGGTGCTGGATTTAGGGGATAGGGCCGGGGAATCGAAGGCTGGAGGTGAATTGTGGAAGTATTTGAAAACTTGATTGTGTTCGTTTGAAGTTAACTGTTTGCATATTTCAGATGGCCTTCCATGCCTCGTACAAACATAAACAAATGAACCGAAAGCAATTCGTAGTAAGATCACATAGGTAAGCCACTTTGTGGTTTGGTAAGGTTTATATACAGGGTGGATTTTTGAAACAAGACAGTAATGGCAGGTACCTAACCCGTTATAGTTACAGGAAAACGTTCCTAGGAGACTATCCGTAACTTTTTGAGATATTTCGAACTGCATTCACAGATTTTGGAAAAAATGTACAATCAGCGAAAAATATGCTAAATTACCAAAAATATATTTTTTATGCCAATCGATCCTGTTTCTAGTAGGGATCAAAAGATTCTATGGGACCATTTAAGGTATGAGTACTAGAAATGACAGAAATCTCCAAAAACTTTCCCCATACATTTTGTACGGAAAAACGTTTTAATCAATTCGAAATATGTTTTGTTGTCAATCGATCCTTTTTCTTACTGATCAAAAGACTCTTTGAGGCCAGCTGAAGTTTCAGTACAGACACTATGGTCAGTCACAAGACCAGGTTAATACGCAGGCACTTTTTCACTTTAAAATGACCACCGCCTCGTAAACCTTTTCCGACTGCCAAATTCTAAAATGGACTAGAGAACTTGAAATTTTGAGCTAAAAGGCTTGTGTCTTTGATAAAACTAGTTAATTATACGATGTTTTACATTATACGCAAATAGAAAGAAAGAAAAAAGAAAACACTTATTTTGACAAAACTGCACACGCAATGATCAAAACAGAAAAAAAACAATAAAACAATTAATTTATGATATGCTAGGTGCCTGTGTACGAAAATCACTGCCGAGCACATTGCCGTCGAAATAGGTAACTCAGCATAATGCTGTGGATAAATCCACAACGCCGGTTTTCAGCTCAAACCTCTGGTGACGCACTTGAAAAAAGATCAAACAATTTATATAGGTACATACAGTAAACAATAATAAATAACAAGTATACATTTGATAAAAAAAAACCGACTACAATATATCTTCTAAGTCCAAGGTCAAATATCGATGAAATTTATATGGGACACTTCGTAGCTATACTGAACCCAACGCAAAAATATTTTTCCAAATCGGTTCATAAATGACAGAGTTCTGAGGTAACAAACATAAAAAAATACAATCAAATGGAGAACCTTCTCCTTTTTTGGAGTCGGTTAAAAACAAACTAAAATTTTAATAATAAAATTTAATCATGCTATTAATAAACGCATCTGTCCCCAGGTCGATCGACGTTACGGACAGTTAGCATAAACATCTAATAGTATTAACACAAATCCTGTCCGTGCGTCTTTCCTCACGATCGTCGCACAATCAATCCTTGTTAGCCGGTATTGTGTATTATTTGACCTACTTAGAGCTCTATAAACATACAAAGCAGCGATTGGCTATTGGGCTACTGTATACAGTGACACTTTTTTTTATGGAACTAAGTGATGAGACAAGCAAGGCGTTTGCCTGATGGTAACCTCCACGCCTGCCCATAACAATTGCAGTGCCAGCCAGAAATTTAAATAGCATAAAAAGCACTGCGTAGCCCTGAGACATCAGATATTAAGTCTCAGAATAGGCCCAGTAATTTTTTTGTTAAGTTTATGGCCTCGCACCACTTGTACATTCAGCCAGTCAACATTTTTACATCCTCTGTGGTGTAGTCGTTGAGCAGTTGGGTTCATAACTCGAAGGTTGCGGGTTCGATTCCACTATTACGATTTTATTGTTATGGACAGGCGCTTACCATCGGGGAACGACTTGCTCGTCTCATTATGAACAATAATAATAATAATAAAGCTTTTTATTCGGACAATTATGTTTCTTATACTACTGCACTGTTATATAGATATACGAGTATATTTTACTTCATTAAAAATATTCGCATATTTGGTGCTTACTTACTTTCTGTAAGTCCGTTTGCCAGTTGGCAAAGGCTCGCCTCATTACTCAGTTATATAAAAAAATTGAGTAGGTATGTTTAAAGTAAAGGGCCGTCAGCAAAATCCCAATAAAACCCTTCTCTTGTTTTAGTAAATTTGGGGGAACTTTAACTTCAAACGGACTTCTTGGGAGGACTTCAATTGAAAAGGCATGTTTTGGAACTTTGTCTCAATTGCCTACATTCGAACAAGTTTACGAACAAATAATATCGGTTGTGTGGAAGACATTGCTTTAAGACCGCCTATTTCGACACTAACAATTAAGTTAACATTGTCTCTAATAGTTACATTTAAAGTTCAATTATTATTATACTCATTTTTACATTATATTTAAGATTTATATTTGTCTCTAATTGGTACTTTTATTGTAATAATGTGTTATGAGTGACTTCTGATGAATCATTAAATAAAATGATTTATTCAGATCACATTTTTCGAGAGTTTCTTAGGCTACAATCTAAAATTACATTAAGTAAGACAACAAGGACACAATACAAGCATACATTTTATTAAAAAAAAAACTGACTTCCATGTATCTTCGAAGTCCAAGGTCAAATATCGATGAAATTTATATGGGACCACTTCGTAGCTATACTGAACCCAACTTATTCCGAGGTAAAAAACATAAAAAAAATACAATCGAACATAGAACCTTCTCCTTTTTGAAGTCGGTTAAAAATACAATGAGTAAGACAACAAGGAGACATTAAAACCAGATAATTCATTTGCCATGTAGATGAGATGCTATAAAAACCTTTGTTTATCTAACTCGTGTATAAAAGTAGACGCGTGACTAGACGTCGCGTCTGAGTAATTCATGCATCGAAACTATGCAGCATTTGTAATTAGAGTTTGCCAAACCAGAATACGACGAGCGAGTGTGGCACAGTGCGAGCGAGTGTGGCACAGTGCGAGCGACTGTGGCACAGTGCGAGCGACTGTGGCACAGTGGGAACATATGCGACTTTCGATCCGATGCACCCGGGTTCAAATCCTGCTGGCCTTGCACCACTGACATTCTTAATTTATGTGCGGATCTAACACTCGCTCTAAAAACGGTGAAGGAAAACATCGTGAGGAAACCGGCATGTTCAAAAATTTATCACAAAAATTCAAGGACATGCGACATCCACCAACCCGCATTGGGCCAGCGTGGTGGATTATGGCCCAAACTCTCTCTATAAGAGAAGGCCTAGCAGTGGGAACGTGATGGGCTGATGATGATGACGATGACGATGATTAAACCAGAATACAAGTGTTTATAGAACAAAAACGATTTGAACTCTTACGATATTTTAGAATCTCTCTCTATATAAGCCTAAAAATTAAGATGTGTAATATTTTTTTAAATCATTGAGTGCGCCAATTATTTTTCTCCAGGCGAGGCTTAAACGTGGGTCTCTTCTTTTATTACAGGAACTGTTCTAACCAATGTAGCCATCAGAGCCCTCTGAGCTAAACTGAGCACTCGATGGCCGAAAAATTGGATCGTTTTCGGAACTAATCACGAAAGTTGTCTTCACTCATATCAATATCAAATATCTGGCAAAAACTGGAATGTCCCAAAAAATAACAAAAAATCAAGGACATGTGATATCCACTAACCCGCGATGGGTCAGCGTATCGTTTTACAGCCAATACTCTTTCTATAGGAGAAGGCCCGTGTCCCAGCAGTGGGATAGTAGTTGGTTGATGATATCAATATTTGCATATTAAATTCCCTTTTCGCGTCATCTAGTAAAATCAATTCTAACATTTTTATTAATCGACAGGACTAAATTACATGCTGCATTAATAATGCTATTAATGATGCACGTTTGCTGATGTTTTTTTAAGTAGTTACTGTACTGTGGTGGTAGAGTCATTGTAATAATTGACGTTCATAAGTGCGTCTGTGACGACAAAATTGAAATAAAGAACGTTTGAACTCGAACTTGAACTGAAAGAAGAGGTTCTGGGTGGCACTGCCAGCTTATGGAAAAGCGTGGCACTTACCATCAGTTGACTGACGTGCTCGTCTCATACTCAGTTCAATAAAAAAAAAGCGTTCCTAGAATACACCTTGGCTGGAGATAAATATTTTGCATAAAGTCCAAAATTTATAAAATTTCCGATTTCGCGATTCGGTAAATTTGTAATGTTAACTGTACATTGGAAATCGCTATAAATAATGCTATAAATTAAACTTTATGGCTCCAGTAGTTTACGGCTGCAAGAGGCTGGAATGAAGTGTAAATTACTGTAATAATAACGGTCAGTGATATTTAAATTGATTTCTGGTCGTGATTTATGATTTGATAGACAAGCGTATTTCCGAAGCACCGAAGCAATTTGAGTATAGAAAAAAAATGGGTGCTTACCCTTTTTTTTTTTCAAAGCCATGATATTTTGAGTTAAATTTTTTTGAAATATATGTTTATGACTTTGAAAGTGCAATTTCAAATTGGATAAATCTATCTTTTATGTGTTCGTTATTGTCAGGAGAAGGTTTGTATATAAAAATTATATAATTATATAAAAATATTAAAAAAATATAAGCAAATATTTAAAAACAGCGGTACGAAGTTCGCCGTGTCAGCTAGATTATAATAAAAATATAGACTTATTAATTCAAAAAAAGTGCATAGCTGAGACTCTGGAAGAGGCCTTAGGATATTATTTATTCCGGAAAACCACTAGTGAAACCGGGGGAAGAAGGAGATCATTTCAAAGTGATTATTTAAAATGCTCTTCCCAGTTTTTCTGCTCCTGCACAAAAGCGTATCCAAAGAATCTGAATACTTTTTATTCTCAAGCAAAGTTTATAACTTTTAACAATGTTCCCAGAGAGCTTCTTACAAAGGGAGCCTTCTGCAGTTACAGTAAATAGGTCTAGTTCATTTGTTTTGTTTAGGGACCGGGAGTTTTGTTATAGGAAAGCATTTTATATTGAATTTTAAAATTAATGGGCATTTGAGACTTAATATCCGATGTCTAAATAATAATCTGTGATAAATATAATTGGTTGTGATAAATATAATTGGTTGTGATAAATATAATTGGTTTTAAATCGTTTTTGTCACAATAAATAAATAAATAAATGTCTCGGGGTGATGTGCGTAATGCAATGTTACGCAGTATTTTTTACTGTATTAAAAGTTCTGGGTGGCACTGTAGTTGTTATGGGCAGGTGTGGTGCTTACCATCAGGCTACATCATCTGGCTAGTGCCCTTCACACTTGAATACAGTAATGCTTGCGCACTACGGCAGAATAACTGGCAAAGCGGTGATACCTACCCAGACGGCCTCCCACGTACGAAAGACCTATCACGATTGGAAATGGCACCAAGAAACTCTGCGGGGATGTCTCTTTTAAAAAAAAAAATGTCTAAAAATATAACAATAAACAATGAAGTATAACATAATGTCAAACTCGAAGTGCGAGTGAGATGTGCCTTAGCCATAGTATCAGTAACATGAAACACACACACACTCATACATAGACTCACACACATACACCCTTTATCCATACTTGAATCCTCTGCTAGAGAGCGCAAAATGCATAATAATTGTAATAATTAGGATGATCTTTCATTAGCCTATATTATGATTACTTAAGATTGTAACTGAATCTCTTGTATAAGCTGTTGATCATCTAGTAATAAATAAATAAATAAAATATGAGTATTATATAAATAGGTATATAGATACAGTAGCAATTAGAGTGACCAGAACTGCCCCCCTACGCATATGTCCCTCAAGCGCCAATCGTATATCGTGTTGAGCTCGGATTAAGGTGTAGATTCACTGCGACAATGTCTTATGTTGCCATATATTGTCCCATTAAGTTTATCTCAACTCGTAGTCATCGTATTTTGGTATAAATTTATGAGATTAATTCGATTTCTTGCCTGAATTGACAATAATTAGACCGTATGTTATTAGTCGCAGTGAAGCTATACCATAATTCGACCTGAACAAGATATACGATTGGCGCTTGAGGGACATATGGGTAGGGGGCTGACCAGACCCCACAAGCAGCACCTGATCCCGACCCGTCAATAACAAACATAAAATATTGTAACAAGTTCTTAAATATATGCCCCTCAGTTTCTTGCCGTATCTTCTGAGTAGTGGTTCTTTTTCCGATATGGTGGTAGAGTTATTGTAATAATTGACGTTCATAAATGCGTCTGTGACGACAAAATTAAAATAAAGAACTTTTGAATTGAATTGAATCGATTAAACAATAATGCTATTTCTGGAGATGCGTTTAGGAAATGGAGGAGGTTCTCAATTGACTACTGGACTGTACATTGATTTTTTTATATGTGTCACGAGATTACTCTGCCTATTAGGAATTGATTTCGATGATTCTTTCTTTGTTTGGTAGGTCATACTTCAGAGGTGGTCCCATATAAATTTTACCGAAATTGATTCAGCATTTGACGTTCATAAGTGTGTCTGTGATACCAAAAAGATTAAAGAGATTTTGATTTTGATTTGTGATTTTGCACTTTTTGAAAGAAATCAACAAAAACAATTTTCGACTTTTTAGTTTAAGGTGCATGTAGGTATAGTCTTGAAGTCGGCTTTCGGTTTTTTTCTCGAAATTATTATTTTGTGAGCGCAACATCAAACTGTAGTAAGCAGCTATCAGCGCCCAATATAAAATTGATGTACAATTTATATGAACTCGTGCAGTACTTTGGCTGCTTCTTAGAAGTCTAATAATAGATTCCAATAATATTTACTCCACTAGATATTGTCGGTCGTTTTAAATCAGAGTGTTTTTTGATTGTTTTGTGTTGTAAGTAGTACAATTTATTATTTAAATTACTCGTTACTTATTGGCGTAATCAAGGGTTTTTTTGCCAAGGATTTTGATGTCACAAACCTTACGTTTGGTATTGCTTTCCGGACTTCAATTTGAGTATAATATAGAAATGGGTAGACATGCTTACCTTTTTGTTATCAAGTCATCAGCTTTTAACTTATTTTTAATTGATTTGTATTATGCTTTTAAATCGTTTAAAAGTGCATTTTGTGCCTATTTAATAAAAATCTTTTAATTTGTTTGCCATGTTTTAAATTGTGTGTGTAATATTGTAAGAGTAGATTAGATAGCAAACGCACATTCATACTTACATACACATACTACACTACACAAAACATACTTAAAGCAATAAAAATAATAAATAATAATAAAGTCAAAGTCAAATATCATTTATTAAATAGGCACAAAAGTGCACTTTTAAAGGTCATAAAAACATGATACAAATAAAAAATGTTAAAAATTGTAACTTATGTTAACATGACTTTGAAAAAAAGGTAAGTATGTTTACCCATTTCTTTCCTATACTCAAATTGAAGTCTGAGTGCTGAAAAGAAATGCGAAAACTGACTCTACCAGTGCTTCGGAAATACGCCCGCTAGAGAAGATAGCACCAAGGAACTCTGCGGGGATGTCTTTTTTCAGCACAATTACGTATAAATTAGAATTAACAGAATGTAAAACAAGAAATGCGAGTGAGATGTCCCATAGTCATAGTATCAGTAACAGAAAAGTGTAAATAAAATATAAGTAGGTGTGACAGTAGCAGTAGGAGTGACTAGAACAGACCAGTCCCCGCAAACAGCACCCGTTATATATTTTTGTATTTTGTGTTTGGTAATATTATTATTATTAATAATAATATTATAATAAATTACTTACACACATATACATATATATATATATATATATATATATAGTTACTTAAAAACCTAAATAAGTATAGTGATTAATTAAGTCTCTGTTGTATATATATTTGATCCTAGTTAAGGGGAAGGAACTGCCTGCTGCAACACAGTGATAAACTAAAGCAGTGGGCAGGGTTTTCAACTTTATATTGTACCTACCTTTACAATGCAATAAAGAGATTTTTATTTGGATACTACCAGATTCTGAAAACCTCATAACAATCGGTTTAGTAGTTTTTGGATTTTGAGGCAACAAACAAACTATACATATTTTTGATAATTTATAACAAACTTCCAAAAGAAATGAAAACACTTAATAAAAATAAATTTAAACTAGAACTACAAAAATGGCTATTAAATATTTGTTTTTACTCTGTAAATGAATACCTACAGTTAAAATAGACAAGTTAAAAATTGTATAAATTTGACATTTAAAATTTGTAATAACCTATACCTACCTAAGACATATGAAAATAATTAATTAAATTTTGACACTTAATATAACTAATAATGTATGAGGGGTTCTATCGGTGTCCTTTAGGCAGGCCGAGGTCGTAGGGGAAAGTAAATAATACAGGGGGGTGTAAACGTACAGGCTTGTATTCAAAGTTATACAAATTACAGAGCGGGGGGGGAAATTCGTTAATCTACCGGACAATAGGCAATGCAGTAGACAACTTCCAGTCGCAAAGGCTTGAGAGCTGGATGAAGTGCTAAGGCAAAGCGCTAAAGCTAGTGAGATCCGAATCCAGTAGATTCCATTCCACATTACAAATTCAAATCTGGCGGTGACTTGATTTCCGCGAACTAAACGTTTGCGTGTTTTAACGATCGCCAACGCCATCTAGTTTCAAATAGGTGCACTAATCTTGACTCGGGTCGATTGAATGCATTTTATCATTTGTTGTGTTACAGTCTCCCCTTTCAGGTTCCGACGTTGTCCCAACGAGGAAGATGGTATTCGTTTTTGAATAACTTCTAATTGGGGCGTCCTCACCCACGTCGTGCAGGAACGTTGATACCTTCTGCGGGTGTGACAGTAGTCTTTGTTCTTCCTCTCTTTCGAAGAGATTGAACGGGCACAATGTCTTGGCCAACTAGCAGGCTGTTTGAGAAGCAACTCAGAAACGTTTCCAATCCGCGTTCCAAATTGCTTGATGCTTTGCCACGACTTGCCAGCTTCATCATGTAGCCATAACGCAAGTCCGGCAAGTGCCTTACTATGAATAGTCTTCTCTATCTCTTTGAAGATTTTTACCGCAGGCAATAAAGATTCTAAAGTTTCAGATTGTCTTTTGCCATTATAATAATGATGGCAGGACGTGCTGCGTCTTTCAAAGCCAATACAGGCAATGAGCTCTCTAATTCGTTCCTCGTATGTCATCCCGTTACGTAGAACCTCTGGGTTTGGGGTATTCTTCACTTGAGTTCGTCGCACACGTCGTGATGATGTCCTCGAAGAGAAGATGCCACGAGTTGGAGCGCTAATTTTAATACGGCGTTCACGAAGAGTAGATGATGCCTGATGCCCCACGTTGCCCGCCAATTTTTAAGACGGGTGTCGAATCGCTAATCCGTACAAGCAAGGCTTTGCACAGAAGTATAGAAAACGGGGATGTACGGAGACGGATTGAATTTAAAATTATTTCAAATAAGGAGCAGGGACGGGCGGGGATTCGTTAATCTACCGGACAATGTGCAATGCAGTAGACAACTTCCAGTCGCAAAGACTTGAGAGCTGGATGAAGTGCTATGGCAAAGCGCTAAAGCTAGTGAGATCCGAATCCAGTAGATTCCATTCCACATTACAAATTCAAATCTGGCGGTGACTTGATTTCCGCGAACTAAACGTTTGCGTGTTTTAACGATCGCCAACGCCATCTAGTTTCAAATAGGTGCACTAATCTTGACTCGGGTCGATTGAATGCATTTTATCATTTGTTGTGTTACAATAACTATTTCTAATGATTAATTTGAATCCAAGAATGTAAAATAATAAAATTATATCTTGTAAATTAATTAAATTATTTTTATGTGAATTGTATTGCACACCCTTAAATAGGGTAGATTATATGGAACATTATAATTATTACTGTAACACCTACATTACCTACCTATATTCTAGCAATAAATGTTTATGATTTATGATTTGATTCAGTCACTAATATGGCTCAGTTACAGGTTCATAATCCTAATATTATTATTATTATAAATGCGAAAGGGTGTGTGAGGGTTTGTGAGGGTGAGGGTGTGTGTGTGTGTTTGTGATTTTGTTACCACTTAGCTCCATAACTGCTTAATCGATTTTGATGAAATTTGTTATATAATTACATAAGATCCGAAAAAGACATAGGATACTTTTTATTTTGGAAGAATGAATACTTGAACCTAGAGGCTTCTAGGTTCAAGAACTAACAGTTTCCTTATCGAATAACTATAAACGGAATGCTACGCGGGTGGAGCCGTGGGCATCGACTAGTAGTATTCGGGGGTCTTAACATATCAGGCGCTCTTCTCGTCACTCCGTAAAAGGCTGTGTCGTACGAAACCGGTTCAATTTCTCTCGAAATAAATTCCTAATGCAAATGCGTGGTGGATTCCCCTCGCATTTGCAAAATTTAATCCCCATTTTTACGTTTCCCCTACAATCCCGAGATTTATTTGGAGTTATTTATCCTTGTTACATAATGTATACGTTTGCGCGCTGAGACATATTTGGAGAGATTGTATCGCATTCTGTGATATACTAGCGAGCTGACCCGGCTTCGTACAGGTGCTTATGGTTCTTTATTTCCACACTAGCTGTGCCCTACGCTTTCACCCGTGGTTTCCCGGGATAAAAAGTAGCCTATGTCTTAATCCAGGGTATAAGCTATCTCTATAGCAAATTTCATCAAAATCCATTTAGTAGTTTTTGCGTGAAAGAGTAACAAAAGTACATCCATTCTTACAAACTTTCGCGTTTATATTATCAGTTATTACGCGAGCGATTGATTATTGTTATGACATTATTAAATTATTATTTGAATTATTATTAATTATTTGATTACTATTATGACACGATTAAATTGTTATTCAGTGATTGACTATTGTGATGACATTTCTAAATTATTATTAATGAATGAATTGTAATTAATAAATCAATTAATCTTTATTGTACTAAGTAATTGGTCCGCTTCACTACTTTAATTCCTATACCCGGCCAGGGTCATATGTACCAATTAGTATTATGTATTTGATCTGTGATATGTATGCAATAATTGATTGAATTTGAATTACGAATTAATAACAAACACTGTTACAAAGATTATTAGTGTAAATACATAAGTCAGTGGTGTGGGGCCAGCAGGATTCGAACTCGGGTGCGTCGGATCGAAAGTCGCACATGCTCCAACTAAGCCACACTCGCTATACATTAACATTTACATTAAGATTTAATATATTTAGATATACAGGCCAGAGTGAAGAGGTATCTTCTAGATCTACGTGCTCCATATTTGGCCACATCGCACATACGGGTATTTGATACAAAAAACTGGCCAAAACCTTTTTTTGGTAATTTTGGGTCAATTGTGCCTCCTAATTATTTTTCATATTAATTTTAGTATAACCCAATCATTTCTATACCCTTTTCTCCAAAGGGACTTACGTGTGAAATAAAATCGAAATAAAATAAAACATTATTTTCTATTTCAAGCATTATGGTGATTTATTTGTACAATAATTAATAAAAAAAGCATTTAAAAATACACAATGATTTAAAAATAACGCTTACTTTTTACATAACCTTACAAAATACATAAATGAAAAGCTATGTACAAACTGTAATTTACATCGAAATAAAAGTTAAATATACATTTTCTTGTAATATTTACAGAGAAACTTATACAGCTAATATTCGTCAGACTCGCTATCGCTATCTGCTTGATCAGTACTAGTGCCCGGGTCAGCATTATCAGTGTCAGTGTCCGCGGGACACTCGTATTCAACTTTAAGAAATTGTAGAATTTCTTGCGATAGTGGTTTCCTGTTCCTTTTGAATTGCATTCTGCTGCTGCTACTAAGAAAGACATCAGAGGTCAGAAGAAGGCGGTTCATGACATCTTGGAGGCAATTCTTTCGCGAAAACTTTCTTGCAAAGTTTTGCCTGTATAGGCGGAAATGTTTATTCCGCGACTCAGCTGCCTCCTCTGATAATTGTCCAATCGGCAAAAGAGCATGTTTGATTACCAAAGCCCCATGACACAAAACTTTATGCAAAGTTGGCGTCATGGGGTGCCAGTTGTATAACTGCACATATAGTTCGGCTGTTGACTTCAGAAACACCGAAAATTTTTCCGTGTCAATAGAGAACCCACTCGAAATAACTTCTAGAATCAACTTGAGGTTCTTAAGGAAGTTTATATCAATCCCTGTTATTGAGGCAGTTGTTACAGGATCGGCAAAGAATCTCCTAGAAGTATTTCCATCGTTAGTATTTCCAAAGCCAGCTTTCGGCACGTCTACAAGCAAGCCCATTTGCTCTCGAAAGGCCTCTTGAATCTCTTTCTTTTTATCTGCCGAAAGCTGCTTTTCCTCCTTGTTAAGCCTCCATTTTTTGATAGGTAGTTTGTAGGCTATATGGAGACATGTTTCGAGAAATCTAATCCGAGCGTGCAATATTGATAGTCCAAATTTGAGCGAGTTCGAATCTATCAAACTTTCGTCGGTTTTAAGATTGTTGAAATCTTTGCTGGTCTGCTTGCATATGTAGCACTTCATTGTTGACGTGGTATTAGTTGCGGCATTGCACACTTTACCATCTACCATTGTAAGCACAAGTGTGTGCGACACCTTTATGACTTTATTGTCAGCCTCAACTTCAGTGGGGTTTATGTTTTGTGCCTGGTTTTCAATGTGTGCTATTTCGGATCGAGTCACTTCATTATTTTCATGCACAAACTGAATCCTTATAGGACGGCAAAATCGGCAAGATGAAGGAGCTGGATTCTGCCACCAAATCTTCAGTTGGCCATTCACATTACTTGTCAGTCGTAGGGGTACTAATGAGCTTATAAAAACATGGGCATCGGAGCCTGACTCATCTTGGAATTTTTGTTTAAATTCTTGTGCTTTCGAGCCATCACATCCCCATTTGCAAATGAGTTCCATATTCTGCCCTTCAATTTCTGTTGCTCTCATTAACACTTTCTGGAGGTACAGGCAAAGGCGTTGAGTGGTGTGGTCAAGAAGATCTTGTAAAGTAATTTCTGCTATCGATTCGGAGACAATAGATTTAGGATAGCACTCCGTTTTCGCTCTCTGTAGGAGAGAATAACAGGGGTATATATCCTCCTGCCCATCTCTTATCACATTATATTGTTTGCGCGTTAGGTCGGCTTCCACGTATTTAATCAGTGCTTGTGTTATCGTTAACTTGCCGCTTTTTGAACTTTTGTCGGCTGAACTTATGATTTTGCGGAATCTAGTGGCTCGTCTCGGAGTCGCTGAAGCCTGTTTTATTATTTGAGACAAATCATTGTTGCCTGCGGCTCGTTCACTCATCACGGCAGCATACGTCAACTCTTCATGCGATATTTCTGATCTCACTTTCTCTGTTTTGCGCCTTTTGCTTCTTTCACTACATTCTTGGAATTCCTTAAGAGGTCGGCCGGGTTTATTGTGTCGCCAAACAGGTAGAGAAATTTTTTCTTTAAGCCATTGTTCATTCGTTTTTCGGAAACGACATTCTTTGTAGCTTGCTGAGGTCCATTTTAGCTTGTAATGATGTTTAAATGATTTTAAGCAATGGCGGAGTACTTTAGTTTTGTCCTCGGGGCATTTGGTCATTTCAATTAGTTTATGCTCAAGAAAGTCCAGTTTTTTATCTAAATTTTTGTAGTCGCACTGTTTTATTACGTTAAACATATCCTCTCTTGTTATTGTCATCGATGACTCATCATAAGGACCTGCCAACAAGAAAAAATCTATGTTAAAATCAAAGAAACACAAAGTGTTGTTTTTTTTTCGAAAAAACCCTATTTTTGTTCAGAGGCTATAATTCATAGGGGCGGAAAGAGGCGGAAGGTTTTTCTCTTGATATGAAATCTAGAAGGTTCAAAGAACACGATTATGTATAAACTTTAGCTTAACTATGTTTATCTGATACTTAATTTGACGAAGGAAACCTATTTTACGTGTTTTTTTTTGCATAAAAATACTCATGACTTTATGGTACAATTAAAGAATGAAAAAGTGATCCTAACAGTAGCACAATAGATTCAAAATAAAGTACATACCTGTGCCTGAAGATTCCATGGTGGTTTTTGGGGTTTGCACTAAACACAACAGTATGATTAGTCTTAAACAGCAATTGAAATTTGCGAGCGCCGAGAAAACAAACGTGTCACTAGCACAACAGATGAGTTCCGACTGACGTTGAGGGCGCATGGAGCGCTCTAGCCCCTTCTGGGTACCGGTTTCTTAATGAATAGAGTGTCCCATTGTTAAAACATAACAAAGGATAGCTGCGCGGTTACTATTGTAAAAATGACTTTTGGCCAGTTTTTTGTATCAAATACCCGTATGTGATCGTCGCTTAACATCAGGCGAGATGGTGGTCAAACGTAGATCTATTTAATATAAAAAAAAACCGGCCAAGTGCGAGTCGGACTTCCGCACGAAGGGTTCCGTACCATTATTTATAAAAAGTGCAAAAAAAACACGTTTGTTGTATGGGAGCCCCTTTAAATAATTATTTTATTCTGTTTTTTAGTATTTGTTGTTATAGCGGCAACAGTACATTATTAGTACAAATACATTATCTATGAAAATTGCAACTGTCTAACTATTACGGTTCATGAGATAAAGCCTGGTGACAGACGGACGGACAGACAGACGGACGGACAGCGGAGTCATAGTAATAGGGTCCCGTTTTACCTTTTTTGGGTACGGTACCCTAAAAAAGATATATTAAATGTTAATGTAAAATTCAAAAGTCAGACATTTAAAAATATGTGATATAAATTATGTAAGTAATAACCAGGGCTGTCCCAACTCGCGTATAAAGCACCTGAACAAAACAGAACTTTAGGGTTTGTTCGCCGAAGTTTCATGCACAATACGTAACACTTTATTTCTGTTGTAAAAAGATTTTTAATTAAACTAAATTAAGCACTAAATTAACACATTAAGCTTCTGTGACAGATTACCGCGTGTCTGGGACACATTAAACTGATGTTATTTGTCAAGGAGTTAAATAGCTAAAAATTTGGTTATAAAATTGTGTAACTTAATCCAAGTTATTTAAACTTGAACACACCTACACCTACTTACACAGTAAGGGCCAAACCTTTGTTAGATATTCAACCACCAAGTGTGCAAACATGCAAAATTACTGAGTATCCAAAAATCGGATACATATCAGAGAGTGTGCGACGAAATTACATGAACTTATTCCGCCATCCCCATTCTATCACCGGACGACCAGACGTACGGCAAGCCGTCATCAATTTATGGTTGACATCCCTCCTGCTCGCACCAAGCGCTTTGCTTCGACCTTCATAATGCGAACGGCCAAGGAGTGGAACTCTCTGCAGGATAGCTATAATCTGGTTATATTTAAGACAAGAGTGAACAGGTTTCTTCTAGGCGAGCGTGCTTCATCTTCGACCGCATGGTCAACAGGTGAAATAAAACGCAAGCCTATAATTACAAGTAAACGTTTTATCAAACAAAAAAAAATTTGATTGTCTGTAAAGTTGGTTTACTGACGATAGTTGAACGTGACAACGTCTTAAGAAAATACTGATGGAATGGTAGCATTTTCGTTGCCGAACGCAAAGGCCGATTGTGCTTCTTTGTCGCTCGTTCCGCGCTCTCGCTTGCACTTCAAGCCTTACATGGAACGCCTCAGAGCGAGGTAACGCCGCATGAGTCATGTTTTTTCGTGCGTGCAGCCGGCTCTATCGAATTATAAAACGTTGTCACGTCAAAAAACCTCCAATGTATGTTCGAAGTCGAAGATCAAATATTGATGAAATTTATATGGGACCACTTCGTAGCTATACTGAACCCAACGCAAGAATAATTTTCCAAATCGGTTCATGAATGATGGGTTTCTGAGGTAACAAACATAAAAAAATACAGTCGAATAGAGAACCTTCTACTTTCTTGAAGTCGTTTAAAAAATAGTAGAAACTGCATATTGCCACGCTGCGCTGGGTAATCGTCTAGTACGGTCTAGCCTTTAAGATACAGTGATATATAAGAAAGAAAACCCCTAGACAAAATATACCGGTCTACATTATGTCGCATAAGCAAGAATTTCCCCCGTCGATCGTTGTCGTTACGTTATCATGTAGAATTCACGAGTAAGTTCGGCGCGTAGCGCTTACGTGATCTACGTCATTACGTTTTGACGCAATATCTTTGTACCTACAACATACTAGCACTTTGAGTGAACTCTTTACACACTAAAGAAAGTCGAAAAAGTCAAAAGAGAATTTTTAAATAGGCACAAGAAACGCACTTTTAAATGTTATAGTACGAGTATACACATGACCCAAATCAATAATAATAATTCATTAAAAAAAAATAACCGACTTTATTCTGATGTATTTTTGAAGTTTAAGATCTTATATCGATAAAATTTATAAGGGGCCACCTCCTAACCTATATTAAACCCAATGCAAAATAGTACATTGTTCACCGAGAGGAGAAAGTGACCGATTACCGTCGAGGGTGTCGTTTGAAGCCCGAGCCGTAGGCGAGGGCTTTAAAACACCCGAGATCGGGAATCGCACTTTCTCTCGAGTGATACATAGTGCTTTATACTACACCTACGAGGAAAATAAAAAACTAAATCTTTACTAATTGAAATTTATATTGAAATTGTTGCAGTTAGTGAAGCTTAATGTAACACTTTTTCCATTAATGTTTGTTTGAGATGTTTGCGATGTTCTTTTTTCAAATTGTTTGACACCATCCAACACACAGCTATTGGCCAGTGTCATTTTGCGAACTTGGAGATAAAAACTCACTGTAAAAACTTTTTGGCTTTTGATATTTAGGTTACCAGCGCATAGTCTTACCCAAAATTAAAAAAGAAAAACCACGTAAAAAATGGATTTTCATACACTTTTCTCTCCCGCTCAGATGCGTTTTCTCGCCGCATATTTGTTCGATATGCAATGACGTACTTTCTACCGTAAATTTGATAAAGTATCAAGGTACTTTCCGAGCAGGTGTAGTATAAATAAATGTCCAAATTAGTTCAGAAATCGCGTAACAAACATACAAAAAATAACATACAGTCGAATTAAAAACCTCCTCCTTTTTGAAGTCGGTTAAAATACGTTAAAAATTGTAACTTAAAATATCATGATTTTGAAAAAAGAAGGTTTAGTATGGGAAAGAAATGGGTGCATCATTTCTTTCCCATACTCAAATTGAAGTCCGGGCCAAGAAAAGAAAGGCGAAAACTGAATCTACCAGTGCTTAGAAAATACGGCCGAAAATAAAAATATTTCGTGTAAGCTTTTTTTTACGCTTAATAGATCTATTTTTGGCCACTATCACGCCTGATGTGAAGCCGATGATGTGGCCTAAGATGGAGAACATAGATCTAGAGAGAGAGACGGCAGTTGAGCGGCTGCTCAGACCCGTCTCCCCGATGCGCGATGGTTCAACGAACATCATCCCGAAACACGACTAGGTCGCTTGACGGCATGGCTTATGCTAATGAGCTAATGTGGTTTAGCGGGAATTCGATGCCACGCACCGGAGTTCGAGTCACCGCTCGGCCGATTGATTGACCAATGAACAATGATCTACTTATATGTTTGGACAATGTGACCGAATATGAAATGCGTAGGTAGATAGAGGAAAACAGCAGTTGAGCGAAATGTCTCCCTAACGCGCAACGTTTCATTGTATTATATACAGGGTGGAATTGAATTCGATATTTCTCGAAATATTTGTACTCAGTATGGACTAAGTAAGCTTTAGCTTGAATATGAAGAGTTAAATTAAAGATATATGACCAAAAAAATATTGCTAGCTGAAATGTCTATTTCACTAAACAGGATACGCGGGGGCGACGCGGCGGGGCGCGGATGCACGGCATGGCTCCTACTAGCCTCCCTGCGCCGCTACATTTCATTCACATTCATTAATTGACATTTAAGCTAATTGTCAGTTATATTTTGGCCAACTATTATTATTTTTATTTCTATAGATTTATTCTAAAATATGGACACTCGTATATTTCGGAAAAATATCGAACTCAATTCCACTGTGTATATTTATTGTGTTATATATACCTACTTATTGTTCGTACATATTCTATTTTTCTGTTATGTTAAATTCTAGAATAGTAAGTATGGAATTTCATGTAAAAAAATGCTGGTGAGTTGCCGGGTTGACAATTGAAATGCGACCTTAAATCGCTTGACGTATGGGTTTGTTTGATTTATTTCTTTTTTTCACATTAGATATTAATACTCTTCCTGGCTACCTTTGGATGGAACAGAATTATCAAACGGAACACTAAAGTTTTTTATATGTAACTGAATGACGAGACACATCGTTTGCTTGATGGTAAGCAATACACCTGCCCATAACAGCTGCAGCAACTCCCAGAACTTTGTTTTGTTAAATCCTGCAGGGTACTGCACTGCGTCACCCTAAAACAATTATTAGCAGTGCTAATGATAATTGTTTCAGGAGGTGTTTACTGGGCTTTTTTCTTTTTTTATTTGACCTGAAATTTTACTGGGTATAGTCTCAATACCCAGTAAAATTTCAGGTGAATTTCAGCGACGTAATATCTGAATCTAATACAGTTTTCAATTTCGATTCGACTCGTAAATCTCAGTCTATCATTTCAATCCTTTAAGCATCGTAACCTCCTTTGCGATGTTATTACTTCGGTTCTCTCCACAGACTTTAAACAAATAACTAAAACAGGATTCTTCGCGGGAACGTCAAAGGAAATCGGTTTTAATTACATGCCGTGATGAACGCGTTGAATGAACGAAATGAGTGAAATGAATGAACTACATTCTGTAGGAATAATGGGATGATGCGATCTTTGTCTTAACCTCACCAGAAAGCAATTTGTACTGTGACCAGTGTAATTATGTTTAATTATGGTCTATCAAGGATATGTGACATCCACCAACCCGCACTGGGCCAGCGTGGTGGATTATGGCTCATACTCTCTCTATGAGAGAAGGCCCGTGTCCCAGTAGTGGGAACGTTATGGGCTAATGACGATGATGTTGATGACTACAGCTTATTGGCAGAATAACTGTCATTTTTCAAGTTGCGATGTAGACCGCATCAAAATCAGTTTAGTAGTTAAAAACACTACACAAATAAACACAAAAGCTTTAGATATTTCGAGTAAGAAATTTATCAAAATATAGCATTACCTAGCCTCTGATAAACTTCTGTGTTGCCAAATTTTTAAATGCGGTAACATTTTGAAACTCCCTACAATGCAGGGTGATTGCGGCAGTTGGCAAATCGCGTGGCGTTATAATTTGCGCTCAGCGCAGTTTTTAGCGTAAATTGCTTTGGGGGAGAAAATAAATGTATGGCGCCCAAGACGGTACGTTCGAGCGTACGTGTGGGGTCGCGAATTGGGATCAACAACACAATATGTATTTACTTTTTCGTATTTTGGCAACATGCGGCTTTTGCTTCCTGCCAGAGCTGATTAATTTATCAGCATTTAAATTTGTTCCTGTTGCTATAAAATGATTTACATACTTATTTACTTTAATTCCCTTTTTCATTTGCTATCTACCCCCATACATATTATATTATTCTAACTACAACCTACATACTATTCAGCGGAATTACACTACATATTTTCATTGCGTTTCAGTTTTCAAAAGATATTTATTAAATAGGCTCAAAAAATGAATTTCGGGCGTTATATAGATACAAATCATAAAAATCAATTGAAATACGTTAAAATTGCAACATAAAATATCAAGATATTAAAAAAAAAGTAAGTATATCTACCCATTTCTCTCCCATCCCATACTCAGATTAAGGTCCGGGACCAGAAAATAAAGGCGAAAACTGACTCTACCAGTGCTTCGGAAATACGCCCGCTAGAGAAGACAGCACCAAGAAATTCTGCGGGGATGTCTCTTTTTTAAATCTTGAAAATGTCTAAAAATATAACAGGAAACTAGGTATAAATTACGATTAACATAACACAATGTCAAACTAGAAGTGTGAGTGAGATGTCCCATAGTCATAGTATCAGTAACATGAAAATATGAGTAATATATGAAAAGGTTTTTTTTTACGCTTAATAGATCCATGTTTGGCCACTATCTCGCCTGATGTGAAGCAATGATGTGGCTTAAGATGAAGCACATAGATCTAGAGAGAGACGGCAGTTGAGCGGCTGCTCAGACCCGTCTCCCCGATGGTTCACCGAACATCATCCCGAAACACTACTAGGTCGTTTGACGGCATGGCTTTGTTCGGTGGGTGTTATTACAACCACGGCCAGAGCCTACCACTCCAAAGCGCGTAAGCGGGTTTCATCACGATGTTTTCCTTCACAGTTTTAAAGCGAGCGTGCAAAAGCTGCACTTAACTATAAGTCATTGCATTTAACTATAAGGTATATAGATACCGTAGCAGTTAGAGTGACCAGACCAGACCAGTCCCCACAAGCAGCACCCGTTCACGAGCATGACTTGTGGACCAGCATCAGTCGTGAAGTTATCGATTTCCTTCTAATATATGGAAACATGACATTTTATATGACGTAAAATATATAGGGTATTGTGGGGCAGGTTGGCACCGCTATGAGTTCCTGAAAGTATAAAGAAAATTGTACCAAAATTGAGTTTCGTTGCGGAAAAGCCGCTGAGACTCGACACTGGCCGCTTTCCTTTTTATTTAATTTAACCCATTCTGTTTGGTTATTCCCAGGTAAGTGAACATTACCCCGTTTTTATACCGTTTGGGAAATGCTTAGAAATGTTTGGTATAATATAGTTTGGGGGAATTGATAGTTTTAGCAGCAGCATGTTTTTTTTTGTTTTTATGTAACTGAGTGACGAGACGAGCTAGTCGTTTGCCTGATGGTAATCCTGTGCGGCGCTACACTGCGCTCGTCACCCTGAGACAATTAGCTGTTCAGTCTCATAATGGCCAGTAATTTTGCTGGCTATAATGCCCTTCAAATCTTAGTGCAACCTTACTTTTTTGTTTACATTTACTTTTTACTTTTTATGTTTTACTTTTTTTCAAAGCTCTATTGATTATTTTTTATATAACTGAGAAATGAGATGAGCATGTCCTTCGAATGACAGTTAGCGCTTGCATGTAACAGTTGTAGAGCAATCCAGGACTGCAATGCCATGCAAAGTACTGCTAATTTCGCTGGCTACAATGCCCTTCAAACCGGAACCACAGAATACTAAGGGACAGAAGCATCACTCCGCAAAGAAATTTAAACAAATAGCGACTCTTGCTATGACGCGATAAAATTCAATTCAGCTTGCGTAGCGCTGCATACCTACCAGTCATATTAACCTACAGAGTGCCTCTCTTTCTATCGCATAGCTCTTATCGCTTCTGACGCGGCACGTGTAACGACGCGCGACCCGCCGTCGTTGTCCGGCTATGTACTTGTAGCTTCGTACCTACAGTGCGGAGTGCGCTAGGCCTGTCGGAACACAGTAATGCTTGCGCACTACTGCTTCACGGCAGAATAACTAGCAAAGCGGTGGTACCCACTCAGACGGTCTCTCGCATACGAGAAGCCTACCACCAGTAAATCCAAAAACATAGTAGCACATTGATTGAACGCATTTAACCGATACAGTGCGCCATTATTGAGTGAAAGCTGTTTATCTGCCATCAGCTTCACAATAGCAACGCTCGGTGTTATCCAGCCATCTTAATTAGGTAAATCGATCGGTGTCGTACTATATTCACTGACGTCGATAAAACGGTGCCCCATCAGTTTGATGAAATTATGAAAATCGATGGAAACTGACCTGCTACCGTGAAGCATTACAGTTTGTCTATTCAAAGTAAAAAATAAATATTAAATAAGCACAAAAATGCTCTTTTGAACATCTCCAATTACAAAACTCTTTTTTGCATACCAGTTACAAGACAATAAAAATAATAGTAGCATAAATTTCCTTACAATGGTAGTACAATGGGCGGTCTTATCGCTTAAAGCGATCTCTTCTAGACAACCTTTGGATGGACAGTATCGAAAGAAGGAGAAGACGGCGGTGTGCAATTAAATTACAATAACTAATACATACCATATACTTAAACGCATGTAATAAACGCATTTAATAATACAAATCAAAATATTACAAAAATTGTAACTTATGTTAACATGACTTTGAAAAAAGGCAAGCATGTCTACCATTTCTTTACCACAATCAAACTGAAGTCCGGGTTCAGAAAAGAAATGTGAAAACTGACTCTACCAGTGCTTCGAATTAACACCCGCTAGAGAAGATAGCACCAAGAAACTCTGCGGGGATGTCTCTTTTTTATTTATTTATTTATTTTATTTATTTATTATTAGATGATCAACAGCTTATACAAGAGATTCAGTTACAATCTTAAGTAATCATAATATAGGCTAATGAAAGATCATCCTAATTATTACAATTATTATGTATTTTGCGCTCTCTAGCAGAGGATTCAAGTATGTATAAAGGGTGTATATGTGTGAGTCTATGTGTGTGTGTGTGTGTGTATGTAAGCGTGCACGTATGCATGTAAAGTTGACTGTGTATAGAAGTGTATGTTTGTAGTAAATTTATATATTAACATTAATGGTTATTTGTCTTGGAGAGTTTTTAAGACTTGGAATTTAAAAGAGGTTTTTAGACAGGTATAGGGGTCAATATCCATGAATAAATGATTGTACGTTTTTGATAGCCTATTAATAACATAGTTACAACCGTAGTTTGTTTTGCAAGGTGCCTCATTTAAAAATTTGGTATGTCTGGTTCTGTATCGAGGAGTATTGTATGAGATCGCGTTGATAAGATAAAGGCTATCAATGTTACTCAAGAGAATATCATGGAGAAAAGCCATGTCTAGCAGAGTTCGTCTATCTTCCAAATTCATTAACCTGTGATGTTGCAAATTATCTTGGTAAGTGCCTTTAGGGGTTTTAGTTTTAAAGTTAAGATATCGGATAAATATGTTATTGATATTCTCAATTCTTTCTTTATGTGTAATATACTGGGGATTCCAAATTGGGCTCGCATATTCCAAAACACTTCTCACATACGTCATGTAAACTAATTTGATACATGCAGCGTCATTAAAGAGATTACAAGTTCGCTTAACAAATCCGAGGTTTCTGTATGCTTTGCTAACCATTACATCAAAGTGAGCTGCCATAGTTAATTTGCGGTCTAAAATGACGCCAAGGTCTCTTATTATTTCAACACGTTCGACATTGATGTTATTAATTGAGTAAATATAGTTGATCAGATGTGAACTCCTAGTAAATGAAATAATTTGTCATTTTTTTGCGTTAACAGTAATTCTGTTCTTTATATAGTATTCCGTGAGATTATTAAGGCAGATCTGAAGTTTATAGCAATCATCGAGTGAATTAACTCTGACGAAGATTTTTTTGTCATCAGCGTAGAGTAAATGCTTTACATCATTTATGAAGCAGCTAGAGATGTCGTGCAGAAAGGCGTTGTAGAATAAGGGACCCAAGTGTGATCCCTGTTCTTTTTCAAATTTTTTAAAATGTCTAAAAACATAACAATAAAAAATTAAGTATAAATGAAAATTTAAAAAATGTCACCAACCACCAAGAAACTCTGCGGGGACATCTGTTCCTCAATATTATTTTCCTGTTTTAAGTGTAATATAGTTGTCTAGAACCATCGTATACTAAAAACAGAGGTAATACAGGTAAATGAAATAAAATGGTCATATAATTAATTTTTAGAAAAAAACAAAAACCGACTTCAATGTATCTTCGAAGTCCAAGGACATCAATGAAATCGATGAAATTTATATGGGACCACTTCGTAGCTACACTAAACTGAAGAATTTTCCAAATCGGTTCATAAATAATAAATAAATAAATGACGGAGTTCTGAGGTAACAAACATAAAAAAATACAATAGAACAGAGAACCTTTTCCTTTTTTGAAGTTGGTTAAAAAGGACACAACTCAGCATAAAGCGCCATGATAGCGCGCTGATTTTCAGTAGTGCCCCTTTCCGTCTATCTGTCTATCTACATATAGGTTTGGTAAATCAGAACAGCACATATCTTTAAGCTTGAAACATCATCTATTAACTGACGTCATCCAAAAAGGGTTCCCCATACTTCAGTAATTCAATATCTCCTATCCGACCTCACAGGACCCATTGTGCTAAGAAAACATACCATAATTAATACCTAGAGGTGCGGAAACGGATCAAGTGTCTCTCCGGCTGGAGAAGGACACAGAAGGCAACGGGAGGTCACACGAGAAAACGAGCAATAAAGGCGTCTAGTTAGGGCTGCTATGTTTATAAATATATGTATGTCATTTTTATTTTTTTTATATGTCCAACGATCACATACATAGATCCTGGCCCCCTAATTAGGATTGTATCTAGGGATCCAAGAAGTATCTAGTATCGTTTATTGTATCTAGGGAAGTATGACGATGGTCCTACGACACCCAGAACGAAACAAATACTTGCGCTTTTTTTTTCTTTTCACAAACATTTGTTCGCGGGATCGATTCCCGCGACGGGACAAATGTTTGTGCCTCGCCCTCAACCTTCATTCATTGTATGAGATTTGAGCCAGCCTGCCGATAACCATCAGAGACGCTGTCGCTCATTGGTTTTAAAATTAGGCTTTGCCCGAGGTTTATTATGTTTTTGTATTGCAAAAAGATGTTTGGTCACGACCTCGCCTGATTTTAAGGGACGATGCAATTTTTTCATTACCTATAAAGCTGTTGGAATAGGTACATCACTATTTACCCCATCTCTTTTGTGATTGTTTAATCTATGGTAGATATAAGAAAATGTTGGCCGTGTCGGTGCCTTGTACTAGTGTTAATCAAAGACAATGTAGTTTGCATTTTGGAATACAACAATATTTGGAGAAGCTGCGGTTTCAATTATGTACTCCGAGTCCTAATGCAAAACTAGAAATCCCAATAAAATCAAGCATTTGACCGCAGTCTTACTTGACAAAAACTGATGATGCGGTTAAATTTAGCTTATTTTAGATAATTTATTGAACGAGTGTGGCTCAGTGAAGGCACAACTTTTGATTCGATGCACCCGAGTTCGAATCCTACTGGCCACCAATGACTTTCTCAAGTAATGTGAGGATCTAACACTAGCTCTAAAAAGGTGAAGGAAAACATCGCGACTAAACCGGCATGACCAAGAATTTATCACAAAAATTCAAGGACATGTGACGACACTGGGCCAGCGTGGTGGAATATGGCTCATACTCTTTCTCTATGAGAGAAGGCCCGTGTCCCAGCAGTGGGAACATTATGAGCTGATGATGAGATATCTTGAGGTGTTCATAAATACATGTAAATCGCACCTGTGCGCTCCCGGGTCGGGTCCCTAGTTTCAAGTATATTACCGGCTACACTCACGTCGAGGCCGGAATAACAGCGAGCAGGTTTCAGACAATTACGTCCTTCCGCCCGCCGCGGTACGGTACGGTATGTGACGCGATCGCAAGGGTCTCAAAAGGGACGTTAAGTCAAACGGGCCAAAGAAGGGACGTCTCGTCAGGGCTGCGGTCTTTACGGACGTGTTAAGGACGTTTAAGGTAATTTAGGTAATTACCAGGTATTTAAAGTACACATGAGGTGCTTCGTCATATAAGTAAGGTGCGTAAAAGTCTCAAAAAATGCCCCTCTGTTTCTTGCCGTATCAATGCCGGAAAAAGAACCCCTACTCAAAAGAGTAGTGGTTCTTTTTCCGATACAGTGGTAGTCATGGTGATAATTTGACGGTCATGTGCGTCTGTGACACCTAAAATTTATGAAGGGATTTTGATTTGATTTGATTTAATTAGTAAGACTCCTTTCAGCCCTTAGCTTTTCCTGGGTTATTTAAAACACTTAAAATCTTTCAAGTGAATTGAATAACTCAATATTTTTTTAGAACGATGCTTTGCTAAGGTTAAACATCTTCAAATTTCTATGTGACGGCTATGAACCTTATAGAAAAAGGTCTGATCAGAAAAGGCCTTTCGGGTAGGAAATAACATATGGTCTTTTTTGTACCATGGGGTACATGGAGAGCTCGAGCTCGAGCACTGCAATTATTATAGGCAGGCGTGGCGCTTACCATCAGGCAAACGACTTGTTCGTCTCATCACTCAGTTCCACAAAAAAAAACAATTAGAGTAAACTTAACTAAAATGTAAAAATGGGCGGTCTTATTTTTTCAAAGCGATCTCTTCCAGACAACCATTCATGGAGACGAATAACATAAATACACGAAGGGTGGCTTTAAATTTTCAGTAGACACCTACATAATACAATTGCTGAAATAAATTTTACTATCAAACAAACAACTTCACTCAATTGATTCAGGAATGACAGATCAATCCAGGAGCGAAATATTTCCCCAGTCAAACATATCGATAGGCAGCGGAAACTGATCGGGGGCCCTTTGGGAGAGTAAGTCAAACGACCCAATGAAGGGAGCTAGGGCCGTGTAGTGACGCCCTGTGACCTTTTGGTTTAAAGGACAGTCTTTAGAGGGTCGCCATCGTGGCTTTGAATGTTATATTGATCATGGTCAATTTAGTGAATATTGTCAAGTACTTTTTTTACAACGTCTTTAACTGACTTCAAAGGAGGTTCTCTATTCGATTGTATATTTTTTAAGTTTGTTACCTTAGAACTCCGTCATTTATGAATCGATTTGGAAAATTATTTTTGCGTTGGGTTCAGTATAGCTACGAAGTGGTCCAATATAAATCACATCGATCTTTGACTTTGGATTTCGAAGATGCGTTGTCGGTCGAAGTCGGCTTTTTTTAATTAAATTGTACTTGTTATTAAGTCACTTTTTCGTCTGTCTGTCTATCCGGGTGTTCCTGGTGGGATCTTGCAGCTCAAATTTCGAGCACTTTCCGATTAGCTATCCGGCTGAAACTTTCACGGTAGCTCACAACTCAACAATGTATTCTAAATCCATTTTTTAGCCTAACCTCAAAAGGGGCATAAAAACATGGATTTTAACCCCCGACGCAAAAAGGATGGGTGTCATAAGTTTGATCACTATGGGAGTCTGTCTGTGTGTCTGTCTGTAGCACCGTAGCTCGTAAACAGGTGAACCGATTTGCATGCGGTTTTTTAATTTAAAAGCAGGTTTTCTAGCGATGTTTCTTAGACATGTTTTATTAAAATCGGTTCAGTCGTTTTTTACTTTTTATAGGTTTTTATTGTCGGAGTTTTTATATTTTATGTAACGTAGAATCAAAAAAACTGCATCACATTGAATAGGGAAATAATGTTGCAAGTCTATTAAATACAGTGTTGCCCGATGATGAAACGCATATTGTACGATATTTTGTAACATTTAGTTTACTGAAATTCGCTTATTAGATTGTTTTTTTAATATGTCACTTTCTTGTTTAATGTAACTAAATGATGCGACGAGCATGTCTTTCACTTAATGTTGGTGGATGTCACATGTCCTCGACTTTTTGTGAAAAATTCTTGGACATACCGGTTTCCTCACGATGTTTTCCTTCACCGTTTCTAAAACGAGTGTTAAATCCGCACATAACTTAAGAAAGTCAGTGGTGCGGGGCCAGCGGGATTCGAACTCGGGTGCGTCGGATCTAAATTCGCACGTGCTCCCACTGAGCCACACTCGTTTTTTATTCTTTATTATATACCAGAAACATAAAAAAACGATTACAGATAAACCTTATAAATAGGGTAGTACAATGGGCGGTCTTATCGCTTAGAGCGATCTCTTCCAGACAACCTTTGGATGGACAGTATCGGAAGAAAAGAAGTAGACGGTGGTGTACAATAATTCATAAATAAATAATACTATTAAACCATTAGATACTTATATAAATATAAATCATAATAAACGAATAATAATATAACTATAAATTATTTATAGTTATAGTTAGTATTCTTTGATATTGGTATGTAAAATCTCTCTCACTCTGAGACAGTAGCAGAACACAGTAGCTTGCGCACTACTGTCCCACTGCTGGGGAATTTTTTACCCTAATTCCAAAGCAGGTGCTTTATAATATTTAAACTTTATGTTATTTCTAATGTTAGTTTTTCATAAGAAATTGGTCGCAGCCGTTTAGTTTTTAACCGGCTTCAAAATAGGAGGATCTCAATTTGATGAATTTGTATTTTTTATTCATGTCAATCAAAATACATAATTAGGTAAAAAAACGAAACTAGTTCACGTAAATAATAAGGAAGAAGAAAAATGATATTGCTCGGGCAGGGATCGAACCTGCGTCTTCGGAATACCGTCCCGACGCCTTAACCACTGGGCCACCGAGCCTACTGCTCGAGCAACCAAATTTCTTCTATCCTTCTTATATCGTCTTAAAGGGACGATTCTCGGGGGATTTCTTTTTTCTTCTTCCTAATTATTTGAAATCTTAAGATTTTCACCTAGCATGCGCTAATGCATTCAATATCAAAATTAGTTCACGTAAGACTCAGAAATTTAATACCTTTTTCAATTTTGGTTAAAGGTACTGGATATGCAATAAATTGCTACGTACGATTTGGCAATGCTTTTAATCTCAACCACTGATTTGATAGTTAATATGTAAAAACATCAATTATTCATATATTTTAACATTTAAGGAACTTTCTAGCTTCTATCAGCAGGAGATGAAACTACCCCTAAAACAACACCCTTGAAGGTACAGGAAGCGGATAGCTGTCCTTGGGGAGGTGAGGGCAAACGGGGCTATTCAGGACCATTCTAGTCAGGGTTGCCATGTTTATGCGAATTTACCCTGATCTAACTTTTTTATTTTAATGTCTTCTGTATTCTGTGTCTTGTTTCAAAAGAAAAACGGGTAAATTCGCTTATCCTAATATCAGAATCAGAGAATCAGATATTTTATTGGCGATATAACAAAATGTATTAAACAAGGCAAGTCAAAAATTTAAATCAAATCTTAATATAAAAAATACAATACAGAGATATATAAAAAAACATGCAAACGTAATAAGTACCTAGGTATACTCAAATAAAACAATAATACTAAAAAATTCAAATAAAACAATAATAATAATATCTATTTTTATATATACTTAGTTTGTCTAACACTATCGGCCGGTTTCTGAATTGAGAATTCGAAGTTGAGTTTTTCTTAAAGGCTGCTTAACTACTACTTAAGGCATTTTCTGTTTCTGATTAGATGTTAAGTATAGTTTGAGCATTTGAGGTTGAGATTTGCTCAAATTTGACAGTTTGGATCTTAAATTCATGCTCATCTTATGATCAGCGCCATAATTGCGTTTCAGAACTCGTTGACAGTGCTCAAACTAGTCTCAAAGCATAATTGAGTAACAGACATTTAAGTAAAGGCGTTCGGCTACTCAAACCTTACTGAACCTTGTGATTTGTTTATTTTATTAAAAATACACAAACTTTTTGTGAATAACCTACTAGCTTTTGTGTCCGCGGTCTTCGGGATTATTGTTTTGTACAATGTCTAGTGACAACAATACCCATGGTCTTAGGTATCTCATGACACTATTTCTAAATCCTGCTACTCCAGCACAAGAAGCCTATAATATTAGAGCCCAGATATCAACCAGAAACACTGTAGAGAGATGTTTTGGAGTTCTCCGGAGATTAGCAGCTAAAATTAGACAGGGTGTCAAAGGTGATGCGTGGTACAACATAATATGGCCCTTGATTTTGATGATCATATTGCTAAAACGTTGTACTTATTGAAGTACCTAAATGAAGTTCAACCTTTACCCCAGGCCCAAAATGCTGTGAGATCAGCACTAGTATATAGAAAGTTATATCGCAAATCATTAGCAAGTACTCCCTATGTATTTCCTGTGTTATTTAATGGGAGTATGTAGGTACTACGTAAATAAATCGTTTTATGATAGTAATGAGTATGTTGTTTTATTTCAATAATTAGGTTAAACAGGTAGGTATTAAGGTTAGGTAGGTATATCTGCATCTCTTGACCCAGTTGCGCCTTAGTATTGCTTTCTTATAGCCATTTGGACTTCTTTTTTCTTTTGTAGGTAGAATGCTCCCGTCATATTGCAGTCTACCACACCTTTGAATCTGTAGGCAAAACAATATATTTCATAAGTTATTATTATTAGGAGCCTGTTTTGTCCCACTGCAGGGCAAAGGCCTCCCACCCTCCCTCCATTTATCTCTATCCATTGCCACGATAGAACAATCTTTAAGGTGTGAGTCTAGCGCATCGCGCCATCTCCTTTTTGGTCTGCCGCGAAGTCGTTTGCAATCGTGTGGGGTCCACTGAGTAGTGGTTTTGGCCCAGAGATCATCCGACATGCGGCAGACATGATTTTGTCATTATTTTAACGCGATCGTAGAAAATGAAACGCATATCATATGTCAAAACGTCATTTAAGTATGTTGTCAAAATGTCATTTCAGTTTGATTCGAATTTTTCTTTATGTAAACTTTTGTATTTTATTAATTAGTATTTCTTATTAATAAAATCAGCTACAAAAAATTTAAAAGGACAGGATATTCTCCCAATTTCACAAACGAAGAGGAAGAAACCATCGTATCGTAACAAAGTAAGTATGCACCTAATCCTTCGACGTTTAGCATTTTTATAATAATTACTTATGAAATTTACATTTCCCTCATGAAGGGAAGTCTCCCTAGGTCCCTTAAGCGCAGACACATGGACATGTGCATTCTTCCCATCCTCACTTACGGTGCGCAAACTGGGTCTTTGACAAATCATCAGAGGTCCGACCTTGAGGTCTGCCAGCGAGCTATGGAGTGCAGTATTCTTGGCGTAAAGCGAACTGACCGTATAAGAAACACCATAATGGGACTGGGCTGGACATGTCTGCCGCATGTCGGATGATCTCTGGGCCAAAACCACTACTCAGTGGACCCTACACGATTGCAAACGACTTCGCGGCAGACCAAAAAGGAGATGGCGGGATGAGCTAGACTCACACCTTAAAGATTGTTCTATCGTGGCAATGGATAGAGATAAATGGAGGGAGGGTGGGAGGCCTTTGCCCTGCAGTGGGACAAAACAGGCTCCTAATAATAATAACTTCTGAAATATATTGTTTTGCCTACAGATTCAAAGGTGTGGTAGACTGCAATATGACGGGAGCATTCTACCTACAAAAGAAAAAAGAAGTCCGAGTGGCTATAAGAAAGCAATACTGAGGCACAACTGGGTCAAGAGATGCAGATATACCTACCTAACCTTAATACCTACCTGTTTAACCTAATTATTGAAATAATACAACATACTCATTACTATTATAAAACGATTTATTTACGTAGTACCTACATACTCCCATTAAATAACACAGGAAATACATAGGGAGTACTTGCTAATGATTTGCGATATAACTTTCTATATACTAGTGCTGATCTCACAGTATTTTGGGCCTGGGGTAAAGGTTGAACTTCATTTAGGTACTTCAATAAGTACAACGTTTTAGCAATATGATCATCAAAATCAAAGGCCATATTATGTTGTACCACGCATCACCTTTGACACCCTGTCTAATTTCAGCTGTTAATCTCCGGTGAACTCCAAAACATCTCTCTACAGTGTTTCTGGTTGATATCTGGGCTCTAATATTATAGGCTTCTTGTGCTGGAGTGGCAGGATTTAGAAATAGTGTCATGAGATACCTAAGACCATGGGTATTGTCGTCACTAGACATTGTACAAAAAATAAATCCGAAGACCGCCGACACAATAGCTAGTAGGTTATTCACAAAAAGTTTGTGTATTTTTAATAAAATAAACAAATCACAAGGTTGAGTAAGGTTTGAGTAGCCGAACGCCTTTACTTAAATGTCTGTTACTCAATTATGCTTTGAGACTAGTTTGAGCACTGTCAACGAGTTCTGAAACGCAATTATGGTGCTGATCATAAGATGAGCATAAACTTAAGTTCCAAACTGTCAAATTTGGGCAAATCTCAACCTCAAATGCTCAAACTATACTTAACATCTAATCAGAAACAGAAAATGCCTTAAGTAGTAGTTAAGCAGCCTTTAAGAAAAACTCAACTTCGAATTCTCAATTCAGAAACCGGCCGTATAGCTATGATTATCAGTTACGAAAATTATAATATCTAATCAATTTAAATTTAAACTTTACCATCGTGTGTCAACCCTAGTGCGGCATATGGTTCGAACGCCGCCCGCACACAGGCTGAGCTCATTTCGGTCATCATTCTCAACGTTAATTGAACACCCTGTAGTTTCATATCCGGTTAGTCTTGATAGTTGATTAATTTAGCCGTATATCCCCTTTGACGTATTTAAATGGTAATTAATGACATTTATTGGACTTAATTTGTAAAAATTTAAAGAAAAGGTCTTGGTGACTATGCTGGACATTCATAAAATTCCAAAATGTAAGTCACAGAAAGAAAATTCAATTTATAACTATTCTAATGCAAAAAGCATACTTTACTGTTCATAATTACCTAGTCAGGTCATAAATTCTGTCACATGTTTAATATAAAATAATTGAAACAAGTTTATTCATTATGTAACCATTTATATACCAAAATGAACTTAACAAAACATAAACTCCTATGACAATAAAGTTTATTCAAAATGACCTCCGTGATTTTAAATACAGACCTTCAATCTGCGCGGCCAGTCGTCTATCGCAGCACGAACGAGATCCATGTCAATATCGGCGGCTGCCTTAATCAAGGATGTCTTGAGTGACTCCAAATTGGGATGAGGCTTTGAGCACGCCTTTTCCTCCAAGTGTTGCCATATCTTGTAATCTAACGGACTCAAATCTGGACTGGAGGAGGGCCAGTCTTCGTGCCGGATGAAGTCGATTTCACGCGCCGCCAGCCAGTCTTGTGTGCTCTTCGCTCTATGAACTGGCGCTGAATCTTGTTGGAATACCCAGTGCCTGTTATTGAACATGGTATGAGAAACAGGTTCCACAAGGTTCGTCAGGACTGTATTTTGATACACAACTGCATTCGTTTTTACACCTTTCTCACAAAAATGTACCTCTGTTAAGCCCCAATAAGAAACTCTCAACCATACCATGAGCGAGGATGGAAAATGACCTCGTTGGACACGCGGAATACGGTTGCTCGCTTCTTCACTACTGTGTGCGTACACCTTATCATTTTGTTTGTTGTAGCTCTCTTCTACGGTAAAAATTTTTTCATCCGAAAAAAGAATTTCCCGATATTTTTTTCCCGCGTACCGCTTCAACAAAGCGCGGCATCTCTTCAGTCTCAGGTCCATTAGACGAGCATTTAAACGATGTCCTGTTTTTCTTCGATATGCCCGAAGCCCTAAGTCTTCATTTAACACCCTTTTCACCGTGGTTCTGCTTAACCCCATCTGAAGGGCCAACAGTTTCTGCTTACGTTTGGGATTTCTTTGAATTCGCGCCTTCACAGCTTTTATCACTGCTGGAGTCCTAACAGACCGAGGGCGACCACTTCTTGACCTGTCATCTACACTAGAGTCTTCATTGTATCGTTTGATGGTACGATAAACGAATTTTTTGGTTATATTCAAATTTTTCAGTATGTCAAAAATTTGAATTGGCGCGTAACCGCAACGATGCAACGCAATAACTGCAACACGGTCTTCTTTAAGCGTCCACTCCATATTTAAAAATGAGTAACATTCTAAAAAGTATATATTTTTATTTTCATGAACAATTCGAAATTCGATTTCAATAAACTTTTTTGTGCCCAGCATTCTAAAAGAAAAGTTTTTACTGTGTGACAATACTTATGACCTGACTGTGTATATAGAAGACAAAGATGCTTAGAGCATTCCACTTCTGCAAAGTAGCCAACTAGTACATAAGATACATAACATCGAAAAAAAATTTACAAAATCTCTAAAAAAATAACTCCCAGTTGCCGTATCTTCTGAGTAGTGGTTCTTTTTCCGATGCAGTGGTAGAGTCATGGAGATAATTTGACGTTCTTAAGTGTGTCTGTGATGCCAAAACTGAATTAAGAGATTTTGATTTGATTTGATAAACCAGATAACACGCGGACGGAGTCACGATATCAGCTAGTAAATAAATAAATAATCTCACATAACAAAATCATCCAATATTAAGTGTCAACTCAACGCTTTTATTTCCATGATGTTTTGTTCCATCCCATACTACTCTCATTTCGCCCAACCACAAGAATGATTACCCCCATTTTTTAATAATATTGGTGTTGACCGCTTATTGTAGTTGCCATATTCGGTATGTGTATATTCCTTATAAATGGTAATCATTTTTGTTGGTCGATTACAACATAACTACCTACATTTTTAACACACATTAATTTTATATATTGCTTAAGAGAAGTTATAATACTGCTTAAGAGATGTTATAATATTGCTTAAAAGATATATAATATTGTTTAAGAGATGTTATAATATTGCTTAAGAGATATTTAATCAGCATTTATCATCAGGTATCGCCAATGAGTCAGGCAAGATCTACGGAAAAGGTCAGCGGACCTATTTGTAAGAGCAGCATTATTTCGATTTATTCAACACTATGTTATCTTAATAGCTCCAGCTCCCTTAATTAATGTTGATTATGTTGATCAAACCTAGAACACCGATCCGTACAAAAATGTTCACTATTCCGTTTCAGTTAAGACGTATTTTCGTACGCAATTTTTAACGGTCGAAATTTCCCTCGTCTGACGCCAATGATTTCCAATCTACTACTGATTTTAATTTCATTTTATAGCGTTTAGCTTTTAGTACTTTGTCAGTTTGTTTAATTAAAGTTTCTTTAATCAATTTTATTTCTTTAATTAAATTTTAGGTGAGGAGGAAGTGGACAGTCTGTTTTAGAGGCTTTTGAGTGAAATTTTGTTTGCAGAGCTTTTTATGATATAATTTTTACATTTTTATTGATGGTGGTTAATTTTTACTTCTTTTTATAGTAATTAACTCAATGTATTATTAAATATGTATCATTTTTGTATTTTTGAATGGATCGGAAATCTGTGTGCCATGGACATATAATCGGTAAACAAACATTAAGTTACTATTCGAAACTTAATGTTTGAAGATTTAAGTAAGAAGTCTTTAAAAAAAATTCGGTACATGTTTCTTTCAGTTTTTTATTTTTTAAACTTAAGGCAGTCATCATCATCATCATCATCATCAGCCCATCACGTTCCCACTGCTGGGACACGGGCCTTCTCTCATAGAGAGAGTATGGGCCATAATCCACCAGGCTGGCCCAGTGTGGGTTGGTGGATGTGACATTTCCTTAAATTTTTGTGATTAATTCTTGGATATGCCGGTTTCCTCACAATGTTTTTCTTCACCGTTTTTTGAGTGAGTGTTAAATCCGCACATAACTTAAGAAAGTCAGTGGTGTGGGGCCAGCGGGATTCGAACTCGGATGCGTCTGATCAAAAGTCGCACATGCTCCTACTGAACCGCACTCGCTCTTAAGACAGTGTTTGTTACTTATGTAATTATTTTTGTAATATTTTATATAATGTGTTCTGCTGTTCCTTGAAATAAAGTCTACCTTTCTATCAGACAGTGTTTAAAAAATTAAATGTACTTATAACTAAGTTAAATATTTTTTGGCCAAATGTAAATTGAATCCGCGCTTGACGCCGCTGTAATTTAAAAAGTTGATAAGAAAATAAATGTCCCATTTTCGCGCCTTTTTGTCTTTAAAAGAAAAAATAAGCTAACATTAAAACAGCGTTGGAACAGGACCCGCGGACGTTTTAACCCGATAACGAAATAGGGAGATTTCCGGTTGCGGATAAAAAAGAAACCTCGCGTAAGGTTGGCAACACGTACATGGAAAGGACTATAGATGCTTGTTGTGTCAGAAGCGATTGTCTTTTTGTGTTTACCTGAGATTTACCTGCTTATCTCTAAATAGTATAAAATAAAATGAAATGTCGTTTATCCACGTCTGTCTGTATATTTGGTTAGTACTTTATGTAACTGAATGACGAGACGAGCTCGTTTGCCTGATGGTAAGCAATACGCCAGCCCATAACAATAACAACACCACCCAGAACTTTGTTTTGCAAAATCCTGCGCAGCGCTGCACTGCCCTCGTCACCCTGAGACAATTAGCTGTTGAGTCTTATAATGCCCAGTAATTTCGCTGGCAATAATGCCCTTCAAACCGGAACACAGTAGTGCTCGCGCACTACTGCTTGCCGGCTGAATAATTGTCAAAGCGGTGGTACCCACCCAGACGGCCTCTCGCACACGAGAAACCTACCACCAGTACTTCTAAAGTACTTGCATATTTATGCCGTTATTACCATAACTTATTTCCTTGCTTTTTTAAATAACAGTTTACACCGGTACGCCTTTACAAGTTTGTCTTAAAACTAGTTCCTTTAACTATTTACAAAGTGATGAATTAGTTTGTCTGGAAGGAATCACTGTAAGCGTGAAGGCCACCCGTTGTACCTCGAATTGATGTATCTTGTCATTATTATTTCTTTTTTTATAGTGTGTTCATTTTGTGCCATAAAGTTTTGTTGTATTGTATTGTATGAATTGAGAAATAAATCAATCGTGAGTAGTGGCACAGAATATTTAATAATAATAAGAAGTGAATCTTGAGGAAGGTTAATATAATACACACAAACAAATGAACAAGTAGAAATATTTTCCCATGCACAATAAACTTATATAATTAAGAACGGGAATTATTAAAATTAACCTCAAAAATGTGTAACCAATAAGCATTATTCATTCTTTTAAAATACGTTCCTCTAGGAAGTCAACAAAAGTCTTTTTGCGGAACAAATCACACGTTTGAATAATGGAACGTCCCTCGAAATGTGCGCCTTTATCCATTCCGGATAAGGTAGCAAATTTGAAAACACCCTGTGTTGTGAATTTTAGATGAAAACTGAGAGGTGCTTTTTGGCTTTCGTGAAATACCGGCCGAGGGAAAAAGATCTGTTGCGATCAAACTACCCGTTGCTTTCCTTTTACCGACTTGAAAAGGAGGTTTTCAATTCGAAGCGTTTTTTTTTCATTAGCTGTTTGGTGTTGCTTATCAAAAACTATTGAACAGCGCCACAAGGGTTTTCTTTATATGCAACTGAGTAATAAAACGATCACGCTTGCCCACAATAATTGCACTGCAAACTCGTAATACTTTTTTTTACACAGGATAGATCTACGTTTGACCACCATCTCGCCTGATGTTAAGCGACGATGTGGCCGAAGATGGAGCACGTAGATCTAGAAGATACCTATTCACTCTGGCCTTGAAGATACCCAGATTGTAGTTCTCAGAAAACAGAGAAGACGGCAATGAGTTCCATAAACGTGGAACCAAAATGCTTTGGAAAATAATGCGTTTGGAAAATAGTACTATGGAAAATAATGCATAACACTGCATTGCGCTCATCACCCCGAGAAATTAGATATTAAGTCTCATATTGCCCAGCAATTTTGCTAGCTACAATACCCTTTAAACCGGAATACAGTAATGCTTGCGCACTACTGCCTGCGTGACCTGCCACCTACACTATAATAATCATCATCCCATTACGTTCCCACTGCTGGGATCCGGGCCTTCCCTCGTAGAGAGAGTATGGGCCATAATCCACCACGATGGCACAGTGCGGGTTGGTGGATGTCATATGCCCTTGAATTTTGTGATAAATTTTTGGACATGCCGGTTTCCTCACGATGTTTTCTTTCACCGTTTTATACGAATGTAATAAATATAAAATTTGTTAAGTGTTATATTACATTACTTCGTATTTTTTCCTAATTTTGTTGTAAGTTTCATGCTTGAAAGAAAGAAAGAAAGAAACAATTTATTTCTGAAAAGACTGCACACAACAATCAATAGTACATACACTAGTGTAGGCACCAAACAAAATAAGACGAATTAAGAAGACCAAGGCAAACAATTACGGCATGTGTATGGAGACCGCTGCCGTGTACAGTGCAGTCAAAAAAGGTCTGTGCTCAGCATAATGTTGTGAAAAATCCACAACGCTGGTTTTCAGCACAGGCCCTTGGTGACGCACGAACTTGTATCAAACTATATAATTGGACATACATTCTTGATATAACGCTATAAAACATTCAATATATAAGTAAAGCTAAATAGAAATATATATAATATTTTTAATAGTATAAATAGTATATATATATATGTTTGCACTCAGTCAGTTCAAAATTCCCAATTAAATATGTTTTAAATCAATGATGGCTATCGTTGTAAAGCCGGGCCCAATAAACCTCAACCTCCCCTCGACTTCAATTAAAGTGCTGGAACTTTACTCAAACTACAAACCTCTTGGGGGAACTTGAAAAGACATGTTTCTCAACTTTGCTTCAATTGCACACACTCGCATATATATATATACGAACGCTTAATGGATTTATTGATAGATAGATCTAATAGATAGGTCATTAGATCTATCTATTTATCTGAAACACTAAGCTAACCCTTCTTTGTATTACTTGTGTACCACAAATTGTTGTAACCTTTTTGACAATAAACAATTAATTATTTATTTATTATTTTATTTATCTATCTATTAATCGATCTATCTATTATCTCTTTGCATATAACTTTTGTGAATCTTTGATTGACTACATCCGTACTAATAGTATAAACGCGGAAGTTTGTTTGTATGGATGTTTGTTACTCTTTCACGCAATAACTACCGAGTCGATTTTGATGAAATTTGGTATGTAGGTACTTTAGGACTCGGAATAGCACATAGGCTACTTTTATCCCGGAAAACCGCGAGTAAAACCGCGGGGCGTAGCTAGTCTTTAATAGTTGGCTTATTTCTCTGAATGTTGCATTTAAAAAGTCTAACAGACTTTTTAATATTGTGTGCGAATAGGAAAATTGCAAAAAATTTAATGTAATTTGTATATATTCAGTGTTATTGTCAATAGAAAGATTTTAAAAGTTCATCTTCTTACATATGTCGCTGACGTACGTGTGTTTGTGTGTTAGTGTGTTTGGTACTTCTTCACGCTGTAACAGCTCAACGGATTTGAAAAACGTGAATTACGGAATGGAGGAAGCTTATACCCTGGACTTAAACGAATAAAAAAGGCGGAGGGAATCTCGCAAAACATCAACTGAAGCATAGCAATGGCGGAGGCGTTATGTTTGTTTGAGTGGATCTTGTCAAGCCGATGTGACTGCTGATCGGCATCATAATCATCATCATCAGCCCACATCTGTCCACTGCTGGACATAGGTCTCTCCCATAGCACGCCACTGAGCCCGATCTTCGGCTTTCCTTCTCCAGTCGCTACCAGCAACCCTGCGTATATCGTCGCGCCATCTTGTGGCAGGGCGTCCTACACTACGTTTGCCGATTCGCTGTCTCCACTCTAGAACACGTCTACACCAGCGGTTATCGGTTCTGCGGCAAATATGACCAGCCCACTGCCACTGCAGCTTGCTAATCCGCTGAGCTAAGTCAGTAACTTTAGTCGTCTGGCGTATAATTTTGTTCCGAATTCGATTCCTCAGAGTAATACCGAGCCAAGCTCTTTCCATAGCTCGCTGAGCAACTTCTGCAGATCGGCATAGTATGTTGTAAATGTGTGCGTGAGTGATGCTTGTGTACGAAGGAGCGGACCAGCATAGCTTAAGGGCTTCCCATTGAATTTGACGACGAAGCATCCTTCTTTTTTTATTCGTTCAAGACCCTAGATTACCATATTTTTTGAAGATAACGCGCTATGAATCCGAAATTTAATAACAAAAGACAACCAACAACCACAAAATTTACCCTCAACCCTTGAAATCTGTCAGCCAACGCAGAAAACATTGCATGCGAGACATCTTAGTCTACCCTCATCTAGTTTACAAAGAAAAAGCGAATTATCCGAATATATCTTAAGAGGTTTTCCGTGTCGGGTAGAATGACTATTTTCTTTTTTTTTTCTGGCACAATACATATTATAGGGTAGCAACAAACAGCGCTTAATTCATTCTTTTGTGGACGAAGCTAATTTGGGGTCTTTTTTATTGTTTTTTATGGCTTTGTACGGTGTAGCCAGTGACAATATAAACTTTTTGAGCGAGCGTGGCTCAGTGGGAGAACGTGCGACTTTCAATCTGAGGCACCCGAATTCGAATCTCGCTGGCCCCGCATCACTGACATTCTTAAGTTATGTTAGTATTCTGTGGTTATTTGCGGATTTAACACTTGCTCTAAAAAATGTTGAAGGAAAACATCCTGAGGAAACCGGCATGTCCAAGAATTAATCATAAAAAAAATTAAGTACATGTGACATCCACCAACCCGCACTGGGCTAGTAGCGGATTATGGCCCATGCTCTCTATGAAAGAAGGCCCGTGTCCCAGCAATGGGAACTTCATGGGCTGATGACGATGCACTTTTTAGGATCATCAACTACAAGCCAGAAGCAAGCTATATTACGCCCACCCCCAGTGCTTCAATAAGGAACTTTACCTACATAAAGCGAGAATATAGAATACATTGCATATTATTAAAACGGCTAGGACTCATATAATGTGGCGAATTTATCGACTAAGGCTTAGAAAGCAATGTTATATTGTTTTGTTTGCCTTATTCCACTGATACCTATTACATATACTAACTACACCCCACGGTTTTACCTTTAGAGCGAGTGTGGCTCAGCGGGAACTCATGCGCCTTTCGATCAGACGCACCTGGGTTCGAATCCCGACTCGGCCCTGCGCCAATGACTTATAGTTAAGTGCAGATTTTGCACGCTCGCTCTAAAAACGGTGAAGGAAAACATCGTGATGAAACCCGCTTACGCGCTTTGGAGTGGTAGACTCTGGCCGTGGTTGTAATACCACCCACCGAACAAAGCCATGCCATCAAGCGACCTATTCGTGTTTCGGGATGATGTTCGGTGAACCATCGGGGAGACGGGTCTGAGCAGCCGCTCAACTGCCGTCTCTCTCTAGATCTATGTGCTCCATCTTAGGCCACATCATCGCTTCACATCAGGCGAGATAGTGGCCAAACATAGACTTATTAAGCGTAAAAAAAAAAAAAACTTCCATCGGGGATGAAAAGAAGCCTATGGTTCCAGGACTTAAATAACATAAGTACCAAATTTCATCAAGAACTGTTCAGTAGTTTTTGAGTGATTGAGAAACACACATACATTCATCCATCCTCCATCCATCTATAATAATAATACGCCCAACAATCACATCACATACTTAAATCCTGGTCCCTGACTAGGATTCCCTGTTTCTATGGAACCAGGAACTATACTATCCATCCTTACACACTTTCACATTTTTAGCCTACTTCTAAAAAGGAGAAGTTTCTCTGTTCAGTTGTATTATTTTTAATATTTGTTACCTCAGAACTCCGTCATTTATCATTCATCCGTCATTTGGTTCAGTATAGCTACGAAGTGGTCCAATATATAGATGAAGATGAAATTTATTTGTCAAACATGTGTGATACAGAGCATGCAAATCTTAAAATAGAGTGAGTACGACATGTTTTGCCTATAGTATAGGCGGACAATTGGAGAGACGGCTAAATTGAAAAATGCAAGTCATAAAAATATCAAGTTACAATATCGATAATTACTTGGTCGATACGTTTAATTAGAATTACAATTTCATAATAGGGTCAAACATTATTAGATATATGCATTTTAAATTAATTTGTCAGTAATAAATTCATTATTATAATTAATTTAAAATACTCATTTCATTTGTAATAACATTTAAGTATGAGCATGTCCTTGATTTTATTCTTAAATTGTATAATGTTAAGGGCTCTATCGCTCTTCGGTATCTTATTATATATCGTAGGCACCATGCAAATTTAATCGATATTTGACCTTGGACTTCAAAGATACATTGAGGTCGGTTTTTGTTTTTTTCTAAAAATAAATTATTTTTCTTAGAGTAGGATTTTATTAAGACTTAAAAAACATAATTTAAAGTCAAATATCATTTATTAAATAGGCACAAAAGTGCACTTTTAAAGGTCATAAACACATGATACAAATAAAATGTGTTAAAAATTGTAACTTATGTTAACATGACTTTGAAAAAAGGTAAGTATGTTTACCGATTTCTTTCCTATAATCAAATTGAAGTCTGAGTGCTGAAAAGAAATGCGAAAACTGACTCTACCAGTGCTTCGGAAATACGCCCGCTAGAGAAGATAGCACCAAGAAGTAAAATAAAACAAACTCCATCACTTTTCCCGCCAAAAAGTTCTTCGGGACCTTTCGTTCTGACAGTTGGTAGACGTGGAGATATCGCGTTCGTAGCGTGAGAGTTGACGCGATTCGTGATTGAGGTAACGCGATTAAAATTATTAATTGGACCGCTTACCATCAGGCAGGCCGTCTGCTTGTTTGCCGACACATTTAATAAAAAAAAAAACTTATTTAAAGCTTTTCATCATTATGCCGAGCAATATAAGACTTACAATTTAGGTCCGTTCTTTGCCGTGACACTAGATAGCGCTCACTAAACAAGTATACCTACGTTTTATTAAACAAAAAAACCGACTTCAATGTATCTTCGAAGTCCAAGGTCAAATGTCGATGAAATTAAATGGGACCCTATACTGAAAACAACGCAAAAAGAATTTTCCAAATAGGTTCATGAATGACGGAGTTCTGATCTAACAAACATAAAAAAGTACAATCGAATGGAGAACTTTCTCCTTTTTTTGAAGTCAGTTAAAAACATGAATTTTCCATATCACACGTGGTAGGTCTCTCGTATGCGGGAGGTCGTCTGGGTAGGTACCACTGCTTCGTCAGTTCTTCTGCCGCCAAGCAGTAGTGCGCAAAAAATACTGTGTTCTGGTTTGAAGGGCATTGTAGCCAGCGAAATTGCAGTGCTACGCAGTGATTTTTATAAGATTAAAAGTTCTGGGTAGCACTACGATTGTTATGGGCAGGCGTGGGGTTTATCATCAGGCGAACGACTTGCTCGTCTTATCACTCAGTTCCATTAAAAAATATACATATGTATTTTATATCGAACATCACAAATATCGTATGAAAATTGACACTTCCCGAAACACGTCGGCGCAAATAGTAGTGTTCATACTCGTCACGCAGCCGGCAAGATAACCATTAATTACCAAAATAACCGCGTATTCATTATCTCAGGTCATTTGTCTATGTCCACGGCTGCGGGTGGACAGATGAGGCCCTCAAGCTTTTTCGCTGACGCTATCCGGCATAAACTTTGCCGGCATCCGGCCTAACTAAAATTGTCTCATCTTTGTTTAAAATTTTTTCACTAAGCTTTATTGGTGACAGCCTCTGTGGTGTATTGGTTGGACTATTCGGCTCGAAGGTACACTTCGGAGGTTGCGGCTTCGATTCTCGCCACGGAACAAATATTTGTACAACGAAAAAAGCGCAGGATTTGTCTTGTGTTTAGGTTTTGTGGGACAATGGTCCTCATATTTCTTGGTGCATAGAGATCCTAGTTGTGGGCCAAAATTTATGTATGTGTTCGTTGGTCCGGTAATCCGTTGATTTTTATAAGCAGGAAGTCCTCCGCCTCCCTTTTTTGCCTTTCCTCCTTCCCTTTCATTGGCAACACATCGGTAATACATCTGGCTACATGTCCTAGGCGACGGTGACCACTTTCCTTATTCATATTCAAATTCTTTATTGCTAGAAAAGTATACAAAGATGACAAATTAAGATAATTCCAAACATTTTACCATAGCAATGGTGTCATCATCATCAGCCCATCACGTTCCCACTGCTGGGACACGGGCCTTCTCTCATAGAGAGAGTATGGGCCATAATCCACGACGCTGGCCCAGTGCGGGTTGGCAGCAATGGTGTGCAATATTAATATAATATTAAATAACATAATTAAATTAAATCAATACCAATAGTTGGGTAAAAATTTTCTTTATTATATCTATTAATAACATGAAACATTAAATTGAATTCAAATTGACAGAATATTATAAGTTGATTTTAATTAATGTCAAAATGTCGTCAATTTAACTGTCAGCATTAAAAATATTCAAAGCTCCTTCTGACAAAGGAGCCTTCATCTGAAAGGGGTTCCAGTGTAATATAATGAATTACGTTTTTTTTTCTTTTCATTATGTCAACTGAATTAACTGGAAATAAAAGGCTTTTTTATTTTTTATTTATTTATTATTAAAAATATTATAACAATAATTAGATATATACAAATTAAATAGGTATATTAATATTTCAACATTAACTAATTACACTATTCAATTAAATTATTGTATTGCAATACAATAAATAGTAATAATCAATTACTTAATAATAGCATTTATTTTTCTTTGATAATAGTTTGTCATCGAAAAATTATTTAAGGCTATAGCAACATTTATAAATTAGAAAGTCTTTAATTTTTTTTACAAAAGTTGTTTCCATATCTTGGTACATCTTTTGAAATAAAACATAAGTCATTATGATACGAAACCAGTCTTTTGCACCAGTTTTAATATCTATCTCGTACGTGCATCATTAGATCTCTTTACATAGCAGCCACATGCAGGCACTATATCAACTAATAAAAGAACAAATCGATTTAATAGTTTCAGAGTAATTAATGTACATAATCAAAAACATACTACACGTTGAATTAAGAACCTCCTCTTTTTGAAATTCGGTTTAAAATGTCTAGTCCCAGTATCTTCTTTATACATAATAGGACCAAGACAATTTTACAAGTTCAATATAAACATAAAACCTTTTTCTTATATATACTTCTTCTTACATATTCTAAATTTTAGAGCGAGTGTGGCTCAGCGGGAACTCATGCGCCTTTTGATCAGTCGCACCTGGGTTCGAATCCCGACTCGGCCCTGCACCAATGACTTATAGTTAAGTGCAGATTTTGCACGCTCGCTCTAAAACGGTGAAGGAACACATAGTGATGAAACCCGCTTACGCGCTTTGGAGTGGTAGGCTCTGGCCGTGGTTGTAATACCACCCACCGAACAAAGCCATGCCGTCAAGCGACCTAGTCGTGTTTCGATAGGACGACACGACCTTTCTCTCGAGTAGCAAAGTACAACCGAAGCCGCAGATAAAGCCTAGTCCATTAATTCCGTAAAATAACCTTCCCTCATTACTTTTTAGGCAATTTATCCACGTCCAAGCTTTGCTGGACGGACAAGGGAGAATGTCGTTTTAGGCCCAAGTTTTTTTATTGATGGATTGATGGTGAATGAAAATTCATGTTCCTACCGGATTATGGGTGGAGCTTTTGATTCAGGCTAATAGGGTCGTATGGAGCAATGAATTTTGCGAAGTTGAGGTCAGATGGGATAATGGGATTTATGACGTGGTAGATACTCGTTTGACTCAGCCGAAAAAAAATAAAATAATAAAATAAAATAAAAATGTTTATTTCAGACGAGTGTCCATATTTTTTTTAGGTTACTTTGTAGGCAACACATTAAATGAGACTAAAGTAAAAAATATATTTTTCAAGACAAGCTTTTAACAAATTCGTAATCGGTACCGCGAGCAGATTAAAATGAGCCCAAACACTAGTAAGTAATAGTTAGTTTTCTATGCTAGTAGTTTACGATTATCCATCAAAGAGTTCTATTGCCCACCTTCCGTCTCCATCATCAGATCAGCTGGCTGTCACCATAATATTGCATTGTCATCGGACTTTGACAAGTATGAAAAATTTCAACTCCGTAGGATTAGAGGAAGTGGTTCTTATTCAGCTTGCAAGATTCCACCCGGACAAACATACATTTATGGTGACAGTTAGCTGATCTGATGATGGAGACGGAAGGGCAATAGAACTCCTTGGCAAAAAAAACACAAATCACAATTGGGTTTATTTACTTTTATTTACAAAACGAAAACTACTAGTATTTGGCCTCTTTTTAATCTGCTCGAGGTTCCGATTACGAATTTGGTAAAAGATTGTAATAAAAATATATTTTTCGAAAAAATCTTATTTTTAATACACATATGATAGATCTACGTTTGACTACCATCTCGGCAGATGTTAAGCGCCGTTGTGACCGAAAACGACGCAGAACATACCTATTCACTCTAACCTTGAAGACACCCAAATTTTAGTTATCAGAAAACAGAGAAGACTGCTAAGATTTTCCTTACCAACTTCTAACAAGTTCTAGCACAAAATTAAATGTACATATTTTTTCCCCGATGGAAACCAAATCGCCGTCCGAGTCATTCCCAATCGCTACACAGTAACCCTACCTCAAGGTCCGAATAACTCCACCAAACAAAAGAAACTTTCAATACCTACCTATTCTCTCACGTGAGCCCTACGTGTGAAAAAGGGGTAACCCTTCACGTAATAGATCTTATTTTAATGTCCTACCCCTTCGGAGCAGACTGGGGCGGAATTTAATAAAACCATGTACCCACTTATAGGTGACAAGTGGTCTGTCGTACAAATGAAATTCCCTTTAGGTAGTGGATACACTAAGTGGACATTATATGCTAAACACGTTCTTAAAACGTATTATTCAGCAATGATAGAGATAAAAAGAGATAATCCGGTAAATTTAGACATTCGAAGCTACATAAATTTACAAGCTGAAAATTGGTGAAATCGTTCAAAATATAATTATAAATAAAATTTGAAAGTTCCCCATCTTTCCCCTGTATGGGAATTATTTTATTCAAGGTCAAAGGTAAATAAAATGTGTTCTTTCGCAAATTTTAGCAAACGGCAAGTTTTATCATAAAAATATCCCAAAAAAATTGTAGATCATAAAATTATCTATAAAAAATGTATACATACTTTTTTCGCATGGGCCACCGTTTCAACGATTCAAAAATTTGTTAAAGTTGTAATCGTCATAATATGCACGTTTCGTTTAATTTAACCGGACTAGGAGTATTTAAGCGGAATTACTGGGAATTACGAGTCTTAATGCTTGTGTTTATTGTTCGTTTCTGATTAGAAAAAACATTGTAGTGGAGCTTTTTCTTCTCTATAGTAGATAAAGTTTTTCAGCTACCCGGGAAAACAAGGAAGACAATAGGCGGGGACACAGAGCAAGAAATTAGTAATTTATGAGAGTTTCTTAAACTTGTTGTCACCCGTTGACTCATAAACAAGTTCAAGTTCTAAGTTGCCGCGTAAAAACAAAACACATGCGATATACCGCATGTGAAAAACATAATTCTTTTGAGAACAAAAAAACACGACTTCAATTCTGATATATCTTCGAAGTCCAAGCTCGAATATCGATGAAATTTATATGTGACCACCTTGTAGCTATACTGAACCTAACGCGAAATAATTTTCCATATCAGCTTATAAATTGCGGAGTTCTGAGGTAACAAAGGTAAAAATAAAAAAAAAAAAAAAATTGAATTCGGTTAAAAATACATCTATGCTACTGCAAGAACGAAATAATAGTGCGCTGTTTACTGCGTTAAATACAAAACTGCGCTTCTTATCGCGTTAAAAGACAACCAAGCATTTATTTGCTTTTCAAAAATAAGATAAATACTTAAGTCTCACATATAACAAAACCAAAACACAACCGAGTCACTTTAAGTAAAGAAAACTAAATATGAATACTACCTTTAAGTATCAAAAGCAATACAAATATAACTGCGCTGTGTATTAATCGCGTCTTATTTATTTATTTCTTTATTGACAAAATCCACAGATCTTAATTAGTATAATAACAGTAATTGCTAAGTCTTACATCTAATCACGGATTGACTTTTTAGAAGCTAACTTGTTTAGAGAGCAGAGAGAATACATTATATGCAACAAACATGATGAACAAAAATACAAGTACCTACCATCAAATTCGTATGTAATTAAATTAAAAGAAACGTAAATATATTTTATAATCAAAAGGTACTGACATATTACCTGCACCTACCAACAACTACATGTGCGACAGTTGTGATAGCGTGTGTGTGTCTATGTATGAGGGTGTGTATGTGTGTGTGAAGTGAGGTTAACTCTGAGCGTATTTAATCAGTTGTGTAAAATTAAGTTACGTGAGTGTGGTATGTGATGTTGAGTTGTGTTACATCCTAGGTAGTTTTTTTTTTAATTATTTGTTCTTTATAATGTTTATCACAGAACTCTTAAAATTATGTTTTTTACAGTCTTAAAACTAATTTTAATTTATCAAAAACAAAAGACAAATGCGCTACTGAATCGCGTAACAAAAACAAGAGACAACCGCGCTAACTGCGTTTCCATCCTTAATTTTTGCCCCAAATCAAATAAGGCTCACTAATCGCAAACCGTACTTAAAACTTTTGCCCAAAATACTGTTAATTGATTCCAAACTTCGGATAGACACGGAATTAGATTAGGGTGGAACGGTACATTGTTTCAGGTTAGAAGAGGATTACTTTGAGGAAGGGTAGTTGGAACTTTGTTACTGGAACTTATCCGCGCTGACATATGTGGCTACTGATATGTTGAGGTTCTTTTGTCGTTCTTTGCTAGTCTTATAAAAAAAAAATTCGAATATGGTTGAGGGGTGATGGCTACTCCACAAGTGACAAGCACTGGTAGAGTCAGTTTTCGCATTTCTTTTCTGAGCCCAGACTTCAATCTGCGTATGGGAAAAATGGTTAGACATGCATACCATTTTTTTCAAAGTCCAGATAACTTAAGTTACAGTTTTAACGTATTTTAATTAATTTCTATTGTGTATTTGACGTTTAAAAGTGAATATCTTTTGACTAGACTTGAAAGTCTGGGATGCCACCCAAGGAACTCTAGGAATGGCCGCTATCTATTTTGTTTAGAAAATGAAAATTAATTAATGAATAACGCCCAACGATCACATACATAGATCCTGGCCCCTAACTAGGATTCCCTGTAACTAGGGAACCAGTAACTATGAGGACCATGGTTCCACAACACCCAGACACGAAACAAATGCTTGCGCTTTTTTTTTTCTGCGCTCAACCATTTGTCCCGTCGCGGGAATCGAACCCACAACCTCAGTGATGTATGAGATTTGAGCCAACCTGCCTTACCACTACACCAGAGAGGCTGTCAAGATGTGATGTAAAGGTTTCCGTTGAGTGTGTGTGACTTTTGATACTACCTGTGGGACTTTATTTTTGTGGTAATTTTATAGGCTTGCGTTTGACCGCTATCTCACCTGTTGTTAAGTGACGACGCGGTCGAAGATGTAGCACGCTCGCCTAGAAGAAACCTGTTCACTCTTATCTTAAAGACACCCAGGTTATAGATATCTGGAAACAGATGCCGGCAAAGAGTTCCACTCCAGCTTGAATCCCTAACCCATTGATTAACCAACATCTTATACAATCATCATCATCATCAGCCCATGTCGTTTCCACTGCTGGTACACGGGCTTCTCTTATAGAGAGTATGAGCCATAATCCACTATGATTGCCTGGTGCGGGGTAGTGGATGTCACATATCCTTGAAGTTTTGTGATTAATTCTTGGATCTACGTTCTTTTTTATAATTATATGGGCTCACGTTTGACAACAACTCACCTGATGGTAAGCGTAGTTTCGGTCTAAGGTGGAGCACGTTTGACCATGAGGTGCCTATTCACTCTTGTCTTAAAGAGACCCAGGATGTAATTGGAAGGAAACAAGTATTCTGGTAGAGAATTCCACTCCTTAGCAGTACGTACAATGAAAGAATCAGCGAAGCGCTTTGTGCGGACTGGTGGTATGTGCACAACATAAGGGTGAAATGGCTCTCTTCGCCTGGTGGTCCTAAGATGAAATGGGGATGAAGGAATCGCCTGATGCAGGTCTTGTGCACGCTCCCCGAAATGTAGTCTGTAGAAAATCGACAGGCTTGCCAATTGTCTTCTGTGTTCAAGGCTTAGTACTTTCTTCCCGTCAAGAGCCTCATCGCCAAGTAATCTAACGGCACGTCGTTCAATCGAGATACGTGATAACAAACAGACACACACATTTACAAACACACACAGTCGCATTTACAATATCAGTTGAACTCAGTGGCATTACGCAAAACAAACACTACCGCCCTACAGTACGAGAACTAAAAATAGCTTCAGTAGGTAACAACTACCCACGATAAATCACTGCTCTTACTGCTCCCAAAGCGTATTGTTACGTTCCGTATATCAAAATGGTTTGTTTATGCAACGTATAACGATGTTGACGCTAGAAGGTACGGAGATTTGGGAAATCTGGGCTCGGTTCTGTCTAAGTAGGGTGTTCGAGTTTGTCATCATATTTTCACATCAATCTGGGATTTTAATCTGCGACTGTGACTCAGTGGGAACACGTGCGGCTTCGACGCACCCAAGTTCGAATCCCACTGGCTCCACACTAATGACTTTCTTAAGTTATGTGTGGATTTAACAGTCGCCCTAACTTTCGGTCGGGGAAAACATCGTGAGGAAATCGGCATGTCCAAGAATTTATCACAGAAATTCAAGGACATGTAACATTCATCAACCCGCATTGGGCCAGCGTGGTTGATTATGGTCCATACTCTCTCTATGAGAGAAGGCCCGTGTCTCAGCAGTGGGAACGTGATGGGCTGATGATGATGATGATTGCTTTCTCTGTACTGTTTACCTGCTTTGTATGAAATAGCCCTATGAAATTTGAAACAGTTTCTCGTTACTATTGAATTGCAATGCTGATAAGCCAAAGTTGCCTTGCTTTGCATAGCAATTGGATAATGTAAGCAATTTAGGTACTATTGTTTGACTTGCTTAGTCGCCGCCGGGATAAATAGACATTGCTAAGTACTGGATAGACTTAGCAATAAACTTTGACCTGTCTTGAACTTGTTTATAAATACAGAACCACGATCTTACACAGGTCGTAAATAGACAGGTGAACGCTTTATTGCAAACATTACATAAAAGTGTTACAATGGGCGGCTTTATCGCTGAAGCGATCTCTTCCAGGCAACCCGTAAGGCAGGCAGGTAGGCAGGTCGTAAAACTCTCGGGAAAACTTAGAAATTACTCCAACCAGGTTTTGAAAATTAACCGTTTGACCAAAGTTCGGCTATAGAAGTCCTTCTTCTGAGATTTTTATTTTTATGGAACTGTAACAAGAGTTCTAAAAAAAAATGCCCCTCAGTTTCTTGCCGTATCTTCTGAGTAGTGGTTCTTTTTCCGATACGGTGGTAGAGTCATTGTAATAATTGACGTTCATAAGTGCGTCTGTGATGCCAATATTGAATTAAGAACTTTTGATTGATCGATTGAATCGAGCAAGTCGTCCGCCTGATGGTAAGCGCCATGCCTGCCCATATCAATTGCAGTGCCACCCAGAACTTTTAATACCGTAAAAAGGACTGCGTAGCATGGTGTAGTCGTACCATAAGTGTCCACGGCGCCGTGTTTTAATTAGTGACGTCAAAGGGCCCTGCACGCTTGTAGAACGTATATTAATGACAACACATTAGCAAGTGACGAATTCCCTAATTTCATCCTCAATTCAAAAAACAATTTCGCCTTCATTTCACGTCTATTAACACGTACACGCCACAGAGGATACTTGCAGTACGATACTTACTGACAACATTAGATAATTTTACCGATTTTTTTTTCGACATAAAAAAATGAAGAGGTTCTAAATTCGATTGCATTTTTACCGACTTCAAAAACGGAGAAGGTTTTCGATTGTAATTTTATTTTTTTATTTTTTACGTTTGTTGCCTCAGAACTCCGTCATTTATGAACCGATTTTGAAAATTTTGCGTTGGGTTCAGTATAGCTACGAAGTGGTCCCATATGAATTTCATCGATATTTGACCTTGGACTTCGAAGATACATTGAAGTCGGTTTTTGTTTGATAAAATGTATACTTGTTTAATGTTATTTTATCTCAGAACTTCGTAATTATAAACCGATTTGAAAAATATTTTTTTGCTTATGGTTTAGTAGTAGAGTTACAAAGTATATAATTTAAGTGTAAAATTATTTACATTCGTCCTACTTATTAGCTCACTATCCTCTTTAAAATGTTGTTTTCCTTACCCTGTGGTTGTCTGGAAGAGATAGCTGCTTAGCGATAAGATCGCCCACGCACTTATAGAAAAATGTATATTAACAACTGTAACTTGTGTCGTCATATGTAGGTAGAAAACGACAAACTCTTCGAAATAAACCTTGCAAAGAGATTTTAAATACGTTTTGTGAAGTTTGGGAACTATATTGTAGTAATGGAACGAAAAAATTACCAAATACATTTTGAAAAATGAAGAATAAAAAGCAAAAACGTATAATAAACACAAGGTTGACTCACGGCATTTGCCTACAAATGACGTCATGCCCTTTGATTGTTGTTTCGTTTGGGATGAAGAACAGATTAAAAATTTATTTATTTATTTATTTATTAGTTTTTTTGCTATAAAATGATATATCTTATTCTATACATAAGGCGTACTTCAAGCACCGCACAAAATTTTGGCACAACAAAGTTATGGGTGGCACTTCAACTGCTATAGGCAAGCATGCTGCTTACCATCAGGAGAATGACCTGCCCCTTTGGCATAGTCTCGAGACAAAAACTTTTATTTAAGTATCTACTGGGTAAGCGTGCGACATCTTCGACCGCATCGTCACTTCCCACCAGGGCCCAATTCACTATGACAACTTGGCGATTCCTTGCTTCGGAATCACGTCGATTCTTTCATTAATAAACGATATCTCTATGAGGCATTAATATATTCATATATATGATGCGTCATAGAGAATACAAATTTCGCAGATGGTGTTTATTAATGAAGGAATCGACGTGATTTCGAAGCAAGGAATCGCCAAGTTGTCATAGTGAAGTGGGGCCCAGGTGAGATTGTGGTCAAACGCAGACCAGTCTGTTGTAAAAAATGAAGAAAAATATTTTTATACCCTATTTTACCCACTTTCAAAACACGAAGTCAGGAGGTTGCCCGTCCCAGTTAGTTAAGTAAATAAAAAGCACTCAATTCCCTACCATATCACTTACACTGTGCCCCACATGTGTAAGAGCGTATCTTTTGTTGCAAGCGTAATTTTTCTCTCAGAGTAACGTACGAATTTTAATGCGAAAGCACTCTTTGGGAACGAGCGAGGACTGGGAGATGCGGAAGGGTTGAATTACTGATTTTTTTTATAACGAGTTAAGTTATTATTATTATTATTAAAGCCCATTTATTCCTTAAAATTAATTACATATATAAAACTTATATTATTAATTATATAATACGTATATTAATATTAGAAATTTTGAAACCCATTTTTAATTATCTACATCAATTGTGACATATTTCTTTTGCATGACTTGTTAACCGAATTTAAAAAAAGTAGGAGGTTCTCTGTTCGATTGTATTTTTTTTGTGTTTGTTACCTCAGAACTCCGTCATTTATGAACCGATTAGGAAAATTCTTTTTGCGTTGGGTTCAGTATAGCTACGAAGTGGTCCCATATAAATTTCATCGATATGTGACCTTGGACTTCGAAGATACATTGAAGTCGGTTTTTGTTTTTTCTAAAAATTATTTATTGTATTATTATTTTTTGTTGTTTGTATAAATTATTTTTGATATATTTCTGTTTCTAAATATTATACATTATGTGCGAATTAGTGTAATTGGTTAAGGCCGTACTAGTTTGTAATAAATAAAATGTTGAAAATTAAATATTACAAATTAAAAATACCCTAAGAGGGGTTTACCCTAAGAGGGTCCTTAGTTGAAAACTAGTTAAATAAGTAACGGAAAAATTAAATGAGCCGTCAATGATCAACTTGTAGAAAATGCTTAAGCATTAAGTTCTCCGTTTGTACATTACTTTTAATAGTACAACAAAGAATTAAATAAGTAATACATTAAAAAAACCTGACTTCAATGTATCTTCGAATTCCAAGGTCAAATATCGATAAAATTTATATGGGACCACTTCGTAGCTATACTGAACCCAACGCAAAATGACGGAGTTCTAAGGTAACAAATAATAATAAAAAACAATCGAATAGAGAACCTCCTCCTTTTTTAAGTAGGTTAAACATTCACAAAAAGTAGTTCCATCGTTTCGCCCACTTCCTAATTTAAAACGAATCTTTTGATCTTAACGTTCTGCTCCACAAGTAATTAGATTACCCCTCATCTCCCAACCCAAGCGCAAAACGAAAGGGAATGACTAATGGCGAACGAACAGGGAACGAATGAGTGAATGAAAATAAATGTGCTTTGGAATTTCGGCCGTAATTTTATTTAGCTAAACTCCAGGCGCGTATTAGCCTATTTATTTGTTCGTATTTTGAAATATGAGGTGTTTTGTTGAAGATAAATTGTAGGTGGTAGTGAAATACGGAGGCTTTTACCGACACTGATGATAGTTAACATAACAAGTAATAACGAAAAAGAGAAACAATAAACAGTTTATTCTGACACAATTGCACATACATATAAATGACGAAGTTCTGAAGTAACAAACATAAAAAACAAATGAATTGAACCTCTTCCTTTTATGAACTCGGCTAAAAATAGAAGAAGACCTTGTCTTTTAAATTAACTGTGTTTTATAGTCCATCTATTCGACAATAAACGATCTAATAGACAAGAATAAATAGATTCCGTTTATTCCACACTCGACCGGGATTGGAACAAGAGCCTGTTAATTTATAATTATACGGACGTTTAATATTGGCAGGTGAAAGTGCTTGTGTGAAATGAGAATATAGTGCGGGAAATGTTTTAAGGTTGTCACTTTGATTAGTTCGTTTATTTACGGATAGCAGTTTGTTAAAAAATAATGATAGGCTTGCGTTTGACCACTATCTCACCTGTTATTAAGTGACGATGCGGTCAAAGGCGGTTCGCCTAGATGAAACCTGTTCACTCTTGTCTTAAAGACACCTAGATTATACGAGTAACTATCCGGAAACACAGATGCCGGCAGAGAATTCCACTCCTTGGCCGTTCGTTATGAAGGTCAGTCTATTTGTCATAAAAAAACCGACTTTATTTCTTTCTTTCAAAATCATAATTTTGTAAAGTAGTGTTACTGTATTTCCTGTGGCGATACACGTTGATAAAATCAAGTTTGCGAAACGTGATAAGTTTATCTCGTCGCAGCTTTTATGTACTCATGTTTGCACACAACCCTGCTTGTTAACCTTTGTACACTTGGTGGGGAGGTGGCTGAAAGTATGGATTGTGCTATTTTTTAACCGACTTCAAAAGGAGAAGGTTCTCTGTTCGATTGTTTTTTTTATGTTTGTTACCTCAGAACTTCGTCATTTATGAAGCGATTTGGAAAATTATTTTTGCGTTGGGTTCAGTATAGCTACGAAATGGTCCCAATTAAATTTCATCGATATTTGACTTTTTTTTATGTAACTGAGTGACGAGACGAGCTGGTCGTTTGCCTGATGGTAAGCAATACGCTAGCCCATAGCAATAATAGCACCACCCAGAACTTTGTTTTGCAAAATCCTGCGCGGCGCTGCACTGCGCTCGTCACCCTGAGACAATTAGCTGTTGTTTGTGTTTAGTAGCTGTTTTTAACCTTTTTGCAAGCTTTTATTTAACTTACTATGTTAGTTTGTTTGGGTCAAATCTTATAAGTTGAATCAGAACCACTTCTTCTTATCCTATGGAGTTGAAATTTTGCATACTTGTCAAAGCCCGATGACAATGCAATATTATGGCGACAGCCACCTGATCTGATGATGGAGACGTAAGGTGGGCAATGGATCTCCTTGACAGGATAATCGTAAACTACAACTGTTTGGGCTCATTTTCATCTGCTCGCGATTCCGATTACGAATGATCTAAAAACTGGTCTTGAAAAATTTTTTTTCTACAATCATCTTGTTTTTATCATGTCTTTAAAGCGATAAAGATAGATGAATACGGAAAAAATGAAGTAATAGGTTTTTCTTATCGTATGCTAGAGGCCGCCTGGCGGCGGCAGAACATCGCTTTGACAGAGCAGTAGTGCGCAAAAATTATTGTGTTCCGGTTTGAGGGGCATTGTAGACAGCGAAATTAAGCAACGGCTTAACAATAAAATAACGGCTTAATTTTGGTGTCATTTAATGTGATTGAGTTTAGTTTAATTTAATTTGATTTGATTGATTTAATGCACTGAGAAAGTCAATACTTGAGAGAAAATCTCAACAAAATGCTAATGATTTAATGTGGTATGTTGTCATTTAATTTGAATTGTTTGAAATTAATGTTTTTTATTTTGACATTATTTATAATATGGATTATTATCTGAATTGAATCATATAATAATAATAATAATTAACGTATTTGCATGAAATCTGTAATAGAGATAGCTTATATGTACTAACACGTACTTTTTATCCCGGGAAAATGCGGGTGAAACCGCGGGGCGCAGCTATTATACAATAATATATTTGTCATTATTTCCGTTTAGTAAATATTTATCTTCAACTTGCTTCCATTTCTCCATCCCGTCTCATGTCTTCCACTAAATTTAACGTTCAACATGCATTCCCTCTGCAAACAGCTTAAATATTTCCTTGGTAATTCAGACTGCAGCTTACAGACATTAAAGTTAGTGTAAATACTTATATACGTTGTACTTCGTAGAGGTTCTAATTTCTCTTAGAAGACTGGTGTATTGTTGGTTAGGTCAAGGCGACGGTGGCGGGTGCGATTTCTTACAGAATAAATGTGTCGCTGAAAACTTTCACAGATTAAAATGTTGCATTTTATAAACTAGGTATTCAATTAACATTTAATATTTGCGGCTAATATTTTTTTTAGTTGAAAAGGATTGTGTATATTTTATTTTATGTCAACCTTGATTATGAACAACTTGTATATTTGTTTCTTATCAACAGTTATAAAAAAAACATAAAAGAAATAGGAGCAGTTCCGTAGAAAAGTAAAAGTGGTGGAGTCCCTACTAATTGGGTAAAAACTTTATTGTTTCTAAATATAAATAATTATATAAAAAAACCGACTTAATTAACAAACTTAATTTGTGTGTACCTTGTAGCTATACTGAACCTAACGCAAAAATAATTTTTGATATCGGTTTATAAATGCGGGCGTTCTGTAACAAACATACAAATAATACAATTGCATTGAGAACCTCCACTTGTTTAAAAGTTGGTTAAAACTTAACCTAACCTAAGTAAATGTATAATATACTAGCGGCTCGCCCCGGCTTCGCACGGGTATTTAACAAAAATTTCAAAATTAAAAATTGTAATACACACACATCTCCCTCCCCGTATGGCCCGTACTTCAGCCTCAGTGACGCCTACATTGCATAAGGTGCTGCCTAGCTAGCCGAGCAGGGTGAGCGGCTACCACGCAACTTTTTTCTAATACTTACATTTTTAAATCCGTGTAATAATGATGAGTTCTGGAAATTCGTAGTACATTATTTTATTCTATCATGAATAGTTTTCGCAGCGCACGCGATGTAAAGAATATTTTAGGTAATTTTTTTACACCTCGGGTTACTTTATTGGAGTTTTAGTAAGGATCCATTTTTCTGAAAACAGAATATAGCCTATGTCACTTGGGGATAGTGTAGCTTCCCAACAGTGAAATAATTTCTCAAATCGGTTAAGTAGTTTGGAAACCTATTCAATGCAAACAAACAAACAAACAATCAAATCTTTCCTCTTTATAATATTAGTTTAGATAAAACATCAATTCTTTAATAAAAAGCTGCTGGTCCTATATTAATTACTAGCTGCGCCCTGCGATTTCACCCGCGGTTTCCCGAGATAAAAAGTAGCCTATGTGTTAATCCAGGGTAAAAACTATCTCCATACCAAATTTTATCAAAATCCATTCAGTAGTTTTTTCGTGAAAGAGTAACAAAGGTACATCCATACTTACAAACTTTCGCGTTGCTTGCTTTCACCTATCCACAACATCTTTAATTTTTATTTTTATTTAGCAAGCACTACTTAAAAAACATTTTTTATATCTCAGAAAAAATACAGTTGTACATAAAGAGAACTGACTCTACCAATCTTAATAAATGTAAATGTACACGGTTATTTTGTACGTTTGCTGGTTAAGTGTTAACATGAGACTACCGGCCCGGCATTTGCAATTACTCCACGGTATTAAATCTTACGCTCTTGGATATGGGCCACAGAATAAGGGATTATTCAATTCAATTTCAATTCAATTCAATTTACTTAAGCAAAAAAAAATGCAATACAATATAATATCTTAATTGTAGTATTGTATAAAAATAGCTCGTACATAATTCTGACACATAAAATAAATATAAGATAATCACCAGCATTCGTACTAGGATAGACCTGTGTTACGATGCTAGTTAGTATTTTCCCTATTTAGACAATATAATTTGCTTACATTAACAAAGATATTAGAAAGGAGGAGAGGAAGATCAGAGAAGATGAAGAGAAGAGACTCTTTATAAACGTGGATGAAATTTGAGTAAAGGAGCCACTGTCTACATCAAGGTGACATTAAAACTTGTGCTGCGCTCGCTGCATTGCATCACTCCGAGACATCAGATATTAAGTCTCTTATGCCCAGTCATTTCGCTGGTTACAATGCTACAATCCGGAACACTTTTTTTTTTGGTATTAAAAGTTTTATGTGGCACTGTAATTGATATGGGCAGGTGTGGTGCTTACCATCACGCTAACGACCTGCTTGTCTTATCACTGTCCCACAAAAAAAAGAATTTAGGAGTTCCACGACGCGCGATGTTCAGATGTTTGTTGCACTATTCACTATAGTGATAATTCCCCGGTCAGTGCTACGAGTGCTACGAAATCCGTAGCGCTATATTTAGTGTGGCGTAGGTGTCTTTTTACAAGCGCTACGTATGCTACGAATTTCGTAGCACTGTATTTTACGAAGCTTCTGTTGTTTGTGTTGCTAAATTGTGTTTTGCAAATTGCAAGCTGAGGCTTACAGCTTGTTTGCCGAGTTGTCTCAATATACACAAGGTCACGCGTTCGATTCCAACTGCGGAAATAAACGTTTGTGTATAGAAAAAGCGCATGTAATATTTGTGTTATATTTGAAAGCTATGAGGCCATAGTTTCCGTAATACTTGTTTGGCAGTTTTTTTCAATAAAACAAATTCTTTGGATTGTTGGGTGTTGTAATGTATTTTTAACAAATGATGTATTTTGAGGTAAATAATAAAAATAATATAAAATACATCTTAGATATTAGATTCATTCATTTATAAGCAAACTGGTTGCACCTTGCGGTTTCACCCGTGGTTTCCCGGAATAAATAGTAAAAGTACAACATCCATCCATCCATCCATTCGTTCTCACAAACTTTCGTATTTATAATATTACGGCCCTTATTTTTCTTAACGGAACTCAAACTGTCACAAACCTGTAACTTTCTGACCTACCTAACAACTACGCCATTGAGGCCGGTAATAAACAAAAAGTCTCCGTTTTTATGGCCGCAACCGTACCGAAATTAGGGCATAATCCCACGTGGTTACCGTACGGCAGGATTACGTTCCGTACCTTTTTTTACCCGAGACTATCAAAATTCTACGCAAGCTGTAAAGGGAATACACGCGTTTATTAGGTCAGTTGTTTTCGGACAGAGCAATTGTGACAGTATGGGGAGATGCATAACGAGCACGTCACAGAATTTTGCATCCCTATAATTTTTGTTCCCTAAAGGATGCATGGCGCATTCCGTTTCTGCCAAGTACCCAAGTGGCAAATAAGAAACAAAATATTGTCAAAACCAAACATATTGTAACAAAAGTTAAACAAATATGCTCCTCAGTTTCTTGCCGTATCTTCTGAGTGGTGGTTCTTTTTCCGATACAGTGGTAGAGTCATTGTAATAATTGTGCGTCTGTCATGCTAAAACTGAATAAAAAACTTTTGAACTCTGTATGATTCAATTTTTACAAGCTTTTATTGAACTTGCAATGTTCAGGGTCAAATCTTGCAAGAGCAATAAACATATTATTACCTTGGAACTCCGTCATTTATAAACCAATTTTGAAAAATATTAGTTTCAGTATAGCTACAATCTGGTCATATAAAAATTTCATCGATATTTGACCTTGGACTTTAAAGATACGTTGAAATCGGTTTTTATTTGTTATAAAATGAATTATTTGTATAGTGCCCATACTGTATTTAATGTCGTTTAGAGCCTTGAATTAGGGGGCTGACGATTTCTTTAACGCGAGGATCACCTTTATGTGAAGAGACGTTTCATGGACCTCGGGGTGACTTCTTTCAGTTATTGGGCCTTTCATGGCCCTGTTTCAGGAGGCATAAAAAATGAATTTGATAGCCCAAGTTAACAAACTTTTGGTCGTTACTCATGCGGAAGATATGGAATGGGTTACCGCCCGAGGTTTTCCCGCGAAGCTATTACACAGAAATGGGTCCTTAAAGGTAGGCAACGCACCAGTAATGCCCCGAGTGTTGCAGGTGTCCATAGGCGACGGTAACCGCTTACCATCCAGGAGGGCCTTCTGCTTGTATGCCTATATATCATATAAAAAAATAAACTTAGCGGTTTACGAAAAACAGGAATAAATTCGCTTTTACGCCTAACAATTCATCATCATCAGCCTATTACGTTCCCACTGCTGGGACTCAGGCCTTCCCTCATAGAGAGAGTAACAATTCAACCCTAACAAAATGCCTAATAATTCAAATCAAATCAAATCGAAATCTCTTTATTCATTTTTGGCGTCACTGACGCACTTATGAATGTCAAATTATCACCACATGACTGTAGCACCGTATCGGAAAAATAATCACCACTCAGAACATACGGCAAGAACGTGAAGGGCAATTTTTAGGGATTTTGAATTTTTTTGATTTTCTTCAAAGTTATGTTTCTTATGTACCAGTTGGCTACTTTGCAGAAGTGGAATGTTCCAAGCGTCTTTGTCTTTTTATAATGACGAACAGTATAGTATGCTTTTCTTATCAGTCTAATAGGAAAGACTGTTTTAAGGAGTTAGCAGATATCTACGATATAAGTTAATTCTTAGTGTAGGTTCTGCGCACCAAATTATTGTAATATATTACAAACCCAGCTTAGTTAAGATCCCTAGTGTCAAAATTGTATTACGTATTATGTCCGTTTTTTGTCGAATTTCAAATTTCAAGTCTATTTATTTGTTTTTTTTTATTACCTGATAGGATAGCATTTGACCGCATTCTCACGTGATGGAAAGTGACGGCGCGGTCGATGATAGATCATGCTTGCCTAGAAGAACGCAACTTTCCGCGAAATTTAAATTTGAACGACTATATATCATCATATCATAGATGAACTACGAGGACCATGATCCCACAACATCCTGACACGAAACAAATGCTTGCGTTTTTTTTTCATGCATAAACATTTGTCCCGTCACTGAAATCGAACCCACAACCTTAGTGGTATATCCTACTGAGCCACACTCGCTCACTGAACACGTCTGATGTTTATCAGCTGTTACAATCTTCACTAAATGTCACGCGTCCTTTGATTCCGTGTAATTCTCAAATTAATTAAGTCCATTGAATTATAAATATTAGTTCACTGAATTTGACAGACATATTAACAGTATATATATAGTATAATAGATTTGACATGTTTGTGTTGTCGAAGTGTAATAAAGACTGACATAACATAATTATGCAAGATGTATTATGACGTTTATGATTATGACGTTTATTTTGGCGATGATTTTCGACGTGACGATAGAATAGACTTGGTATTTATCAATTCTTGCAAAAATTTCATCGATATTCACAGCCATAGCAAATAATATTATTTTTTTTGCATTTTTTGATTTGATTGATTTGAGGGCATTGTAGCCAGCGAAATTACTGGGAATTATGAGACTCAACAGCTAATTGTCTCAGGGTGACGAGCGCAGTGCAGCGCCGCGCAGGATTTTGCAAAACAAAGTTCTAGGTGGTGTTGTTATTGTTATGGGCTGGCGTATTGCTTACTATCAGGCAAACGACCAGCTCGTCTCGTCATTCAGATACATAAACAAACATAATACATTTTTAGAAAAAAAAAGCAAGAACCGACTTCAACACTAAATTTATATTTTTTGTATATGTTATTTTTTTTACAAGCACCATATCAATTTCGATAAAATTTATATGGGACCACCTCTCAAGTATGACCTACGAAACAAAAAAGAATTATCAAAATCAATTCATAATTGGCAGAGTAATCGCGTAACAAACATACATAAAAAACATACTGTCGAATTAGTATTTGTTTAGTCGGTTGAAAAAAGCAAAAACGTAACCTGAAGAGGAAAATAAACTGATAGGAACTTTCAAAATGTATTCTTCCCAAAGGGTTAAAAGATTCTCTAGTAAAATATGAAAATAGCGAGGCACTCTCCTTTATTTCATAACTTCAGTTTTATAATCCACAAGGTAAAGTTGGACACATATCTCGGGACGCATTAGTGTGTTTCCGGCTTTAAAGCATTTTGAGCACAAACCTCTGGGGTAATTACAATTACAACACTACATCAATTTCCATCTCTAGAGGCTTGGCTAGGGATGTGCGTGCATGCGTATCGATAGATATCATCGAATTAGAGATATGTGATGCTGTGATGATATGTGTGTCTAAGTGATGCTAATCGATAGAATGATGGTAGCATATTATCATCCTCTGTGGTGTAATCGATAGAATTAAGGTTCTTTGTCATCCTCTGTGGTGTAGTGGTTGGGCAGGTTGGCTCAAATCTCGTACACCACTGAGGTTGCGGGTTCGATTTCCACAACGGTACAAATGTTTGTGCACAGAACAAAAAGCGCAAGCATTTGTTTCGTGTCTGTGCTGTGGGGCCTCGTAGTTCTTGGTTCCCTAGATACAGGGAATCCTAGTTAGGGGCCAGGATGTATGTATGTGATCGACGGGCATATTTATTTATATTTTTATAATTATGAGCCCATTGTGTTTCCATTTCTGGGACACGGGCTTTTTCTCATAGAGAGAGTATGGGCCATTATCCACTACGCTGACGCAGTGTGGGTTATGGGTAAGTAGGAATTTATTTTATTTTATATTTTTTATTTTTTTACGCTTAATAGATATATGTTTGGTCACTCGCCTGATGTGAAGCGATGATGTGGCCAAGATGGAGCACATAGATCTAGAGAGAGAGACGGCAGTTGAGCGGCTGCTCAGATCCGTCTCCCCGATGGTTCACCGAACATCATCCCGAAACACGAGTAGGTCGCTTGATGGCATGGCTTTGTTCGGTGGGTGGTATTACAACCACGCCCAGAGCCTACCACTCCAAAGCGCGTAAGCGGGTTTCATCACGATGTTTTCCTTCACCATTTTAGAGCGAGCGTGCAAAAGCTTTTCATGGAGTATTACCAGCACACTCATTCGTAACACGTGAAGCCAGTGGCACCTGCTTAGATCATGTGATGATAAGAACAAACTCCTCCGCAATTACTATTGTGCCATTTACAACATTAACCGATCACAAACCTACTTTGTTATGTTTGGAACGACATATAATAAGAGATTACGCGAAAACTACAAGGTCAAAAATTGATTATAATAAACTAAAAACAGAAATTTTAAATATTGACCTTAACCCTATTTACGAAACCAATGACCCAAACTTTGCAATGTCTTATTTAAGAAATAAATTAGAAACAGCTATTAATAATAACACCACGACTGTTGTTCTTCCTAGGCGCAAAAAAATAATCAAGTCATGGATGACAGCAGGATTACTTAAGTGTATTAGAAACAGAGACAATTTACACAAAAAATCAAGGCGTTCGCCTAAAAATGACGTACTAAAACACACATATACTCGCTACAGAAATTTCTGCAATTCACTGTTAAAGAAAGTAAAACGAGATTTCGAAAAAAGTAAACTCGATAAGGCTGGGAACAATAGTAAAAAGATATGGTCTGCAATCCGAGAAATTTCTGGCACTAATTTGGTGCATGATTTACCTAAGGAGCTGTTGTCTCCTGGCGATTCCCCTAAATCTTCTGTAAATATAGTAAATGACTTTTTTATAAATGTTGGTAAGAACCTAGCAGCAAGTATTGCCTCTGAAACCAATGTAAGACCTAAAAATTGTATTAATCACTCGCTGACAAAAGTAGAGTCTTTGGTTCTATTAAAGACTGACGAGGAGGAAGTCGAGAGACTAATTATGAACTTAAAGAGTGATTGCTCAGTTGGGTGGGATAAAATTTCTAACAAATTTTTGAAGGAACACAGAGAATTTCTCGTGCCCCCGCTTACGTATATCTTCAACCTTAGCCTCGATTTTGGTATATTTCCAAATGATCTGAAGAAGTCTCTTATTCTTCCTATTCATAAGAGTGGGGATAGAGATCGTATCAACAACTATAGACCGATTTCCATTCTTCCTTCTATCTCAAAATTACTAGAGCGTATAATAAATAAACAACTTATTAATTACATAGAACTAAACAATTTATTTTCAACTCAACAATATGGCTTCCGATGTGGTAAATCCACTGACGATGCAGTCCATGACCTAACAAATTTTGTATCACAAAGCTTGGATAATGGTAAAAAATGTCTTTCTATCTTTCTAGACTTAGCTAAAGCCTTCGATACGGTCTCTGTCCCTTTACTCATCTCTAAACTAGAAGATTTTGGAATTAGGGGCAATCAATTAAATCTATTAATAACCTACTTAACTGATAGGTACCAAAGCGTCAAAATTGGGGAACACATTAGTGCTGAACTTCCAGTCACTCATGGTGTACCACAAGGCAGTATATTAGGCCCTACCCTTTTCTTAATCTATATAAACGATATGTGTCTAATAAAACCACAAAAAGGTAAACTCATTTCTTATGCGGATGATACCGTATTAATGTTTGCCGCTGACACATGGAATGAGGTTTTTGAAGCTGCTCAAATTGGATTCAACACAATCTCTACGTGGTTACATAATAATATTTTATCATTAAATACAGAAAAAACTAAATATATTACTTTCTCTATTCGTAATGCTTATATTCCAAATAACTTACAAATTCAAGCCCATACCAACACTTGCCTCTCAACCAACTTTAAAAATTGTTTGTGCAAAACATTAGAATCAACTGTCTCAATCAAATACTTAGGAATAACAATAGATAATAATTTAAGCTTTAAACAACATATAATAAATTTAAGTGGACGTATACGAAAAGTAATATATATTTTTAAAAAACTTAAGCCAATTGCACATGCAAATCTAATCATGCAAATATATATAGCTCTTTGCCAATCATTGATTAACTATTGCATCTCTTCTTGGGGTGGTGCACTCAAAACAACCATCCTACCCCTAGAGATCTCCCAAAGAGCTGTGTTAAAAGTTAGTACTGGTCGACCATTTTTGTTCCCTACTACGCTCTTGTATAAATCCTGTGAGGTTCTCACCGTTCGCCAACTTTTTATTCTCTGTATAATCTTAAGGCAACATGTGATCTTAAGTTACGACCCTCAAACACAAATAAAGCGTCGTAGACACAATGTGTGTTTACAACCTAAAAAAATTCAGACATCATTCATTCAAAGATTCATACATTTCCTGGGCCCTTTTCTTTACAATAAAATTAATAAAATATTGGACATATATTCATTATCAAAATCTGAGGTCAAATTTAAAGTCACTTCCTGGTTAAAGTCGCTTACTTATAATCAGACTGAAGATCTACTTAGTATTGTGAAATGACCGTATCCGATTACCTTACTATTATTAATTTCGGCTCCTTAACATCTCTTTGGACACAATATAATATATATATATATATATATATATATATATATATATTTAGATATATACATATAATAAAATACCTGTACGCTCAAATCTAACACCCTCTCACACACACACACACACCCTCACTATACTCACAGAGAGGAACACAACTCATAACATGTAAGATAAGTTCCTTTAGTTTTTGTGCTTTCTTTTCTTTTGTCATTGTATTTAAGCAAAATTATTACAGGCTAGCCTTTATATTTGTATAACCCTAGGGGAGGGCACTGTACGCTGAAACACGGGCGATGAGCCTAGTTCGGCAGCAGATACCCCAATATTATAAATTTGTCAACTAGCCAAATAAGTTTAACAACCTTATTGAATAAATGATTTTATTATTATTTATTATTATTTATCTGCACTTAATTATAAGTTATTGGTGCAGGGCTGAGTCGGGATTCGAACCCAGGTGCGTCTGATCGAAAGGCGCAGGAGTTCCCGCTGAGCCACACTCGCTCTTGAAATTATTAAGAGTATAACATTGTGTTAATCCAGGTTATAAGCTCTCCATTCCGAATTCAACCTGTTGAGCCGTTACAGAGTTAAGACGTAACAAACACACAAATACACTAACATACAAACTTTCGCATTTATAATATTAGCGTGATAAAAAAAGGTCTGGATAAGATAATTGGATATATATAAATATATATATAAATTGGATATTGAACAGATAATTGTCTCAGGGTGACGAGCGCAGTGCAGCGCTGCGCAGGATTTTGCAAAACGAAGTTCTGGGTGGTGCTGTTATTGTTATGGGCTGGCGTATAGCTTACCATCAGGCAAACGACCAGCTCGTCTCGTCATTCAGTTACGTAAAAAAAATGAAAACCTTTTGATTTTGATTTGCATCGACGTGTTTTATCTTTGGTCCCTTTTTCCTCCCCCCCTCGCTTTATGGGTCAGAAAATTAACAATGTTTACAGATGTTCATAGAGAAACGTGATCGCGCACCATCGTGAGTGGCTCTCCTCTTTTAAATAAAAAATATAACAATTATACGTTATATCAAACAAAAAACCGACTTCAATGTATCTTTGAAGTCCAAGGACAAATTTCGAACCCAACGCAAAAATAATTTTCCAAACCGGTTCATGAATGACGGAGTTCTGAGGTAAAAAACTAAAAAAAAATACAATCGAATAGAGAACCTTCTCCTTTTGAGTTCGGTTAAAAATACCTAGATACATGTTGTTAAAATTTACTCGACAAAAAGGCAAAAGGGAATTGGTTTTATTGTTGTTAAAATGTTACTCTTACAATAATGTATTTACCATTTTATATTTCCATACAAATTGCATTCAAAATGTCTTTAATATTTGAACCGATTCAAATCGAATCGCGAATCCCTCGGGTGTTGTTGGCTTTGAAACCCTATAATCGATTCGAAATCAAACCATATTGCGCATCCCTTAAAGCACGGACTCATATACAAGTTTACCTTATTTCAAGGCGATAAAGTTCACATTCGTTGTGTATATTTATTGTATTTGCAATTAAGGCGGTTGATTGGGGAACCTTTGTCAGGTAAGCCCATGAGAGCCTCTCGGCTGCTTAGTAAGTAGCTGTGGACCGACCGTGAGATAATTATTTGGTTTAAGTTAGAAAATACAATAATGAAAATTGCACGGGCAAAACCGCGGTGCAAAGCTAGTTCATATACAATACTAGCTAATACTCGCGAGTCCGTCTGAGTAAAATTTGATTTATATTGGTACCCTAAGGAAGTGGTCGTTTTCTTTAAAAAAGGACATGATACTTTTTATGCCATGTTTTTAGTTATTCAGCCGCCAAGCAGTAGTGCGCAAGCAATACCGTGTTCCGGTTTGAAGGGAATTGAAGCCAGCGAAGTTACTGGGCATAATGAGACTCGATAGCTAATTGTCTCAGGGTGACGAGCGCAGTGCACCGCCGCGCAGGATTTTGCAAAACAAAGTTCTAGATGGTGCTGTTATTGTTATGGGTTGGCGTATTGCTTACCATCAGGCAAACGACCAGCTCGTCTCGTCATCCATCTACAGGCGTGGTGCATATCATCAGGCGAACGACTTGCTCGTCTTATACTGGTACTGAGTGCAGTACCATAAAAAAATCCGCAAATGTAGTACTTTCTCTAATTTCGTGGAACAGTACCTACGCATCATTTTATCCACCACTGAGCCATAAGACGGAATATCCTTTATTATCCTACAGCTTAATATATCCTTAACCTGTTTTATGGTTTATATATTTATATGTGTTATTATTATCATAATTGTTGTCCTTTTATACACTGTATATCTTTGTAGCGGGCGAAATTGGTGGGCATTATGAGATTCTATTAATTAATATTTATATTATTATTATGGAATTATGGGGCAGCGCCGCGCAGGTTTTTGCAAAACTAAGTTTTGAGTGGTGCTATTATTGTTATGGGCTGGCGTATCGCTTACCATCGGGCAAACGACCAGCTTGTCTCGTCATTATTATTATTAGAGCCCATTTATTCCTTAGAACTATTTACAAAAATAAAACTTATAATTATACTTAATTAGAAATTAAAACTTAAAAAAAATATAAAAATTACAAATTAAACATGGAAAGCTTGAAATGAATTGAAAATCAAAATTAAAAAAAATAAAAATTTAAATTACATATTAACTTGTTTTAATTTTAAATAAAAAATTAAATAACTAAAATTAACATTAAACAATTAATTAAAATTTAAAAATATGTTTAAGTAAGGACCCCTCTTAGTGTAAAGGCCTCCTCCATGTCGAACCATATATCTCTATCTTGTGCCATTGTTTGCCAGTCTTTGCCCACCGCTCTGTCTATTTCATCTACCCATCTTTCTTGTGGTCGGCCTCGTCGTCTTTTACCATCTCTCTCTCACTCGTCATACAGTTACATAAAAAAAATATAAGTTACCTGGGAAGTGTTAATCCAGGGTATAAGCTATCGCCATTTCGAATTTCACTGAAATCTGTTGAGCCGTTACAGCGTGAAGAAGTTACAAACACACTTATATACAAACCTTCGAATTTATTATATGTATGAAGTGTGATTCAAATGTATTCTTGTTAAGTTAAGAATAATAAAATTATTAGATCAAAGTGTTTTCTCCCCATCTCGATCTACATTTAGATCTAAAAGGAAAAATGCAAGAAAACGTTTTCCAACTCGAAAGTAAATTCTGTTGAAATGTTCCTCTAAGTGCACTAACTGGCGGTGCATTTAAATATTTTACGTTCAATTTCATCGCTTGGAGTCTAGTCGGAAAATGTTCAGTAAGGACATTCCTGCCCCGTACTCACTCATCCAATCCACTCAAACACCAATCATGTTGAGCTCAGATTAATTAAGGTGTAGTTTAATTACTACGCACTACTGATTGGCAGAACTACTGGCCAAACGTTGGGACCAACCTAGACGGCCTCTTGCGTACGAGAGACCTACCAGCTAGTATTTAAAAACACTATTTCTCTATCGATAAATCAAATCGAAATAAATTTATCTCTAAAAATCCTTAGTAAATGACAGGATTACATGAAGAGTAAATAACAACACATAAAAGGCTACCACCTTTTATATAAAAAATAAGCCAAGCATAATACAACATATAAAAAATAAATAATAAAAATAATTTAACATATAATAAATGATTATTTGTAATTAGCTCGCAATAAGCTGCAACGCCCTTACAGGGCTTAAAACCTATGACTAGGTATACCTATATTATGAATGAATGTACATAACTGCAATAAATAAATAAATAATAGATATTACACATTTGTTTTTTTTTATGTTACCGAGTGATGAGACGAGCAGATCATTCGCCTGGTGGCAAGCGCGGCGCCTGCCCATTACAATTGTAGTGCAACCCAGAACTTTTAATTAAAAAGCACTGCGTAGCACTGCATTGCGCTCATCACCCTGAGACATCAGATATGAAGTCTCATATGCACAGTAATTTTGCTGGCTACAATGCCCTTCAAACCGGAACACAGAAATGCTTGCGCAGTACTGCTTGGTGGCAGAATAACTGCCCATACGGCCTCCCGCATACGATAGACCTACCACGACCTATACGACATATTTGGTTAAGTTTATATGCAGACCAACCTCAAGAGTCGCATGAGTTAACTACTTGTAGATGGCGATTGGTCAGAAATCGTCATATACATTCACTTTTGAAATTCTTGACCTCCTACTGCATTTATACTGCGCATTTTAGCACCACTCCCGAGATAAAAATAAACAATTCGATAAAAAACTTGATTTAGAATTTTAAATGTCCACTTCTAAGGTGAAAAGGGTGATTCAGGAAAACAACGTAAAAAGAAAACACTTCACTCTAAGAGTAAGTATACCTTCTAGTTTGTATGATTAGCAGAATGGAATACTTTTGTGTTTCTCTTTTTAACAATACGACAGTTTTTGTAGACTTGCTTTTACACTACGTGCAGAAGTCTGTGCATTTTTTATTGAGCGTAGTCGAAGTGTAAGTGTGTGTGGGTAGTTTATGTTAATAAAACGGGACTTATTTGTGCTAATCAGGCGAACGACCTGCTCGTCTCATTACTCAATCACATAAAAAATAACCTTCATCACCAACCGGATCTTCGAAGTCATCAAAATATACTCAATGAAGAAAATGATGGCCCTTTTCTCGGAAATTTAGATTTTCGCTAAGTTGCAGTATAATTAACATTATGTATTTTGTATTAATTACAAAAAATATAAAAAAAATTATTTAATGCATAAAAAATATCACAAACGAAAACAGTCTATCTATACGAACTGAAACAAATATGTCATACTGAGATTCTATGACATGCTGTAACATTTTTAATTAACCCCTTTACATTTGAAATTGAATTACAACAATCTCAATAGCGGACAACACAAAACCAAATCCAATCTGTCGACGAACGTTCGTGTTTTTTTTACAAATAATGAATCAGTTTTCTAACAAAACATCATACGGGTGCACCAAAACAAAACGTTTACGTACGAGTTCCCGTCCCGTCGCGTATTGTTCGCTTAGCGACTCCGATATTGTAGTGTGAGAGGCCGCACTTGGATTGGGTAACATGTTTTGACAAGAACTTATATAATGATAAGACTTAATGATTGATGACTTATATAAGGTGTTATAATTTGTAACATACACATGTTATGCCGTTTTTGTGAAGTTAATGATTTAATTTAAGTAAGAAGAGTCTTAAAGGCTCTGAAAAGGAATTATGAAACGGTAACTATGAAAGTAAGCGTACTTTACATTTTTTTTACAACTATCTGGCATTGAAAAGGCTTGGTGTTTTTATAAATTTTTACCAAGTTTACCACGTTTTTATTGTCACTTTCTTGTTTGTTTGACTGTCTGTGAATCTTGCAACTCAAATTGAGAGCACTTCCCGTTTAGCCATTTGGCTCAAACTTTCAGGGTAGCTCACAAGATGGCAATGCATAAAAACGTGGTTTCTAGATAATTTTTTTTAATCTGCCACTTGCTTGTTATATTTCTATACAATTTACATTAATTTAAATAACACGTACAAAATATACAGATTACTACTTTAATAACTACTTTAGAGTCAATATATATCATTAATATTTAGGCTAAGCGCTAAACACGGAATGGGTTAGGTAGTTAGGTAGAAACATATTTTATAATTATAATAGGCCGTTCTCTGAGCTACTCAAACACAATTAACTTAAACCATAAACATTTATGAGTTTAGAGAAATAAATTACAATGTTTCATTAAACTATTGGCCTCGCCAAAGCATCTTAACAAATACAACCGACATATCTAGCGCTACTGGATGGATTTCAATTACAAATTCCATGTTTCTCAAATGTTGTCTCGTATTTCGACAAAAATGTCCCTCCGCGTTGTTTTCGGTACAAATGAAGACCAGAATATTATAAACATAACACACAACAAAAGATTTTGCGTTATTAAAAAAAATGGAATTTTATTACAATACATTTTTGGGTACGCAAAATATCTTATTCAGCCAACGTTTGAACTCAAGCCTCTTCCTTCAGTGCAGGGAGTCTTCCAAAACTAACAAAATTAAGATCCGCTTCTATCTGTTTATACATTTACCTAGGAACTATTATTTTCGTCCAAACTACTATTGGTAGATGTGTCATAACTATTTGATTATAGATTTGACAGATTGCAAATTTTCCATGAGAAAAGGTGTAAAACAGAGTGGTTAAACCAAAGGCCAAAACCAGGCTTCAGATGCGTCATCACCTTTCATGTACAAAAAATAGTGGTCTGAATTATGATATCTTCAATTTTTTAGCCATATGGGAATGAGAGTTTTAAATTAAAATATAATAATAATGTTGATTGATTAGTATCGCCACTTCAATCTCCACCATGGACAAGTGTCAGATGTCAATGATCGCCGTCATAGAAATCTAGGAATACCATAGGAATACGTATATATGTCATTGACATCAAAGATAAATAATAAGAAAATTGAAATAGTGTCGATGTCAATGACGAGAGATATGCATAATGTGTACAACTAATAAATAAAATATAATATAATAAAAATAATATAATTAAAATACAATAAAAATAATATATAATATTTTATATATTTTATTAATATAAATAAAAATTATGATAAAATCATTAAAACAATAAAAATAATATGGGCGTCATCAAGGCTAAAGCGAATAGGTATCTTCTAAATCTACGTGCTCCATCTTCGGCCACATCGTCGCTTAACATCAGGCGAGATGGCGGTCAAACGAAGATTTATCACGAATAAAAAACAAACTATCAATTTTGTCGCGTCGCATTGCACTGCATTATTGCCACGTTTGTTGCAATGGTTAAAGAATTTTTAAGTGACAAAAGTAGGAACGCACTGTCCAGGATTATGTCCCATTGACAACAGTAAACACCGTTTGTAGGGACGTTATTGTGCCCCAAAAATTGCGTAAATCACATAACTCCACTATTTTCTATCGGAACAACCCAGATATATGACACAACATTTTCTTTTACGACATATTACATATTACCATATTCATGGCGACGTCTTTATAATAAATCGTATAAATATCTTACAGCCTATAACTTCTTTTAACATCGGGCAAAATAACATTGTATATTAATAAAACAAAAAAACAAATCGTTTGAGGACATTACTATTCATTGGTAACAATAAAATGTAAGTGAAGCCAATGTATGAAGTAAGAGTGCGGTGCTGTGAATGGATAAGGGTGAGGCTCCATTGTTAGCGATGAGCGAGGTATCAGATAAACCGATGACAATGTACAAAGTAAGTGGGGTAGTGCTGTAAGTATAACGGGCACCTGATTTGAAATAAATAAATAAATAAATGGGTAAGGCTTCAGCTTCATTGTTAGCGATGAGCGAGGCACCTTATAGCTAAATTAAGCCAATAATATTTTGTATGGATGAACTATGAGCGAAAATTGAATTGTATATTTTTAGACATTATGTATATTGTTCATTTATTTTAGTTTATTATAAGTATTGTTACCCGATAAAGCCGAAGTCATGGCTGAAGTGAAAAGCGTATGCATACATAAGTAATATTTATGTATTTTTTATATTTAAGTACTTATGTTCTTAAAGCAAACGTTCGTAAAATCAACGCCCTCAATTTCTCTGATATCCATTGCTACTTATTTTTTGTTGGGTCATACACAAGTTAGAGGTGGTAGTATGCAAAATACAAGTAGACATTTTATAACAAAAAAACCGACTTCCATTTTAATGTATGTTCGAAGTCCAAGGCCGAATACCGAAGTAATTTATATGAGACCTTGAGTCATACTGAACCCAAAGAATTTTCCAAATCAATTTATAAATGACGAAGTTCTGAGGTGATAAACGTAAAAAAGAATACAATCGAATTGAGAACCTGCTCTATAAATTCGGTTAAATTTTAAATGTACAATTGCAAATTCATCTTGTCTTCAATTTGTGAAGAACGTCGCGGGATTCTTCTGTTTCTTTATATCGCTTACACTCAGGCCACACCCCGCTTGTAAGGAGCCGCCGCGACGCCAAATAAGATCTCTTCTCGCTTTGTATAAAGGACATCTAGAGCGTCACTCACGATATTCTTTGACGTATTTGACGCCGTCTCATATAATGACAGTTGCGTTTCCTCATAAAAGATATGTTTCGTGTCTGAATTACGTCATTTTGGTGGGAAAATTTTGGGGAATTGTAATGGGAAACCAGCAGTTGTGCAACTCGAACTCCGATCCCGATCGCTTTCAATTTCAAATTTGGAAGGCATCTTTCAAACTGCAATATAGATCATTTTTAACCGACTTCAAAAGAGGAGGTTCTCTGTTTGATCGTATTTTTTTATGTTTGTTACCTCAGAATTCCGTCATTTATGAACCTATTTGGAAAACTCATTTTGCGTTGGGTTCAGTATAGCTACGAAGTGGACGATGAAATTTATATGGGAATTTATATCGATATGTGACGTTGGACTTAGGAAGATTAGAGATTAGACTAGATTAGATTAGATAAGATACATTGAAGACGGATTTTGTTTTTTTCTAAAAATTAATTATTATTATTAGCAATCGTGATTGGGATAGGAATTGTTACGTGGACTTTGATTAGAAAAGTTCGAAAATTCCATAGACAAATACCGATCGAAAGACATGTTTGAAAGCGGTCGGGATCGATGTTTCAGTTAGATGATTCCCCTGCTAACTCACGGAACATTAGCGAGTTATTAGAAGAAACAAATAAAGACGAGTGTAATTTCTTTTTTTTATGCCCTTCTTCTACTTCTTTCTTGTGTAGGTGTGTGGGTAACCCAGGTGTGGGAGTTATACATAGGTAGATTCTCCTGCTGGCCATACATATGGCTTAATAATAATAAATAATACGCCCAACGATCATACATAGATCCTGATCCCCAACTAGGATTCCCTGTATCTAGGGAACCACGAACTACGAGGACACCTACCTACGACACCTTACAGACTAAAATAGACACGAATTATAAAAACACTACAGATAATAATATATTTTAGGGATTCTTCAGAGGCTTCGCTTTAAAGATTCACTTCGCGCTTAGAGTCAGTGGACCACTCGGTATAAATCTGTTTGTCGGTCGGTAATGCTCGCGCAATACTGTTTGAACGCAGAATAACTGGCAAAGCGTACGAAAACAATATTACTATAACATTTCAACAGAATCATTGAATCATGATTAACCCCAAGAGTCACAATTAGTGTAATTGACCGGGCCACACTATTAACCTATAATAATCATTTACAAAACCTTGTGACGTTTATTAATTAAACTTCAGCATGGTGATGACATTATAATGTTTTTTTTTTTTCATATGTTACTCACAAGAGATTAATATTTTTGGTGAAATAAAATGGAGACATTTTCAAGTTTGCGTGTCCATGATGTTTCTTTTTAATTATATTTGATGTTTACAATATATAATTACTAGCTGCGTCCCGCGGTTCCACCCGCGGTTTCCCGGGATAAAAAGTAGCCTAGGTGCTATTCCAACTCCTAAAGTAAGGTTCGGTAGTTTTTGCGGGAAAGAGTAACAAAGATCCATACGTGCATACAAACTTTCGCGTTTATAATATTAGTAAGGAAGTAAGGATGTATATAATTTACATAATTATATACTTTACTTTATTACAAATATGTACAACAAAGATATTTTAAAAAAAGCAATGGAATTGAATTTTTTATAAAATTTTGTATAGGTTGGTACTGATCTTTAAAAAAGACTTAGGTAATTAATAGACTTACTTTTCACCCGAGAAATTGCGGGTGAAACCACAGGGCGCAGCTAGTCTTGATAAACACCTTTTATGTAAAACTAGCTGGGTTTCGGCCTGTGTCCTCGTCTGAAAGGTATTAGTATAACAACTTAATGTAGCCCGTTTATTACTTTACACGTTCCTCTAACACAAACAAATTTCCAAACTACCAGTATCAAATCGGAACAGCCCGTCAACATATTGACTTAACTTTTCCTTTGGGCCGGTCCTTTTTAAACACGCTTCAATAAACACCGTATAAGGGTCCGAAGCCACTGGAACTGAGCTGTGTCGAAGCTGAGCTGAGTTTTGAACAACACTCGAGCTCAATTGGTGCGTGGAAAGATATTTTAAGGACAGTCTCAAGTCTTAACCGAGATCGATGCCTGACTTTTTGTATAATAAATACAGGTTTCCGAGAACGCATGCAGTAAGTGGTGCGAGCCTTTACAATTCAATTCAAATCATTTATTTCCGATAACTTAGATCAATGATGTGTTAGAACAAAGAAATTACTTAAAACTACATACGAATACACTATGGAAAGTGTGTTCAGGAACTGCATAATTTAATCTCCCCATCACCATTTCACCATCAGACAACAAGACGATCGGCACAACGCCACCCCTACAAGGCAGAAGTCCCGCCTATCCCTACGAAGCGTTTTGGCTCATCCTTCTTAATACGTATAGCTATGGAGTGGAATGCCCTGCCATCATGTGTTTCCTATTAAATACAACCTGGATGTGTTCAAATCAAGAGTTAATAGATACTTACTAGGCAAGCGTGCTTCATCTTCGACCACATCGTCGCTTCCCTTCAGGTGAGATCGTGGTCAAACGTTAGCCTAGTCTGATGTAAATAAAAACTACTATTAGTAATGGAAAAAAGAACATTGATATTTCCCAAGATATCACCGGACCCAGTGCCTCCATATGGGAGATGATAATCTCTCCGCCACTGTTTTTAGAATGACGTTGTTACTGTCCTGTACTCTTCTTATTATTGATGCTAAGTTTTGCGGATGACAGCGTGAAACCCACCAGTTTGAGTCTGCACAAACATCTCTGATGCTCTGCAGAAACAAGGCAGTCCCAACATTATCCTAAAAACATTGTTACATTGGACGCGCAGGGCATCCAGCGAATTTTTGGTATAGCTATTCAATTCAATTCAATTCAAAAGTTCTATATTTTAGTTTTGTCGTCACAGACGTACTTATGAACGTCAATTATTACAATGACTCTACCACCGTATAGTAACGAATCACTACTCAGAAAATAAGGCAAGAAACTGAGGGGCATATTTTTTAGAACTTTTGTTACAATATTTTATGTTTGTTTTTGACAATATCATTTTTCTTATGTGCCAGTTGGCTACTTGGCAGAAGCGAAATGTTCCATTCATAATTTTGTCTTCTATGTAATTACTAACTGTAATAGTATGCTTTTTTAATTAGAATATTTTTCACACTCAATTTGAATGTACTTTCTGAGAGCTCCGTTATACATTTTGGAATTATATTGTACAAACGTACACAATTGCCCATGAAGGACTTATTCGTTTTACTCAGTCTTAACCTAGGTACTGCAATTCTATCTTTATTTCTAGTGGTTATGTTGCTAACCCATAGACTCCCCGTGCACAAACTCTGACAGTAAGCTTTAAAAAGCGTTACTTTAACTTGTTTCATATATCTTTTGCAGGAGCTCAGTTTGGATAGAAAATACAACAGCTCCAGTGTCAGTTATTCTGCCGTAAAGTCAAAGTCAAATATCATTTATTAAATAGGAACAAAAGTGCACTTTTAAAGGTCATAAACACACGATACAAATAAAATATGTTCAAAATTGTAACTTATGTTAAAATTACTTTGAAAAAAAGGTAAGTATGTTTACCCATTTCTTTCCTATACTCAAATTGAAGTCTGGGTGCTGAAAAGAAATGCGAAAACTGACTCTACCAGTGCTTCGGAAATGTGCCCGTTAGAGAAAATATCCAAGAAACTCTGCGGGGATGTCTTTTTTTTCAGCTCTTTTAAAATGTGTCGAAAATAACAAGGAACAATTACGTATACATTAGAATTAACAGAATGTCAAACAAGAAATACTTTAACAACAGAAATATAAATTAAAAAATAAATAAATATGCCCAACGAACACATACATATCCTGGCCCGTAATCAGGATTCCCTGTATCTAGGGAACCACGAACTACGAAAACCATGGTTCAACAACACCCAGACACAAAATAAATACTAGCACTTTTTTTTCTGTGCCTACACATTTGTCTCGTCGTGGGAATCGAGGAAATTAGTGGGCATTATGAGACTCTACCGCTTATTCTCTCAGGGTGACGAGCGCAGTGCAGCGCCACGCGGGATTTTGCAAAACTAAGTTCTGGGTGGTGCTGTTATTGTTATGGGCTGGCGTATTGCTTACCATCAGGCAAACGAATAGTTCGTCTCGTCATTAAAAAAAAAACAAAAAACACACATTAAAAAAAACTCTGGCCTGAGCCGTATATGGGAAATAGGCACACTAGCTCACTATCTCCTTTGTGTCAGGTCACTCATTTTACAAATCTGAGCTGCTAACTGAGCTGCAGTGGACACCCTCCCTTAACACCGTATTGAAACGCCGTATTAATAATTCACGGGTCCGTATACGTCCAAACAGATGCTTCGTGAGCAAATGGAATGGCCGATGAGTTTATTTTTGGCATTTATTTGGCTTTTTATGTTTATGAGTACCTCATTTGAAAATCTCTTCTTATAATTGTGCGTTTGTTGTTTCTTAGAACTGCACTTAGCAAACCAGCGAGCGAGCATGTTGCCCCTGATGGCGAGGGCCCTGCGCTCCTGATATTGAGCGGGAGCGCAGGGCCCTCGCCATCAGGGGCAACATGCTCGCTCGCCGGTTCGCTAAGTGCAGTACGGTTGTAAAGACCACTCTCTTCAAAGCGTATTGCTTGTGCATGTATGTATGTATATATATATATATATATGCCAGTTGTGGATAACGTTCACGCTGAAAGCAATAAACACCATAAGAGTTCAATATAATGACGCATTCCCAGCTCTTATGCGGTTACCGCGGTACGGCAGTGCGTCGAGTATGTTCGCTGAGGCGGCAGTCCCTGATTTATTTGCCGTATTGCGATCGCGAGTGGCTTCGTTCTGGCATCGCTTGCGCCGTTCCAGCAATAAAATACTTGTGGCTGTCTCTGACGACATACGGAGTCCTATGTTTAGGCGTTGGATTTCAGTCCATATGGACAGGAACAAAAAATGACTACGCACTATTGTGCAGCGTCTATGACCGGGCACTATTGTGCAGTGTATGACCGGGCACTATTGTGCAGCGTCTATGACCGGGCACTATTGTGCATCTTTAATATTTTTTTTAATTTATGTTTGTATTTAACGATATTATGGTTTTTTTTGTGCCTTGCAGGCAAAATGATTTATTTTTATTTAATAGCGTCAATTATTTAAACCATACTTTTTGCATTATTTGATGATTCGAGCAACAGTTCTTGTGATTTGTTTGAAACATAATATTATTATTATATATATATTATATTGGGATTATAGTATTGAGAGTACGCTCAAGAGCTACATGACCTCATACCAACAATACCACCTTCCCCATTTGTTACCTCAGTACTCCGTCATTTATAAACTGATTTAGAAAATTCTTTTGCGTTTGGTTCAGTATATGTAGCTTCAAGGTGGTCCCATATAAGTTTTATCGACATTCGACCTTGGATTTCGAAGATACATAAGAATTGGAATTGATTTTTTTTTAGATAGATAGAATTGATGTCGGTTTTTTTGTTATAACATGTATTACAAACAATACTCTCGATTTTTTTCTGCTTTATAAAACCTCAGCGTCCTGTTATGTAAATAAGACCCAGAAATTTCTAATCCCGGAATCGTCTTCATTATTCCCGGAGATAATTAGACGCACTTTTATCCGTTACAGTTAACTGACCAAAACAAATTGCTGATTCTTTCAAAAGTTCCGACTTCATTTGAATTTGTTAAAACAGTCTGGTTTGGAACATATAGATTGTAACAGTGACCGAACTTGACGCAAGTGCATGCAATCACAGACATATACACAACCAGAACCAGATAACCAGCCTGACACTGGAACTGACTGAACATATTGTTGAAATTGCTGAGCCTCATGATATTAAACAGATTGAACCTGATCAACCTGAAGATATGAACACAGACAACGGTCAAACCGCGGAAATTGATAATCAATTAATGCCCGGTTTCTGAGGTACTTTTATCGATGGTTTATCTATTCATTAGCGCTATTGGTTCGATAACTTGTGAAAGTGCGTTTCTGAACAACGCAATGTAAGATAAACTCCGTTTAAACATAAGTAAACTTAACTGACCAAAGTGTGCCGTTTAGCGGTTCCATAACTACTTGAGTGACGTTATTTAGTATAAATTAACAAAGCAAAATTTTGATGTTGTGCATACATACTATAGGAACACAAATTAAGAACAAATGAACTTGAGTATATATTTTATTTGTAGGTATTATAGTTAAAAAATGAAGAGAAACTTCTTTTTTTATTTTAGGTCCTATTTCCTATTTGAAGACAAATACACTTTTAACTTTAAACCTAACGGCAAACCAAAAATAATACCACGCGAAACAAACACCACACAAAACAAACACAAAGAAATAATTTTAAAGTTAGAGCTAGAACATTCCTTTTTAAAAAAAATTGTCTATGATGTCTTTCATACATCCGCCCATAAATATCGACATATCATATTTTTTTACCAAATCTGTGTTATACCATTTATTTACCTCGGAAAAAATATTAATTAAAAAAATAACTAGTATTAGAAGTGAATTAATACAAGAAAAACAATTTTTAAACGCGATGTCGTATGCAGACCCATCTAGCGGCAACCATGTCGTATGCAGATCCATCTAGCGGCAACAAAGGGAACTAGTTATCGGGTTGATAGTTATTTAATGGTTTGTTGCGTATTCAGAAACGCAGTGACAGTTAAACGACGTATATCTTAGGGATAACTTTAATGAATCAATAGATAATCAGACTTTATTTGGGGAACTCAGAAACCGGGCATAAGTAATGAATATAACTGGGCATTTAAATCTTTATTTATTTATTTATTAGATGATCTACAGCTTATACATAAATGGAAAGAAAGAAAGAAGAAAGAAAATACATTTATTCCAGACAGATACACGCAACACTACATTAAACCATAATACTATACTATACATGACAAATAATACTTTACTATACATATAACATAAAAAGATAACACATGTAACATATAATAAATAAATGTGAGTTACAATCTTAAGTTATCATAATATAGGCCAATGATAAATCTTCCTAATTATTACGATTGTGCATTTCGTGTTCTCTAGCAGAGAATTCAAGTATGTATAAAGGGTGAGGGTGTGTGTGTGCGTGTGCATGTAAAGTTGTCTGTATGTAGATGTGTATGTTTAGATTAGTTAAGTAGTAAATTTGAAATTTAAAATCTTGAAAGGATGTTGCGTAGAGCATATAATATCTTCTGAGTAGTGGTTCTTTTTCCGATCCGATGGTAGAGTCATGGTGATAACTTGACGTTCATAAGTGCGTCTGTGATACCAAAACTAAATATAGATATTTGATGAGATTTGACTGAGCATCTGCCTCTTGGGAACCGCATGCGAAACTGTTCGGCATTTAAAACTGTTAAGGGTCTCAAGACTATGCAGTGTGGCTGATAATGTTTCAGGCGGGCGTGGTGATTACTAATCGGCTAAAAACCACGGCCCTGTTACTTTATTAAGTAAATTATAATTAAATAATTTAGCTTTAAGTATTGTTTTGCAATTTATTTCTTGTTGTTGTGTAACAATAAAGCGTTATCTTATCTAATCTTAATAAATAAATGAAATTATAAGAAGTAATAAAATACAAAACAAGCAATAAGTGAATCTGCTTCACAAGTAATAAGAAAGAAAGAAACGTTTATTTGCAACAACTAATTAACTATAAACATATGACACAAAAAAAACATTTCAACACAAAAAAAATAGCAAGTTGTATTTGTGTTGAAAGCATGCACCTGTTAAAATATATTTTTTTATGCCAGTCATGATTTTCCTCAGACATGTACAAATAGGTAAAAAAAGGTAAAAAAAGGTAAAAAAAGGTAGGTGTCAGTCACAAATAGGCATTATAATAATTATTAAAAAATATGTCATAGTATTCATTTGTATGTGTTGTGTGTTTGTTTAATTTTTATTGTAATTAGATTTATCTGTCATCTTTGTTCAAAGTTTAGGTACTGTTTGTATAACAATACGGAATGAGCCTTAGTGATGGGGAATTTAATTACTAATGTTTAAAAAGTTTGCTATTCCGGTCTCAATGTTTTGCGGAGTTGGCAAAAACGGCTCTGAGCTAATTTGCCATTGTATTTGAATTAGCCAGATGAGAATTTTAGATGAGATTTAAATATTCACGTAACGTCTAACAAACTGATATATAATATTCTGTTGTGTTTTATGTAACTGAGTGACGAGACGAGCTGGTCGTTTGCCTGATGGTAAGCAATACGCCAGCCCATAACAATAACAGCACCACCCAGAACTTTATTTTGCAATATCCTGCGCGGCGCTGCCTGAGACAATTAGCTGTTGAGTCTCATAATGCCCAGTAATTTTCCCACTGCCGGGACACGGTCTTTCACTCTGAGAGATAGAGAGAGATAGGGGATAGAGGGGGAAGAGAGTTTTTTTCTTAATGAATGTTTTTAATTAGACAACATTGCGATCAGCCTGTTAAGACTAATAAGTAATTTGAGTATAACTTAAGCTGCTAAGTAAAGTATAACCAGGCCTAGCGCACTCCGCTGTATATACGAAGCTACAATTACATAGCCCGACACTGACGGCGGGTCGCGCGTCGTTACACGTGCCGCGTCAGAAGAGATAAGAGCTATGCGATAGAAAGAGAGACGCTCTGTTAATATGACTGGTAGGTATGCAGCGCTACGCAAGCTGAATTGAATTTTATTGCGTCATAGCAAGAGTCGCTATTTGTTTAAATTTCTTTGCGGAGTGATGCTTCTGTCCCTTAGTATTCTGTGGTATAACTAAGAATGGGGGGAGAGAGTGGGAAAGATAGTTTGGGTCATTGTTCTTCTCTCGTGTGGGTGTAAGGCCAATCCTAGTGTCAGAGTTTTTAGACATGGCATAACGACTGTTGTTCTAAGATAACCGGGACTAACGGCTTAACGTGCCCTCCAAAGCACGGTAGCGCTCAAATGTAAATATCACACAAACGGTCACCCATCCAAGTTGTGACCGCTGCAATTCCCAGTTCTCTTAGGTATCATATTTTAATGACTTGACGTGACTTACTCCGGTAGCACCTAAAAAGGCATTCATCTACGACTGAAACTTTTATCGTTTACATTTTATCCCGGAAAAGAGCATAAGCCTTTTTCATCTGGTCCAGTAGTCTGATTAGGGTCCTAGTTGGGACTATTAAATAAAGTGGACTGTATATACATAGGTTGGTATAATGATCTGTACCACAAGGCGTAAAGAATACAGTAGAATTAATAAGACGCGTGGTATCGTCGCGGTTGTGTGGTGCGAAGTAGCGGGCGCCGCTCGCGGCCTCCGTCCCCCGCAGCCGCGCCTCCGCCCGCGGCTCTGGTGCTCCAACAAGTCCATGCGAACGAAGTCCGGGGACGCCTCTTGTTTCAATATAAATATACTTGACACTACTCGGAAAATCCCGGGAATGATACAAAAATGCGTATTAAGTTGTTTACTCTCGTATTACAACATACATGACATTATACCAAATCCTATTCAATTAATGTATAAATAAAGCATAGTTAATAATAAATAAAGCAAAATTAGGAAGCTAATAAGGAAAAGAAAGGATAATAATATAAATTTAAACAAAGAGGTTGTTACCAATATTGTTGCAATCAAATATTCATACAATATAGTTTGGCTCTCTTGATTTAGATATGAGAACGCTGTTTGGCTGGATATATATTTTTTTATAACCTGCAGGCCTACTACCAACTTTTACAAATCAATCACATTTCAGGAGCGTTTTATTTCAAGCTTACAATCATATTACTCAAATTCGTACCACGACCTTCCAAAAGCAATATGATTTTATTCCTGCGAAGTGACGCGAAAGAACGAATGATATTGTATAACTGCTTAAGAGAGAACGAGACAGCGCTCTATTTTCATATAGCGTTATCACTTTCGCACGTCGCATGAAACATCACAACAACAAAACAAAACACCAAAACTTCTTAGCAAAACAAAATCAAAGTAAGCTTACTTTTAGGACTTCTTGGTACGAAAAATGGAAGTAAGGTTATGATAATACTGTTTTAAGAGATGGTGGTAATCCTCCTGATAGGAAAACATTAGACCGCTGTCTCACCTGATGGAAAGTGATGACGCGGTCGACGATGAATCGTGCTTACCTAGAAGATACCGTTTCAATCTGGACTTGAAGACATCTAGATTATAAGTATCGGGAAACAGAGGGTGTTCCATTCCTTAGCTGTTTGCATTATGAAAGTTCAAGCAAAACGCTTTGTTCTGGTAGGAGATATCAACCATAAACGGATGCTGGAAAATTACCGGATAAAAAAAAGAACCGGATTTGGCCGGATACATCACTTTTGTTATATTGCAATCCCTCGGGGACCAGGTGTTAAATTAGGATAAAAATTATTTTATGTCCTATATCTCCAGGCTACAAAGTGGTATCTTCGACCATCTAGCTATATAGACCCTACGGAAAAAAAATTCTAATCAGTTTATAAATGACGGAGTTCTAAAGTATAACAAACATTAAAAAAATGCAATCGACCTGAGAACCTCCTCCCTTATTTAAGTCGTTAAAAAGTGACAGTATAAAAAAATATTTAAGTACCACGTTTTATGCGCTTTTTGGTGTCAGCATTACATGCTTATAAATGGATTTAGGATGCATTGTCGTCGAGTTGTGAGCTATCCTGAAAGTTTCAACCGGATAGCTATTCGGGAAGTGCTCGAAATTTGAGTTGCAAGATTCCACCCGGAACGACAGACAAACAGACAAAGAAGAACGTAAATTAATAAAAACGTGGTAAAAATGTGCCGTATGTCGCATCTCTATTTAATCCGTTGAAGAAACAAAATTGATTCCAAATCTTCAGAATCAAAGGTTTATTGTGTAATTATGATTTATTTTCGTTTGATCCCAAATATAATTGGTTTTCTCGTTTCTTGGACGTAAAACGTAGAATAAAGATATCAATTTAATAAAAAATCTACAACGTTTTTGTAGACTTAAAGGATTTTATCGATATTAAAAGCTTATATAGGTTTCAAAGTATGCAATACCGATTTAAGTCTTTTTTAATTTTGATTTTTAAAGAGCTTTATGCCTGTTTCGGCTGTACAGTATATATAATATCATATTAAGAAACAAATGAAAAACGACTTAAGTCGCTATTGAATACCTTGAAACCGTTTTTATTTTCGTTCACTTTTTTCTTTTATTTATTTAAGCTGTAAATTGCATCTTTTTACTTCAATATTGATGTATATATTTTATGAATAAATGACTATTGATTTCATTAAATACCATGAATTACTGCCGTCGGTCGCAAAACAAATGCCGTCAGTCGCTGCCTCGTGCCGTAAACTGCGTTATTCGGAATCGTACCTTAGCAGGTATTTCTGCTAATATTTCCAACATCACGGTGGTACTTATAGGGAATTACAAGACCCTGTGAGGCCCGCAGAAGGTTGCCAAATCTTATTACGCCTAATAATATAGTAGGAATACTTCTGCATGGTCAGTTTTAGTTTGTATCATAATTTAAGACCTTGCACGTGTCATATCGTCGCTCACGTTACATACAGCTGTTGAGAGCGAGTGTGGCTCAGTGGGAACTCGTGCGCCTTTCGATCCGACGCACCTGGGTTCGAACCCCGACTCGGCCCTGCACCAATGACTTATAGTTAAGTGCAGATTTTGCACGCTCGCTCTAAAAACGGTTTTGTTCACCCACGGTTTCCCGGGATAAAAAGTAGCCTATGTGTTATTCTAATGTGTAAGCTATATTATTGTTCAGTTTCATCAAAATTCATTCATTAGTTTATGCGTGAAAGAGTACGGGTAAAGAGCTTTATGTATCTCTTAAGAAATGATTCACTTACAGGAAAATACAACATATTACTTAATTACTTAAGTATAACAGATTGAGTGCCATTAAGCGTAGCATATGCACGAATTAGATCTATGGTTTGTTAAATTAGGTCATTAAAACAACATAACTGTACTTATCAAAATAAATACAAAAGTAGCTTAGATAAAAATAATGTCGCGCATCAGAAGAGCAAGTGTATGGATATAACAGGTGGGTAGGTTGTCTACGCCGTGTGACCGCGCCGCTTACGCCGCATGCAGTAGTGGCATGTTGAAACGGAAGAAATGGAGGGCGAAGAAATCACAAACATACATCCATACATCCATACATCCATACATTCTTACAAACTTTCACGTTTATAATATTAAGTAAGAGTAATCTTTAGAAAGTTGAAAGTTGAAAAGTTGTAGAAAATGAGTTACGCCTGCATGTAACGTGAGCGACGTTATTAACCAAAATAGCAATAATATTATGTATGCTTCTTGGTATTCTGTTACAAGTATCTGTTACTAGGTATTTTCGTCAAGCGAATGTCAAAAGTAGTAGTTGTGGTTATTTCATGAAACTGTGTCTTGAAACGAGCAAGTAAGCTGATGGTGAGCGCCACGCCTGCCCATATCAAATCAAATCATAATCTCTTTACTCAGTTTTGACATCACAGATGCACTTAAAACGTCAAATTATCACCATGACCACCACAGTATCGGAAAAAAACCACTACCAGCTAGGCCTGGTACACACCGAACTGTAGGTACGAAGCTACAAGTACATAGCCGGACACCGACGGCGGGTCGCGCGTCGTTACACGTGTCGCGTTAGAAGAGATAAGAGCTATGCGATATAAAGAGAGGGGCTCTGTAGGTTAATATGACTGGTAGGTATGCAGCGCTACGCAAGTTGAATTGAATTTTATTGTGCCATAGCAAGAGTCACTATTTGTTTAAATTTCTTTGCGGAGTGCTGCTTCTGTCCCTTAGTACTCTGTGCCGCTACTCAGAAAATACTGAGGGGCTTATTTTTTTTTAAAGATTTTGTCACATTTTTTTGTTATCTAAAATGTTATGTTCTTAATTTACCATAACAATTACAGTGCCACCCAGAACGTTTAATACCACAAAAAGCTTTGCGTGGCACTGGGTTGCGCTCATTATATGCGCAAGCATTACTGTGTTCCGATTTTAAGGGCATTGTAGTGAAATCACTAGCCATTATGCGATTTCATAGATATTTTCTCAGGGTGACGTGCGCAGTGTAGTGCTACGCAGGATATTTCAAAACAAAGTTCTAAATGCTACTACAACTATTATTATTAAATAATTTATTTCAGATAATAATATCCATATTTCAAATTAAGTCAAAATAAATAAATTAAATAACAATATAAAATAAATGAAATGAAATTAAAAATAATGAAATCCAATTAAAATAAATTACATTACAATTATATGTAGTTTTTGTTGTTTACCATCAAAGATTTAATTTTACCATCAAATGAATGGCATGTTCGTCTTATCACTCATAAACAAGAAAGTGACAGATTAAAAAAAAAAAAATCTAAGACCCACGTTTTTATGCGCCTTTTGAGGTTAGGTCGGCATTGCATGCTAATGAATGGATTAAGAATGCACTCCCTGCCGGAGTTAATCTTTCCCGATACTTATAATCTAGGAATCTTCAAATCTCGAGTGAACAGGTACTACCTTGGCAAGCGTGCTACATCGTCGACCGCATCGTCGCTTACCACCAGGTGAGATAGTGGTCAAACGCAAGCCAATAATGTATAAAAAAAAACAAACTGTCATCCAGTTCTGAGCTAACTTAAAAGTTTCAGCCCGAAAGCTAATCGGGAAGTGCTCAAAATTTGAGTTGCAAGATTTCACCCGGAACGACAGGCAGACAGACAAACAAGAAGCGACTTAATAAAAACGTGGATTATTACCACATTTTTATTTTTTTTTCATACGGGCGAATGCCTTTATTACTCAAAACAAACTACACTCTACTTACTAAAACTAAACTAACTACATACAAGGAGAAGCAATTGGACAACCCATAGACCATTAAAGGCCTATAGGTAGCTCAAATGCTCCAACCCACTACCAGTTGGCAGCGTACCCAAGATGCTGGCAGTATTGCCACGTTGGATTGCAATTTTTCCAATTAATTGTATTTTTATTAGTCAAGTCAAGTCAAAGTCAAAGTCAAATATCATTTATTAAATAGGCACAAAAGTGCACTTTTAAAGGTCATAAACACATGATACAAATAAAGAATGTTAAAAATTGTAACTTATGTTAACATGACTTTGAAAAAAAGGTAAGTATGTTTACCCATTTCTTTCCTATACTCAAATTGAAGTCTGAGTGCTGAAAAGAAATGAGAAAACTGACTCTACCAGTGCTTCGGAAATACGCCTGCTAGAGAAGATAGCACCAAGAAACTCTGCGGGGATATCTTTTTTTCAGCACAATTACGTAACTTATTATAAATTAGAATTAACAGAATGTAAAACAAGAAATGACAGTGAGATGTCCCATAGTCATAGTATCAGTAACAGAAAAGTGTAAATAAAATATAAGTAGGTATGGCAGTAGCAGTAGGAGTGACTAGAACAGACCAGTCCCCGCAAGCAGCACCCGTTCACGAGTATGACTTGTGGACCAGCCATCACCCCTGTCAACCATATTGGAGGGAAGGGAGTGACCCGACACACAGAGCCGCCGCAAGCAAAGACATTTGTGTGAGCATGACTGTAAAACCTAGTCACTTCCTTAATTAATTAAGTATATATATTATACTCCTTAATTAAATATATATATTATTTATAGAGGTGTATAACACAACTTTCAAAGCGAAATTGATACAAAAAAGAAACTACATATCACATTCAAGTAAAAAAACTTGTAAAAGGGTGTTTACTTGGCAGTTCTTTGAATTCGAGGGACGGAATTGGGTTAAAGCCCTTCCTTTGGATTCCTTTATAAAAGTTTTTTGTAAGATTGATTCACTAAAATTGATTAGTAAAATATCTTTTGAATGTGCTTTTTAGACGAGAGGAAGCACATTCTACTTGTAAATATCATATAGGTATCTTATAGGTGAGCGTGTGAGGCGCACCCGAATTCGAATCCCGGTGGCCTCGCTCTACTGACTTTCGTAAGTTGTGTGCAGATTTGAGTCTTGCTCTAAAAACGGTGAAGGAAAATAGTCGTAAGGAAACCGGCATGTACAAGAATAATTCACAATAATTCAAGGACATGTGACCAACCCGCACTGAGCCAGCGTGGTGGATTATGGCCCATACTCTCTCTATGAGAGAAGGCCCGTGTCCCAGCAGTGGGAACGTGATGGGCTGATAATGATGATCTTATAGTTATGTATTATCAATTATTTATTATAGTTATGGAAGAAACTGCCTACTGCAACACAGTGATAAACTAAAGCAGTGGGCAGGGTTTTCAACATTATATTGTACCTACCTTTACTATGCAATAAAGAAATTTTGTATCATGTCGCAGGTATATGATATAAACAGGGATTTGATCAATTCCCTAAGTGATTTGACCAAATCACGGACCGTTCCGGATGGAATCAAAATAACAACACGGTTTTATAATTTCCCTATACAACATCTACTGATTTGAACAAATACCTGTCGCATAAAAATGAGGATACCAGGGATTTCACGAAATCTCTAGGGACACGATGTACAGTTTTAATAAATGGGCTCTCGCCAGAACTCCGCGCTTTTTAAATACACTCTAGGTTAAGAGCGAGTCGGACCACGCACGGAGAAGTGGTTCTTCCAATACATGATTAACCCGTGATTTTTTGTCATTTCGCGGAAGCAGTTCTGGTAAAATTAGCTAAAGATAACTTTAAGGTAAATCTAGCTGCGCTGCCGCTTTTCGGGATATGTCCTTTTCCAGGGTATAAAGAACCTTCATACCAAATTTTATCAATATTTTTTTGCAAAACAATGTTCTGGGTGGTAGCTGTTATTGTTATGGGCTGGCGTATTGCTTACCATCAGGCAAACGACCAGCTCGTCTCGTCATACAGTTACATAAAAAAAAATTGTTCAGTTTATCCATCCATCTATCGTCACAAACTTTCGCATTCATAATATTAGTAAGATTGCTTTTTAACAATCTCTTCTCTATCCATATAATTATGTAATTATCATTAAAATCGACGTTTGTAAAATATAATTATCATAAACTCTATAGGTACATATAAAACACAAAAATTGTTTCTACTAATATGACCGTTATAGTCTTTGAAACCATCCAAGCGATGTGCCTCAAACCGGTTTCATTAGAAAGGCAATAATGCGAAGATGGTTTTAGACCACTAAATATACAAAATGTATTTCTTTTTTAGCGTAGTAGCCCTCGCGGGTATCCGTTAGTAATTAATAGTACACGAACCCACACACCCAAAGTCGTGGGCAGCAGCTAGCATAATTAAAAGTAATACGATGACCAAACGAATATTATGTACCTTTTCGCAAGTCATTTGTGTTCACCCCGTGTTGTAATTTTTAGCAAATTTTGTCGGTGATTGTACGTTTAGACTTTTTTGTTACAATAAATAAACAAATAACGCCCAACGATCACATACATAGATCGTGACCCTTAACTTGGATTCCCTGTATCTAGGGAACCAGGAACTATGAGGACGATGGTCCCACAACACCCAGACACGAAACAAATGCTTGCGCTTTTTTTTCTGTGCACAAATATTTGTCCCGTCTCGGGGGATCGAACCCGCAACCTCAGTGGTGTATGAGATTTGAGCCCACATGCCCAACCATTACACCACAGAGGCTGTCGATGTGTCAATGTGTGGAATGTTAGAATAGAGTGCCTGGCAGCTTCAGCTTTTGCGTGTCACAATATCCTCTCACAAAAATATCGACAGCCCTTACCCACACATACAAACACACCCTTACAAACATGTAGCCCTATCCAATAACTCTTACGGTCAAGCGGCCGCGTCTGGGCTTCAAAGGCCTGGTATTTAAATTCGTTTCTAGCATAAAAGGGAATTGTGTAACTCGAACACCGATCCCGATCGCTTTCAATTTCAAATTTGGAAGTGGTTAGCATCTTTCAAACTGTAATATCGATCATTTTTAGCGATCGTGATTGGGATAGGGATTGGGACGCGGACTTTGATTATTATTTTGAAAACTACCGATCGCAAAATATATTAAAATGACTCTACCACCGTAGCATAAAAAAACTACTATCCAGAAGATAAGGTAAGAAACTGAGGCGGTTTTTTAGAATTTTTTACAGTATGTTTGTTTGTGAGAATTATATGTTTCTTTTGTGCATGGACTAAATATACAATTTAGTCTATGTTATGTGCCAGTTGGCTACTTGGCAGCAGCGAAATGTCCCAAGCATCTTTGTCTTCTATGTAATTACTAACGGTATAGTATGATTTTCCCTATAAAGGCCAGAACATCTATCGACTCTCTATAAGTTTACTATCAGGCGCATCATGCTCATCACATTTTATTCATGGTATTAAGCAAACAAACAAAAATGCTTCATTTTACTTAAAACAAAAATAATCAGTAGGTAAAAAAACTTACAGACTAAAGTGCAATGGGCGGATATATAGAACGAACAAGTATACATTTTATCAAAAAAAACCGACTTCAATGTATCTTCGAAGTCCAAGGTCAAGTATTGATGAAATTTATATGAGACCACTTCGTAGCCATACTGAACCCAACGCAAAAAGAATTTTCCAAATCGGTTCATAAATGACGGAGTTCTGAGGTAACAAACATAAAAAAAATACAATCGAATAGAGAACCATCTTCTTTTTTGAAGTCGGTTAAAAAATGAAATAAAGACTGAGTTTATTAGTAACCATCTTATACTAAAAAAAGAGGTAATAAGGGTGTGTACGTGAAATTAGATAGTAGGTTTTAAATTTTCGCGAATTGTAATTATGTTTTATGGATATTATGGGGTCTCTTTGCAAACAATGAAAAAAAAAAATGTTTACCAACCTCGACTTATCGATCAAGTTGCATTGATCGTGGTTATAAGAAAACGTTTGATTTTAAATTGTGCGCCAAGATACCTATGGGGATAATAATATCATAAAAAATAAAATTAGATGACCATAAAAGGACACAACTCAGCGTAAAGCGCCACTATAGCGCACTGATTTTCAGTTGTGCCCCATTTTGTGACGAGAATTATCATATCGCTTATCACTAAAAGCGATCCCTTCTAGTCAACCTTAGTCATATTAATGATTTTATTTGCACGATGCATGGTAAGTCATATTGTTAACTATCTGGATACATTATACACCTAAACAAACAGAAATGAAACAAAACGAAACGAAACGAAACGAAACGAAACGGAACGAAACGAAACTACTATTTTATATATACTACCACTACCTAGTACTAGTGGGCAACGTTTCCAAAATGCTGGCAGCATTGCCACGTTGAATGGCAATGCTTATCCTTTAGCCAAAATATAGGCCAGCATTTTGGTCACGCGTTGCTTCGACAAGAAGTTTTGAAGTATCTTTGAAAACTCTACGCGCCCCGGTCCCCACGGTCCTAGCGTCTCGACCCCAAAAGGTTCAAATATGTAAGGCCGCCCATTGTAACACTTTCTTTAATTATTTTTATGTAATATCTGTTACAATTTTTATACACGATAATAATTTGGCAATAAGGGGAAGGCTCAGCATCGTTCTGTGTAAACTCTAGCGAGTTTATACAGGGCTGGTTTTCAGCGTACCCCTATGCTCGACCTCAGACGTTAGCCGAGAAGTAAACACCACACCCACCAACATTTAATTACAGAAATCTGTAATTTAATGTTTGCAATAAAGCGTTCATCTATCTATCTATGTAGCGATTTCTAGGCTACTACTAGTATCTAGGATTTTAATGTTTCAAATCCAAATCAGCTACAGAATTTTATATTTTCCAATCATTTGCTAACCGATCACCAACCATGTTTAACAGTGACATCCAACAACCGTGCGGTACCCTTTCTCCAACTGCAATCCGCGTTGACAGGGATTAGAATAACAAAACAGGCGAACACAGTAACGCCGAACACAGTACCTCTTGTTTACCCAAAATATTCGGCTCAATCGTCTGTTAGTTTCATTCATCTTGTGTTTCGGACTGTTTCTGACAGCCCGAATCCGGACCGTGTCAGCGGTAAGCCGGAATAAATGAGCGGGGTGAGGTGACGGGCGGGGCGAGAAGCGGGGTGACGAGCGGAGCGGCTAGCGCGTAATAATAGTCAATGAATGTTATATACATTCTAATTTTTTTATCATTTAAAATTTTGCATGTCAGTTATTTTATCTGTTAAAATATTTGATATGATTTATCTAATAATTTGACCCGTGCAACAACTTATAGCACCATATTTTACGTAAATAAATACATTTCGTTTCGTTTCGTTTCGTTTCATTTCATTTAGACATTGTTGAAATTATGATAATCACTTCTACTACTATTATATAAATAAAACATAACCCGTAAACGATAAACACATAACATACGCACTCACACACTTTTCCTTACACCACTTACCCTCACGTCACACATTTAAACAAATTTGAAGTGTATTTGACCTTCTCTTCTAATATCTATTGATATTATATAATGTTTATTATTATTGTTATTTTTCGCGCTGTTTATTATATTTAATCATTTTTAATTAACTTTTTTTGTCTCTGCTGATACAAATTGTTTACTTCTCGGCTAACGTCTGAGGTCGAGCAAAGGGGTACGCTGAAAACCAGCCCTAAACTCTAGCGAGTTTACACAGAACGATGCTGAGCCTTCATGTTATTGCTAAATTATTAACGTGTATAAAAATTGTAGTAATATTAAGGTTATTGGCAATATAAGTTTTTATTGCCAACTACCTTAATATAACTACAATATTATTCTCTCTTTCTCTCTTAAAATAAATAACCTTTTACAAATCTGTTTAAGTGTGTCGTGAAATGTCGTTGACCTGTTTTGGCACTGTTTTTTTATGTAACTGATTGACTAGGCGAGCTGGTCAATTGCCTGAAAAATAGATGAAGATAAAGAAAATGTATTTGTAACACATGTGTGATACAGAGCATGCCGATCTTAAAATAGTGTGAGTACGACATGTTTTGCCTATATCGTACAAATGGAGAGGAGGCTATCTTAGAAAGATCACAAATTTAAATCAAATAATATAAAAACAATACATGCACATAAAAATATCAAGTTACAATATCGATAATTACTTAGTCAATACGTTTAATTATAATTACAATTTCATAATAGGGTCAAAAATTATTAGATATATGCATTTTAAATTAATTTGTCAGTAATAAATTCATTCACATTGATAGTAAGCAATACACCTGCCCATAACAGTAATAGCACCACCCAGAGCTTTGTTTTGCGAAATCCTGCGCGGCGCTGCACTGCGCACTGCAAGACAATTAACTCTTAAGTACATGCTCAATAATAGTAATAATAATAAATGAAAATCAATCTCGTCGCCAATGAACGGCGGCCCTTAAAGGGGGCCCGTTTAGTGGGTGGCGAGTCACCTGCCAAAATATTTTCTTATGAGGCGGAACTGGCAGGTGCCGAGGTCTCATATCATAGACCGGCTCTCATCCATTAAAAATTCATCACAATAGCCCAATCATAAGAAATTTTCATATCTTCAATAATAGTCCTCGCACTTATCGGGGGCTGTCTTTGATTGTATCTTCTAATGATGCACTTAGAGACAGTCCCCGATAAGCATTGCCCATTACTTATTTAAATTAAATGCTCTAAGAGGCCTCTACGTGTTGGACTCATCTCCCCGCGCAAGCCTTCCAAAGGACCGGGTGTATAACCCGTGAGAAAGAGCGACATAATAATAGTAATAATAATAATCAATAATAATAGTAATGCTCAGTAATTTTGCCGGCGCGGTGATGTCTAAGTTTCGATATTTTGATGTTCCTAGAATATTATAACTAAATAACTCGGGTGACGCAGTAACCCAAAGTGAGTCTTGGCCTGCGCCACAGAAGACGCCACTATAGTCTGTCTATGTAGAATATTATAACATTACATTTATTCTAAGACACTTTGTAACACAGAAAATCACTCAAATTCTAACGAAAAAGAAAAAACGTATGAAAGGTGACGTTCGTGGTTCCAACCCAAACTCTCATTCTATTTTTAGCAACCAACTTCACAGACCGTAGCAGTCGTATCAAGGAATATCATTTACGAAAACTTTTTCAACGTCTCGTGACCTTCACATGGTAACATTGCATGTCGCGTTTTGATAAACGAGCAACTGTTGTACGACTGTTTGTTAAAAAATACACAATGTCACAGTTACTGACGTTTATGTTTTGTAAACAACTTTTAGCATGACTTATGACTATGAGTAATATATGCATTTTGTCCTTGGTTCGTAGACCAAGGGCAAAATGCAAGACCTTCGCGTGTGTGATGGATGTCATGGCGGGCTACGTAATGTTTCCTTCGCTGTTTGAAGCGAGTGACAAATGTAATAGAATTCAAGTACTTTTTTTTATGTAACTGAATGACGAGACGAGCTGGTCTTTGCCTGATGGTAAGCAATACGCCAGCCCATAACAATAACAGCACCACCCAGAACTTTGTTTTGCAAAATCCTGCGTGGCGCTGCACTGCGCTCGTCACCCTGAGACAATTAGCTGTTGAGTGTCATAATGCCCAGTAATTTCGCTGGCTGCATTGCCCTTCAAGCCGGAACACAGTAATGCTTGCGCACTGTACTGCTTGGCAGCAGAATATCTGGCAAAGATGTGGTACCTATCCAGACGGCCACGAGAAACTTACCACGCCATACGAGAAACCTACCGCAAGTTATTGACATTAGAATTATATATGAAACTCAGCGCTTCAGAAGCGAATAAAAAGTCACGTGTACGACCAAATTTGTTTTAAATTATCTAAGACTAAAGACGAATACAGATTTGAGAAGTTTCGCTACGAGCGAGTGTGGCTCAGCGGGAACTCATGTGACTTTCGATTCAACGCACTGGAGTTCGAATGCCACTGTCCACGTACCAAATACTTTCTTAAGTTCCGTGCTGATGGTGAAAACATTGAGAGACAAGCTGAATTAAATTAAAAAAATTAAAAAGCCCCCGACACAAAAACCTATAAAAGTAAAAAAGAACCGATTTTGATAAAACATGTTGAACCACCGCTAGAAAACCTGCTTTCAAATAAAAAAAACCGCATCCAAATCGGTTCAGACAGACGCACAGACAAACACACATAGTGGTCAAACTTATAACACCCCTTTTTTTTGCGTTAGGGGTTAAAAAACGGGATGTTCAAGAGACACAAAGCTCAAGGACATGTGAAAAAAAATTAAAAAAAAAACACTAACCCGCAATTGGCTAGCGTGATGGATGACCCATACGTCTTTTTATAAGAAAAAGCTCGTTTCCTAGCAGTGGGTTTATAATGGACTGATTATTATTTATTAACCGGCTACACTCACAAGAATAAGTCGAGACACTCGACCGGTGTTCGAGCGGTACAGACGCTCATCCACACGCCAAGCGCTCGCCGCGACCGCACGTACTCCGTGAGGATGAGCGTCTGTACCGCTCGAACACCGGTCGAGTGTCTCGACTTATTCTCGTAAGTGTAGCCGGTTAGTAAATAATTATATTAATAATACTCACTTTAGTTTTAATAATAATAATGGGCTGATGATGATAACAAGTTCCGCTTGCGACATCTTGCAATCGCGTCTTGCGCCAATAAGCTATGACCCTTAAATCCCTGTGGTGCGAAACATAAGGGACCCATTTTTGAATTAAACCAGGATTTGGGTAGTTTTGGGTTTTCTCAGTGAAATACTAAGTTTATCTTTCAAGCCATTTAAGGCCACTTGTGTTTAGGATTTTCTTTAAAGGGTAGCTTTTAAGTTAAGAAAACTTGAGTAGGTACTTGAGTATTCAAGGGTTGAAGGGTTTTGAAGTTAGAAGCGAATCAATATTAGATGAAATTGGTATAGGCTACGCTAAATTCTGTGAAATTGTTAGGACTCTTGTCCACGACATGGTTTCTTTACGATACGGTGCGTATTTCCGCGCCGTAGAATATGTGTGAAAAATAGTGTGTCAGAAAGAGGTGGACTTTTTGAAGTCTTCCTCGTCGTGCCGGCGGGCATTCCAAAAAAATTGGGACATATAAAGCATCTAATTTTTAAAGCTTCATACTCTAAAAATGTATTAATTACAAAAGTGATAGTTATAAATTTTGTAAAGATCCATCTGACGACAGTACAAAAATATCCTTCCACCTGCAGCGATGACGTCATAGACGGGAATGAGCACTGAAAATAAGGTGTTGCGCGGGCGCCGCCCGCCGCTCAGTACAACGCGCGCTGGCAACAAAACTGTTGGATTTGAACGAAATAAACTGTATTAAAATTTGTATTTGGAAATCATCGACTTCACGAAAAAAGCAATAGTAGCCAGACTTCTACCCAACACAAATTATTTTTGTCGATTTTCTGCAAATGACAGTCTGCCGAAATGGGAAAAAGGAACATTTGGTTAGATCATCATCAGCCCATTACGTTCCCACTGCTGGGACTTGGGCCTTCACTTATAGAGAGCCAGCGTCGTGGAATATGTCCCATACCCATGGGACATATTCCACGACGCTGGCCCAGTGCGTGTTGGTGGATGTCACATGTCCTTAAATTTTTGTGATAAATTCTTGAATATCTACACGATGTTTCCTTCACCGCTTTTAGAGCTAGTGTTAAATCCGCACATAACTTAAGAAAATCCAGCCAGCCGGGTTCGAACTCAGGTGCGTCGGATCGAAAGTCGCACGTTCTCCCACTGAACCACACTCGCTATCTCGTTGTTTAGATATTATTATTTTTTGTATTTGAGGACTTTGGTAATAATTGTATTTTACACGCATGTTGAAATTTTAAATAGAAAATTTGTTAAATAGTCTTCCTTATATATTGCGTACCTAAAGCGGTCCAATAAACTTACTAAGATGTCGCGGTGACCCCAAAGTGGTCTTAACCTCCGATAAAATAAGACGCCACTGATATATTTTTTTAACCCTTATTAGATCTATGTTTGGCCACTATCTCGCCTAATGTGAAGCGATGATATGATAGATCTACAGAGAGACGGAAGTTGAGCGGCTGCTCAGACACGTCTCGCTTTGCTCGTTCTCTTGCCAGTCTAGCTGCTGGAGTTCGCCTAGATCATTCTCGACCTCGTCTACCCAGCGGTATCGGGGCTGCCCATCGACCTATAGGTCGACCCAAGTAGGCTTACTCTGCAGCCCTATCATTCTTCATGCGCACGACGTAGCCGAGCCATCGAAGCCTATGTGATTTAATCTCGCTCAAGATGTTATATTCTGTGACAGACGTGGAGGAGCTGCCTCCACGTCTGTATTTTTTATAACTTTCCACCGCCGCTGTCGTCTCTACGGACCGTTCCGTATATTTTCCAGAGTATCTATCCTTCGGTGACTAAAAGTTGTCTCTCTTCTTTCTGGGTCCACGCTTTGCAACCATACATTAGGATCGACACAAATCCAATAGAGCAGAACCTAAATTACCACTATCCATAAAGTCCCCGACTATAAACGAAGTGGGTCCCAAATGCTACAGAATAGTCTCAAATAGTCCCGATTCCCGAACAATACGTCCCTCGGGAACGGTCCTAGTTTACAATTGTGTTCATTTCAAAGTTATTAACGATTGAGATGAGACTCAATATTACGATATCCAATTGCTTCACCAGGTTTAGACTCTACTAAATATTCATGCATCTATAGAGCCAATTTTATAGAAGCAGATAAGGAATCGACCGTATCTAAGAAAAACACAAATTCTCGAATGTTGAATATTGTAAGTGCATCTCGCTTACACAGCTCACAGTGAAGTTATTCAGCTAGATACGACCATTTGACCACATGTCAATATGGTGGAACTAGAGGAACTATCCGGTAATAACAATTATGTATATAAAAACTAAAACGCACTACATATGGTAATGAGTTTAATATTGTATATAAGTAAAGGTAAATGATTGTTAATTTAGTAAATAATAAATAATGGTAAAGTAAGAAAGCCCTAACAAACATTGCATTCCTTAACTATGTATATACCTAGATTCGCAGACTAATAAATCATTGTATCATTGTATATCTTTTTAACCGACTTCAAAAAGGAGATTCTCAATTTGATTGTATTTATTTTTGTTACTTCAAAACTCGTACATGTATAAACTGATTTGAAAAATATTTCTGCCTTGGGTTCGGATAGCTACAAAGTAGTACCATATAAATTTCATCGATATTCGGCCTTGAACTTCGAAGATTCATTAGAATTGAAGTCGTTTTCTTTTTGTCATAAAATGGATTATTTATGTAGCTAAGTGGCGAGACTACTTATCTAGTACGCCTTATATAGATAACTTTATTAAGAGCGCACTTTTTACTATTGGAGTAATTATTTAGGGTAGAATAGAATAGAAAAACTCTTTATTGTATACCAAATTATAGAAATAGACAATAACACAGTCCTTAACTATGGTAGTACAATGGGCGGTCTTATCGCTTGAAGCAATCTCTTTCAAGGGTAGTACGTTGGCTAATTTATTCTTTAAACTGAATTTGCCTGATGTTCTTAAAACTATTGTATACACGGTACCTATAACACACTTACAATCATTGTTATTTTCGAGACATTTTAAAAGAGCTGAATAAAAGACATCCCCGCAGAGATTCTTGGTGCTATCTTCTCTAGCGGGCGTATTTCCGAAGCACTGGTAGAGTCAGTTTTCGCATTTCTTTTCAGCACTCAGACTGAACTCAGAGACTCAATTTGAGTATAGGAAAGAAATGGGTCAACATACTTACTTTTTTCAAAGTCATGTTAACATAAGTTAAATTTTTTAACATATTTTATTTGTATCATGTGTTTATGACATTTAAAAGTGCACTTTTGTGCCTATTTAATAAATGATATTTGACTTTGACTTTGACAATCTTCTAAACAAATATCTGTATTTATAAAAAAATATAAGACATCAAATTAAATCAAACAGAACATGAAAAAATCACGACCCTAGTTTAAAGCTAAGTTAAAACCAAGTTTTTATTCTTATCTAAGTGTATATAAACATAAATAAGGATTAAAAAAAAAAACGCTGAAAAACGCCCGCAGCTTGAACAAATTACAAAGGCGAACGCTGCGTCGCCAAATTCAAAAGTGAAGCACTCAAGCTATGCCAGTCCGCTCGTTCGTACACAACCCTCACGCACACATTTACACCATGCTATGCCGATTGGCAATCACATCGGCTTAACATCGGCCCTCCATCCACTCAAATAAACATAACGCCACCTGCTGCAGTTGTTGCTTAGCGAGATTCCGTCCGCCTTTTTTTATTCGTACGGCAAGCCGTCATCAATTTATGGTTGACATCCCTCCTACTCGCACAAAGCGCTTTGCTTCGACCTTCATAATGCGAACGGCCAAGGAGTAGAACTCTTCGCCGGCATCTGTGTTTCCGGATAGCTATAATCTGGGTGTCTTTAAGACAAGAGTGAACAGGTTTCTTCAAGGCGAGCGTGCTACATCTTCGACCGCATCGTCACTTAACAACAGTTGAGATAGCGGTCAAACGCAAGCCTATAAATAATAATAATAAAAAAAATCGTTCAAGGCCCGCAGTGACTCTAAAGTCGTGCTAACCCTTAACTCTATCCTATCGTAATAATGAAAGTATACAAACTAAAATCCCCAGTTCGTAATAGATTTGAACCACGACCGGGCATATTTAATCAGAGCTCAAAGGTTCATTAAGTCCTGCGCTGAATTAATGATAACCATCTGAATGTGAAATCACTTAAACCGCTTAATTTACATTTGAAATGTTCAACCGAAGACTGTAAAACTACTTGATTTACACACCAGCACCATTGTGCAACTCGAAAACCGATACCGATCGCTGTCAATTTTTTTTATCGCGATTTGACCTGCGTTTGACCACTATGTCACCTGATGGTACGACGATGTGGTCGACGATCTAACACGCTTGCCAAGATAGTACATGTTCACTCGAGACTTGAAGATTCCTAGACTGTAGCAATTTGAAAGAAAGAAAAATCATTTATTCGACAATCACAAAGCAATACATGTCACACACATAAGACACACATAAGATAAATTACAAAAATAGAGAAAAAAATATAACGAAACAAGACAATACGAAATACATAAAAAGAGGAAGTTTTGTGGTGCTAAAAGGGACTATTTAGCTCAAAATTGTTCCAAAATTTATAGGTGTTGGCATCTTTCAAACTGCAATATCGATCATTTTTAGATTTAGAGATTGAGATTGAGACGTGGACTTTGAGTAGAAAAGTTCGACAATTCCACAGACAAATACCGATCACAAGACTTGATTGAAAGCGGTCGGGATCGGTGTTTCAGTTAGACGATTACCCTGCTAACTCACGGAACATTAGCGAGTAATTGGAAGAAGCAAAATAAAAAGAGTGTAGTCTACTTTGCATGCCTTTCTTCTCTTTTTCTTGTGCAGGTTTGTGGGCAACCCAGGTGTCGGAGTTATACATAGGTCGCCCGAAGGCCTTCGATTAGGCCTAACGACTGTTCAATTCAATTCAATTCAAAAGTTCTTTATTTCAATTTTGTTGTCACAGACGCACTTATGAACGTCAATTATTACAATGACTCTACCACCGTATCGGAAAAAGAACCACTACTCAGAAGATACGGCAAAAAACTGAGGGGCATATTTTTTAGAACTATTGTTATACAATTTTATGTTTGTATTTGACAATATTATTTTTCTTATGTGCCAGTTGGTTACTTGGCAGAAGCGGAATGTTCCATGCATCTTTGTCTTCTATATAATTACTAACTGTATAGTATGCTTTTTCATTAGAATATTTTTCACACGCAATTTGAATGTACTTTCTGTGAGCTCCGTTATACATTTTGGAATTTTATTGTAATAACGTACACAATTGCCCATGAAGGACTTATTCGTTTTACTCAGTCTAAACTGCAATTCTACTGCAATTCTATCCTTAATTCTAGTATTTATGTTGTGGTGGTTACTATTCTCCTTGAATTTGTGCAGATTTTTACGAACATACATTATATTTTCATAAATATACAGAGAAGGTAAAGTTAATACATTAATTTGTTTAAAGACTTCTCTTAATGATTCGCGAGGACCCAACTCATAAGTAGCGCGAACCGCCCGCTTTTGTAAAATAAAAATAGCTTCTATATCCGCAGCAGACCCCCACAGCAAAATGCCATATGACATTAAGCTTTGGAAGTATGCAAATTTATTGTTTACGCCGTTTTCACGCCAAATTTATTTTAACGCCATCTAGGGCTTAATGCAAGCACCCAAGCTGGTACATTAGTTCACCAAATGGCTGCCTGCGGCGCTTGCATGCCCGCGCACAAGAAATCGGTGACAGGAAACCAGTCGTCAAAAAAAACTCATGTAATCCAGAAGTGACGAACGCTGTACGCATCTATTATATTTTGTCCGTGTCTCATAACCTTTTATCTTAGTCACTTCTCCTCGCTATATTTATTGCCCACGCGTGGGACCCGTTCTTGCCTTGTCACCGTCGCCAACACCAACGCGGCTTGCTCCCGTACGCAGACCAGGAGGAGGACGATTGGCTTAGCTTCGGTGAGTGCATTTGCCCTTGGCTTCCTTAGGTAGATTTGGCGTGAACTGGTCTCTCCAAGCGGCCTCCGTATTCTCCCCCGCATCACCGCTCTTTTTATACATCCGCGCCACCACAAAGTAAACTAACCGAGCCGTAGCTATATATATAGCTATATAGTTAATTGCCTAATTTTACTTACCGCGTATGCAGCAGAACTAAGTTTTTCCTGATCATCAAAATCGGTTTGGTAGTTAAATAACGCCCAACGATCACATACATAGATCCTGACCCCTAACTAGGATTCCCTGTATCTAGGGAACCAGGAAACTATGAGGACCATGGTCCCACAACACCCAGACATGAAACAAATACTTGCGCTTTTTTTTTCTTTTGCACAAACATTTGTCCCGTCGCGGGAATCGAACCCACAACCTCAGTGTTGTATGAGATTAAAGCCAACTTGCCCAACCACTGCACCACAGAGGCTGTGTATGGAGTTTTTGCGTGAAAGAGTAACAAAGATCCATACATCCAAACAAACTTTCGAATTTATAATATTATTTGGAATAGGATAGCTACATGTAACTACATATATCTCAGGGACGGATATAATTGCTCCCCAAACAGAGTCGGTATCAATATTGTTTGTAATAATATGAGGCCGGAGCAAGGTCTGAGCTATTGGGAATGTGTAACTAATCATGACATTATTTGGTATCAACGGTCGATATAGGTAAGTGGGCTTTGGTTATGGAAATAATTGCTATTTTTCATTAATCTATACATGTATACCTAAACCTATAGGTATATATATAGGTAGTTTACTTATAATAAAACTGTAACGTGGTGGCTACTGTACATTAAAGATATTTTTGAAAATCAATTTTTTATATTTGGGAGCAACAGAACCCAAAAATACAGTTTATTTTTTTGTCTCTGACTGTCCGGGATAAACTCAGAAACTAAGGTACGAATTGAATGCAATTTTTTAAAATAAATTTTCTAGAGTCCGCCGCTACACATAGGCTTTGTTTCATCAAAATCGGTCCAGAAATGTTGAAATTATGACGTAATTTACATATGTCCACTATAAATTAAACCCCGGAACATACCGGATCCTTTGTGCACAAGGCTCAGCTTAAACTGGTTATAGGCTTACCATGAGAACTAAAGGATGGGTTCACATGCTGTTTTAGCCGACTTCAAGAGGAGGAGGTTCTCAATTCAACTGTATGTTTTTTTTTTATATGTTTGTAATGAGATTACTCCGCCAATTAGCTCTCAAAAGCCATGGTCTCCTTCACGTTGTTGAAGATGACTTCGTTAAGACGGACAATACTACGGCCGACGAGCGGAGATCATTTACAGCATTACTTATGATCACTACTAATTTGACACAAGAGGACATCATGAAAGTGATGAGCTTCGAAACAGCTAGAGAAGCTTGGTTAGAGCTGCACCGCACTTACGAAGGAGATACAGATGATCTATATTACAACAGCTAGTAAGTAACAGCTAGTAAGTGTGCAATTGCTCCCGGAAGAAGGACATCCTAATTGTCCGAAACCTGGTACACAATCATACGAGAGTGCAGCCGTTTATATTTATAATGAATACTTCAACTCACGGTAGTTGCCAAACCTTAATTAATAAAATGGTACCATTTATCAGAAGCCTAATATAAATTGCATCATTTCATTAATTTTGCTTTAATAATCCGTAAATAAGTCAAAACGCATAAATGTAAGCAATTCGTTTATTCAGTGAACAAGTCAATAATGGTTGAATTTTGTACAAAAACGTACCATTTTAAGGGCTCATGATGATGCCTTATTAATAAAATCGATGCCACGTTGGATATCGTCGCTGGATGGCCCATATTCTTTGTATGAGAGAGGGCCCGTGTCCCAGCAGTGGGAACTTAAGGGCTGATGATGATGATGCCTTGTTAATATAAAAGGTACAAAAATGTATTTCTTACACTCCATTATCAGTCAGTTTTTATACAAATGCAATCAACAAAAGAGTAAAATTAGCAATTTTTATGAAATTGTAATTAATTTCTAGAAAATACAAACCCCGACTTCAATGTATCTTCGAAGTCCAAGGTCAAATATCGATGAATTTTATATGGGACCACTTCGTAGCTATACTGAACTCATCGCAAGAAGAATTTTCCAAATCGGTTCATAAATGATGGAGTTCTGAGGTAACAAACATAAAAAACAATCGAACAGAGAACCTTCTTCTTTCTTGAAGTCGGTTAAAAATCGATATTACGATGGTACCAAAAGGTGATTGTAGCGAAACCACATTAGACCCCGCTAATTCCTATAATAACCGGATTTAACCCGATCCGGATCGTCAGTCTCACTGCCCCTCGGTATTCTATAACTAGTGCTGCGGTTAACCCGTAACACACATGACTAGGTGATCCGGTTAAAGGCACCCACTGGGACCGATCCGATTGGATACGAGCGTAGACTGTTTAAATAGATTGCCAACGTCTGTGTTTCCTGACAACTACAACCTGGGAGTCTTCAAATCGAGAGTGAACAGGTATCTTCTAGGTAAGCGTGTTACATCTTAGGCCACATCGTCGCTTACCATCAGGTGAGATAGTGGTAGAACGCAAGCCAATAACCAGCAAAAAAAATAAAAGATCTCTGGGTAGGATCGCACTATGTAACTACAGCAGGTATTTTAGTAGAAAAATCGTCACTATTTTTATGCAACTGAGCATGTCGTTCACCTGATGGTAAGCGCCACGCTTGCCCATATCAATTGCAGTGCCACCCAGAACTTTTAATATCATGCAAAGTATTGCGTAGCACTGCAATGCGATTATCGCCCATTAATTTAGCTGACTACAATGCCCTTCAAACCGGAACACAGAAATGCTTGCGCACTACTGCTTGGCGGTAGAATAACAAGAAAGCAACTAGTTGATCTCGCTTTAGTTTTAAAAACTGAGCTGCGTGATTCATTAACGACGTAATCAACACCCCTTAAGCTATCAACAGGTTACAAAAGATCGCGTGCATTACACCATTCAATCGTGGTACCCCAGCATCAATAAATATATTCATCTGAGAACCATGTCGCAGTAACGATTTCAATAACCACATATATGAAAGAAGCAAATGTAGAACTAACCATTATGCCAAGGTATTAAAATGCCTACAACATATGGATAAAATAAGGAATATTTGAATCACATTCTCACGCAGCGAGCGGTGACAAGCGAGTGACGCTAGCACGGTATTACTCAGAATTTTACTCCTACGTTGCGGGTGACGACAACAACACGGGGGGGGGGGGGAGGAGTGTCACTTCTTTACGTAAGTAATAGTTAGTATTTTTTGCTAGCGGTACGAATCGGAAGTAGTAAATGAAGTTTATTCCGGATATCTCTTACGAATCGAAGGGTTTTGGGTAATAAAAGCGGTATTTGCTCCTAATGTGATAGTTTTTATTTAATAGCTATTTTGTTCCGTCTCTGTCGTTCAAAAGGTAGTCTTGAAAGAATCATCACCATCATCAGCCCATGAAGTTTCCACTACTGAGACACGGGCCTTCTCTCATAGAGAAAGAAGAAAGAAAGAAAACATTTATTTTAACAAAACTGCACACGGTAAAACAATGATTACAACACAATAAAAAAAAGAAAACAATTAATAAATGAAATACAGGGTGCTTGTTTACGAGAATCGCTGCCGTGCACAGTGCCGTCAAAAAAGGTATGAACTCAGCATAATGCTGTGGATAAATCCACAACGCTGGTTTTCAGCTCAAACCGGTATTCTACAGAATATTCTACGGAGAGTGTGCTCAAGAACTGCACAATCTGATCCCCCCATCACCATCGGACAACCAGACGATCGGCACAACGTCACCCCTACATGGTAAACGTTCCGCGTATCCGTACTAAACGTTTCGAATCATCCTTTTTGGTGCGAACGTCGAAGGAGTAGAACGCCTTGCCGTCGTCTGTGTTTCCACATAAATACAATCTGGGTGTGTTACAATCAAGAGTGAACAAGTACTTACTGGGTAGGCGTGCTACATCTTCGACCACATTGTCGCTTCCCATCGGGTGAGATCGTGGTCAAACGCTGGCCCAATTAGATGTAAAAAAAAAACCCCTCTGGTGACGTACGTGAAAAACGTAAAGAAAATAACATACGATAGAGAGAGTAGTATTTGCGCTAAGTTAATCTTCTATTGTATTTCCGGAAATATCTCCAAATTAGCAAACTACCTATTTCCCTAGTGTAAACATCGAAGCCCTTGAAGGGCGATACATCCCCGCGGATATTCCTCCGCCGTCCGTCTTGTTTATAGCCATCAGCGAATGTTAATCCCTTATTTAGATCCACGCCGCCCTGTCCGGTTGTGTTTCATTCTAGTACGGGAGGTACGGGTGATGGATTTTACGAGTCCCAACGAATCCCGAAAATTGAATCCCACATCATCATCTGCATCAAAATCCAGATAATATTATTTTGAGTTCACAACGAATTCCAATCAAATTTTATTAACAAAAAGTTAAAAAATATTCCAATTCTTTTTTTAAAGTGTTATAGTTTACATAACTATTAACTTCAAAAATTTCTACTACAATTTTTTTTATGCCGGATTTTATTTATTTATTTTATATAAAAAAAATATTTATTTTATTTTAGTGGGTCAACGCTCACTGACGCAGAGTCAACGCGACACGTTTCTTTTATTCTCAAATATTACTTAATGCTGAACTTTATATCCACTATGTAATGTACCAACTTATGTGAAGTAGAAGAATTTTGCATAACAGTATTCTGGGTGGTGCCGCAATTGTTTTGGGCAGGCGTGTCGGTTACCATCAGGTGAACGATCTGCTAGTCTTGACACTCAATTTTGTAATTGAGTGTCAACGTAAACTTAGTTGTAAGTTTACGTTTTATCAGACAAAAAACCGACTTCAATGTATCTTCGAAGTCCAAGGGTTAAATATCGATGAAATTTATTGGGACCACTTCGTAGCTATACCGAACCCAACGCAAAAAGAATTTTCCAAATCGGTATATGAATGACGGAGTTTTGTCGTAACAAAAAAAAAAGACGTGTGGCACTCGGAGACTGCCGCGGTAAAGCTATTGCATAGCATTCGGAGTGGGGGGTGTTAGGTTATTTTCGTTACAGAATTTCTGGATTCGGTCTCCACGATCAAGGCCCGCGATAGAAGCTATGCAATAGCTTAAAAATACAATCGAATAGACACTTTCTCCTTTTTAAAGTTAGTTAAAAAAATCTAACAAGCATCTAGAGCGGGTCATAAAAGCCCGCTTTAGATGGAAAGCGGTCGCCGTCGGCGCTTCTGCAACAAGTAATTAGAACAGCCGCAGCTTCCAGCCTAGGCTGTATGTCATTCTATCGGGTTGCCAGATCGGGTGGGCCTTATTTATTACATAGTTAAATCGCGGAATAGGCTCAGGATTTGGTGGGAAATGGAATTTGAATTCTGTACGTAGTTTTTGGTTAAGAGAGAATGCCCTTGTTTATATTTATTTAAGTGGATAATAGTAATCTACTCACTTAAATTAAGATGTTCCAGATTATCTTTGAAGTCAACAATATCCGTACAGCTTAAGGGGCTATACTGAAAACCAGCGTCTGTTGTCATCGACATTAGACATTTGTGCTGAGTTATAGGTAGTCCCTTTTGGCACCACAAACTTTATCTATTCATGTATTTCGTTTTTTTTTTGTTTTCTTATAAGTATTCTTTCTCTCTGTTTTTGTATTTAATCCTACGTGTCTTTTTTCATTTATGTCTTTGTGGTTGTCAAATAAATGCTTTTTCTTTCTCTCTTTCTTTGACTTTTTGTCTCTTAATTATTTTGTCTTTATCTAGTTAAGGATCAGTCATAGGTAGGTACAATAATTACCAAAAAACCATGTCGGACCAGTCATGTATCGATACTCGAACGTAAATATCATTTGATTTTGTAATTGTGTTATTTGGAAATAACGCGTAGAAATATTTGGTTTATAGTTGTTCCTTATGGATTGAATGAATTCGTTTTTCCGGGATAAAGGAAAAGTAGAGGATACTTCATATTCCGGAAAATCGTCTAAGCGGGTAAAACCATACGGCTCAGCTAGTATAATACATTTTATAACAAAATCTGACTTAAATTCTGATGTATATTCGAAGTCTAAAGTCAAATATCGATGAAATGTTTATGGGACCATCTTGAAGCTATACTTAACCCAACGCAAAATAATTTTCCAAATTAGCATATACATTACTGCATTAGAGCATGCTAGGCGAGTATCTCAAGTTTTTAAATAATTAGGGTGAAGAAATAAAAAAACTCGAGCAGTTGGCTCGGTGGCCCAGTGGTTATGGCATCGGGACGCTATTCCGAAGACGCAGGTTCGATCCCTGCCCGAGCAATATCATTTTTCTTCCTAATTATTTAAAATCTTAAGACGGAGTTCTGAGTTAATGAACATACAAAATCCTTTTACCTCATTTTTTTGATGTCGGTTAAAAAGTAATAAAAATCGCACTCCATAACACGTTGTTAGAAACATGCTCGCAAACCATAAGTCTGATGAGTTTTCAAAAAGCCCTCCTGAACCGGGACCTACCCAGCTGTTCCAATCAACCCTATTTTCAAGAACCGCCTTCAAAGTACTCCCTAACTTAGTCTCCTAAGTGTTCAACCCTTCGAAATTAATATTCCCCGACTCAATAACATCCGAAACTTAATGGTCCTTCGAACAGCATCTTTCTAGAAACGACAAAAGATTTGATAAAGAGTGTGACGTCACCCACCCTTTGCCCTTCTTAGCGCCTCAGCTGCGGTAGCGCAAGTTATAGGATATAGCTGTGAGGAACCGACAATATATTACAAGAAAGTGACTAATAAAAAATATCTAACAAGAAAGATTAGATTAGATAACTTTTTGTTTCGCCACCAGAAAATATAATAACAAAAAGAAAATAACAAACTTAAAAACTACAGTGTTACAATGGGCGGTCTTATCGCTCAAAGCGATCTCTTCCAGACAACCTTTGGATGGAGAGGGTTTAAAGAAACTGTAACGGGGGTGTCAATATAAATGACATAATAAACAAATGCATGTACCAAGAGTACAAACTATAATAATATACTACCTACTTACATATACAAATATGCAAAAGAAAGTGACAGATTAAAAAAATAATCTAATAGAAACTACGTTTTATGCGCCTTGTGCTTTCGTTCGTTTGTTCGTGCGGACTAAAAGGGACACTTATATGCCTGTTGCATAGCGCTGTCCCTTTCATCCGACAGAACGAAGATCGTTATTACTTTTTCAGAGTAAGGCATAAGGTCGGCATTGCATGCTAATAAATGGAATACATTGTCATCCAGTGATCTACCCTGAAAGTTTCAGCCGGATAGATATCGGGAAGTGCTCAAAAAATACAATCGAATTGAGAACCTCCTCCTTTTTTTGAAGTCAGTTAAAATACTTAAAATATATGAAAAAAAATGTATGTACGATTTAAATAGAGAAATTAGATAGATAGCACTTTATTACACTTAAAAAAGAAAACATAATATACAGTTGGTAACACATAATCAATAAGCACAATAGGCGGTCTTATCGCTAAGCAGCGATCTCTTCCAGACAACCATAGGGTAAGGAAAACAACACATAAAAGAGGATAGTGTGCAGTAGATAATAAGTAGAAAATGCTTTTAAACTAAAATGGTTAAAATATGATATACACATATATATATATATATATATATATATATGTATAAATGTATCTATATATATTTGTATATCTATATATATATATATATATATATATATATATACATATATATATAGATACATTTATACATATATATTATTTATTTATGTATATATATATTTATGTATATATATATATATATATATATATATATATATATAGATATATACAAATATATATAGATACATTTATACATAAATACATCTATATTGTCTATACATACTATAAAACATACACATATTATATAATTCCAATATATACGCAACACATGTACATAATATATATATATTAAGTATATAAATACATAAAAAACAGCAGACTTTCATGATGGCAGGTAAAAGTTTTTCACACGAAGCTTAAATATTTGAAGTGTCTTCGCTTGTCTAATTTCTATGGGAAGAGAGTTCCACAATCGCACCGCTTGAACGGTGAACGACTTACCATAAACAGTGGTATCATGCTGGGGAGTCTTAATTAATAGATTTTCTGACGACCTAAGATTAAGAGTATTGGTACTATGAAGGAATTGAAAACGTTCCTTAAGATAGCGCGGGGAAGAGGGGTTGAACAAAACATTGTAAAGAAGAGAAAGAATATTCGTCTAATGTGATATGTAATATGAGAAATTAGTCTAATGTTACTACTAGTTGAGCCCCGTGGTTTCCCATGACAAAAAGTAGCCCTTGTGTTAACCAGGGTATAATCTATCTCTATTCCAAATTACATCCAAATTCGTCCAGCTGTTCCGGCATGGAGAGGGAACAAACACACTTACACACAAACATACAAACCCTTGAATTTATAATAATAGTGTGATGTGATTCTAGACTTATATGGAAACTAGAAGAAGAAGAAAGAAGAAAAAATATTTACTCCAGACATCACACAACATTACACTTAACATACTAAATTAGGGGCAAAACAAAAAACAATAAATACAACACAGTGGAATCAGACCCCGGACACTCCATACAAATTCGCCGAGCTAACTGTCTAGTACTACTACTGGCGCACCGGCCTGTCCGCACACGTGTCGTGTGTGTGCGTAATTATTGTAGGGATGAGCTACAAATCGAGCGCGACAAGGACAACGCTATACGTAAGCAACCTAAGTGTTTCTCTTTCACACCTACTATCGCTTGGCTACCATTGGCACCAAAGCATAATCCAATTTTAACACCAATTTATACACAATTTCTGCAATAAATTTTCATTTGATTTCATTTCATTTCTAGTATATTTTACTAGACTTGCTTCTCTATTCAACATTTAAGCCTTCTCTAAATTCCGAGCATTCTAACTAAATTCTATAAATTCCATGACTTGCACCAAATCCAGGCATTCCCGGGGCAGCAGCCGTCGTCGAACGTTATTAAAAATGATAAGTATTCAGTTTGACCTTAATATAGACTTATTGGTAGCGACTGCAGATTCGGCCGAGACGGACCTTAAGGCTTTCGCACTGGTGCTGCGTTAGTGGCGCGTGAAGTGCGTACGTTGCGCGTATCATGTAATAACAAAACATTTCATAAAAAAACTACTTTAATTCTGATGTATGTATGTTGAAGGTCGGATATCGATGAAATTTATATGGGACCATGTTGACGCTATTTACTGAGCCCAACGCAAATATAATTTTCCAACTCAGTTTATAAATTACGGACTTCTGAGGTAACCAACATAAAAAACAATCGAATTGAGAATCTCCCCTTTTTTTGTCGTCTAAAAGTCGTCTAAAAAATATATCCTGGCCCCGAACTAGGATTCCCTATATCTAGGGAGATAAGAACTACGAGGACACTGGTCCCACAACACCCAGACACGAAACAAATGCTTGCGCTTTTTTTGGTTTTCACAAGCATTTATCCCGTTGCGGGTATCAAACCCGCAACCTCGGTGGTATACAAAATTTGAGCCAACCTCATCAACCACTACACCACAGAGGTTGTCAAATGAGCGTCGTGAACGAATAAGAAATCTTGTTTTTGATAGGGTACTCTGAAAGAGCAGTGCCATTGTCATTTGTGCGGGTTTTAGCGTCGACGGAATCTTCAAATAGGTACCTTATAAGTTTTCTAAAACGTTATCAAGGACACGGTTACATGTGACCTAGCCATATTTCTTAATAGTAATAGTAAATCTGTCATAAAACTTTTATTACTCCCTATTTAAGACAAAATTAACCATAACACTTTTATTTGCAAAATCCGCGTTTTAATAGCACGTAGTCAACACAGACGTCGGCGTTACTTATACGTATTGTATGGCTTTAATAAAACGATTCGCATACGCTAGTGTGAAAAGCACCTTACATTTGACTTTTTCGCTCCAATATTAGCAGATTTTATCTGATTTCCAATACCGATTAAGGCCAACATGCCTTCTTTATCTCAAAAACCTTATTTCATAAACTAAATAAATCTTCAAACAAGGTTTTTCGGAAAAAAAATCGTCCACCGGCTGGGAAGTCCCAGAATCCGCATCATATTTTTTTTCTTTCCGAAAAACCTTGTTTGAGCTTTTCGCTCGGCATTTGTTAATGCTTCGTATAATAAGAATGAAATAAATGTTTTCAAATACTACTAAAAGACAAAACGAAATATCTATATATAGCTAATAGTAAACTATTCACTTCATAATAATTTCCGATTTTAACTTGAAATAGAAAATGATGATTTTATGAGTTTTCACCAGAAAAGAAGACTTGCCTCACCTCGCTTTTTCTAAGCTTGTATCAAACTGTTTATTAAAACTTGCCAAGAGTTTACATTTTATCCTTTGTTCTATACTAGCGATCCGCCCTGGCTTCACGCGGATGTAATTTTATCCTTTGTTCTATACTAGCGATCCGCCCTGGCGTCACGTGGATGTAATTCATTAATGTGATGTCATTTTTTGACGACTTGATCAGAAAATATTGAAATTTCTCTACCCTACAAAAACTTATGCGTGGTTTAGAAGTAAGCGGAGAAACAGTCATGAGGAACGCGCATAGCGACTTTGTATTTACCGACTTCACAAAAGGAGGGTACTATGTTCCACTGTATACATATATATATATATATATATATATATATATATATATATATATATATATATATATATATATATACATATATATGTATATATATATTTTATGTATGTTCACTGCTCCACCAACTGTTGACCGATTTCGAAAATTCTTTATGCGTTCAGTTCAGTATAGCTGAGGTGGTCCCATATAAATTTCATAGATGTTTGACCTTGGACTTCGAAGATCTCTTCAAATGTACATACATATATGATTGCAATAAACTATTGAGTATTGAGTATTGAGCAAGTCTCCTATAAAGTAAGCGTCACGCTTAGCCGTAACTGGCCAAAACATAAATTATTATTTTTCTTTTTTGAAGTAGGTACTAGTAAAACCTATATTGCAGTGTTTCAGTTGAGCATTCATCTACCTTATGAACCGGTAGAACTAGTAGAAACAGGTTATATTCAGAATTGTAGATATTCAGATACACCGAGAGTTTTCGTCATTATGCGACCGGATATGAGAACGAAGGTCCGAGGACGCCGAGCGCTCGGGTGACGAAGTAGTAAAATGTTGGATAAGCCATTTAAGAAAAAACTTTTATTTGATAACCAAAGACATCTTTTTTCTGTGTTATGCACTCACAGAAAGTAAATTAAAATTGCTTGTGAAAACTATTCTAATGAAAAAAGCATACTATACTGCTAGAAATTACATAGAAGACAAAATGCATGGAACATTCCGCTTCTGCCAAGTAGCCAACTGACACACATGAAATATAATATTTTCAAAAACAAACTTACATAATTAATAGAATAAAAATAATTTTTAGAAAAAAAAATACAAAAACCGTCTTATATTTGTTTTGATGATTATTTCAAAAAGCGCTGAATCAATTTCGAAACGAAAAAAATAATCATCAAAATCAATTCATAATTGGCGGAGTAATCGCGTAACAAACATACAACAACAAAAACATACCGTCAAAATGAAAAACTTCTCCTATTAAAGTTAAAAATTAAAAAAATGTTTCTCAGTTTTTTGCCATATGTTCTGGGTTATGATTCTATCCGATACGGTGGCAAAGTCATTGTAATAATTGACGTTTATAAGTGCGTCTGTGATGCCAACATTTAGAATTTTTGAACTTGAATTTGAACTTCTTTCATTAGAATTACCGCATCAATCATTTTAACCTCCCCGGCATCTCTAAACTCATCACTGGCAAGTACCTACGAACGTTTTCATTTACAGTTTCAGAACTTTAAATGCTGGATACAAAAGGAACAGGTGAGAGTCACGTGAAATTGCATCTGAATCTACGAAGGACACACCTGCGCGACTGCAAAAGAGTGAGCATTTACGTAAAATTGACATCAAAGTGACTAATGACTAATCACGAAAAGTTGATTTTTCTTGTAAGATGTTCGGGTAGTTTTGGCCCTGCCCCGCTGCTGGCGGCACTCTAGGTTTAGGTTTTGTATAGCATTTTTTTATAGAAATAATGTGAATAACCTATATCTAAGAAGGAAAATAAATATCTGAATAAAATATTAAATAATATTGGGCAGTACATAACCGTCGTTACATCAGTCATGTCACTCTAAGAAATATCTTCCAGTCAACATATGTAAATGCATTAAGTATAAATATTTAACGTTATTTTATAATATGTCATCAAAAATATTTTAATAAAATAATTATAAAATATTTATTTATTGCCAATTATTAATAGTCACCACGCCACGCGCGCTTAAACTTTTCACTAAACATTTAACCAAAAGCCCCGCTAGTAGGCCATTCATTTACAAGCTCTTGGATCATTCTGTTGCTAAGTAGCACGTTAGCTTTGACGCGTTTGTGTTGATCACGTACACTTTGCAGTTGTACCAAACGCACAGGTATGTCCGATTGAAGCTCGCTACGTCGTCGACTCTATTGTTCTTGGAGATCGATTATTCTTTGTTTCTTACTATTGACGGTGAGTTGATTGCACGAAAAGTTTTGGGAGATTTAATCTCACGCTTATTGTAGAGCCCTCTACCAAACTTGTTTAATTGTACTTCGTACGGATGTAATTTACTCATAAAACATAAAAAAACATAAACATAAAATTTATTTATTGACATAGTAAGTGTTACAATTTATTATGCATATATTTATTGCAGTACCTAGGTTTAGACTGAATAAAACGAATAAGTCCTTCATGGGCAATTGTGTACGTTATTACAATAAAATTCCAAAATGTTTAACGGAGCTCACAGAAAGTAGATTCAAATTAAGTGTGAAAAATATTCTAATGAAAAAAGCATACTATACAGTTAGTAATTACATAGAAGACAAAGATGCATGGAACATTCCGCTTCTGCCAAGTAGCCAACTGGCACATAAATAATATTGTCAAAAACTAACATAAAATATTGTAACAAAAGTTCTAAAAATATTCCCCTCAGTTTGTTGCCGTATCTTCTGAGTAGTGGTTCTTTTTCCGATACTGTGGTAGATTCATTGTAATAATTGATGTTCATAAGTGCGTCTGTGACGACAAAATTGAAGTAAAGAACTTTCGAATTGAATTATTGAAATCTCTAGCCCTCGACGTAGCTTGACGCTGTGGTAGAAGGAGCTAGTCCTTGAAACTAGCTCCTTCTACCAATTTGAATACATAAAAATGCCAAATCTTAATACATAGTCAAAATAAACAAAGAGAAAATTAGGAAAAAATAAAAAAACATGCTATGTGTGTGTTAGTGTGTAAAGGTATGAGGGTGTGTACTCATGTGGTGCCATTTTATGACGACCTAATTACAAAACATTGAATTTTCCTTACTACAAGAAGTTAATGAGGATGTTTTGTACATATTACCCTTCTGTGAAAACCTCTTAATGACAGTGAAAACCGCATCAAAATCCGTTGCGTGGTTTAGAAAAAGGAAGCTGAGAAACGAAGACGTAGATAACGACTTTGTTATATACTATGTAGAGATGACTACATAAACAATAAATCTTACAGACGTGCTTAATTATTATACATACATACACTAATATATCTATATATAGATAGATAGATAAACACTTTATTTTTCACCTTAAACCACAGAACTTAAACATAACCAGTACAAGTTAAATGTTAACAATGGTGTAACAATGGGCGGTCTTTTTGCTTAAAACGAATTCCTCCAGACAACCTTACCTTATATTTATATACTTCATCTATATATCATTATTATTAAGTGACATTATTATTATTTATATTCCAACATGTAATTGGCCCGCTACACGTTTTGGTTGTAGTACTGTAAGTGTAACGTGCACCTGCATTGAAATAAATAAATAGGTATGTATATCTTTTTTTTTTTACGCTTAATAGATCTATGTTTGGCCACTATCTCGCCTGATGTGAAGCGATGATATGGCCTAAGATAGAGCACATAGATCTAGAGAGAGAAGGCAGTTGAGCGGCCGCTCAGACCCGTCTCCCCGATGGTTCACCGAACATCATCCCGAAACACGACTAGGTCGCTTGACGGCATGGCTTTGTTTGGTGGGTGGTATTACAACCACGGCCAGAGCCTACCACTCCAAAGTGCCTGAGCGGGTTTCATCACGATGTTTTCCTTCACCGTTTTAGAGCGAGCGTGCAAAATCTGCACTTAACTATAAGTCATTGCAGGGCCGAGTCGGGATTCGAACCCAGGTGCGTCGGATCGAAAGGCACACGAGTTCCCGCTGAGCCACACTCGCTCTAAATATAAAAATATACAAATATACTAAATCTATATATAAATATACTTAATATTATACAGAGGTAAAGTTGTTGGTGTGTAAGTATGTATGTTTGTAGGAAGTAATCTCATAGGCTATATTTTATTGTAAAAACGCGAGCGAAGTGGCGGGCGATTTCTATACCTTAAATATTCCTTTGCTTGAACAACTCTTGTAAGTCGATTTGATACACGTGCGTACCTGCTATATCTAGATCTAGTAGGTACGCCCGTATTACAATACAATTTTCTGATGTCTTTGATTTGATGGTATCAGGAGTGTCTACATATACACAAGGGAATACTCTGACCCAACGATTTGATGAAAAAGGTTTCTCTGTTCGAAAGCCGAGCCTAGACCTAATCTTGTTTTATCGATCAAACATACATATTGTATCTTTTTAGGGTTCCGTACCACAAAAAGAAAATATACATTGTAGAATCACTTTGTTCTTCATCTATTAACAAGACACGAAAACCCTAAAAATCTTTTTAGATTTCTTTCCTTCATTGTTTACCAGTCTTTTCACCCTCCATTTTTTCCTTCCTTGCTACCTTTCCACGTACTAACATTAAAAATCTTTAAACTCAGAATGAATTTTGACACACTGTTATCAGACAAAACTCTAGCACGCCCTAATCGAACTCCGATATAACTCTACTCCGACAATAATTTAAGTCAACGTGACTTGATCTATTATATGAAAAAATAACTAAGGCCCTTATTCATTAAAAGTTAAATAATAGTTAAACAATATTTAACATGTTTTGTCATTGTTTAACTTACTTTGAAACGAATATGATAGAAAGAGACCAAATGCTAAACATGATATAAGACTTTTGTCAGCGTTTATTAATATGGGTCGATGGCGCTAAGCATAAAAACAACAGAAGCTCTTTTCACAGATGCTCTCTTCTATGTCGATCTAAATTTAATACCAAATGAAAATAAGCTCCAGCAAAAGTCTTGCTCATCGTCACTTCATTTTGCTTCACCGGTTGACCTTCACAGTAGAGCGAGGGTCGAGTATCCTCGCTCTGCTCGGAAGTGAATGGATTTTACAATAGCATAGTGTTATTAACAATAATTTACGGATGACACTCACGTTTAAGTTGGGGAGTCCAACTATAGTTTCAACCACATGCAGTGGTCTTTTCCAAGGAGAGTGCGTAACGAAAAAAAGACCACCGGATGTAGTTAAAACTATAGATGGCCTACTCCAATTTAAACGAGTGTCACCCATTAATTATTATTAATAATGTGGCCAAACCACGTTAATTTTCATAATAAAATAGCATAATGTCTTTGTTAAGTAATGTCCGCTTAAGTTAATGTCGGAGTAAAGTAACATCGGAGTTCAGTCGTGATAGACTTTCGTGTAATAAAAATGTGTCGGAATTCAGGTTTTGACTGGTGTCTCTCACTTGATGGCATTCCAGCGACCACAATAACTCAAAATATCAGAGCCGGACAAGAACTTGTCAAAACGATACGCGGGGTATCCCGTCCCATGATCGGGTCATCATCCTGATGGTATACCATTACCCGGGTATACTCGGGTATACCCGACAGGAGCCCGGATAATTTGTCAAGTAAACGACTGACGATTGCGTATATAGGGTAAAAAATGGGCTGGTATTGTTAGGGTTAGAAAATAGGTTTGTTGCGTGAGTTGTTGTTTTTGTTTGTGTCGATTTGTTAGTCTCACAGACCTGGCAAGTATTTTCATTGTGTAAAAGCTAGTTTTACGCGGCGGCTCTGTGTGTCGGGTCACTCCCTTTTCTAATACAAGGTTGAAGGGAGTGAACGGAGTGATGGCGTGGGGATTGGTCTGGTTTAATCTGGTGTGTTCATTTTAACTGCTACTGTATATACTATATTCCTGTATACTTGGTGTTCTCACTTCGTCTCCCTTTATCGTCCCTTTGTCGTTATTAAGATTTGAAAAAAATAGTCGATTAAATAAGTTAAATTTTTTAAAGTATTTTTCATTAATTTGTTTTATGTGTATTAGACGTTTAAATTGCATTTTTGTGCCTATTTAATAAATATTTTTGACTTATGTCTTTTGACTTTTGTGCATGGAGCATTAAACCATTGAAGACCTTGTTTGTCATTGGTGCGGGACCAGCGGGATTCGAACTCCGGTGCGTCGGATCGAAAGTCGCACGACTTCCCGCTGAGCCACACTCGCTTGTTCTCAAGTTATGTGGGGATTTGACACTCACTCTAAAACGTTGTAGACAAACATCATGAGGAAACCTGTACGTCCAAGAATTACAAAATTCAAGGACATAGGCCTATGACGATAACCTAGACGGCATTGGTAATTAAAAAAAAAATATATATATATACGTGGTATTTTTTTGCTTTATGTAGTTGCAGCGGCAGACGTACTGCTTTTATGTCAAACTAGCTGCGCCCCGCGGTTTTACCCGCGGTTTCCCGGGATAAAAAGTAGTTTATGTGTTAATTCAGGGTATAAGCTCTTTCCATTCTGAATTTCACTCAAATCCGTTGAGCCATCGTCAACCGCGTCGTCACTTTCCATCAGGTGAGACTGCGTTCAAATGCTTGGCTATAAGGTAATAAAAAAAACCGTTACAGCGTGAAGAAATAATAAACACACCAACAAACTTACATACAAACTTTCGCAGTAATAATATTACGGTGATGTCAAATTTGAACACTGTATTTTTTTTTTTTTTACGCTTTATAGATCTATGTTTGGCCACTATCTCGCCTGATGTGAAGCGATGATGTGGCCTAAGATGGAGCACATAGATCTAGAGAGAGACGGCAGTTGAGCGGCTGCTCAGACTCGTCTCCCCGATGGTTCACCGAACATCATCCCGAAACACGACTAGGTCGCTTGACGGCATGGCTTTGTTCGGTGGGTGGTATTACAACCACGGCCAGAGCCTACCACTCCTAAGCGCGTAAGCGGGTTTCATCACGATGTTTTCCTTCACCGTTTTAGAGCGAGCGTGCAAAATCTGCACTTAACTATAAGTCATTGGTGCAGGGCCGAGTCGGGATTCGAACCCAGGTGCGTCTGATCGAAAGGCGCATGAGTTCCCGCTGAGCCACACTCGCTCTAAACTCTGTATATCGTATTACTGTGTTTGCTCCTTGAGCAATGTTATTCGCTGAGCTATGGCCCATTTGTCATAACTGCAACACACACGTACTGGTAGTTTAAGTGTCTTACAATTTGCTATTTAATGTACATGTGTGTTGTGTTGACAAATAAACGTTTTATCTATCTATCTATCTATTTGAATCTACATCAAACTACATAAATTAAAAGTTTTAAAAATATGTCTACGAACCACCGCTAGAAAACTTGCTTTCAAATGAAAAAACACATCCAAATTGGTTCACTTGTTAAGAGCTACGTTGCCACAGACACACATAGTGGTCAAACTTATAACACTCCTTCTTTTTGGGTCGGTGGTTAAAAACAGCAACACAACCCGTTTTTTTATTATTATTTTCTACACCATTTCGGTACGCTGGCTTCCCTTTACAACCTAGAAAATATTTCTTCAAATCTTAGCGATTAAAAAAACATCTCCAAGTAATTAATTACACTGAAAAAATACAGTCATCTAATACGAACCGCTGAGTTTTTAATACTAGTAACACGGGGAAATCTTAATTACTGGCAACCCTGGCAGAGCTTTGCACTTTTTATCACTACGTTTACTACTGTTTCAATTGAGGAATAAAAAGACTTCGATAGATGGGAGGGGTTACTATTGTATGTCGGTTGTAACTCGATTTTGTTGTTGATATGGTTTAAAATCTTTATTCTCATAATTATTGTGGGTAGTACAACTTTTTTTCTTTTTTACTCGGTTCCTAATTTGAAAAGTAAATTCATCATCACATCATCAGCCCATCACGTTCCCACTGCTGGGACACGGGCCTTCTCTCATAGAGAGAGTATGGGCCATAATCCACCACGCTGGCCCAGTGCGGGTTGGTAGATGTCACATGTCCTTGAATTTTTGTGATTAATTCTTGGACGTGCCGGTTTCCTCACGATGTTTTCCCTCACCGTTTTAGAGCGAGTGTTAAATCCGCTCATAACTTAAGAAAGTCAGTGGTGCGGGGCCAGCGGGATTCGAAATCGGGTGCGTGATATTTTAAATTTATCAATTCTCATAAATATTCCTAATTGTTAAATGAAAATAAGTTTTGAATTTAACATTTATATTTAATTTATTATAAACATATTGTGATAAAAGTTTGCACACCTGACGGTCATAACATAGCGATGTATGATATTAATTAAAACCTATAATAAAATTGTATTTTTACCTATGTTTATGCAAATAAATGAATTTTGAATTGGAATTTGAACATTTGTCGTGAACGTTTCGATCACTGCCAATATAAATGAAGCTGTGAATTAAGTCGTTTTAATCTCGATCAACCTGGGCTCCAATTCACTATGACAACTTTGCGAAACCACGTCGATTCCTTGCTTCGATATCACGTCGATTCCTTCATTAATAAACGACATCTTTATGACGCATTCATATATTCATATATATGACGCGTCATAAAGAATACAAATTTCGCAGATGTCGTTTATTAATTAAGGAATCGACGTTTCCTTGAAGCAAGGAATCGCCAAGTTGTCATAGTGAATTAGGGCCCTGACATGGTTGGAGATGTGAGACCGAGTAACATTCGAGTTCCAATGGTACCCTCATTCCGTGTCAGAGCGACTTTTCTCACGGGCGTTTCAATTAGCGAGGCAGAGAGCGCGTGCACTTGTTGATAGATCGCTAAGTCGGGGAAATAAAAATAATACTTGATCTATTCTTTTTTTTAACCCCCAACGCAAAAAGGAGAGGTGTTTTAAGTTCGACCATTATACGCTGTATATCTGTCTGTGGCACCATAGCCGTAGTATGTGATTTTTTTTATATTTGAAAGCAGGTTTTCTAGCGTTGATACATGTTTTATCAAAATCGGTTCAGGCGTTTTTTTGGCGACTGAGACCAGCAAGTCGTTCACCTGGTGGTAAGCGCCACACCTGCCCATAACTACTACAGTGCCACCCAGAACTTTTTATTCCATAAAAAGCACTGCGTAGAACTGCATTGCGTTCATCACCCTGAGATATCAGATATTAAGTCTCATATATGCCCAGTAATTTCACTGCCTACAATGCCCTCCAAACCGGAACGCAGTAATGTTTGCACAGTACTGCTTAGCAGAATAACTGGCAAAGCGGTAGAATTAAAAGTTCTGGGTGGCACTGCAATTGAAATGGGCAGGCATGGCGTTTACCACCAGGCGAACGAGTTGCCCGTCTTATCACTCAGTAACACAAAAACACATTTTAGCAGCGCCACAAAAGAGTGTCTGTACACCACTTAGTACCTTACACTTAGTAGCATACCCCTATAGCTAGTGATGTAGCAACAAATCGATATCGAGACCGAGCGGAGAAGGAGCAAAAAGTACCGCCATCAATTAAAACGAAACTCGGCCACCTGTCTAGGGAGGAGAATGTCGATAATTATTCACTGGAATATATAATATATGGGTCGTCTTAGGGAGTTGTCTTTTGTTTATATATTTTAGAAGAGGAAATGTAAAGCCCACTGCGCATATGGGGCACTCACGGAACTTTAGCGTGGTTTATATATATTAGTAATATATTAGATAGATAAATAAACACTTTATTGTTAAAAACCATTGTTAAAAATAGGTACATGAAAAATCATAATCAGCATAACAATAGGCGGTCTTATCGTTCGAAGCGATTTCTTCCAGACAACCTTTGAAGATAAACGATTTACATAATTTCAAGTCCTACGCGCTCGAGGTTCCAGCGGAACACGCGAATGATCCTTACCCCGGACTTCTGGCCTACAGGGGTAGTCTACGGCCGTTATAGGGAAAGTAGGCAAAAACAATAATTCCTTATGTGTTGTGTAGTAGCGTATAAATACTTAGTTATAGTGTTATATTTTGTATATATGTTAGTCTATAAGGTATATATTCTATGGGCCTATGTTAATTTTCCTTTATTGTACATTAATACTGCTTGAAATAAATAATTGGGAAGAACGGCACATATATTGCACCATTACTTTATGGGTGCAGATCTTTTTTTATTACACCAGTTTGCAATGGTCATCAGTCATGTTTTTTTTTTTTACACTTAATAGATCTATGTTTGGCCACTATCTCGCCTGATGTGAAGCGATGATGTGGCCTAAGATGGAGCACATAGATCTAGAGAGAGACGGCAGTTGAGCGGCTGCTCAGACCCGTCTCCTCGTCTGTCTATTCAAGAAAAATAGATGGACTAAACTTTCGATGTTTTCATATATTTATTTAACCGACTCCAAAAAAGGAGGAGGTTCTCTGTTTGATTGTATATTTTTTTTTATGTTTGTTACCTCAGAACTCCGTCATTTATGAACCGATTTGGAAAATTCTTTTTGCGTTGGGTTCAATATAGCTACGAAATAGTCTCATATAAATTTCATCGATATGTGACCTTGGACTTCGAAGATACATTGAAGTCGGTTTTTGTTTTTTTCTATAAATTTATTATTTATATCTTATATCGGATAAAACATGAGACAGTAGTGACAAGTCTTTTTCAGAAGCACAAGAAACAAAGTGCTACAATACAATACAAGTTTTCCTGTCTCTAATAGTAATTGTTAAAGCGTTATTGAGTTGGGTTGTTTCCTGCGTATTTTGTTACTGTTTGGCGCACTTTCAATTGCAAAGTTTTACAATTCATAATACAATCATAATGATACCATGTTAAATTGCACTTACAATATTTTAATTGTCAATGTCAAGCAGATGAATAAAACAAGTGAAGAAAACATATATTGTAGTAACAAGTGAAGAAAATATCCTACTTCCTACTAATATTATAAACGCGAAAGTTTGTAAGAATGGATGTATGGATGTAACTTTGTTACTCTTTCACACAAAAACTACTGAATGAATTTTGATGAAAATCGGTATGGAGATAGCTTATACCCTGGATTAACACATAGGCTACTTTTTATCCCGGGAAACCGCGGGTGAAACCGCAGGGCGCAGCTAGTATAAATTAATTAGAATGAAAATTGTAATTATCTAGTTCTATGTATTATTAACATTAATTTATAATGTGAATTTAACGTAGATAAGACCTAAGTAACAATGTGAAACATTTATGAAAAATAATTAATTTAAATTGAAAAATGTATACATTAGATAACTAAATGAATAGGAATAAACTAACTCCACTCATAACTTGTGCAGCGCCCTCATAGGGCACATGTGTCTATTCTATAAGACTTTTCTAACACCTGTCTGGTACATTACATGTTAGCATGACTAAAATAAATATGAATATATTACTAGTGACCCGCCACGCCGCGCACGTACGTGCTATGCACGGATGCAATTTACTAATGTGGTGTCATGCTTTGATGACTTTTTTTTTTTACGCTTAATAGATCTATGTTTGGCCACTATCTCGCCTGATGTGAAGCGATGATGTGGCCTAAGATGGAGCACATAGATCTAGAGAGAGACGGCAGTTGAGCGGCTGCTCAGACCCGTCTCCCCGATGGTTCACCGAACATCATCCCGAAACACGACTAGGTCGCTTGACGGCATGGCTTTGTTCGGTGGGTGGTATTACAACCACGGCCAGAGCCTACCACTCTAAAGCGCGTAAGCGGGTTTCATCACGAGGTTTTCCTTCACCGTTTTAGAGCGAGCGTGCAAAATCTGCACTTAACTACAAACTTGATTACAAAACATAAATTGTTTCTTTATGTACTATACAAAAACATAATTAAAATTGTACACACTAACCTTCCATAAAACAATCTCTAAATGACAATAATGCCAGCTTATCGGTGTTCTACAGAATATTCTACGGAGAGTGTGCTCAAGAACTGCACGATCTGAACCCCCTATCACCATTTTACCATCGGACAACTAGACGATCGGCACAACGTCACCCCTACATGGTGGACGTTCCGCCTATCCGCACTAAACGTTTCGAATCATCCTTTTTGGTGCGAACGTCGAAGGAGTGGAACGCCTTGCCGTCGTCTGTGTTCCCACATACATACAATCTGGGTGTGTTCAAATCAAGAGTGAACAAGTACTTACTGGGTAAGCGTGCTACATCTTCGACCACATCGTCGCTTCCCATCAGGTGAGATCGTGGTCAAACGCTGACCCAGTCAGATGTAAAAAAAAACGTATCAGAATCCGTTACGTGGTTTAGAAGAAGTAAACGGAGAAACAGAAATGAGGACGCGGTTAGCAACTTTGTTTTATACGCCACATAACAGTATCTTATCAACGAATCTCTTTAAATCCTTTTTAAAAATTGATTGAATAGACATATTCCTAGAAGCGTTCTAAAAGCGAACTCTTTATATAAAAGTCAGGTAACAGCTCACAACATCGGCAAACACTTACTTTTCAAATAAACATTTAAACTTAATTCTCTGAGCGATTCGAGAGAAACCACCTCCTACCACTAGTGTAGGGATGTACTCCGACATTGTTTGTTTTTCTCGATGTCAACCACTCTCCGCTTTGCTCGCAATTGCTTTAGTTCTCGATTACTTTTTTCTTGTAACATTGGTATCGAGTTTCGTAGTTCATTACCTGTGACAAGGTTTCAAGGAATAATGTTGTGCTTTTCGTGAATAAATAGAATTATTTCGTATACAATTGTTTTTTAAAGATTATTTTTGGTACTGTTTGAGTAGACGAGCTAGTCGTTCGCCTGATGTTGAGCGTCACGCCTGCATTATAATTTCAGTGCCACCCAGAACTTTTAATACCATAAAAACACTGCATTGCGCTCATCACCCCGAGACATCAGATGTTAATTCTCTTATGTGTATAAATCCAAACACAGGTTGGCCAAAATATTAATTTATTATGGTATATTGAAGACAACGTAATACAAAATTGCTTAGTCAAACCATGACAGTTCGGTTCACTCCAAAAAACGTCAAAATCACTCAGTTACCAGTAAACAAAAAGCTTTGTTGGTGTTGCCAACATGTTGCGGCCTCAAAAGGCTTAACAACATTTTATACATTTACAACCTTCGACTTGAATTTACTATACTTTGCAAAATTTTTACAATCTCTATTATTTGTTTAAACTTTTAGGCGTTACAAAATTCTACATGGACTTGACTTATATTAACTGTATGCCTTATGTATTTAATCTTCCTTACAAACTAGGTATTGTGCTTTTACACATATATGCTTACTTAACATTATTCTCCTTAACCGGCCGGCTAACTAAAAATTGATACAAAAAATGATTGTTTTGTACTAAAATGTCCAGATAATTTTACCCCGAGTTCATCAATTACAAAGCGAGAAATATTAAGTCAAATTTCAAAATGGTTCGACCCAATGGGTCATGGGGCCCCTATAATTGTAAAAGCTAAAGTTATTATGCAGAAGTTGTGGTTAGAGAAAATTGCATGGGATGAAAGTCCAAGTCAGGAGCTGAAGGATGAATGGCTTGACTTTGCTAATAAGTTGGCTGCTATGCAACCAATTCATTTTAAAAGAAACATTCAGATTCCCCACAATGCAGAGGCAGTTCAGCTGATTGGGTTCGCAGACGCATCCAGTACCACAGGCTATGGTGGTTGCATTTACTTGCGAGCAATTGATGACACAGGTAAGGTAACGGTATCGTTACTCTGTTCGAAGTCAAGAATCAACCCATGCTCCAAACCATTGACAATACCTAAGCTTGAGCTAAATGCTAATTTACTGCTTGCACAATTAATGGTAAAGGTATATGACATCCTTAAATTAAAAATAAAAGTAAATGATGTCTACTTACTATCTGATTCTCAAATCGCTTTGGCATGGATACATACAAAGTGTGAAAAGTTAATAGCTTATGTGTCGAACAGAGTAAGGGTTATACAATCACTGACAGGTAGTTGGACCTGGGCCTTCGTCAGGACTGAAGACAACCCCGCGGACGCAATTAGTAGGGGAATGGACCCCCTTGAGCTTTCAGCTTCAAGTTTGTGGTGGAGCGGTCCAGACTTTCTACTAAACAGGGAGTATACATTCGATACTAAATTACAGAGCCCAAAGAATCTGCCAGAGCAAAAACCTGCGGTATCAGCTTCAAATGAGGTAGTACTTTTATATACCTTAGGTGATGAAATTCCTAACCTAATAAATAAATATTCAGACATCAACAAACTCATTAGGGTGTTAGCATACGTATTGCGATTTTACAATAATATTAAACCTACGGGTAATAAAGTCAAGTCAAATTATTTGACGAGCAAGGAGCTTCATCAAGCTTTATTATTGTTGATCAAAACTGAACAGCAAAGTTACCCGGCCGGATTTTTCTGTTCCGTAGTTTCGTGGCTCACAGCAATTGGCTGCTTGCACAGTGTAAATGTCACTGTGAATGGCGGCCAAAAAATTTTTCTTGCCTCGTGGATAATACCTTATTCTTCTTAATGTTCTTCTCTCCAAAATTGGCGTGTAAAAAGCGGGGGTTGATTGCGCTTTTTTCCCTTATGTCTCGCAGGAACTTCGAGAAAATAGAGCTGGCTCGGTTGATTGATTCGCGTCCACCTCTTCGCTCGTTGTGATCCTGATGACCAACCTCCTTTTTCTTCTAACAGCGGCTTACTTTCTCCTCGCCTTCGAATGTCGTCGCCGCGTGTTCTGTTAGGCTCGAAGCATGTATAAATCCAAACACAGGTTGGCCAAAATATTAATTTATTATGGTATATTGAAGACAACGTAATACAAAATTGCTTAGTCAAACCATGACAGTTCGGTTCACTCCAAAAAACGTCAAAATCACTCAGTTACCAGTAAACAAAAAGCTTTGTTGGTGTTGCCAACAACGCCTGCATTATAATTTCAGTGCCACCCAGAACTTTTAATACCATAAAAACACTGCATTGCGCTCATCACCCCGAGACATCAGATGTTAATTCTCTTATGCCCAGTTATTTTGCTGGCTACAATGCCCTTCAAATGAGAATATAGTAATGTTTGCACTACTACTTGGCGGTAGAATAACTGGCAAAGCTGTGGTACCTACCCAGACGGACCTCCCGCATACGAGAGACCTATGAGTAGTTGATTTAGTTGATTGCAACCTAGACAATAGAGTCAACACACAAAAATTTTCAATAACGTATTTTTAAATCTGATAGCTTTTTCTTTGTGTTTGATTGATAGAGAATAGGTACGTTTTTAATGTTCGACAATGTTGAGTAAAAGTAAGAAGAGGTTGTGTCATAAAAGGTTAAAATGATGATGATGATGATAAATGATGAATAATTCAATGTTTGAGAAAAAAAATTACAAACATCATTACGATTCGGTTCAGTTAGAAAACATAGGGTCACCCGAGTCAAGTTCGTAAGTGCCTAATACCTACGAAGAGAATAAGCGGCATCCTAAATTTTCCAATCATTGATTTTGTTTTCAAAAGATACCATAATCTGACAAGTTTTTTATATTCGGAACTCGGTTAAAATCTTTCAAATTGCCAATTGATGAGAAATCGATATCGACATCCGGATACGTACAGTGTCCCATCACTATTCAATCAGCCGACTGCCGGTCAACTCTTCCAATTAATTAGCTGGCAGCCAGTGGGTTCTTTACGAGGAATAAAGTCCAGCATTTGCAGTTTTTTAGAGTTCCGCACAGAAACCGTAAATCTTTTATCAAAGTCAAAGGAAATGTTTAAACGCGGTTTGGTTTTCTAAGATTTTTTCTGACCGAGCTTTGCTTAGACAGATTGAAAAAAGGGTAAAGTTGGCAGGCAATCTAAATATTTTCAAGCTTGCATAAGAATCTTTTAACATTATCATCATCATCATCATCCCATTACATTCCTACTGCTGGGACTCGGTCCTTCCCTCGTAGAGAGAGTATGGGCCATAATCCACTACGCTGGCCCAGTGCGGGTTGGTGGCTGTCACATGTCCTTGAATTTTTGTTATAAATTCTTCGACATGCCGGTTTCCTCACGATGTTTTCCTTCGCCATTTTTAAAGTGAGTGTTAAATCCGCACTTAATTTAAGTCAGTGGTGCGGAGCCAGCGGGATTCGAACTGGGGATTAACACTATATTGTAACTATATTGTAACTATATTGTTAAACTAACTTATGGCGTGCTATGGCGACTGTTGGATGATCTCTCTTCCATTTCTCACCTCTTATTTTTTCTGAATCTCTCAATCAAACACTTGTTAAGCTCACCTTTGTAAAATTCATTATTGAAATGATAGTACATTATATTTGATATATTTTGAAGCCGTTTCCACTATTTTTTACCGACTTCAAAAAAGGAGGAGGTTCTGTATTCGATTGTATTTTTTTAACTTTTTTATGTTTGTTACCTCAGAACTAAGTCTTTTTATAAACCGATTCGGAAAATTCTTTTTGCGTTCAGTTCAGTATACACCCATATATGTCCCATATAAATTTCATCGATATTTGACCTTGGACTTCGAAGATATTGAAGCTGGTTTTTGTTTTTTTCTAATATGTAATTATTAGAAAATGTCTCAAGGTTATATGTCTATATTTGACTATCACATCCGTGCGATTGGATAGGATTATTTTTTTTATTTTTCTTGAGTTCAATTGTGGTAGACTTTCGATAGACTGGATTAAGCCCAAATAAATAAAAAAACTTGCTTTCTGTACCTTTAATAAAAACTAGTTAGTGAGGTATTCAACTTTTTAAAAAGCAACATTTCAAATTTAAAAGCAAAATTTTAAATTTGAAATTGTAGCTCTTGATGACGAAAACTTTTGCGCCACCCTATATACATATATAAAAAAAAACCTTAGTATGCCACGGTATTAGCAACTGGCTTGTAACAAAACATTTACTTGTACCATGTTTTTATGAAGTCTTTCTTGTTTGTCTGTCTGTCTGTCTGTCGTTCCCGGTGGAACCTTGCAAAATCGGGAAGTGCTCGACATTCGAGTTGCAACTCGAATGTCGAGCACTTCCCGTTTAGCTATCCGGCTGAAACTTTTAGGATAAAAGGTGGTTTTTGGTTTATTTTTTTATTCTGTCACTATTTTATTTATTCATTTAACTGTTAATTTCAAATGTCAAAACGACGTGTGATTACTTCCTACATCAATCATCAATTGTTTTTTATTTTTCGTTCCGTGTTGTTTTTATTTTACCTATTTATAATGTATAATTCTTAATTCTAATAAAGTACAATGCAATAATGTAACGTCAATAATGTAAATTTGACTTGCCCAGTGTGACAAACAATGTTATTAGGCCAATAAAAAATTCTATTCTATTTCTATTCATCACTTGCTCATTATATTTTTCGTAAATTGTATAAATAAATAAATACGCCCGACGATTACAAACATAGATGTTGGTCCCTAACTAGGATTCCCTGTATCTACGGAACCAGGAACTATGAGGACCATGGTTCAACACACAGACACGAAACAATTGCTTGCGCTTTTTTTCTGTGCACAAACATTTGTCCCATCGCGGGAATTGAACCACAACATCAGTGGTGTATGAGATTTGAACCAACCCTCTTAACCACTACACTAGAGAACTTTACCCTAAGCTACCTAAGAACCCTAGCTTCAAAGTGTAGTTCCCGCCCTGCCAGTCTCTCTTTTAAAGTAGTTCGCGCTCTCTTGCTAGAGACTGCAGTAATTAAGCGCTTCGAACAGTCAGCTGTCAAAAGACGATTCCGAAGCGATTCTGTTGCTGAATACAGCTGTTTCTTGTTTGAGTGTTCGTAATACAGACAGCCTCTGTGGTGTAATGGTTGAGGAGGTTGGCTCAAATCACGTACAGTGTATGTGATTTGAGTCAACCTGTCCTGTGTATGTCATACACTATCGCGGTTGTGGGTTGTGGGTTTGATTCCCGCGACGGAACAAATATTTGTGCATAGAATAATAATATTTTAGAAAAAAACACAAACCGAATTCAAGACTATGTAGGTATGTCTATATTTTTTTGTTTTTAACCGACTTCAAAAAGGAGGAGGTTTACAATTCGACGGTATGTTTTTTTTTTATTTTATTTTTTTTTGTGTGTTTGTTACGCGATTTCTCCGCCAATTATGCATTGATTTCGATGATTCTTTTTTTGATTGGTAGGTAATACTTCAAAGGTGGTCCCATATAAATTTTATCGAAAATCATTCAGTAGTTTTTGAAAAAAATAGCAAAAACAAAAAAATATAAGTTTAATCTTCAAGTCGGTTCTTGTTTTTTTCGTAACCAACTTTCTAAAGGTGGAGGTTTGTATTCGACTGCTTCACCTGCTTCAACCAGGGTTGACTTCCGGTGAGGGAACTCCTCAACGGTGAATAGTACAGACACAACATTTATTTCACTCCACTCATATATTTGAAGTCGGTGCCAGCCAAGTCTAAAAGTTAGTAGATAAATACTACCTACAAGTAGTACTTACTATATACATACATAGTATTTATCTACTACCTATTAGACTTGGCTGGCACCGACTTTAAATATATGAGTGGGTAGCGCTTATGATAATTATATTAATTTATTTTTTACTTTTGAGTGCCATTTGTGGTTTTGAAGTCGGTTTAGTTTTTTTTGAAAAATAATTTATTGTTGATTTTTTCTTAAAGCGCTGAATCAATTTCGATAAAAAATTTACGGGACCACCTCTAAAGTATGACCTACCAAACAAAACAAAGAATTTTCAAAATGGGACTCCTCTGTAAAAAGTTATGCGTGGTCAGACATAAAAAAAAAAACTCGTCGACTTTAGGACCTCCTCCGTTTTTTCGTCGGTTAAAAATAAAATAAGCGTTTGTTTCGTGTCTGAGTACTGTGGTAATAAACCACTACCAGTATGTTTATGTGTGTTGATTTGAGTGAAATTTGGAATGGAGAGAGCTTATAACCCGGATTAAGACACAGGCTACTTTTTATCCCGGGAAACCGCGGGTCGAAGCTACTAGAAAATATTATACAGCGTTTCCTTGCATAGCAATGGGCTACCAGCATTTTAACCATCTTCAAAATAGGAGGAGGTTCTCAATTCGATTGTATTTTTTTAAATGTTCTTACCTCAGAACTTCGTCATTTATAAAATTGTATTTGCGCTGGGTTCAGTATAGCTTCAACATGGTCCCCTATAAATTTCATCGATATTCGATTTTAGACTCGTAAACACATCGGATTGAATAACCGACTTTAAAAAAGGAGGAGGTTCTCAAGTCAATTGTATTTTTTTTAATGTTTGTTACCTCAGAACTCCGTCATTTATAAACCGGTTTGGAAAATTGTTATTGCGTTGGGTTCAGTAAAGGATATTCGAGCTTGAACTTCTAAGATACATCAAAATTGAAGTCAGTTTTTGTTATGAAATGCATTATTTCACTTGCGACACATCAGTCTCCACGCGGACGAAGCCGCTGTGCGCAACTAGTAATTTTTCAAATCGGTTCATAAATGACGGAGTTCTAAGGTAACAAACATAAAAAAAACCATAAAATAATTAATTTTTAGAAAAACGGGTCCAAGGTCAAATATCGATGAAATTTATATGGAACCACATCGTAGCTATACTAAACCCAACGCAAAAACATTTTATCTAATTCTTTCTTTTCGAATTCAAATCGGTTCATAAATGTTTGTGTTTCCCATTAAGTTATTTCAACAATCTAAAGTTACCCATTATTTAGTACCCATGTGCTTGAAGCTTGGGAGAGTTCACACGATGCCATTGGAGTTTTTGTGACCTCTCCAAGGCTTTTGACTGCGTAGAGCACAGTACTCTGATTCGTAAACTCCACCACTACGGAATTCGTGGAACTGCTCTGGATCTTGTAGAGTCCTACTAACTGACAGGCAGCAAAAAGTTGGTATAAATGGCGTCACTTCATCTGGATCTTTAGTCAAAATGGGTGTACCACAGGGGTCAATTTTAGGGCCGTTCTTGTTCTTAGTGTACGTAAATGACTTACCTTTTATGGTGAAAGACCTTGCAGACATTGTACTTTTTGCGGATGATACATCGATAATCTTTAAGGTAGATAGGAAGGATAGTGAACTAGTACACGTAAATAATGTATTAGATATTGTGCCAAATTGGTTCGCTGCCAACAACTTGTTATTAAACGCGAAAAAGACGAAATGTTTCAAGTTCTCTTTCCCAATGTTAGACATGTAGGGCCAAACGTAATGCTTAATAGTGATAAACTCAACACAGACAAGGCGACGGTATTCCTAGGTATAGGCATAGACTCTACATTGCAGTGGGGTCCTCATATCGATGCTGTATCAGGAAAACTTAGTTCTGCTCCATACGCGGATAGTAAAATTAGGCAATTAACGGATATAGCTTCGGCTCGATTATTTACTTTGCATACTTCCACAGCTTAATGTCATATGGCATTTTGCTGTGGGGGTCTGCCGCGGTTATAGAAGGTATTTTTATTTTACAAAAGCGGGCGGTTCGCGCTACTTATGAGTTGGGTCCTCGCGAATCATTAAGAGAAGTCTTTAAACAAATTATTGTAATAACTTTACCTTCTCTGTATATTTATGAATATATAATGTATGTTCGTAAACATCTGCACAAATTCAAGGTGAATAGTGACCACCACAACATAAACACTATAAGATAAAGATGCATGGAACATTCCGCTTCTGCCAAGTAGCCAACTGGCACATAAGAACAATAATATTGTCAAAAACAAACATAAAATATTGTAACAAAAGTTGTAAAAAATATGCCCCTCAGTTTCTGCCATATCTTCTGAGTAGTGGTTCTTTTTCCGATACTGTGGTAGAGTCATTGTAATAATTGACGTTCATAAGTGCGTCTGTGACGACAAAATTGAATAAAGAACTTTTGATTGATTGATTGATAAAATGTTTATTCAAAGGTTTGCTACAACTGTCTACAGTTGTAAGCAAGTAACCGTCACTTGTATACACATACATTTCCTTGTTTCCTGCAAACACATTAGTATTATTTCAATAAACTAAGTTTCCTTATCGCAACAATATCTGACAGAATGACGGACAACTGTGGTTTGTTGACAAACAAACACGCACTACGTGTCAAACGAGAACGAAATGACATTTATCGTAAAATGAGATTTTATTGTTTGACATTTATTTGAGCGGCGGCAAAGTTCACAGTTCACGGAAAGTCAATCAAATGGATCCATTAAGTTATATTATTTAGATTTCTTTTATTAATTACGTATCTTAATTTAATCATCTTTTTAACCGACTTCAAAAAGGGATTATGATTATTAAATTAATGTGTTATTCCCTCTTCACGCCGCAACAGCTGAACGAATATTGATGAAATTTGGTGTAATAGGTAGGTTTGGTTTGGTAGGCTAGGTTCTGGAATAACACAGAGTGCTTTCATCCACGGGTTCTTCTTCTTCGTGTTGATGGTCCTTATGTTTTAATTTTTAAATAATTTGAGCCCAATGCTCGGCTGTGGCTACCCCGCGGGTGAAACCGCGGGACGCAGCTAGTATTCACATAACATTCAATTCACGTTTTTGAAAGTAAAACTAAATGTTAAAACAAATGTTGTGCCGCAACCGTTATGGGCAGGCGTATTCCATCAGGCAAACGACCTGGTCGTCATTCAGTTACATAAAAAACATAATAAAAAGTAAAAGCAACAAAATAAAAGGGTTTTATTAAAATCCAGATAAGGCTTTAGTTCGATATCAATCAATTAGCGCACACGATAAAATTATGAAGGCTTTATCGCGAAGTCGCGAATGTACTCCGTTCAAACCAAATATTTTGATGACAGCCTCTGTGGTGTAGTGGTTGGGCAGGTTTGCTCAAATCATACACCACTGAGATTGTGGGTTCGATTCCCGCGACATGACAAATGTTTGTGCACAGAAAAAAAACGCATTTGTTTCGTGTCTGGATGTTGGACCTTGGTCCTCATAGTTTTTGGTCCCCTTGATACAGGCTTGTTTGTCTGTCTGTCTGTCCTCTGGAGTCTTGCAACTTAAATTTTGAGCACTTCTCAATTACCTATCCAGCTGAAACTTTCAGGGTATGCATTTTAAATTTTTTCAATCTATTACGGATCCTTCTTCTTCGACGTTACTCGTGCCACCTCGTGCTCATGTAGTCGTTATTTTCCATGATACAAAACGGCTCAAGACATTATAATCATAATCATAATCATAATCATAATCATAGTCATAGTCATAGTCATAGTCATAGTCATAGTCATAGTCATAGTCATAGTCATAGTCATAGTCATAGTCATAGTCATAGTCATAGTCATAGTCATAGTCATAGTCATAGTCATAGTCATAGTCATAGTCATAGTCATAGTCATAGTCATAGTCATAGTCATAGTCATAGTCATAGTCATAGTCATAGTCATAGTCATAGTCATAGTCATAGTCATAGTCATAGTCATAGTCATAGTCATAGTCATAGTCATAGTCATAGTCATAGTCATAGTCATAGTCATAGTCATAGTCATAGTCATAGTCATAGTCATAGTCATAGTCATAGTCATAATCATAATCATAATCATAATCATAATAATTTATTCATTGTTAGACTTAGGTACTTTCGAATATTTTATGATATTTTCATAAAACCAATCATATTTTATTTATTAAATCAGGTTATCTACCTACGCTGTTATTGCCTAGTTGAACTAACTTCGGGCAAGCTCAAGACCTGTCGCCCGTCAAGCGGTCTTCAATAATAATAATAATAAATTTATTTATTTCAGGCAATAATACAGTTAACAAATTAAAAGTACCAGAGGCCCAAAATATGTACCTACCTTACAGACTAGCATAAATATATACAATTTAAACACTAAAGCTACGATAAGGGAATTAACTTCGGCTTCGCCTCCCTGTAGCGCCGTAATACTATGCCTTCGGGCCAAAACTCAGGAGCCAGGAAAGTCTCTTTATACTTCGCTGGAAGCCGGAGCACGAAGGCCTTGAAAGTCGTCGTCCTCGTTGACTCCATCCTCGACAGCGACAACTGGTTCAGCTCCTGGATCCGTTCGCCGCACCTCTCCTTGATATACCGAACGACATCGTCTCCCGGCATGCTCTGGTCAAATCAGGAGAGGTATATCGCAGTCCTGGGCTCTGCAGCACGAAGGGCTGCTAATATAATGCAAAGTACTTATGTATTCACATGTGGGAACTCCAATAATCACATGTACCTAAGCCAGTACTTTACCTAATGAATTGAATCATTAATCTCCATTTAATATGACAGAAAACCATTTCAAGCGTCAATAAAGTCAATAAAAATTAGAACAATAGCACAATATTCTCATGCAGGAGTTGTCAACAATTTTTTATTCATACAAAATACTGTAATCGACACTTCGCGTAAGCATTGACAGTAAAAACAATGTAATAAGATGTAACAGTGTCGGTCTTAATAATAGCGCTCGTTACGCTAACAATAACAATTGAAAGGCGGCTTAGAACCTTATCTCAGCAACGAATTCTAAACGTTTCTTTAATAAAAGGCGGGAGAGTTGGAAAATTTATTGCGGAAAGGTACTAGAGTGGTAGGATAATTGACGTCGAGTTTCTAACAAGGAATTAATCTATGGTACCTTTGTTACAGGTGACGTCACAGCGCAGCAATCAAGAAAATAACCGTTTTCAGAGCCCGCCTTGAGCAAAACACGCAACATCAGATTACAATGACTGGATATTAATGACTGTCCATTAAAACGCGTCGGTCCCGCGGCCGCCATGACAGTTCCACCATAATTATGTGACGAACATGACGTGAAACGAAAACATTTTGAATAAAAATGTTCGCAATCTCTGACAAGTTCTGGGACCGAAGAAAGGCAGTGGCACGATGACGCCGTACCGGTTTTACGATAGTATAAAATAACTTTTTAATAACCGATATAACGCTTCGATAGTGAATAGTTGCGCTTTTTTGTGTGTAAAAGTACGTCGCGAGTGTGTTTACAATTTTATTTGCAATTTATTTCCGGTATCAGTGTTTATTTCCGTATCATTTCCGTCTTTAAAGCAATATTAGATAGGTATAGTGCACGGTGAACTGTAAATAAATATTTCAACTCGAATTTAGTTTAGAATAATTTTAAATTAAATACGCTTAAACACAAAAAGTTCGATAAAACGGGTATTGAGTATAATTAAGTAAATTCAATTTTAAATCTAGTTTCGGTATAATTCCGTTCCTATAGGCAATACTTTTCTTATTCACATTACGGGGCCAAGTAAAGTCTACGTAAACTTTTGTACTCATAATTAGCCGAAAATAAACCGAAAAGTTTCGTGTCGAAATTGTGCCCGAAAAATCTGCCGAAAACCGGTTAGAAAACAAAATGGTACCAAATGCGACTACGTTGCTCGCAAGAACTACTGTGCCCACACATTTCAACACAACCCTGGGATTGAATTCTACATTTCTGGTGCCAACTTACATGAGTCAGGAAGAATTCCTGGCTCTGCAGATGACAAACACATCCGATGCAAATACGACAATATCGAACGATACCACCTTCAATCTAGTTTTGAAGACTTGGTACCCAAGTGGATACTCGCCTGCTCACATCATCATAGCATCAGTAGTAGTGACAGTTCTCATGATAATGGTGGTAGTTGGCAACATGCTTGTGATAATTGCAATAGTGACAGAAAAGGCGTTGAAAAACATACAAAATTGGTTCATAGCGTCCTTGGCCGTGTCAGATTTCTTCCTCGGTTTAGTGATAATGCCGTTCTCATTGGCGAATGAACTGATGGGGTACTGGATTTTCGGGTTTTGGTGGTGTGAAATACATTCGGCGATGGATGTGTTGTTGTGTACTGCATCTATCATGAATCTGTGCCTCATATCGCTGGACCGCTATTGGAGTATAACTCAGGTAAGTGCTAGATTTAATTTACCATTAAATATTTTCATAAGCCCCATCCGACTACCTAATGGCGATGATAAGTTGTTCATTTATAACCAAATTTAAATGTTCAAAATTGGCCAAAATAGCTACACAATGGGTGCCTGAAGACGGGCGTAGACGCCTAGGAAGGCCCTGAAAGAAGGATGATTTAGACGCTTTCCGGAGTGACTAGCCTGAGGTCACAATGGAGAGAATGGATCCCCATAGAGGTGGGAGAGACCTTTGCGCAGCAGTAGGATCAAATAGGTAAAAAAATGTTCAGCTATTTTCGTCGAAAACTGTACCTGGTAAGAATATTGTGGTTCATAGAATCGCTATAGAAGAAGAAACTTACCCGTCACATTGTATTAATTTTGAACTAGACTTTCACAAAGCATAAAATAATGTCTTATATTAACAAATTAAACTATCTTATTTTATAATTTACATTTTTACCTTCATTACATTACATACTTACATCTTATAAATTCTTTATTTAATAGCTAAGGAATAAAAGTTAACACATTAAAATAAGTTCACCTATTTACATATCAAGTGAATATAAAACACTTTAAAATATAAATTTTACTGGGCGTTCAAAGATAAACTAAAAAGTACAACCCATATTCTAACCGGAGGTTGCCAACGTTCAAACCGGAGATAGTATCTGTCCGAGTCGTATAAATATAAAATCAGACTAGAACCTACATTTATCAAGTACAGAATATGGCGAGTATCCAGGAACGTCATACTTCCGGAATTGGAACAAAAACCCGTCCGAAGTTGAAACAAAAACCTTTCAGTTACCAGACTGAAAATGTTATTGAGCTGCGACCTCAATCACGTCGACTGCCGAAGTTTGCCGAATACCGGTTAGCGTACCGAAAACGGATCATAGAATCCGGGTGCATTCGGCGACGGATTTCGGTGCGCTTCTTAACAATGAATATTGGATGTCGGGTGGCAATAGGCAGATTCGAATGGTTTACTTTACATTCTATACCTACTTACATCGGTGTATGTTTTAAAGAGGATTGGATTGAGAGAAACGATTAGTTATAGCTTTATATCTAGTGCTTATTTAGACTAAGTCATACTACGGGTAATGTTCGGTAAACCATCAGAGAGACTGGTCTGAGCAGTCACTCAACTGCGCTGTCTTCTGGGTCTATGTTTTTATTTTATTGTTAAATGGGTATACGTTTGACGACATCTCGCCTGATGGAAAGCGAAGATGCGGCCTAAGATGGAACACGCCTGCCCATGAGATGCCTATTCACTCTAGACTTAAAAGAGGCACAAGTTGTAGCTGTTTGGGAACAAAGACGCTGGCAGAGCGTTCCACTCCTTAGCAGTTCTATGTTCTATGTGCTCGACCTTTAGCCCCATCGTCGCTTAACATCAGGCGAGATAGTTGGAAGGGCACGTTAAGCCGTCCGTCCCAGTTGTTGTGTTAGGAAAACAGTCGCTAGGCCATGTCGGAGTGTTTTCGGGCGGTCTAATAACTCCAATGCCAGGGATGGCCTCACATCTACATGAGAGAAGAAGAAGAAAGCGAGATCGTAGCCGATAACTCTACCTTTATAAGTAGGTAACTATAGAATCTTATGCAGGAGCTCGTCTGGCTAAATGTACAACCCATTGTCAGTTATTTCGCCGTCAGATGAAAAAAATGTTTTTTTTTTAATATAACTGAATGACGAGACGAGCTGGTCGTTTGCCTGATGGTAAGCTAGAAAACTACCACCAGTATACTCACCTTTTTTCAGTTTCAGTTTTTCATTTTATTTTTGTATATAATTTTTATTAAAATATGTTTTATGACTATATAACAATTTTACTATGCAACGAAATATATATCGTGAATAACAATAATAAATGTAATTAATACATCTTTATTATTATATTTATTCTCATACAAATAACTAGATGTTTAAATTATTGATTTGTTGTCTCAAATTCTATAGAAATGATTACAGAACTAATTTGAGATCACGATTCAGCCTTGCCTTATATATATGATTTAGCCTTAGCGACAGTAACCACTCTACTAAGGCCTTACGATGAATGATACTTATGTATAGACCTATATGTACCTGTACATTATGTCATTGCATAAGCTTCGGAAATATACAGCTTTCATTACCCTCGACGGGAGGGACGGGGCTTCCTTCAGCCCCGCGGTTTTACCCGCGCAAAAAACACTTTCAGTTATTACTGAATTTCTCAATTTTTCAAGTAACTTTCCCGATTTTTCAGGATACTTTTTTCCATAAATAAATAAAATTATGTTTGACAATAAAACTGTTTAAGTATTCGTACGCCTACAAAGGCCGAATTTCGTTGGATTAAACTACAGCTATGTCACCTTGCAATATTGTACCGAAATTCTAACAAATAAATTTATTTCATTTCATAAAATTCTAATTTGGACTATTACAAAAATAACTATAAAAATAACCGTTTTTAGTTTTTATTTATATATACATGGATATTAGTAATTTGTCTCGTACACTAAACTAAAATATAATAATTATTGAGCCAAAAAAAATTAAGTCCGTAGAGTATTACCCAAAGGTCTAACATTTCCGGCCTATTTTCATGCCGCTTTTTCAAAAATTCGCGAAATTGCAGCCATTGTACTTAACAAATCGGTAATCATGAAGAACAAAATCATCATCAACAAAATAATCATGAATATTATGTGAATAATAAAGTACAAAGCTATCCTGTTTCTTTTTAAAGACGTTGTACGCCTGCAAAAGCAGAATAAGAGATCTTTTTTTTTGACACTAACCCCTGTACCATACTTTATTTTATGCAAATAAATTATTATGATTATGATTATGATTATAAAATGTAACGTGCCCTTTCATACAGATGAAGTAGCAAATGTTTTGGAGTGGTAGGCTCTGGCCGTGGTTGTAATACCACCCACCGAACAAAGCCATGCCGTCAAGCGACCTAGTCGTGTTTCGGGATGATGTTCGGTGAACCATCGGGGAGACGGGTCTGAGCAGCCGCTCAACTGCCGTCTCTCTCTAGATCTATGTGCTCCATCTTAGGCCACATCATCGCTTCACATCAGGCGAGATAGTGGCCAAACATAGATATATAAAGTGTAAAAAAAAAAAAAATGTCAGTTAGTAGGTATAATAAATATGTCTCATAAATTCACTGGTAGAGCAACATTTATTATTATATATTAACTCAATTGCCAATTAAAGTAATATTTCCTAATTAGGGCTCACGCGATCGTCTCATTTATATTATTATGATGAATCGCTAAATAATAATATAGCATTGTATTGCATCAATTATTACTATACTCGATGCACCATGCGGGTTTACCTGCGGTTTTCCGGGAATAAATTACCCCCGTTCTTCTCCAGGACCTAAAAACCTATAAATATCAAACATTAAAATCCGTTTAAAGTTTTTAAGTAATTAAAGAAACATCTATCCATCCATCCATCCTCCCTCACAAACTTTCGCATATATAAATATAAGAAGAAATCACAATGTTTTAGTCTATAAAGCTCGGATTATAAATCTTCATAAAGGTCTTTTGTTGTTAAGATTAATTAAATTTAATGTCTGTATGTACCAAAAGCTACAATATAACTTGGTTGCGCGATCAGGCCGTCTCACTCACGGGACGTAAGCGTGTTTTACCCGTCACATTTTCTGTTGTTTTATCGGGCTAATTGCGCCTCGCGGTTTGTCCCGCGGTTACCTGGGATAAAAAGTAGGTAGCCTATATGCTAATCCAAGATATAAGCTATCTCCATTCTGAATTTTACTCAAGTCCGTTGAACCGTTACAGCGTCAAGAAGTAACAAAAATACTTACATACAAACTTTCGGATTTATAAATTAGTATAATAGATCTATATTTGCTCACTATCTCGCCAGAGAGATAGATCTAGAGGATGATGGCAGTTGAGTGACTCAGATCCATCTTGAATTCTTTTGATTCACCAAATATCATTTCGAAACACGAATTGGTCGTCTCGGCTATGTTCGGTGGCTGGAATTACAACCGCGGCCAGAGAGCCTACTCCACTCCACGAGTGATAAAAAGCTGCTGTAATGCCAATTAATTATCTTTTCTCAAACATGCATGGAAATATTGTCATTATTTTTGAAAAAAGAACGCGTGAAGTATCGAATTTACTGACAAAGAAAATCAAACCCATTGCAAGAGCGTTTTTTGAATTTGGAACATTACAACGCTCCAGCAATGTTGTATGAAACGGCGTGCTGGGGTTATTAAATACTCTTTGATTGGATCTCTTTTATCATTCTTGGCATACCAAAGTAAGTCTCTTTGCTCGGTACAAATTGCTTTCACGTGGCTGTATAGCCATAAATGCGTTTGCCTTTCGGCACAGATGATAAATAGAAAATTGGGGGCAAAGCTGAAAATTCGTCTTGATTTGTTATTTACATACTTAATAAATTAAATTAAATGTATAATATAAAAAGTATGTTTTATTTCCCTGTATTCTTTTGAGAAAAATAATTGAGATTTTTTTTTACTATATATGCCTCGGCGGAAATTGCAATTGCCTGTCTCGCATTAGTGAAGTCCTCGCCTATCAAACTCATATTCGACTTGCAATTGCCTATGTCACGGTCTTTGCAATAATGTACTATTACCGGCTTATTACAAGATTTCTTCCATTGATGACGCGCAGTAATAAGTTGATTTTCAAGAAGAAATAGGGAGACTAGCGCTCCATGTGCTCCATGGTTTACCTTTTAATATATTATGTTCCATTACGACTTGGAGATGTTGACACTTGATTGATGACCACACACCCACTTCCAGTCGGTCTAGTTCTAAACAAACTAAATAAGGTGAATGAACCTCAAAAACAATACTTTGAAGTAACAATAAATTTCTTTACATTAATCAATGTGTTTGTTCCTTTGTAACATAGAATAAAGAGCTTGACACTTGATTAATTTCAAACTCCCACTTAAGAACCTATAGAAAAAGAAATCATTAAGGTATACCATAAAAATAAAGGCATTTAAGATGGTTTTTTTTAAGTTCGCCCGTTAGGGCAGGCTAAAGTCTCGAGGATCATACCGCCATGTCTTACGTAGTTTTTATTTAATAGTTTAATATTCCATTTATTATACTTTTGCTGAGAATGAGGGTCATCAGCAACAAGCCAGACCTAGTGCTTCAATAAAGTGGTGGAACTTTATTCAAGCTTTCCATGGACTTTTTGTGAGAACATGAAAAGCAATGATTTTTTTCTATTTTGTTTCATTTGCCTACACTCGTGCACGTTTACGAACATATAATGGTTAATATTCCACCGATATTACACATGATCACTCGAAATAACACTTGTTTGGAAAATAAAACAAAACCGAACTGTATCACTTTTCACTTCCCGCCAAAAAGTCCGCATATAAGATGATATATAAACATCATATCGTTACAAATATTAATCTTCTATATACAAAGGAAGAAAAACTTACACAGACTAATCTAGCAAGAAGAATAAAAATGAAAGAAATGTATAGCAAAAAGTTTCTACAAGATTTTTTGCGTCCATTGAAATGTATCTAAACTTAAATCCATGTAAATCCAGTCTTCCCCGCCTGGAAGCAACTGAACCTAGTATTTGCCGCTTTGACAGAAGCTTACACCGCATATAACCGGATTTTTCCGGTGTACTTTGTCGTAGTTATTTTAAAAGTAGTCTTATAAAAAATCCTATCCTACTAATATAATTAACGCGAAAGTTTGTAAAACTGGATGTATATACCTTTGTTACTCTTTCACGCAAAAATTACTGAATGGATTTTGATAAAATAGTATGGAGATAGTTTATACCCTGGATAAACACACAGGCTACTTTTTATCCCGAAACCGCAGGGCGCAGCTAGTATTTAATAAATTCATAAACTGATAGTTGATCTATATATCGGAAAGCCAATTACAGGTACTCACGCTTAGACACATTTTGAATATAAACAAGGTTTTTCGGAAAGAAGAGATATAACCACCGCCACCGGCTGGGATTTGAACCCGCATCGCAATCTCTTCTCTCAGCGCGGGAAGCGCTCTACTAAATTGAGCTACGGTGGTCACTTACTCGAGTGCCGAATTTTTTCTTCCGTTATTTAACCATCTTAAGGGCTTCATTTAATTGCAACATTGATCTTGCTCGTTAAGAAAAGGTTCATTCTTATCTTAATAGATGGCGTACACATCACCCTTTAGAAGTACTAACTTAGTTTAATTTTTAGCAAATATTATTTGTTATTATTTTGACTGTAAATTTATGATAGAATTAATTGCGTTTAGCTTCCGTCATTTAAAGTGATTTTCTTCAAATTGACGCCCAGCAGATAATGGTGAAAAGCAATACCTTGAATTGAAACATATTTGTAGTTGAACTAAAATATTATAAAATTCTAATATCAAAATCAGCAATCACTAAACAATTTCAACTTCCTTCGAAATCTAAATCTAATTCTATGTAAATCTGGTAAAATCCAGTTCGCACTGCTTCGAACCGACCGAAACCAGATCTAACCGGTGCTACATCAGCTTACTCCGCATTTAATCGGGATTCTCTGGATTTATTTAGCCGTAATATTTCGCGTGTACCGGTTCAGAGCGTACAAAGACGGTGTCATTTGCGCGCTTGATTGCGTTTCTAATAATATGGATATAATACAAAAGGCATAATGCATTTCTTTTGCGATTTTGAAGAATTAATCGTGACGCAGATGTTTTATCTATTTTAATATAAATTAAAATATATAAAACATTTGCGTTTTAATATAAATTAACGAGTGTGGCTCAGTGGGAGTATGTGTGACTTCGATCCGACGCACCCGAGTTCGAATCCCGCTGGCCCTGCACCACTGACTTTCTTAAGTTATGTGCGGATTTAACACTCGCTCTAAAAACGGTGAAGGAAAACATCGTGAGGAAACCAGCATGTCCAAGAATTAATCACAAAATTCAAGGACATGTTACATCCACCAACCCGCACTGGGCCAGCGTGGTGGATTACGGTCTATAATCTCTCTATGAGAGAAGGCCCGAGTCCCAGCAGTGGGAACGTGATAGGCTGATGATGAATATAAATGAATCATACTCAATAATCACAATTCACATGAAAGATGACAAAAGAATAACTGATTCATGAATCACATTTTTTTAATATAATTTAGTGACGAGACGAGCAGATCGTTCACTTGATGGAAAGCGACACTGTTAAGAGCAGAACTTAGTTTTACAAAGTCCTGCGCGACACTGCACTGCGCTCGTCACCCTGAGGTATTATAATGCCCAGTAATTTCGCTGTCTATGCTCTTCAAACCGGAACACAACAATGCTTAAGCACTACAGCTTGGCGGCAGAATAACTGACAAAACCGTGGTACCAACCCAGACTATCTCTCGCATAAGATGCTATCACCTACCTATCTATAGATAGTTAACACTTTATTGCACTTAAAAAAAGAAAATAGAATTTCAGTTGGTAATACATAATTTCCTATAAGTACAATAGGCGGTCTTATCGCTAAGCAGCGATTTCTTACAGACAACCATAGGGGTAAGGAAAACAACATTTTATAGATGATAGTGTACAGTAGATAATAAGTAGGACGAATGGAATGATTTTTCACTTAAATGATTAAAATATAATATAAATATAATATACCTATACTACCTAGGCCGAATTTGTTCTCAGATTATTGTGGAGTGTACAGTAGGTACAACGAAAAACATAAGAGTTTGAATACATAAATCATGCTTAAACAACACTAAAATGAGGTCTCAGCAGCAATCGCCTAAAGGCAGATAAACACGTTCCACTGATCAGCTTACACCGAACATGCCAGATTTATTTAACCGTGACATTTCACCAGTGTACCGGTTTATGTCGGTCTGTACCGGTGCGATCCGGTTTATACCGGTTTATGTGATCCGTTGGACCGGTTTATACGGCAATACGGAGTGCATAATGTGCGCAATTGATCGCTCGGAGACATTTTGTGCTGTTTGAATTTAATTTGTAGCTTGTGGGGGTAATGCTGTATATATGATGTAGATGGTTTTAGAAGTGCCGGTTATCCGGTGTTCCGCTTCACTTTTCTCTCAAATGGAACGAATTTTATCACAGAGAAAAGTGTGCTACATTTTTGATGCGTTTAAATGTTTATCAACCGATTTAAAAAAGGAGGAGGTTCTCAATTCGACGGTGTTTTTTTTATATGTATATATGTTACGCGACTATTCCGCCAATTGTGAATTGATTTTGATGATTCTTTTTTGTTTGGTAAGTCAAACTTCAGAAGTGGTTCCAAAACAGTTTATAGAAAATGATTTAGCATTTTTGAAAAAAATAACAAAAACTAAAAATATAAGTTTAGTCTTGAAGTCGGTTCTTGTTTTTTCTAAAAAAATATTATTTAAATAAAGTAATTTTCATATGAGACTTCGTTTAATCTAGAATACATACAACAGGTGGTCTTATCGCTTAAAGCAATTTCTGCCAGTATTATTACTAGAAGAAATTGCTTTAAGTGACGTTCAAATTTTGTTACAAAATAATATGTGTACGGATTATAGTTATATGAGAATGAATTTGCATATTGAATTTTCATAACATTATGGTTTAGTTAGAAGTTAGAATTACTCTATTAAAATATTTCGAACAACAATAGTGTTAGTGAACATGGTCATTTGAACAGATAGAGAAAGGCGTCTTGTACACGCACGTTTTTTCACTGTGAAAATTTACGATTTATAACCGCTGATATTTGCGGAAAAACAACTTGTCCACGGCACGGTTTCTTTACAATACGGTGCGCTCGCTGTCTTGGAGAAATCGTCAATTGTTTTTCTGAGCGTGCCGTCGATTTAGACAGCGAAAAAACGTGTGTGGACAAGAGGCCTTAGGCTAGAATTGTGTTTGAAATTTCTTCTATCCTCTTCACCTTGTCTTACGAGGACGAGATATTTCATTTTCTTTTCATGAATATATAAAATCTAAAGATTTTCGCCGTTCAATATCAAACTACTATTTAAGCTTGTACTCCTACTAATATTATAAATGCGAAAGTTTGTAAGGATATATGAATGGATGGATGTTTGTTACTAATGAAACAGGGAGTTCTTTAGGTTTGAGAAAAGGACATAGGTCTGGAAACGGCAAGTGAAACCGCGGAGCGAAGCTAGTTACTATTATCGCTAAAAAAGTTACAAAGTAATATATTTCGCATTTTATTTACAGCTATGATGGATTTACATAACCATTAATACACTTGATCCTTATCCGTACAATATCCGTTATCCTACATCCGGTTTCAGCCGCCGCGGGCCGGTTTAAAGCACCGGAAACCGGTATTAACGGGATAATATCGTTAAAGCGGTTAAAGACGTTAAAACGACTCGTAGCATTAATATGTTTGTAATAAATATAAATATATATATACGAGTATATCTTTTCTAATGGTATATCCGATGCAAATGATACGATTGAAATGGAACTGGGTTGGACACGTCTGCCACATGTCGAACGAGATGTGGCTAAACTTACCACTGAGTGGATCCCACACAACGTCAGACGACGATGCGGCAGGCCCAGACGGAGATGGCGGGATGAGCTGGACTCCTACTGGAAGCATTGGCTGCAAGAAGCATTGAACCGTGAGGTGTGGAAGGAGGGTTGGGAGGCCTTTGCCCTGCAGTGGGACGACCACGGCTGAAATAAATATATACATAATATCCGATGCACTGGTAAAGTCAGTTTTAGTTTCTTTTCTGGGCCCGGACTTCAATTTGAGTATGAGAAAGAAATGGGTAGACATGGGTTTTTTTCAAAGTCATGATATTTTAAGTTTAAATTTTTAACGTATTTTATTTGTTTGGTATTATGTGCAGAAATTACGTTTAAAAGTGCATTTTTTGTACCTATTTAATAAATATCTTTTGACTTTAACGTAGACGACGGCTTCGTATTATAGTATTTAGAGAAGGGACTTACACAATAATATTTTTTAAAGATAGCTGGTGACAATTTTCTTTTCACTCGCTCTCGTCTAAAAAAATTCGGTGACAAAAATAAAACGTGCGCGATATAAACACATAACCATCAGAAATTGATATGAAGAATCAATAGAAAATGCCCAGCGGCTCTCTTTTTAGGGTTCCGAAGCTACAAAGTGAAAAAAATCTTTGTATTGAGACTTTACAATCCAGACGTTAGAGTTAATTAAACTTATGAAATAAGGATAGAATTGCAGTACCTAGGTTTAGACTGAGTAAAACAAATAAGTCCTTCATGGGCAATTGCGTAGGTTGCTATAAGAAAATTCCAGAATTTAAAACGGAGCTCGAAGAAAGTAGATTCAAATTGTGTGTGAAAGATATATAAAGATATATTCTAATGAAAAAAGCATACTATACAGTTAGTAATTATGTACATAGAAGACAAAGATAAATGGAACATTCCGGTTCTGCCAAGTAGCCAACTGGCACATAAGAAAAATAATATTGTCAAAAACAAACAAAACATTATAAGAAAAGTTCTAAAAAAAAATGCCTCTCAGTTTCTTGCCGTATCTTCTGTGTAGTGGCTCTTTTTCCGATACGGAGGTAGAGTTATTGTAATAATTGACGTTCATAAGTGCGTCTGTGATGCCATTACTGAATAAAGAACTTTTGATTTAATTTTATTAAACTTTTTTTAATATATTGGTATATAAAAAGAAACAAGGAAGTATTCTATGTTGAAAGCTATAAGACGTGTAGTACAGTTCCCGTGATTTTTACTAAATATTCCTAACTTGCGTACGGAACCCACATCACGCGAGCTTCGCACATAACCAATTTCATTTTTGCAAGGAACAATAGTTTTTTTCTATTTTTTCTCGCACGGAAACCCGAGGGAGGCTTCAGTCTACGCCCTTTACAATGATATAGTGACCTGGTGAATTATACATGGCGTTGCTTTTTGCCAAACGCTTTTATATTGTGACTTTCTTGTATTTCTTTACTAGTCGGCTTTTTGGGTTAGCGTTTTGTTTCTATAGAACTACATTATTTATTTTTCTGTTGCTTTTTTAGGTGAGTTTGACCTGGTTTTACTTTTATATAAATAAGACAGTCAATGCTGAAGTAGAAAAGTGCACACTGTAAGAAATTGCACATAGCGATAAGGCTGCCCATTCCTCTACCACTATTATTATTTATGTAACTGTACACTTTTGTTTCTTGTTTTTATGATAAATAAAGTATTCTTTTATTGTAATATGTACTTTTATAATTGTATTTTTTATATCGTGTCTGATAGAGCCAAATTAATGGTCCTTAAAACGTTTCGTTCTTTCAGTTCCTCTTCTCCTCCCTGCTACTAGATTTATAATCCTATCCTAACCCATTGACGTAGTCATTTATTATAGCCGGTATATGTTTTAGTTATGTAATGATTTAAGTATATATTTATTATGTAAATATTTAAGTATATATTTTATCATTAGGATTATAAAAGGTATATATTAAGTTTATGTGGCTTACTTTTAATAATAGATAGTATATATTTTTACATACCATAGGTATGTAACTTTTATTTAGACAAATTAAAATTTTTGAATTTCCCATACGCACTTACTGCACCGCTACCATTGTTTCATGCACGTCCTGGATGACTGGTAGAAAATGCTATCTAGCATTAAGTCCTCCATGCACAAACTATTTTGTGCCAAAGTATAAATAAATAGAGAAATAATGCTTAGCTTTTTTAAATTCAAAATACAATTATTAACGAAATTTAATTGATTTGTATTATGGATTATGTACATGATGTTTAAATGTGTATTTTTATGTGCCCATTTAATATCTTTTGACTTGAATATTATTTACTAGCTGCACCACGCGGTTTCACTTGCGGTTTTCCTCCTTTTCCAAGTCCTTTTCCAGGACCTAAAAGACTTATATGCTTGCTTGCGTGATTAAGTAACCAACATACATCCATTCATCCAGCCATCCATCCATCCATCCATTTATCCATCCATCTATCCATCCTTACAAACTTTCGCATTTATAATATTAATATGATAATAGGATAGGATAAGATATTATAGGATTAGTCGGAAGTAAGATAGGATTATACAATTGATTTCTGAATAGAATAGAATAGATTTTTTTATTGGCCCTATAACATTGTTTGTCACAGTGGGCAAGTCAAATTTACATTATTGCATTATATTAATTTATAGAATTATTAGAATTAAGAATTATTCATTATGAGATGTCAAATAAATCAATTTGTAATAAAATTAATTCTCTTTAGTGAAAGCCAGCGAAATAACTGAGCATTATAAGATACAAAAGCTAATTGTCTCAGGGTTACGAGCGCAGTTCAGCGCTGCGCAGGATTTTTCATAACAAAGTTCTGGGTGATGCTGTTATTGTTATAGGCTGGCGTATTGCTTACCATCAGGCAAACGACCAACTCGTCTCGTCATTCAGTAACATAAAAAAAGTCATATCATCAATGTCAAAGTTATTTCTACACTGAACGAACCCCATCGCAATTTCACAAAAATGTTTGAACGTAAATAAAACAAATTTCATTTATTCCAATCCCAAAAGCAATTTGAAAAGCGAATTCTCCGTACAAAATTACACTGAACTACTCAAATACTATCCTATAATCTTCACCAACACGTACCATAACTCGTTTCGCAGAACCGACCTATTTATTAAACCGAACAACATGATAAATTATACAGCCTGTCGTATTAGCCCTGTCTTGTTCTGAGTAAGGAATTACTTCGAAGTAAAAGTTGGTTCCTGCGAAGAATGCGCGTTATAGATTTATTAATAAATAAATAGGCAACTTTACGTCGTAAATGCAGACACGAGAGCCAATAGACTCATAATACAGTATGCAGAAAACCGTGCGAAGTGGAGAGAAAGGAACAGGAATGCGGTCCCGGGCGGTGATTAATAACGCTAGGCAGAAGAAAAATGCTTATATTAAACTTTATCTAAATTCTGATTCATTTCAGGTCTCCTCCATAAATCCCGCTTTAAAGCAAACGCCGAGCCAAATCTGATGCAGTTTTAATTGTAGCATTTCTCACCTCAGATCATAATAGAAAAATTAGGATTCCGCGAGCGAACTCCACGACAATTTATTAATGGGGCCCGCAGGGGTGCCCACCGCCCCTTCGACGATTTATCGTACCTGATTAGGGTTACCACGAACTTGTTGTAAAGCAAGTTTTAAAAAAAGGACTTTTTAAATGTAGGTCGTAAGATTATATCATTATTATAAGAAGCTGAAGTTTCTTAGATGAATTAAAAGATGTTTTTTTTTTAATAAATAAATAAATACGCTTAACAATCAGATACATAAATCCTAGACCCTAAATAGGATTCCCTGTATCTAGGAAACCAGGGACTACGAGCACCATGGTGTGAGACCATGGTGCTCGTACACCAAGAAACGAAACAAATGCTTACGCTTTTTTTCTATGCACAAACATTTATTCCATGGTAGGAATAGAACCCGCAACCTCAGTAGTGAATGAGACTTGAGCCAACCTGCCCAGCCACTACACCACAGAGGCTGGTTATTTGAGTTATGACAGGTGTTATGAAAGGGCGTCTGCGATGGTCCACCGCTTCGCCAGTTCTTCTGCCGCCAAGCAGTAGTGTGCAAGCATTACCATTTTTTTTTTTGGCATTACGAGTAGTATGTTTCTGTATATAGGGCAAGTTTTTGGATAGGGATCCCTATAGCAGCTTCCCTAACCGTTACAAATAGAACATGTGTTATTAAAAATCCATCCACAGATTTCCAAACGTCAAAAAGTAAGTTTTTGGTTTATTGAAAAAAAATCGATATATTCGATAAAACTGCCAAATTGATAAAATTACTCTTCTCGAAAATGATTACTGCTTCTAATAAGGAATAAAAATCTATGAGCATATTTTTATAAAATTGCAATACTTAACGAAAATCAATGTTATAATTTTGATACAAATCTGCCTAAAATCAATAAAACATTATTACTTAAATGGAATGTATTAATTCATGGAACCTATTTAATAAACATCTTTTGACTTTTGACAATATTAAATACAAAAACAAACACAAACAAGCCCAAATTTATTAAGTTCATTGCTGTTATCATTTTCAAGCTCGATAGAACTTGAATTTTACACTTTGAGTAATTTTCAAGGAATTCCTCTGACAAATGCTGTCCCTAAAACGGGGTACTAGCAAAGAAAACTAAATATTACTACGTAAAGAAGCGACACTCCCACCCCCCCGCTAATTTGTCGTCACCCGTAACAAACCGATGAAAAAATGGGCAATGCCGTGCTTGCGTCACTCGGTTGTCACCGCTCGCTGCGAATGACTAATGAGTGAGATTAAAATGTTTATTTTATATGTGCGATCAATTGATGTTATTTGAGGTTGTTATGATCTTTTTGGATGACGACGACGACCTGCTTTACAGAGGTAGAGCAGGCCGGCTGACTTTTTGACTTTGACATATGGAGGAAACATATTGAGAAAAAGACGGAGAACAGCTGAAGACGGTGGAGCTGACCAGGACCTGACCTGACTGACGGAGGTCTGCCTATCTCTTTTAAAATGGTTCGTTATTGATCTGTGTATGGATGCAAAGGAACCACTTACACAAATAAGAATCGAAGATTTTTTGGTTTTTCGCGTCTCCCAGCCAAGCGATAGTGGGTGTGAAAGAAAAACACTTAGGTTGCTTACGTATAGCGTTGTCCTTGTCGCGCTCGATTCGTATTAGCTCATCCCTAAAATAATTACGCACACACACGAAACGTGTGCGGACAGGCCGGTGCGCCAGTAGCAGTACTAGACAGTTAGCTCAGCGAATTTGTATGGAGTGTCGGGGATCTGGTACTAGGAAGTCAGCTTGTGAACCGTTTGCAAGGTACATTTTTGTCCAAAGAGAGTATTACTAAAAACAGTTAAAAGACCCAGTTGCTCCAGGATCTTCATAGTATGTATACAATTTTTGCGAAGAACATTTGGAAGTTGGAAGACATTGATCTAGAGGAAGATGGTAGTTGAGCTACTGCTCACACCTGTCTCCCTGATTGGCGACTGAACGTCATTCCGAAATACGACGAGGTCGCTTGACGGCATGGTTTTGTTTGGCGGGTGGTATAACAACCACGGCTAGCGCCTACCATCTCCAAAAAATAGTCTTCATTTTTAGTATGAGAATGAAATTTATTACCTCTTTTTTTAGTAGGTACTAGCCAGGCTTGTACATTATAAAAAGAAATACATTGTTTTAGTGGTCTAAAACCATCTTCGCATTATTGCGTTTCTAATGCAACTGGTTTGGGGTACATCGGTAAGATGATTTCAAAGTCTATAACTGGCCAAGGGCCTATGCTTAAAATCAGCGTTGTGGATTTTTCACAACATTATGCTGAGCACAGACCTTTTCTGACTGCACTGTGCACGGCAGCGGTCTCCATACACATGCTTTAATTGTTTGTCTTGGTCTTCTTAATTTGTCTTATTTTGTTCTCCTACACTTGTGTATGTACTATTGATTGTTGTGTGCAGTCTTGTCAAAAATAAATTGTTTTTTTTCTTTCTTTCAACTGACATAGGTAGAAACAATTTTTGCGTTTTATATATATTTTTGGAGACCAGAAGATCAGACAGCGCTGGATGGTATAAGAGGCGGCGTGTCCACGTGCCCGCTCTCATTTTGCCGCCGAGAAAACATCGCCGATACTTTCTTAATTTTCGTCCATTCGTCATTTTATTTTTGTCATTTCATTTTGCCGTTTAAATTTATTAGTTTTGTAAAAATAGCTTTTGTATGATGCAATTTCGCTTTAAAGTAAATAATTCATTTTAAATTCCCAAAAATATAGAAAATTTTCATTCTTTCTATATGACAATGATAGACATGCTTACCTTTTTTTTTTCAAGGTCGTGATATCTTAAATAACAATTTTTAAGGTGTTTTAATGATTTAAAGTGCATTTCTTGTGCCTATTGAATAAATCTTTTAAAATTTTGGAAACGAAGAATTAAAGAAAATACGCGGACAATGAAATTCTAACAAACACGAGAAACTGTCCAAAAAATAACGAAAGCTTGGTAGCCCTACACCCCGAATCCCTTATCTGAAATTAACCCCGTGATTTTACGAGAAAAACGATTTTTTACTCTAATAACACGGTGTCTTCCATATTACAGCTGTGTAATTAAAAATGGAGAACCAATTAGTGCGATTACAACCGTGCCGTGTGTGGCATCTGCTTTACTTCCGGTAATTAACGTTTCAGATTAGGATGCAATTTCGTTTCCGGTCAAATTAGGTTCTGTGTTTCGGGTGGTTTCGGTAACAAATTATTTATTCGGTTTTAAATTTGTTATTTTGGTTTTTAACCCCCTACGCAAAAAGGATGTTATAAGTTTGGCCACTATGTGTGTCTGTCTGTGGCAACGTAACTCTTAAACGGGTGAACCGATTTGGAAGCGGTTCTTTTTATTTGAAAGCAGGTTTTCTGTTTCCTAGATGTTTATCAAAATCGGTTCAGTCGTGTTTTACGATTTTTGTGACGGGTTTTTTTTTTAATTTTAGTTTTTCTTAAAAGGCATGGTTTAGACTAAGTGGATTTACTCATGGTAGGTCTCTCGTTTGCGGGAGGCCGTTTGAGTAGGTACGACAGCTTTGCCATTTATGCTGCCGCCAAGCACTAGTGTTGTTCCGGTTTGAAGGGCATTATAGCCAGACAAATTACTGGGCATATGAGACTTAACTGTTGTAATGAGAAAAACATACCTACTATACTATTCGTAATTACATAGAAGACATAGATGCTTGGAATATTCCACTTCTGCAAAGCAATCAACTGGTACATAAGAAAAATAAAATCGTAGAAAATCTCTGTAAAAAAATGCCCCTAAGTTTTTTGCCGTATCTTCTGAGTAGTGGTTCTTTTTCCGATACGGTGGTAGAGTCTTATGATAATTTGACGTTCATAAGTGCGTCTGTGATGCCAAACATGAATAAAGAGATTTTGATTTAGAGTTTGAGTTTGAATTTAACATTTGATGTCTCGGGGTAATGAGCTCAATACAGTATTAAAAGTTCTGGGTGGCACTGGAATCATGATGGGCAGGCGTGGCTTACCATCATGGGTAACAAATTTCTCGTCTCATCAACCCGTTCTATAAAGAAAAATTCGCTAACTACATAACCTTGAAATTAGAACACAGTAGTGCTTGTGCACTACTGCTAGTCAGAATAACTGGCAAAGCGGTGGTTTCAACTTAGACGGCCTGTCTCATACGAGAGACCTATGTACCACCTCGTGAATTATTAAACATATTAACTAGAAGTCTACAAACTTCTTGGAAACTAAACTCGGTAAACTTTAATGAGCTATTCTATGTTTATCCAAGAGCATAGTAACTATTAGTAATGTTATTGCTATTTTTCATTAATTTCATTAGCATGCGAAATATTGCACTTTTATTCGTCATATACAAATAATACAAACCTATTAAAATACGTTAATAATTGTAACTTCAAATATCATGACTGAAAAAAAGGTAAGCATGTGTACCCATTTCTTTCCCATACTCAAATTGAAGTACAGGAAAGAAATGCGAAAACTGACTCTACCAGTGCTTCGGAAATACGCCCGTTATAGTCCAAGAATATTAGTCAAAGAAGGGCAACTATCTCGGAACGAGAGAAAGTCAGCTATAAAGTTGTATAAACCTTTATTTTGGCACCCTAAAACTTGTCTCAAAACCTACTTATCGTAGGGTGTTCGTGACTACAGATATTTCAACGTCAAAGGTCAAAAATTCGATTTTCTACACATTCATTGCAAATATCTCGTTTCCTATGGGTTTTATGCTATTTGTATTCATCATAAATATTGTAAAGGATTCAATTCTCTACAACTTTTGTTTATTTATACATTTTTTATATCTTGAAACTAAATCACTCGATGATTGCTATAAACTTCAGAGCTGCCTTAATAATCTCACGGAATACTATATAAAGAACAGAATTACTGTTAACGCAAAAAAATTACAAATTATTTCATTTACTAGGAGTTCACATCTGATCAACTATATTTACTCAATTAATAACATCAATGTCGAACGTGTTGAAATAATAAGAGACCTTGGCGTCATTTTAGACCGCAAATTAACTATGGCAGCTCACTTTGATATAATGATTAGCAAAGCATATTAACTACTCCTACTGCTATTGTCATACCTACTTATACTTTATTTACACTTTTCTGTTACTGATACTATGACTATGGGACATCACACTCGCATTTCTTGTTTTACATTCTGTTAATTCTAATTTATACGTAATTGTGCTGAAAAAAGACATCCCCGCAGAGTTTCTTGGTGCTATCTTCTCTAGCGGGCGTATTTCCGAAGCACTGGTAGAGTCAGTTTTCGCATTTCTTTTCAACACTCAGACTTCAATTTGAGTATAGGAAAGAAATGGGTAAACATACTTACCTTTTTTTCAAAGTCATGTTAACATAAGATACAATTTTTAACATTTTTTATTTGTATCATGTTTTTATGACCTTTAAATGTGCACTTTTGTGCCTATTTAATAAATGATATTTGACTTGACTTTGACTTTGAAAGCATACAGAAACCTCGGATTTGTTAAGCGAACTTGTAATCTCTTTAATGACGCTGCATGTATCAAATTAGTTTACATGACGTATGTGAGAAGTGTTTTGGAATATGCGAGCCCAATTTGGAATCCCCAGTATATCACACATAAAGAAAGAATTGAGAATATCAATAACATATTTATCCGATATCTTAACTTTAAAACTAAAACCCCTAAAGGCACTTACCAAGATAATTTGCAACATCACAGGTTAATGAATTCGGAAGATAGACGAACATTGCTAGACATGGTTTTTCTCCATGATATTCTCTTGAGTAACATTGATAGCCCTTATTTTATCAACGCGATCTCATACAATACACCTCGATACAGAACCAGATATACCAAATTTTTAAATGAGGCACCTTGCAAAACAAACTACGATTGTAACTATCTTATTAATAGGCTATCAAAAACTTACAATCATTTATTCATGGATATTGACCCCTACACCTATCTAAAAACCTCTTTCAAATACCAAGTCTTCAAAACTCTCCATTAAAAATAACCCATAACGTTAATATATAAATTTACTACAAACATACACTTCTATACACAGTCAACTTTACATGCATACGCGCACGCACCCTCACACACACACGTACATAGACTCACACACATACACCCTTTATACATACTTGAATCCTCTGCTAGAGAGCGCAAAATGCATAATAATTGTAATAATTAGGATGATCTTTCATTAGCCTATATTATAATTACTTAATATTGTAACTGAATCTCTTGTATAAGCTGTTGATCATCTAGTAATAAATAAATAAATAAATAAAACCTTTTTCGAGATAGTTTTTTGACTTTTGACCTTGGAATTAAAAATTATCTCGAAACTGGTTCAAAATGTAAAAAACATGTATAAAATAATGTTTATATAAGTTTATGGCTGTCAATCTCTCATTCCGAGGTGAAACCCCCAATTTTCCTGGACTACTAACTACTAAGAAGTTAGCAACAACGCACCATACCAAAAAACAACGCGGGGTTTATTTTCAATCTCTAAAATGTCTAAAAATATAATACTGAACAAAGAGGTACAAACTACGCTTAACAACACAATGTCAAACTAAGTGCGAGTGTAATGTCCCATAGCCATAGTATCAAATAGGTAAATATATTCAATTCCACTTTGTAAAGCATCTTAGTTTCGAGAAATAAAAAATGCCAATATCATTTGGTATTTTCATAACTTAAACCCTCCTCAGTCACATTTTCGTGAATAAAACTAGCATGCGAAAAAATAGACGAAAATGGATATTCTAAAAATAGAAGACCGTAACGAAATATATAAAATAACACTAATCTTTCACTTATCATTTTCCTCCACTTTGATCTCCCGAGCTGCAAAAATATATTTTACTACATTCAAAGTTCTTTCTAGATACTTTCTGAGTCGGATTTTTCTTAATCATTCTCGTGACTCTGGTTTCAGAGCGATTTAATTCGATTTGAGTCGGTGTCAAGCCGTAATAGGTAAGTTCAGTAGTTAACGAATTCTTGCGGAACGCACGTGGAAACAGTAGCGAAGGTTGTAACAATTTCTTTATGGGCAGTGAAAAACGTATCAAACATTTTAAACTTTTTTTTTCTTTTTTATGTAATTGAATGACGAGACGAGCTCGTCGTGTGCCTGTTGGTAAGCAACACGCCAGCCCCTTACAATAACAGCACCACCCAGAACTTTGCCTCGCAAAATCCCGCGCGGCACTGTAATGCGCTCGTCACCCTGAGACTGTTGAGGCTGTTGAGTCTCATAATGCCTAGTAATTTCGCCGGCTACAAACTCGTGGTAGTCGTGATAGGTCTCTTGTAGGCGGGAGGCCGTCTGAGTAGGTACCAACGCTTTGCCAGTTATTCTGCCGCCAAGCAGTAGGGCGCAAGCATTACTGTGTTCCGGTTTAAAGGGCATTATAGCCAGCGAAATTAATGAGCATATGAGTCTTAATACCTGATGTCTTAGGGCGATGAGCGCAATGCAGTGCTAAGCAGTGATATTTATGGTATTAAAGGTTCTGGGTGCCACTGCAATTGTTATGGGCAGGCGTGGTGCTTACCATCAGGCAAACGACCTGCTCGTTTCATAACTCAGTTGCATAAAAAAATACATATGAAGGAAAGCTTAGGTACTGACTACTTCGCACACTGTGTCGCGGCCTGTTAGCGGTGAACGCGGTTTGAATACAGATATTTGGGTATTTATTCGACGAGCTTTATCATATTAAGAGGCTGGCTCACCACTTCCTGCTCCATATTATCTGGAGATTATTATTTTGAAGTAGGTTTATTATTAGCTAGCGCTGTTCCGCCACTTCGCGTGAAATTAGAAGTCTAAAAAACCTATAACAAAAAGGTTTGAATTCCACCCTTCAAGTTAAGTCCCTTCAAATTTCATGGATTTCCTTTCATTTAATTTACCAAAGTTGATAGAGAGATTTGATCCTTGATTGACCCTATCGATTGATGCCATAAAAGTAGACGATGTTATTTTCTCAGATTTTAGCCGGTGCGATTCCCGAGAGTGGCAAGCGAGTTTTCGAAAATCTTTGATTGCAAATTCGTTTTTTTTTAAATAAAGGACACTGAAGAACCCACCAAATTTTCATCACAAAGGACAGAAAAACAAACATTCTTTTTTTATATAGATAAGTTAGTAGGACTTTTTAGCTTCTAAACGCACGGAGCTCCCCTATGTTAATTTTTTTTAATACAGACATTTTTCTACCTTCGCAGCGTTTTAATTAAAACGCTTTGACGTTTAATTAATAATATTCAGAGTCACCTTTAATGACTCCATGTCCATACAGTTTAACCCCTCTGACAGTGTAATGCAGTGACTGTGATCTGCACAATCTTTACCTATAATAAAACTGTAACGAGGCGGCTACTGTACATTAAAGATATTTTTGAAAATCTGGGTGGACATGCCGTTTTCTAAAAAAAATATTTACTGAGTCCTAGGCTACAACGTAATGCTAGTATATGAGACGGTAATGGTATAGGAAAAGGACGTGATCAGGATAGGAGCAGGACGAAAGTAGGATAACAGCGTACGGCATTGGGATAGCAGCGGAGCAACAATTTAAATTAAAACAAATAAATATAAAACCGTCCAAGTGCGAGTCGAACTCGCGCACGAAGGGTTCCGTACCATTATCTATAAAAACGCCAAAAAAATCATGTCTGTTGAATGGGAGCCAAACTTAAATATGTTTTTATTCTGTTTTTTAGTATTTGTTGTTACAGCGGCAACAGAAATACATCATCTGTGAAAATGTTAACTGTCTAACTATTACGGTTCATGAGATACAGCCTGGTAACAGACGGACAGACAGACAGACGGATGGACAGCGCAGTCTAAGTAATAGGGTCCCGTTTTACCCTTTTGGTACGGAACCCTAAAAATTTACATGTATTGATATTTAGGGTAATAAAGGCTTTTTTTTTATTTATTTTATTATCAGAAGGCTCGGGACACCACAAACGTGGCGACTCAAACCACTGCCTACAAAATACGACGCCATAAAGGTTGTCATAAATTTAACGTCCATACGACTCGTAACGGACACCATCACCGACACACTGACATTCTAGCCGTGTCATTATGACGTCGTAAACGGTTTATTCCTCAGTCACTGCTGACAATGAAAGAACCGGCCAAGCGTGAGTCGAACCTTGCTCATAAGGTTCCGAAAATAATTAATTTTATAACAAAAATAACCGTCTTCAATTCTAATGTATCTTTGAAGTCGAATATCATCATCATCATCAGCCCATTACGTTCCCACTGCTGGGACTCAGGCCTTCACTCGTAGAGAGAGTATGGGCCATAATCCACCACGCTGGCCCAGTGCGGGTTGGTGAATGTCACATGTCCTTGAATTTTTGTGATAAATAAGTCAAATATATATGATTTTTTATGGCACCACCTTAGCTATACTGAACCCAACGCAAATTTTCAGAGAATTTTAAGAAATTTTCCAAAGCAGCTTATAAATGACGGAGTTCTGAAGTAACAAACATAAAAAATACAATATTCAAATTTAATTATGAAAATTTAAAAACACTCGAACAAACAGACCGTAAGAGCTTCGATAGGGGATCGTTTAGAGCTTTTGGCTACGGAGCCCTAAAAACGATGTCTCTGGTTGTTCGTTGTTCTGTGGTTTATCTTAGTAATAAACTGGTAGGATTTGTGAGTAAGACTGGTTTATCGGTTTGGTTAAAAATCCTTGTTAAGAACAGATGGATTTGTTTCTAACTTGGAAGAGATTTTCAGTAGAAGCACAGAATAATAAGGGACAGAAGCAACACTCCGCAAAGAAATTTAAACAAATAGCGACTCTTGTTGTTTTGGCCCATTGCTGGGACGGGCATTCACTCATAGGGAGAGTATTGGCCATAATCCACCAAGCTGGCCAAGTGCGAGTTGGTGGATATCACATGTCCTTGAAGTTTTGTGATCAGTTCTTGGCCATGATCATTTCCTCACGATATTTTCCTTCACCGGTTTTAGAACGAGTTAAGTCCCCTCATAACTTAAGAAAGTCAGTGGTGCGCGGCCAGCTGGATTCGAAGTCAGGTGCATCGGATCGAAAGTCGCACGTGCTCCCACTGAGTTACACTCGCTCTCAAAAGGTACTGGCAAGGTTTACTGGTGGTAGGTTTCTTGTATGCGAGAGGCCGTCCGGGTAGGTAGGAACCACCACTTTGCCAGTTAATCAGCCGCCAAGGTTTGTAGGGCATCGTAACCAGCAAAATTACTGAGCATTATGAGACTTAACAGCTAATTGTATCAGGGTGACAAGTGCAGGCAGTACAGCGCCGCGCAGGATTTTCCAAAACAAAGTTCTGGTTGGTGCTGTGACTGTTATGGGCTGGCGTATTGCTTACTATTAGGTGAACGACCAGCTCGTCTCGTCAATCAGTTACATAAAAGAAAAGGTCTAAACAATTATTGTAATTTTAAAACATGTGTTATTTAGATAATAAAGAATTTCAGTCCTCTCTCTAAATAATTAACTTTAATTCCACAAACATGAACTATTTATCCCAACAAGGGGTCTGCCCTTTACAAACTATAAGCCTAACGGGCTATTTAGTGCTGGGGTCCTTTTGTCACATATCTGCCCTGAGGAATGTCTTTGTGAGAGAATGGCCGCGCTTCACATAGTTCGACATCATTTCTAGTTTAGAAAGAAAGAAATAGAATAATGAAATAGTTATTGTTATTAAATTAAAATATGTAGAGATTTTTTAAATTAAATTTGCCTTACCCGCAGACGGCGACCTAAATTCAGATTTTTATATGTATTTAAATTAGAGACGTTGGGCCGTGGGGACCAGGAGCACTAGAAATTTATAAGGATTTGGAGGGGCGGCTGGTGGAGTCCACACGTGACCAAAATGCTGGCGTGTATTTTGGCCAAAGAATCAGCCTCGCAATTCAGCGAGGCAACGCCGCCAGCATTTTGGGCACGTTTTTTTTTTTTTTTTACACTTTATAGATCTATGTTTGGCCACTATCTCGCCTGATGTGAAACGATGATGTGGCCTAAGATGGAGCACATAGATCTAGAGAGAGACGGCAGTTGAGCGGCTGTTCAGACCCGTCTCCCCGATGGTTCACCGAACGACGGGTATCGGTTGAATTATCTGTAAGCCATTCAGTTGGCTCAACCGACACCCGGCATGTACATAGTATTTTATATCTTTTAGTTTAGTTTTTAAATTATTAAGCCTTTTTTATATTATATTATAATTATTATGCTACGATTTTGAAATTTGTATTAATTTAATTTATAATTTATTTGTAGGTTAACTTAGTCCCTATGACTGTATATACACTCGAGAGCAATGAATCCGGGTCACTTAAAGAATGTTAAAAATCTCGGAAACTAAAAATGATAGGTTAATGCAATAAATTGTATTTAATAGACAATGTAATACTCCTTAAATGAAAGTAAAAAAAATATGAGTCACCATACATTTTATTAACACAAAATTACATAAAGAAAAAAACTGCTGATCTCTCCTTAAAACAAAAATAGGAAACATGAAATTTTTGAACTTTATTACGATTTTCTTGAATTTTAATACTTCGTATTGCCTCCTCGTGCTTCCATTACTGCGTTTACGCGGTTTGGCATGCTGTACACCAAGTTCCTTATACGATTTTGGGGAATATTCTCCCATTCCTCTGTGAGAGCAATTTTGAGCTCACGAAGCGTGATTGGGGGAGGGTTTCGTTGTTTTACGCATCTGCCTAGCTCGTCCCAAGCATGCTCGATCGGGTTGATATCCGGGCTGCGCGCTGGCCACTCCATACGAGTAATGTTCATCTCTTGAAGGTAGTCATTCACAATCCTACCTGTATGAGGTCGGGCATTGTCATGCATAAATATAGCATCCTCACCTAAATTGACCATAAATGGACCAACGTGATCATTGAGGATTTCTTCCACATATCTTACGCTAGTTAAAGAGCCGTTTTCTATGATCACCAGCTCTGTGCGACTTTCAGAAGAAATTCCGGCCCACACAAGTACAGACCCACCACCGTAGGCTACTTTTTCTTCGATGCATGCTTGCTTGAATCTTTCCCCTGGTCTTCGATACACTCTGTGTCTTCCATCGTGCTTGTAGAGCAAAAATTTTGATTCGTCGGAGAACATAACTTTTGACCAATCTTCAATACTCCAATTTACGTGGCTCTGGGCATATCTTAGTCTCGAAATACGATGCCCACGCTCCAGTTTAGGGCCGTTTGCAGGTCTAAGGGGTTTTAAGTTAGATTCAGCAAACCGACGTCTTACTGTCCATGCACTTGGGTTACTTCCTCCGAGGCGTCGAAACTGATTGGTGAGTTCAGTTCCTGTGAGAAAGCGATTTCGAAGCATGGTGTTCACCAAGTATCGGTCTTCTCGTGCTGTGGTACACCTGGTTCTGCCCGTTCCTGGTCTGCGCAGGTTAGAACCAGTTTCTTCGTAACGTCGGAGAACTCTTTGTACTGTTGACAGCGACACACCGACAGTCCTGGCTGTATCGCGCTGACTCCGGCCGGTTTCCAGCATTGTAAGTATTCTGGTGCATTCTTCAGGCGTAAGCGACATAATTTCAGCTTGAATAATGAATATAGAGCACTATCAACATGGTTTATGTACCCACATAAATGACAGATTACAAACAAAAGCAAAACCAAATGCTGTAATTTCGTAGTTCCATCTTCGAAAGTGGCCCTTTTTCAAATTTGATTTTTTTATGATATAACTTTACAATAACTAAGAAGTTTTAATACCTTCATTTAAGGAGTATTACATTGTCTATTAAATACAATTTATTGCATTAACCTAGCATTTTTAGTTTCCGAGATTTTTAGGATTCTTTAAGTGACCCGGATTCATTGCTCTCGAGTGTATTTGTATGTTTACTAGCTGCACCCCGCGGTTTCCAAGGATAAAAAGCCTATGTGTTATTCCCGGATATAAACTATCTCTATTCCAAATTTCACTCAAATACATTGAGCCGTTACAGCGTGAAGAAGTAACAAAGACACTTCCATACAAACTTTCGCATTTTTTTAATAATGTCATACTTACTACTAGTCATGGGAATTTCCTGTTACTACTTTATATCTCTTAACCTTTCGAAAACCATTTCAAATGATCAACAAACCCCATAACATTTTACTGTTATACGTTACCCTTCGAAATAAACCTCAAAAGGGTTACGGGTAACGGGTTACACGACTAGATTTTAGAAGCTGAAAGGATTTACACCTTCACGCGTTTCAGAGTCCATAAAACTGTAAAATATACCGGAAACAGCTTTTATGTTGAGGCATAAAAGTGGCTTTTAACTTTGGAATTCATTTGTTGTACAACTTACTCATTGGTGACGGGACAAGCAGGTTTTCAGCTGATCTGCTGGCCGATTTAAAACCTCACGATAACAACTTTTTTAACCTATGCTGTCCTACTGCTGGGCAAAGGTCTCCCCACTCTTTGTAGCCGTCCCTATCTTGCGCCACCTCACACTAGCGAGGTATCTTACGATCCAAAATATTGCACACAAAACAAATTCCGTAAATGCATCATGTAATTGATGCCAATATTGTAACCGAAACGGAAAGGGACAATACAATGCAATGACACTTTACTGCACAACAAATAAACACACAATACAAAAGAAGACACTTTAATTTAAGGTGTTGTTTTAAAGCGAGTGTGGCTCAGCGGGAAATCGTGCGCTTTTCGATCCGAAGCCAAGGGTTCGAATCCCGACTCAGCCCTGAACCAATTACTTATAGTGCAGATTTTGCACGCTCGCTTTAAAACGGTGAAGAAAAACATCATGATGAATAATGGTAGACTCTGGCCGTGGTTGTTATACCACCCACCAAACAAAGCCATGCCGTAAACGACCTAGTCGTGTTTCAGGATGATCTTCGGGACCTTGACTTAGGTAGTAGGAAAACATAACCTTAATCTTTTCCTACGGCATAAATTAATCCTATTTAATAATATAAATGCCAAATTGTGTGAGGATGGATCTATGGATGAATGGATGGATAGATGAAAAACTACTGAACAGATATTGATGACTTTGGCATGTACATTAGGTCCTGGAAAAGGACATAAGTTACTTTTTATCCCGAGACACCGCGCGTGAAATCGCGGGGCGCAGTTAATGCATAGCTGACCTACTCAACCACTACACCAAAGAAGCTGGAGTTGTCTTGTACTAACACCCCAGTCATCGATCACCCCAAGTTCATTTTAAACTAAGTGTTTAATTAAATAGTTTAAGTTAATATTTAACTGTGATTTTTCACCGCACTTTATGCACTTAATCTTCCCAGGGCGAGGGATAAGGGCAAATTGCATAAATAGACATACGTTATATAAACGAGAGACAGGCTGGCATGCACGTCACTAGAAGCTGGCTTGGAATAATAGATGTTTAGTTGTTATTAATTAATTATAAGGGATAAAGAGTTGCGCAGACGACTGAGAAAATAGTCTTGGTCTTCATCGTCAACACTGACGGGAACACGTAATAAAACAGCTGTGCTGTATTTTAAAAATGAAAAATAGTTTATAAGCCTTATAAATGTTAATTTAGTTAAAAGTTTAGTGCATAAGTAATTAGTGTCAGTGTTTGTAGTGTATTCAACGACGCATTTGTGTTGTAATTGTATATTAACTTGCTGACCGTTGGGACTTTTGTTTGGACACCGGCCGGCGAACTGTCATCGCACGAGAAAAGATTGTTCAATCTTTACACCTTATCCGGGGAAGTATTTGTTTATTTTAAGTCTAAGACTATTATTTTGCGATACCTAGATGGGTTAGCAATAATTGTGTGGCAATTGTACTGTATGTTCTCGTAGGTAATATTCTTAAGGTTAGGTTAAACAATTTGTGTACATAACTTTGTATTTTATAACTTTAAACAAAAGCTTTCCATCCTATAAATCTATATCTAAGTAGTTAATTCGTATATTCTTAGGTAGCTCACAGGTTAGGTAAAATTTTTCTAATACTTGAATGAATAATTATGGTGATGTAGGTATTGGTACAGACCTCTTACTCGTTAAGTAATCAATGTAAATTGTGTGCTAATATAGGCTGAAACACCTTTAATAACTAATTAAAATAGCAGTGAATAATAAGTGTTGTTGTATATCATTTTTCACTTGTTATTTGTACAGTTACAGATAGAAGCTTCATACTTCAGTGTCTAACTTATTTTCTAACTTATTTGTTACTTTCTTTATTTCTATTTTTTCTATCTGTTCTTATTTACTACTAACTTCCTGTTTAAAATTTCCCTTTTTTATCTGTAAGACTGTGCTTCACATAGTAAAGTAAGCTTAGTTCAAACTAAATTGGTTACAGTGTTATTCACTTGAATTATTTACATCTTTCAGTTTGTACTACATCCTTTACAATGATGACTAGAAGAGCATGCAACCTGGAGTCCAAGCTGAAGGCGGCCCTATTAGAACTAAAAGAAAGCAACAGGCTTCGTGACCAACTTCTACAAGAACGTGAAGACAGCGAGGCTGAGATAGAACAGATTAACTGTAAAAACTCCTCCCTGAAAAATGAACTTGCTGAGCACGACATATTACTTGAGGACATGCGAGATCAACGTGATCAGCTTCAACATGCTTTAAACTCCACCTACCAGGACCATCACATCTATGAGGAAGCGCTCCAGCAAATAAAGGATCAGGACCAAGAGTTGCTCTTAGCTAAAACCAAAATAGAAGAACTAGAGAGTATCATAAAGAGTAATGATTCTGTAAATACTTTAAACTTATATAATGAGCTTGTTACAAGTATGACTGCTGATATTCCCATCATTGACCTTACTACACCTAACTCCAAACATAAGGTTATGCCTATAAGAGGTTCCAACAAAATTAAAAAATACATTAAACTAAGTAAGCTCATTAAAAAGACTCAGAAAACATTAAAGTCACAAAAAAAGTTTCTGCAGTCAAATAAACTTAGGCAGGAAAAAATAGATCTACATATTGAGCTAAAGTCATGTTATAACTTGTTGGGAAGAAACTCCAGAGACTTAGATTATTTAAATGCTAAAACTCACAGCCTCCAGAGGTCACTTAGAGGGGTTAGTTGGAAATATGAACAATCAAAAAAGGAAATTAATGAGCATGTGGCAGCAATGTCCAGCCTGCTTCAAGTTAGCACCACTAATTCAAAGAGTTCTGAACTGTTAGATAGCCCCATCAAATGTTTTAACGGCTTCATAAATGCTCAACCATCACCTGTACTAAGTCAGTCTGCTTTAATATCTTCTGAACTGAATTCCAGCTGTACTAACGTTGCAGGCACTGTGAGCACAGAACAGAATTTGGGAGTCCCACTAGCCGATAAACAAAATCAATTACCTGCCGCTACTGGTTCATTGACTCATAAAACTGTATTATATACAGATGAAATAGGAGTTGGTCTGGGATACCTACTCAAAAACTGTATTAAGCAGGATGTTATAAACAACTGTTTTCCAAAGGCCCCAATCAATACAATTATACAAAAAATTGAATGTGACCAATTCAACCAAGGCACAACGCTTATCGTACAGTTAGGTAATAGTTTGTCTGTAAATAGGCGTGATGTAGTAAGGTTAATTGATGTCTTGACACGTAAGCTAGATTCAGGCTTAGGAAAGCTAATCTTATGTGCGTTACCATACTCACACACAGTAAAGACAGACAAAAATAATGATATTTTTAAATATAACATGAGTTTATATAATCTGACATGTCGTCATAGTGACATATTGTATTTTGACACTAATAAGTTTATTAGTAAATTTATATTGACTCAGGATACATTGTACCTGTCGAAAAATGACAAATTAAAGATTGCTAAATTGTTAGCATATAATATAATTGATCCCGTTTTATGTTGTACAACGGATCATTGTGATGATACTGTAGTTTGCAATATTCCTGCAGTCATCAGCAATCAGAGCAGCAATAAAAATTGCATATCAGCCAATTTAAACTGACGGCTAAGACAATGGGCAGACCTTGTAACTTAAATCTTGTCCATCAGAATATACAAGGCCTTTCCAGCAAAGCGTTAGAAATAGAGTTATTTTTAGGATGTATGAAAGTAGACATAATGTGTATAACTGAACATTGGTTCAAATTTAATACTTTAATGCCTCATATTGTAAATTATCAAATTGCAAGTTCGTTCAACAGGCAAAAAGCTATTCATGGTGGTTCATTAATATATGTTATTAATAATAGCAAATTTAAAGAAAGGAAGGACATTGTGTCTTTGTCTGTTGAACGTTCTATAGAGCTGTCATGTGTGGAGCTTGAACAGCATATTATTGTTTGTGTATACAGACCTCCATCTGGTGATTTTAAGGTTTTTGAGTCTGTAATGGAGGAAGTATTAAGGAAAACTTTTAATAGTAATAAATACCTTGTGGTTTGTGGTGACTTTAATGTCAATATACTCGAACACAATCCTTTATGCGACAAATTGCTAAATCTATTTTTGTGCTTTGACTTAAAAAACCTTTTCAATCAGCCCACGAGAATCACAAGCTCATCTGCAACATGCTTAGATAATATATTCTGTAATTGTGAATCACAAGGTATGGCAATAATAGACAACCTTAGCTCAGATCATCTTGGACAGAGTGTTATTTTCCCTTGTAAGAGAAGTAATATATGTCATGAATTCAGCTACAGGCCTATCACCACCAATCGCCTGGAACAGTTTTCACATAACGTAGACCACCAACTGGCACTTCTACCGTATAATGAAAATCCCAATGAGCTTTGCCAAACTTTGTTCGATTTGCTAGAGGTAGAGTACAAAAATATATTTAAGGAAAAAATATGTAGAGGGGGCGTCAGGCCGAAGTTTGATGACTGGGCTACGCCGGGTATTTACAAGAGTAGAAGCAAATTATATTATTTATACTCTCAAAAAAATATTAATGCAAGTAATGTAACTTTTTTGGAATATTTAAAAAAATATTCAAAAATGTTTAAAACAGTTTGTCATATTGCAAAATCGCTCCACTTGAGTAGGAAAATTAAACAAGCTGATGACAAGATTAAAGCAACTTGGAAAATAATTAACACCGAAACCGGCAAGATCAAACCTCGGGACCGGAGCTTTATCTTAAATGTAAATAATAAATTAATATCTAACGATAGCCAAGTTGCTGACGCTTTTGAAAATTTCTTCTCTAATATACCAATCACAACCACACAGCCCCTAAATTCATCTTCGACTGAAGCTTCATCTTTATTGTCTAATAACGTCAATGAGTGTGATGTAGTATTTGCATTCAGGCACGTTAATGTCCATATGATCGAGAGGACATTCAAGTTGCTTAATATAAAAAATACCGAGGATCTTTGGGGAATATCAACCAAAATTTTAATCAACATTATAAAATTGATTGCTCCCTTACTAGTTATGATATTCAACCGGTGCATAGATGAAGGAGTCTTTCCTGACATAATGAAGTATAGCAAATTGATTCCATTATTTAAGTCAGGAGATAAGAGTGATCCGACTAATTATAGACCTATTTCTATACTACCAACACTAAGCAAAATTTTTGAAAAATTAATATTAAGCCAACTGTTGTCACATTTCAATCTAAATGGATTATTTCACGATCAACAGTATGGCTTTACTAAAGGTCGCTCCACTACGGACGCAGGAATAGGACTTTTAAAGCACATTTTTGATGCTTGGGAGAGGTCACAGGATGCTATTGCAGTTTTCTGTGACCTGTCTAAAGCATTTGACTGCGTTAATCATGACACACTAATTTGTAAATTAAAATATTATGGAATTCACGGAAAAGCTCTTGATCTTGTCTTCTCGTATCTTAGCAATAGGATCCAAAAAGTTGATGTTAACGGGTCTAGGTCATCCGGAGCTCTCACAAAAATGGGAGTCCCTCAGGGCTCAATACTAGGACCATTTCTATTCCTAGTCTATATTAACGACCTACCCTTTTTTGTGAAGGACTTATGCGATATTGTTTTGTTCGCAGATGACACATCTCTAATATTTAAGATAGACAGAACCAATAATAACCTTGACGATGTGAACAAAGCCATCTCGCTAGTTCTACATTGGTTCACAACAAATAATCTACTATTAAATGCAAAAAAAACGAAATGTATAAAATTTTCTCTGCCCAACGTTAGGGGAGTTTCTGCTCCTTCAAATATCTTAGTAAACGATAACCCTCTAGACCTTGTTGACTCAACAACATTCCTGGGCATTAACTTAGATTCTAAATTACAGTGGGGTCCACATATAACATCACTAGCTGGGAGATTGAGCTCAGCAGCCTATGCAGTACGTAAAATCAGACAGTTCACTGACGAAGCCACTGCAAGATTAGTATATTTCAGTTACTTCCATAGTATCATGTCTTACGGAATTTTACTATGGGGTAAAGCCGCAGAAATTCAATCCATATTTGTATTACAAAAAAGAGCAATTCGTTCCATTTACAACATGAAAGCTCGTGACTCGCTTAGGGAACGGTTTAAAGAGATCAACATTCTTACAGTGGCTTGCCAATACATTTATGAAAATTTAATGCACGCTCGCAAACACCTTAGCACCTTTAACAAAAACAGCGACTTGCATAATTTTAACACGAGACATAAGAATAAATTGTATGTACCTAGATTCAGGTTGCAGAGAGTTAATGGTTCGTTTATGGGGAACTGTATACGCTTTTATAATAAACTACCTGAGGGCATTGACAAATTACCAATGCGTAGATTTAAATCATTTATCAAAATAAACCTTATGAAAAAAGCATACTACTCAATAAATGAATATGTTAATGACAAAAATGCATGGCCTGTATGCCCTAAGCCCCATGATGATGAAGATTAACACATCAGTGTGTGCATGATGTTTATATTTCATTTCTTCTTGGATTGTACAATGCTATGTGAGATGTCTAATGTAGTTAGTCATTCAAATAAAGCTATAAAAATTGTATTTGAGTTGGAAGTGACTAGGTTTTACAGTCATGCTCACTCAAATGTCTTTGCTTGCGGCGGCTCTGTGTGTCGGGTCACTCCCTTCCCTCCAATATGGTTGAGGGGGGTGATGGCTGGTCCACAAGTCATACTCGTGAACGGGTGCTGCTTGCGGGGACTGGTCTGTTCTAGTCACTCCTACTGCTACTGTCATACCTACTTATATTTTATTTACACTTTTCTGTTACTGATACTATGACTATGGGACATCTCACTCGCATTTCTTGTTTTACATTCTGTTAATTCTAATTTATACGTAATTGTGCTGAAAAAAGACATCCCCGCAGAGTTTCTTGGTGCTATCTTCTCTAGCGGGCGTATTTCCGAAGCACTGGTAGAGTCAGTTTTCGCATTTCTTTTCAGCACTCAGACTTCAATTTGAGTATAGGAAAGAAATGGGTAAATATACTTACCTTTTTTTCAAAGTCATGTTAACATAAGTTACAATTTTTGACATTTTTTATTTGTATCATGTGTTTATGACCTTTAAAAGTGCACTTTTGTGCCTATTTAATAAATGATATTTGACTTTGACTTTGACTTTGACTACAAAAGTGTAGAAAAATAAAGATTTGCCTAATCGATATCTCCAGCGACATTTATCGTTACGTATTCGTATATGGAACTAATAAAAACTCTACGCGTCCCAAATATCACATTCATAAAATATCAACTATATATTCCTATAAAATATGTATGTACTAGCGATACTTTAATACTAGTAGCTGCCCGCGACGTCGACCGCATGAAGTACGATTTAATAGGTTGGCTAAATAACTGTTGGGTTTCCTGCGTCAATAACTATTCTAAACTATTCTATGTTTGAGTATTGTCAGGCCTAGCGCACTCCGCACTGTAGGTACGAAGCTACAGGTACGTAGCCGGGCACCGACGGCGGGTCGCGCGTCGATACACGTGCCGCATCAGAAGAGATAAGAGCTATGTGATAGAAAGAGAGGCGATCTGTAGGTTAATATGACTGGTAGGTATGCAGCGCTACGAGAGCTGAATTGAATTTTATTGCGTCGTAGCAAGAGTCGCTATTTGTTTAAATTTCTTTGCGGAATGATGCTTCTGTCCCTTAGTAATCTGTGGTAGTGTTTCGATTTAAAACTTCAACTAAATTGTCTTAGTAGTTTAGGCATCATTCGAGTTAAAATTAACCGATAGAATGTGACTTTTAAAGCCCTTGTTATACTCGTGATAGGTCTATTGTATGCGGGAGGCCGTCTGTATTCTGCCGCCCAGTGGACGAATAGTTTTTGTCCCGGAAAACCGCGGGTGAAACCGCGGAACACAGCTAGTTATACAATAATCGCTTGTTAATAAAACATAATCATATCAAAGCAGACAAATCACAGCTGAAATCAACGAGATTGCTGCAGAAAACAACAGAGCATTTTGCTGAGCAATCTCAACCCCTATTTTGATGTAGTAAGGTTCGAATTTAATTGGTCTAATTAGCGCTAAATGTTAATTTTGTCAGCGGTGGCTTTTGAAATCAATGTGACAGCCGAAGTGGTGTCACAAACAGGGAAGTTAGTATCATGAGTTCTCGATCGCATCTCACTTGCATGAATTTTTACAAGCTTTTATTTAACTTGCAACGTATGTATGTTTGTCCGGGTGGAATCTTACAAGCTGAATTAGAACCACTTCCTCTTATCCTACGGAGTTGAAATTTTGCATACTTGTCAAAGTCCGATGACAATGGTTATGGTGACAGCCAGCTGATCTGATGATGGAGACGGAAGGTGGGCAATGGATCTCCTTGACGGATAATCGTAAATTACTAGTGTTTGGGCTCATTTTGAACTGCTTGCGGTTCCGATTACGAATTACATTACATTGTACAAAGCTTGTCTTGAAAAATATATTTTTCAACAAAAAACTTATTTAATGAAACTGAATATACCTATACTATTATATATAACTGTAAACTTTTGTACCTGTTTTGGTGTTCAATAAACTATTATTGTAGGTATAAAACTATAGTATTTAAGTGTAAATTTTATATATTTTTTTATGTAGATATTTAATTGACCGCCGACGCTAAAAGGAGAGGTGGTAATAGTTTGGCCACTATCTGTGTCTGTCTGTGGCACCGTAGCTCTTAAACAGGTGAACCAATTTCATGTCTTTTTTTTAAGCAGGTTTTGTAGCGACGGTTCTTTGATGTTTTATCAAAATTGATTATTTTTATTTTTTGTAGGTTTTTTGTGTCGGTAGTTTTTTTTTAATTTTAAATTATTTCTATTAATTCATTTATGATTGTTACCACAGAACTACGTCAGTTATAAACCGATTTGGAAAATTATTTTTGCGTTGAGTACAAGGTGGCTACCGTATAATTTTCATTTATATGTGTATTAGACATTGGAATTCAAAGATACATCAGAATTGAAATCGGTTTATTTATAAAGTTTGGAAACTATCGTGAGTCGAAATATTCATTATATATATATCGGCGCAAAGACGCAACTTCAAAAACTGTTAAAAATAACAAGGTAATAACTATTAGTTTACTACTAATAGTTTTAATTGCATAACTACTGTTTAGAATCATCAATTCATTGTTGAATGATGAAATTCACTACTTTTATGTTAACTTCTTATTTAACTGATTAAGTCAACTGTTTAAACCTTAAAACATCATTTTATAACATTGATTTATTGTTAAAATTGAACTAAGACACTTGCAAGCAAGTTATAGATTTTAAAAACAATGTATGTGCGAGCCTTAGGTTTGCTATAAATACGACCGCCCGAACGATCGCAGCTCCGTCTGGCTCGAGCGGCCGGACTGTTCGGAGCTCCTCAATTGTAATTGTAACAAATTGTGCAACTGGATAAATCCAATCGAAGACTACCTGCAAACCTTTAATTTCTAAAGGATTAGCGATCACCATGATCATGAAGACAGTGACGTCAGCAGTTCTGACGTCACACTTTTTAAAAAGAATCTTGGAGCCGTTACTCCGTCATATATATAAACGACTGCACACACGTTATGATTGTGTTGGAATAACTCCGACCAGGTTTCGGACAATTAGGATATCCTTCTTCCGGGAGTTTACGCTTTGAATTCGCGGCGCAGACTGCGCGCACCGCTCGTTCCTGTCGCCGCGAGCGCGGCGCTAAAACCGGTGCCGGCGCGGAGGGCGCGGGCGTCGCGGGGGTTTGTTTACCCCGCGCAGCCATGTTCGGTGGTGTGGTGTCTTCATCCGTCGAGTTATCACCGTCTTGATCAATCAGTTGCTGGCACAATGCACTTGTTGTACCCGCTTCGCGGCTCCACAAGTTGCTGTCGGAACAAGAGCTACTGAGGATCGGCTTCCATGCTGTTGGTATACACCACCAGCTACGGTTTATTTTTGTTAAAAAAATATACTGTCGAATTGAGAACCTTCTCCTTTATTGACGTCGGTTAAAAATGAATTTTTAATATTATTTCTTTAAATTAATTTTATGGTCTGATTAATTGAGCATGGAATTTAGTTCATTGTTAATAATGGCCCTATTTTGTAATTTATTACCATGGTAGGGGCTTACACAAAATTCGTCGCCTACACACGTCAGTAACGCACGGTCGGCTACAGCCGTCCACTGCACACAGTGACACATTTAACGTGTTACACTTAATTGCTTAATAAGGACACAATTTAGTGTCTTTGGCAGCGGTTCAACTATTCTCCGACGGTTATCCGACTAGCAGCAGTGTGCATACTTTCCTGTTTGAAATACTGGGCTTGATTTTTTGCAGTCAAATACAGTGCATGTAGGTAGAGTAAAAGTTGAATTGCCTGCGCAGCATTGCACTGCATTGGTTTTACTGGTGGTAAGTTTCTCGTATGCGAGAGGCCGTCTGGGTGGGTACCACTATTTTGCCAGTTATTCAGCCGCCAAGCAGTAGTGCGCAAGCATTACTACTGTGTTCCGGTTTGAAGGGCATTGTAGCCAGCTAAATTACTGGGCATTATGAGACTCAACAGCTAATTGTCTCAGGGTGACGAGCGCAGTGCAGCGCCGCGCAGGATTTAGCAAAAAAGTTCTGGGTGGTGCTGTTATTGTTATGGGCTGGCGCATTGCTTACCATGAGGCAAACAACCAGCTCATCTCGTCATTCATATACATAAAAAAAATTCGAGACTGTCAAGTCTTAACAGTACTTCTCTTCGACATTGCCATTTAAACTGAATCGTGTGTACAGTCAGCGACATAAGTAGCTGAACTTTTACAACCTTTCAATGGACTATAACACTGAAAATATAAAAATTACATCCAATTTTCTGCAATTTCCTTATTTACACACGATATTTACAGACTTTTAAATGCAACACTCAGAGAAATAAGCCAAATACTGAAGGTGTACTCAATCAAAGATTCAAAAATGTTCAGGTATTTTTGTCGCTGACTGTACCTAACGCTTGTAGCGTATTACGCCTAGCCATTCTTAACAAATCTGCTATACTTCGTCCAACCATTTATTTAACTTTTGACATATGCACGCCTATGAAGTTCCGTAATTATTGAAGTGATGCAGCAAAGTTAATAAATTCAATACTTTAGGGTCACTGTTTTTTTTTTTCATAAAAGTGACGAGCAGAAATGGAATATCAACATGGTATATCGATTAAAACTTATTCATATATACAGTCGATTATTTTCAGAAATCGAATTAGTAACGCATTAGGACATCACTAATCGCGGTGTCAAAAGTTAAATAAATGGTTGGACGGAGTATGGGATAAGCAACGTCAGATTGCACTCGGTTTGGTAACCACCGCAGCTCAATTTAGTAGAGCGCTTCCCGCGCTGAGGAAAGAGATTGAGATGCGTTTTCAAGTCCCAGCCGGTGGCAGTGGTCGTATTTTTACTTTCCGAAAAACCTTGTTTAATTATTATGATTTCGCTACTCCCCAAAATTGCTAAAACCATCAATTATAAAGCTGTATTCTTTCCCAGGCGTATTAAACGATAACATGAAACGTGCCGCTTTGTTTTTAGCCCACCGCTGACGCATAGCGAAATAAATTCATAATTTACAATATAATAGGCTCCGTTTCCCTGTAGGCTAATATACAAAAGGATTAATTTAAAACTCAATCGTTTTTGGACGATCCAAAATGAAGCAAAATATTATTAGGGAACTTTTTACTGGTAACTTGGCATTTTTGTTGTATGGAACTGAGTTCAAACGATCTGCGACGCGTGACCAAAATGCTGGGACTTATTTGGCTCAACGTATCAGTATTGCAATCTAACGGGGCAATACTGCCAGCATCTTAGGTACGCTGCCACCTGGTAGTGGGTTGAAGCATTTGAGCTATCTATTGGCCTTTAATGGTCTATGGGTTGTCCAATTGCTTCTCTTTGTATGTAGTTAGTTTAGTTTAGTAAGTAGAGTGCAAAGTTGTTTTTAGTAATAAAGGCATTCACTGAGTCATGAGACGAGCATGTCGTTCGCCTGATGGTGGTCGCTCATCGCTCATAATAATCTGATGTTTTGGGCTCCTGAGCGCAATGCAATGCTACGCAGTGCTTTTTATGGTAATTAAAGGTCTGAGTGGCACTGCAATAAAATTGTTAAGGCGTGGCGTTTACTATTAGGCAAACGACTACCTCGTCTCATCACTCAGTTACATATTAAAAACATTTTGAATCAAGATAATTAATTTTTAGAAAAAATCAAAAACCGACTTCAAGACTATATCTATATTTTTGGTTTTTGTTGATTATTTCAATAACCGCTAAACCAATTTCGATAACATTTATATGAGACCACCTCTGAAGTATGACTTACCAAACAAAAAAATCATCAAAATCAATTCATAATTGGCGAAATAATTGCGTAACAAATATAAACAAATATAAAGTTAAATTGAGAACCTCATCTTTTTCGAAGTCGGTAAAAAAGTAGGTATTATTCATTCGTTAAATACATTCTAATTTATACTAAGGCTGATTATTTGCTTGATCGACGAAGCTCATTTCAGTCAAACCGAAATCAGCATTGCATTGAAACCACATAGAATTGCAAATTAGCCACTAACCTCAGATTAGTTTACTTTGAATAATACGATATTCGAATGACAATGTGAATAATTAACATATCGAATAAGTTTATTCATGAGTATAAAACAAGTATAGGTACGTTTTATAGCAAAAAAACCGACTTCAATTTTTAAGTAGGTAACTTCAAACTCCATGGTCGAATATCGATGAAATTTATATGGAACCGATGAAATGTATGTTGAGTCTATACTGAACCCTACGCAAATAATTTTCCAAATCAGTTTATAAATTGGCATTGGGCAATTTAGCCAGCGAAATTACTGGGCATTATGAGACTCAACAGCTAATTGTCTCAGGGTGACGAGCGCATTGCAGCGCCGCGCAGGATTTTGCAAAACAAAGTTTAAGTGCTGTGGGCTGGCGTATTGCTTACCATCAGGCAAACGACCAGCTCGTCTCGTCATTCAGTTACAAAAAACATTAAATAAATAAAATTGACGAAGATCTGAGGTAACAAACATTAAAAAAACAATCCAATTGGGAACCTCCCCCTTTTTGAAGTCGATTAAAAAAGCGACAAGCGCGAGCAGACTGTGTAGTGTGAATTTAAAGTTCAAAAGTTCTTTATTCAGTATTGTCGTCACAGACGAACTTATGAACGTCAATAATTATTACAATGACTCTACCACCGTATTGAAAAAAGAACCATTACAGGAAATACGGCAAGAAACTGAGGAGCATTTGTTTAGAGCTATTGTAATTATATTTTCTTTTTGACAATTTTATGTTACTTATGTGTCATGCATATTGGTTTTTTATGTAATAGGGGATCGGACAGTAATAAAAAAAAATCTAAAATGTAGTTAGAACGAATATTTGTCGAATACGAAAGACCATTCAATCAATATATTTGAAAAATAATAATAATTTATATTTTTAAATCAATAAAATCTAATAATTCTGTAATTTTTTATCTGTTCCGACACACCAACACAGTGCATGACGTCATTTCAAAGTAAATACCGTGTGCGAAGCTTGTTTATTTTACATTTTTGCTTTTTATCTAAATCAAAACGATATGTTTTTCATGCCATGACGACACTAAAGTCTTTAATCTTCACAAAAATGTATATAAATCACTTTGCAAGTTTGCTTTCGTAGAGCTTGTCGTTTCTTTGGCCAGCGTGTGACGTCATACGTCTGAGGTGACCTTTTGCGCGGCAATATTTAAAACATAACATATAAACATTATTTTAGGTACTTGTAGGACTTTATTTAATTAAAACATTATTTTTCATGGCTATATATATACATTATGGTTAATTATTAACACTTTCTGGAAAGTTGTCCGCTCCCTTATTACTAACGGTATGGTATGCTTTTTTCATTAAAAATATTTTTGACACGCAATTTGAATCTACTTTCTGTGTCCTCCTCAAATATTATATTATACATCATCGTCTCAATAATATATTATTTAATAATGAGATCAACTTGGTCAACTCGTATATCTCTCCTCGTTTAACTCCGCATTATTTATGGTGTCCTGGTACTTTGTACTTTGCAAACATGTATGTGGGATTAGGAGTTTCAAAACACAAATCTTCACACACTCTTTTATTCTTCTTCTGAATCTCGTAAATCGTAATAATATCGAGCGCAGTTATTTCACCTAGAAATTAAATGTAAATCTTTTTTTCCTCCTCTTTCACACGTCATCCTTTCTCTCTTTTCTAATTCGGATACACTCAAAAAGTCAAAGTCAAATATCGTTTATTAAAGGCACAAAAGTGCACTTTTAAAGGTCATAAACACATGATCATCATCAGCCCATCACGTTCCCACTGCTGGGACACGGGCCTTCTCTCATAGAGAGAATGGGCCATAATCCATCACGCTGGCCCAGTGCGGGTTGATGGATGTCACATGTCCTTGAATTTTTGTGATTAATTCTTGAACATGCCGGTTTCCTCACGATGTTTTCCTTCACCGTTTTTAAGCGAGTGTTAATTCCGCAGATAACTTAAGAAAGTCAGTGGTGCGGGGCCAACGGGATTCGAACTCGGGTGCGTCGGATCGAAAGTCGCACGAGCTCCCACTGAGCCACACTCGCTCACATGATACAAATAAAATTAAAAATATGTTAAAAGTTGTAACTTATGTTAACATGACTTTGAAAAAAAGGTGTTTACCCATTTTTTTCCTATACTCAAATTGAAGTCCGGGTGCAGAAAAGAATTGCGAATACTGACTCTACCAGTGCTTCGGAAATACGCCACATCATTTTTAATTCTTTTTTACGGATATATTGTAATTCCAAATGTATAATGGCAATTATTAAGTAGACAATGGGGCAGGTAGGAACTTAAACTCTCATCTGCATTGATATTGCCAATTGAGACAGAATTTTAGGTTATTCATAAAAAACTGGCCAAGTGCGAGAGGGCTCGCGCACGAAGGGTTCAAAACGGCAAAAAAGTCATGTCTGCTTGTGACTTTGTGGTAATATAATTATTATATGGATTCTAATTTTTATTAATTTTAAATTTTGCATGTCAGTTATTTATCTGACAAAATATGTGATACGATTTATTTATTAATTTGACCTGTCCAACAACCTAATTCACCATATTTTATGCAAATAAATACATTTCATTTCATTTCTGTTGTATGGGAGCCCCACTTAAATATTTTTTTATTCTGTTTTTTTCAGTATTTGTTGTTATAGCGGCAACAGCAAAAAAATTATTTGTGAAAATTTCAAATGACTAACTATCACGGTTCATAAGATACAGCCTGGTGACAGACGGACGGACAGCAGAGTCTTAGTAATAGGGTCCCGTTTTACCCTTTGGGTACGGAACCCTAAAAAAGAAAAATATGAATCTCCAACGTAAGCATCGCTCAACAAAACACCAATTAATAAAAAAAGCGTTACAAAAGCGCGAACCAAAAACCCTACATTCATTTCGTCAGCATTAATTTAAAACACCTAAAAAGGCTGAATCGTCCAATCTACCCATTTTCCAAATTTGTTATTGGGTTACCGCCTGGAACTTTTCTAATTCCTCACCCTTCGCGAAAAAAGTTTATCCCGAAGATATAACTTCATTAATCATTATCAATTACGAAAACGCGGCGGTTCTCGTCGGCTATATTAATTCTTTCATTAGAAACCGATACTCATAGACATAGAGCATAAACCAATAGAGTATTCGTTTCCCTATTTTCCACCCCCGATGCAAAAAGGAGGGGTGTTATAAGTTTGACAACTATGTGTATCTGTCTGTGGCACTAATGCGGTTTATTTTGTGAAAGCGGTTTTCTAGCGGTGGTTCTTAAACATGTTTTATCAAAATTGGTTCAGTCGGTTTTTTACTTTTTATGTTTTTTGTTTTATGTGTATCTGTCTGTGGCACTAATGCGGTTTATTTTGTGAAAGCGGTTTTCTAGCGGTGGTTCTTAAACATGTTTTATCAAAATTGGTTCAGTCGGTTTTTTACTTTTTATGTTTTTTGTGTCGGGGGTTTTATAAAATTTTATTTTACTGAAATTAGCTTGTTTTAATTTTAATAACAACATGTTTTAATTACCACGTTTTTATTGTCACTTTCTTGCTTGTCTGTCTGTCGTTATGGGTGCAATCTTGCAACTCAAATTTCACTTCCCGATTAGATATCCGGCTGGAATTTGCAGGTTAGCTCACAACTCGATGACAATGCATTCTAAATCCAATAAAAACGTGGTTTTTAGATTCAGTTATTTATCTGCATTATAGCCTTGTTTTGTTTGACACGCAGAGAAATTGGATTATTGAAGTGGTAAGGCTAGGTATATTGTAAGAGCTCAGTCTGGTTGGAAGCAACATTCAGCACAGTAGGTAATTCTATGAGCATCCACAACTGTTTCGCTTTGAATGACAACGTTGCCAGCGAATTCACTGGTCAATTTAGACTGATATCTTAGATGTAAGTGAAGTTTTAGTTTTATTTTAACTGTTGAGCATTGTTGTGACTTAATTAATACAATTCAGTGTCAGCCTCTGTGGTGTAGTGGTTGGGCATGCCGGCTCAAGTCTCATACGCCTCATCGCGCGAGACCGTCTGAATTGGTATCAGCGCTGCATCTATGGCCGTTCAAACACAGATCGTACAAATAATCGTAAGCAACATACTTGATGTTGCTTACGATTATTTGAACGACCTGTTCGTCTCGTAACTTTCCCACGAAACATATTTTTCCAATAAAATTCCATCAGAACTTTTAATACTGTCAAAAGTACTGCGTAGCACTGCATTTCGCTTATCACCCCGAGACGTCAGATATTAAGTCTCATATGCCCAGTAATTTCGCTGGCTACAATGCCCTTTAAACCGAAAACAGTAATGCTTGCGCATTAGTGCTTGGTGGCAGAATAACTGGCAAAGCGGTAGTACCTAGTACCTACCCAAATGGCCTCCAGCATACGAAAGACCTACCACAAATAAAAATAAGAGGTAATAAAAATCTGTCCCATGACCTGTATTAATAAATATTTCTATGTCATTGTGCCAAAATATCAAGGCGTTTAGTTACCCTATAACAACCGATAAAATATTAAGAAATGCCAGTTTGGTCGAGAATGCTTCGCGAAATGGTTATAGATGCCTACTGTCAGTATCATAAATGCCAGGAATTACAGAAACGGAAGAAATACTTGATTTTTTTCTAAGTACAAATATTTGTCGCGTTCCTTCGTGTAAAGCTCCGTCCCGTAGTGGGAATCGAACCCGCGACCTACGTGGTGAAAAAGGTATGAGTTGACCTGACAACCACTCCACACCACAGTGAGGATTTATTACAGACTTTACGTCTTTCTCAAGATTTCTCTGAATATGGGTAATTTTTTTTATGGAATCGATTTTTTTTCTATAATTCTTTAAGGACTAGGGAATTTGATTACAGCGGAACAAATATATCACTAGTCCTTTGCCTCCTGACTCTGCCGATCAATTGCGTTTTCCAGTAACATTTTAAATTCACTTATTGTAGATCCACGTTATGAAACGGGCAAGTCGTTCGCCTGATGGTAAGCGCCACGCCTACCCGTAACAATTGTAGTGCCGCCCAGAACATTGCGCTCATCGCCCCAAGACATCCGATATTTATTAATTAATTTATTTATTTATACCTATACCTTTGGGTGGGCATAACAGTTTCCCAATTCGCCCACCCAGGGTTCAAAAACTACATATACAGACCTTATCACCTAAAATTTACAATATTCGAATTTGAAATTACATAAACATTATATTAAATATTACATAATTCCACAAACTCCATTACCGTTCTGTGAAACTCTACAAGTGAACATTCAAATAAATCCAGTTGTTGGTACCGGCGCCGGCGTAGCACAGCGTTGAGCAGGCGAAGCGCGCGCGGAAGAGGAGCCTGGCGGCCCAACTCACTTCTACACTACGGCACAGCAAACAAGTTGTGCCGTCGAGCTCTCCGATAATTGCCCGGTTAAGTCTCATAAACCCAGTAATTTCACTGGCTACAATGCCCTGCAAATCGGAACACAGTAATTACTACACAGTAATGCGCACTACTGCTTGGCGGCAGAATAACTGGCAAAGCTGTGATACCTACCCAGATGGCCTCTCGCATACGAAACACCTATCACGAGTGAAAACCACATCAAAATTAGAAGTACCAAACAGACAAACAAATGCAGAATTAGTTTAACAATACTAAATTACAGAGAAAAAAGCATTCCGCTAAATTCCTAACTCAAACCTTCAAGGTAACCTATTTCGTTTCAACACGAGAGCGATCAGATGAAGACTCGAAGCTTATTGCATTGGCTGCACCACACTCTCATACTCAAATTCTACCTTAAACTGTTCGAGATAAAGTCGGGTTTGGCTTGAAGTTTCCATTATGCGGTACAATAAGTTTCCTTTCTCCGTTGTTCTCGTCCAGACTGGTCGATCAACTTGAAAGGAGGCAATCGTTTGGAAGTGGACACCCATCGCTAACTCTCAGGGGACGAATGTGGAACTGATTTCCATCTGTTAACTGGGGACATCTGAATGCTGTTGCAACCTTGGCTACTAAGGGTGTTTTTACAAGCTTTTATTTGACTTGCAATGTCTGTTTCATCATCGTCAGCACACGTCACGCGTGCACGGCACGCGTCACGTTCCCACTGCTGGGACTCGGGCCTTCCCTCGTAGAGGGCGTATGGGCCACAATCCACCACGCTCGCTCAGTGCGGGTTGGTGGATGTCACATGTCCTTGAATTTTTGAGATAAATTCTTAGACATGCCGGTTTCCTCACGATGTTTTTCTTAAGAAAATTAGTGGTGTAGCGCCAGCGGGATTCGATTTCGGGTGCGTCGGATCGAAAGTCGCACGTGATCCCACTGAGCTACACTCGCTCGCACAATGTTTGTTTGTTTGCGTCAAATCTTGCAAGTTGAGTCAGATCCACTTCCTCTTATCCTACAGAGTTGAAATTGTGCATACTTGTCAAAGTCCGATGACAATGCAATATTATGGTGACAGCCACCTGATTTGATGATGCAGCCGGAAGGTAGGCAATGGAAGTCCTTGACGGATAATCGTAAACTACTAGTGTTTGGGCTCCAAACCAAACTTCATCAAAACCCGTTCAGTCGTTATGAAGTTAATTGGTAACAAAAACACACACACACACACACACACTATCACAGACATTCGCAGTTACAATATTAGTAGGATGAATAAATGAAGTTGACTTTTGCTTCCTACCCTTGTTCGAAACATTTTAATAGAGACTAGGTGTTCCCCGCGGTTTCACCCGTGGTTTTCCGGGATAAAAAGTGTCCCATATCCTTTTCAAGTACCTACGCACCAAATTTCATCAAAATCCATTAAGTAGTTTTTGCGTGATTGAGTAACAAACATCCATCCATCAATCCTCACAAACTTTCGCATTTATGGATCAGTAAGATTCTATAAAAAAACTTTCTGTTAGAACTAATAACACATTCACCAATAAATAAATCTTATTTCTAGGTACCCGCACCCCAATTTCTATTCCTTCTTTACAAATTTAAAAAGAAATCGCTTAAATCGGATTAGGAGGTCCTTAAACTTCAGGGGTCGTTGGTGAAATAAAATATGAGAAGCCCTGAATAACTGTCTGGAACCTTGGCACAGATAAAAATGAAGATTGACTTTGTGACAAGAAAGTGACAGATTAAAAAAAATCTAAAAACCACGTATTTATGCACCTTTTGAGGTTAGGTTGGCATTGCAAGCTAATAATGGATTTAGAATACATTGTCATTCAGCCGGATAGCTAGTTTGTTCAAAAATATAATATTCAATTTAAATTTCCTAAAACTGCACCCAATTTTTTTGGATTAAATCTTCCTCACTGCAAGGGAAAAGTTACCTACCCTGACAGTCCTAAAATTTTGCCATAAATATAATATATATATATATATATATATATATAAATCTAAATATTCAATTAAATTTCCTAAAACTGCACCCAATTTTTTTGGATTAAATCTTCCTCACTGCAAGGGAAAAGTTACCTACCCTGACAGTCCTAAAATTTTGCCATAAATATAATATATATGTTTTTTACCTCAAGACTTCGACATTTATAAACTGATTAAGAATATTGTGTTGGGATCAGTATAGCTACAAGGTGGTCCCATATAAATTTCATCAATATTCGACCTTGGACTTCGAAGATACATCAGAATTGAAGCCGGTTTTTTAATAATATGTTTAATAGTTCAAAAGGCATAAATTGTGTAATGTTTGTTATAAAATAAAAAAGGAAGGCGTTCTCAATCGAATTGAGAATCAAAACTTCCCCTTTTTTTTGTTGGTTTAAGATCCAGACGAAACTAGATTCTAATCCGTACTTTTCCCACTGCATCGCGAGCGATTTGTTATATAACAATATATCAAAGGATTAGCTCGTCCGTCTGGCGGCTTCCGCTCAAATAGCTCCTTTCTAACTAAGCTTTCTATCGGAGGAACAAGTTATAAGAGGAAACAATATAACTATACATACGTCGTATATGTAGTAAGAGTGAGTGTGGATCATCGGGAGCACGTGCGACTTTCGATCCGACGCACCCGAGTTCGAATCCCGCTGTCCCCGCACCACTGATTGTCTTAAGTTATGTGCGGATTTAACACTCGCTCTAAAAACGGTAAAGGAAAAACATTGTGAGGAAACCAGCAAGTCCAAGTATTAACCACAAAAAAAAATTCAAGGGCATATGACATCCACCAACCTGCACTGGGCCAGCGTGGTGGATTAAAGCCCATACTCTCTCTATGAGAGGAGGCCCGTGTCCCATTAGTGGGAACGTGATGGGCTGATGATACATATTATATGATATACGTAATACGTAGCGTGTCTGGTCTAGCCGTTCGTCATCATCATCATCATCATCATCAGCCGGAAGACGTCCACTGCTGAACATAGGCCTCCTCCATAGATCGCCACAACGAGTGGTTGCTCGCTGTATGCATCCAGCGGCTCCCTGCGACTCTCACCAGGGCGTCGGTCCACATTGTGGGAGGCCGTCCTACGCTCCGCCTTCCGGTCCGTGGTCGCCACTCGAGAACCTTTTTACCCCAACGGTTATCGGTTCTACGAGCTATATGGCCGGCCCATTGCCACTTTAACTTGCTAATTTTGAGAGCTATGTCGATTACCTTTGTTCTTTTGCGGATTTGCACATTCCGGATCTTATCTCGCAAAGAAATCCCAAGCATAGCTCTCTCCATAGCTATTTGAGTGACTTTGAGCTTATGAATAAGGCCAATAGTCAGCGACCACGTTTCAGTGCCGTAAGTCATCACTGGCAACACACACTGGTTGTACACCCGCCGCTCGTAACAGCTAAATATTAGTTACTAGTTTGCCCGCGAATACGTTCGCGTGAACCACTAGAAATTTGCTATTAGTTACGGAAGCAAAAAATTAAGAATTCGCTTTTCCTGCATGACTTCGTACGCTTATGTAAAAATATCTCACAGCCTCTGTGGTGTAGTTAGTGGTTGGGCAGGTTGGCTCAAATCTCGTACACCACTGAGGTTGCGGGTTGGATTCCCGCGACGGGACAAATGTGTGTGCACAGAAAAAAAAGCGCAAGTATTTGTTTCGTGCCTGGGTGTTGTGGGACCATGGTCCTCACAGTTTCTGGTTCCCTAGCTACAGGGAATTCGAGTAGGGGGTCAAGATCTATGTATGTGGTCGTTGGGCGTTATTTATTTATTTATTTCAACATTGCTATGTCACAGAGCAATGAAACATACACGAGGTCTTAATTTAAGATGTGCTATCAAACATTGAAAACCGCATTAAGATCCGTTCAGTAGTTTTCACACACAAACAAACAGGCGCTTATTGCTCAAAGCAATCAAAAGCTTCCAGACAACTTTTGAACAGAAAGGACTAACTAATAAATGCGAAAGTTGTTATTTTTAACCCACTTCCAAAAAAAGAGAAGGTTCTCTGTTCGATTGTATTTTTTATTATTGTTTTTTTTTTATCATTTTTTTTTATGTTTATTACCTCAGAACTCCGTCATTTATGAACAGATTAGGAAAATTATTTTTGCGTTGGGTTCAGTATAGCTACTAAGTGGTCCCATATAAATTTCATCGATATTCGACCTTGGACTTCGAAGATGCATTGAAGTCAGTTTTTGTTTTTAAATGAATTATTAGACATATTTTGGAAGCTCCTCCATTTGTCTAACATTATTATTTTCATTATAACTGCGTGAGAAGATTGGAACCTGTGAGTTATGGCCGATATCTGCGGGATCCTAATTGGCTCGGGATTTTTTCGCCAGAAATTAAACGGCTATTCGCTGCCATAGGCTGCTATTGGCTGCAGATAAATCGGGTACCTGTGTGATTTAGGGAGATTGAATTGGGTGGTAAGAAAATCGAGAAAGATCGGGAGTTGTGAAAGATATTGTATGAGCAACCCGGTTCCATTCCCGCGACGGGTCAAATTTTTGTGCACAAAAAAGCTCAAGCATTTTTTTATGCATCTGAATGACGAGACGACAGCTGGTCGTTTGCCTGATGGTAAGCAATACGCCAGCCCATAACAATAACAGCACCACCCAATACTTTGTTATGCAAAATCCTGCTCAGCGCTGCACTGCGCTCGTTACCCTGAGACAATTAACAGTTGAGTCTCATAATGCCCAGTTATATCGCTGGCTAAAATGCTTTTCAAACCGGAACATAGTAATGCTCGCGCACTACTGCTTGGCGGCTGAATAACTGGCAAAGCATTTGTTTTATTTGTTTTTCATCATGTGAACGTCGAGGCAACCCGGCTCCTCTACCACACGGATATAGTGAGAAGACCTAGAACAAAACCGTTTGTGTCCGTGTAGTGTCTAGTGTAACCGTGTAGTGTCTAGTGATAGGGAATTAGTGTAATGTAGTACAAAGAACACAAGTACAAAGTGTCTTCGCCTTAATAGAGACAATAGGAAAAGTCTTGGTCGACACATTCTAAGTTTTAGTTTATCTATCAGTTTTAGTTTTAAGTAAATAACATTAGCCTAATCAATTGGCATGATTGTAATAAAAATGGCGATCTTATTGACTACGAAACTATTCTAAGAAAAAAATATAAAAAAACATGTTTCGCCATAGGACCATGGTCCTCTTAGTTCTGAGGAGTGACAAGGAATCCTAGGTAGGGGCCAGGATTAATATATGTAATCTCTTTGCGTATTTATTATAATTTATTTTTAAAAAAAGTTGTGTTTCTCCGTGTTTGTTCGTTTATTTTCGACAGCCTCTTTGGTGTAGTGGTTGGGCAGGTTGGTTCAAGTCTCATACACCGCTGAGGTTGCGGGTTCGATTCCCGCGACGAGACATATGTTTGTGCACAGAAAAATTATTTGGGTGTTGTGGGACCATGGTCCTCATAGTTCCTGGTTCCCTAGATACAGGGAATCCTAGTTAGGGGTCAGGATCTATCTATGTGATCGTTGGGCGTTATTTATTTATTTTTTTATTTTTAGCATTTCCAATCCAAACACACGTCACTCTAACTCCAAATAAAAAAAAAAACCAGTCTAATTCCCGGATCACACATTAACCAACCACAGGGTACACCTAAATAAATCCAGGAGGATATATTAAGGTATTAGTAAATCCCTGTAAATATATAGCTCCCAATAGGGCGGGGTAATCCGTCTTTCATTTAAAACGGGTGCTTTGAGTGTTGCCAGTCTAGCTGATAAATTTACTTCGATTTCAGTGTGGCTACTGTAGGATTTCCCTCTTGGGTAGCAGTTACAAGTAAACATTTTGTCTAAACAAAAATACCGACTTCAATGAATCTTCGAAGTTCAAGGTCAAATATCGATGAAATTTATATAGGACCTCGTAGCAGTCGTAGCTATACTGAACCCAATGCAGAAATAATTTTCCAAATCGGTTCATAAATGACGGAGTTCTGAGGTAACACATTTTAAAAAAAATACAATCGAATAGAGAACCTTCTCCTGTTTTAGAGTCCGTTAAAAAAAAGCTACTTTTGTCGCTGACTGTACCTAACGCTCGTAGCGTATTTCGCCTAGCCGTTCTTAACAGATCTGCTAGGTTAAGCAACGTCAGCTCTCGGTTTGGTGACCACCGTAGCTCAATTTAGATTCAGATTCAGTCCCTGTACTCAAAAGTAATTATGTAATTTTCCAAATTGGTTCATAAATGACGGAGTTCTGAGGTAACAAACATTTAAAAACGGAAGACCAGCGCTGATCGTACGACCAGCATAACGCTGAGTAGAGGCCGTTTTGCAACAAATTAAATTATTACTATTATTTAATTTATATAACTATTTTTATGTTTAAATTACCTGTTTTTAACTATTTTAATATTACTTACACCTTATATAATTTGTTTGCAAAAGTATTATGTCTTAAATGTCTAATATATATATATTTTCGACTTTCGATCCGACGTACCCGAGTTCAAATTCCGCAGGCCTCGCACCACTGACTTTCTTAACACTCACTAAAACGGTAAATGAGAAGGAGGAAACAGGCTTGTCCAAGAATTTAATATCCTAACATACCTTGTTGTGATTTATAGTAATAAATATATACACAGCGATTTCGCTTTGTTATGCCTCGAATCAAACCAAACACTTTTGTACAATATATGATGGACATCTTTCATCATCAAAACAATTCTTTATTTCTCACAAGTGAGCTTTCTCAAGAAGTAAGAACGATTTCCGAGACGAAAAACTAGCTTGCCAAAAAAGTGTAATCATACGAGTCTTTGAGGATATTCCAAAGGAATAGGCAATCAGAGGCATACATCGCCGTTAAGGAATTTGGTCAATATGACCATACGCCACTTTGACAATAAAAACCTTGATTGCCGTTTGCGAATTCGGTGTTTATCTTTCTACTGTACTTCGCAAAGTGCACACAAACCGTTTAAGATACTCCGAGGAGGCAAGCAGACGTGTATTCCTTTGCCAAGGTCACAGCAATAGCACCCTAGGAATAGCCACTTTTTTACCGACTTCAAAAAAGGAGAAGGTTCTTCTGTTCGATCGTATTTTTTTATTTTTTATTTTATATTTGTTACCTCAGTACTCCGTCATTTATGAACCGATTTGGAAAATTATTTTTGAGTTGGGTTCAGTATAGCTACGAAGTTGTCCCATACACATTTCATCGATATTTGACCTTAGACTTCGAAGATACATTGAATTCGGTTTTTGTTTTGTTCTAAAAATTAATTATACTACACGGAAATTAGTTTAATACTACAAAACATGCTCACTTATTCAAAAGTCTTTTGTTTTACCTATGGCGACAGTATTTTGTTTTCTTAATATGAACATCATTTATTCCGTCAGTTTAGAAATATCGTGGTCTACGAGGTATTTTTTATAGAACTTAGTGATGACACGAACAAACCTTTCGCCTAATGGTAAGCGCCACGCCTGCCTATAACAATTGCTGTGCCACCCAGAACTTTTAATACCTTAAAAAGCACTGCGTAGCATTGTGCTCATCACCCCGAGACATCAGATATTAAGTCTCATATGCCCAGTAATTTCCCTTTTAAACCGGAACACAGTAATCCTCACACACACAGTAATTTTCGTAGATCGTATTTTGTTTATTATCAAACCTGGTCCAATACGACTCGTAGTAGATGCGGCCACTGTGCGCTGTCCGTATATTTATACCAGCCTCTTCAAAACTGAGAGAAAACACTTGATTACTATCGCGCAGCCATCTCCTCTAGTAGATTCTCAAAGGTCCGAGCCTTCTGCTCCCTATATAGTTAATTTTATTGGGCTCGTTACACCCAAGCACCTCTGAAGGGCTCTCTAAGGCACTATAAAAAGGGCAAAGAGCTATATGGCCTCAGATTTTTATCTTTGAGGAACGCCCTTCTGACACAGCTCGGTTTGAGGCGGTGAATGCAAAATAGGTCTTATTACTTAATGGAGTAAGGTATAGTTTATATGTAGATAAGCCCATTTTTGTTGAGATGGAAATCGATGGATGTATTCTCACTTTGGTTGATGCAAAAGAATTGGTGTCACTTTAGAGTGAAAGTTGTTTGTGAGAGGTCGTCGTTAGTATTACTAATTAGTGGATAGCCAAAAGTAAAAAAAGTCAAAGTCAAAAAATATTTATTAAATAAGCATAAAATATGCACTTTTGAACGTCATATTCACATAATACAAATAAATTAAAATATGTTAAAAACTGCCACTTAAGATATCTTGACACTGAAAAAAGAAGGTAAGCATGTCTGCACATTTCATTCCCTTATTCAAATTGAAGTCCGGGCTCAGAAAAGAAATGCGAAATCAGCTCTACCAGTGTTTCGGAAATACGCCCGCTAGAGAAGAAAGCCCGCTAGCCAAAAAACTCTGCGGTGATGTATCTTTTTTTTAACCTTTTAAAATGTTTAATAATATAAAACTAAATAATGAGGTATTAATTACGATTAACAAAACACAATGTCAAACTAGAAGTGCGAGTGAGATGTTCCATAGTCATAGTATCGGGTCTGAGCAGCCGCTCAACTGCCGTCTCTCTCTACAGTCCGTCAAATCTAAGAAGTACCGTTTGACAGTTCTGACAATTGAATGATAGGGATGGGATGAAAAAATCGATTACTATAATATCCGAACTTTAAGAGATCGATTACTATAATATCCGAATTTTAAGAAATCAATTGTTATAATTAAATAAAAGAAATGTTTAGGATATTTGTTTATTCACTACTAGTACTAGTATCGTCGTCTTCGTCATCATCGTCATTTAAATTAATGACCAGTTGATTGTCCATTACATTATCAAAGTGTACGTCTCTTTCGAAGTCGTCCATTATTATTTTCTTTGTTTTTTGTACTACTTTACTCCAATCTTCCTGTGTAACTTGGGCACATGCTTCCTTTAATAAACCTTCCATTTTCTTGACACTGAAGGGTGGTTTTGTGTTGTGTCTTGCTGCATAACCTGTAAAACAATAATGTAACTATTTGATAGCAGACGAAAACCATTGTTTAAATTATAAATGTTAGAAGTACTCGTGTTATTATTATAATATTATAAAATATTACCTTTAACTTGGGCCCAAATCAGTTCAATGGCATTATATTGGCAATGGTACGGAGGAAGTCGTATGACTTTGTGCCCGTGCTCTTCGGCCAATTGGTCAATTACATATGTCGGTTTTGGTGGTTTATGCAATTTCACTAACTGTAATAATTCAGCTTTTAATAGTGACATGTCGGCATCCACTCCTTTTCTTTGCAGCCATGCCACCAAATCTGCTTTCTTATTGGCTGACGTAGGTGCTTTATCAATTTGCACAGAGTGGTATGGGGCATTATCCATTATAATTGTGCTGTTAGGAGGGATATTCTGTAATAAATTTAAGAACCACTCTCGGAACCTTACTGCGTCCATTTCTTCATGATACTCTTTAGTGCTTTTGGATTGGAAAGCTAATAAAGAGTTTTCCACGAAGCCTGTAGACGCTGACCCAGCATGGCATATTATGAGGCGTCCACCTTTTCCTATCGGCACCTTCGAGCACGAAGCTTCAGAATCATCAGTCCATGTTTTCGGCACAGAATGGTTGGAATTTAGCCAGGTTTCGTCCAAAAATATTACATTATCCCAGTTTATAATTTGTTTAACTTCGCGCAGGAATGTTAGTCGCTGCATAATTATGTCATGTCGCTCCATAACAATTTTTCGTTTGTCAACTTTTTTGTATCTGAAGCCAATTCCTGTTATTACCGTTCTCAACGACTCTATGCTTCCCTTATACAGCCCGGCATCTTTTAAAGTTGCACATAACTTTGCCAATGTTGGAAATTCGCCTCTTGTAAAATACCCGTATATATGGTTTCTAATAGCATGACTATCGAATTCATCGATGCCTGTCACAGGTTTATTTCTTTTTCGTTTTTTCGGTGTGTGAAGTACGTTACTGTCACTCCCCGAAGGCCCATATTTTTCACTTAATATTTTGCCAACGGTGCGGCTACCAATACCGAGAGCTTCACCGACGCGATCCCGAACTTGTGTAACTGGCAGTAGAAGTCCACCATTTTGAGATTCACGCTCAAAATACTCGTGTAATTTCACCACCAATTCACGAGCCTGGCTGTTCAAAGTACGTCCTCTTTTCGACATTATTAATAAACACTTGCTTAGTTCGGAGTCCAGTATAAATATTGCCAAGGTAAACGGATAAAGAATGATCAGTCCAGAAAAGTAATAGCCAAGTCACAAATTGTAAAACACAAACGAGAAAGCAAGTACGCGCACAGTCAGCTTCCAAGATGGCGAGAGACTGCTGACGCCGAACCGACCGAGCGGACCGCGTGCGCTTGTAGTTGGCAGTGTTGCCAGAAAAAAAAAATTGTAGAGACTTGGACACCTGCGATTTTGCCTATTGACCTAAAAATAATTAAATTAATTTATTTTAGGGTATCTGTGTATTCAGTGCATTATGCGGTCGCGCAGTAACGTCGTTAATTTATAACATCAGGCAACAACATTTTTGTGAATGGGTTCTACATACCTTATTTTTATTAGTTTTAGACGTAGAAATAAGACTTAGAAGAAAAAATTGTAATTGTAAAATCAATGGATGTGCTTGTTAAAAATTTGTTTATTTCTCTGTAATATGCAAACCCATACTATCATACACAAAAATAAATGTAAAAAACACTATCCCTGACTCCATTTACTATTTCGACAGCGTTAGCGCGAGAAACCCCGACTTATTTGGGCGCGAAAATCAAAAATCGACAAATCGCTTTCGACAACTTTTTAAAGAAGCAAATATATTTGATTTATAAATACGTATTTTTGGTGAATGGGTTTTATCTCATATTTTACGATTACATAACTATTTAGTTATGTAATCGTAATATGTGAGATAAATCCCATTCACATGAAAAAATATTTGTTTGGTTGTCAAGTGTAATTTGTAAATAATACATTCGATTTTTCGTATATGTAAACGATTTTTTTGCATACAAGTGTATCCGAAGAGTCGCAACACTACGTGCAGTGACCTAACTACGTAACTTTGTAATGAGGTCAAGAATATAACTATTAGAAATTATTTACTGTGTAAATATGTGTTATTTTGCTTTGTTTGAAAGTTTTCAATTACATTTAGATATTAAGAATTGTACATTTTTAGATACAATAATAAAATCTTTCTAAATTCATGGTTTTATGAAAAAGGTTATCGAAACTGAATAATGTACGTATGAACAAAGTTGTTTCGGTTTGAAAAATATGAAACGTCAAACGGTACCTCTTAGATTTGATGGACTGTAGATCTATGTGCTCCATCTTAGGCCACATCATCGCTTCACATCAGGCGAGATAGTAGCCAAACATAGATCTATTAAGTGTAAAAAAAAAGTATCAGTAACATGAAATAATGAGTAACTAGCTGCACCCCGGGGTTCCACCCGCAGTTTCCCGGGTTAAGAAAAATGTGTGTTATAATTATAATTAATGTATGTTCGTAAAAATCTGCACAAATTCAAGGTGAATAGTGACCACCACAACATAAACACTAGAAATAAGGATAGAATTGCAGTACCTTGGTTTAGACTGAGTTAAACGAATAAATCCTTCATGGGCAATTGTGTACGTCATTACAATAAAACTCCAAAATGTATAACGGAGCTTACAGAAAGTAGATTCAAATTGAGTGTGAAAAATATTCTAATGAAAAAAGCATACTATGCAGTTAGTAATTACATAGAAGACAAAGATGCATGGAACATTCCGCTTCTGCCAAGTAGCCAACTGGCACATAAGAACAATAATATTGTCAAAAACAAACATGAAATATTGTAACAAAAGTTCTAAAAATATGCCCCTCAGTTTCTTGCCGTATCTTCTGAGTAGTGGTTCTTTTTCCGATTCGGTGGTAGAGTCATTGTAATAATGACGTTTATAAGTGCGTCTGTGACGACAAAATTTTTGAATTGAATTGAAAAGTAGCCTATGTGCTATTCCAAGTCCTAAAGTACCTACATACCAAATTTCATCAAAATCGGTTCGGTTGATTTTGCGTGAAAGAGTTACAAAAATCCATACATCCATACATACAAACTTTAGCGTTTATAATATTAGTAAGGATATATAAATAGTTACATAGATACAGTAGCAGTTAGAGTGACCAGACCAGACCAGACCCCCACAAGCAGCACCCATTACGAGTGTGACTAGAGGACCAGCTATCACCCCCCTCAACCATATTCGAGGGAAAGGAGTGATCCGACATACGGCTTCGAAATTAAAATAGTTTATAGTTATATGTTTTAATATTTATTTCTTACGATTTATATTTATATTAGTATCTAATGGTTTTAAAACGAAATTATTTGCCAGAGAACTGAAGTTATTGACATAGTTCAGCGGATTAGCAAGCTGAAGTGGCAGTGGGCTGGTCATATTTGCCGCAGAACCGATAACCGCTGGTGTAGACGTGTTCTAGAGTGGAGACCGCGAATCGGCAAACGTAGTGTAGGACGCCCTGCGACTAGATGGAGCGACGATATACGTAGGGTTGCTGGTAGCGACTGGAGAAGGAAAGCCGAAGATCGGTCTCAGTGGCGTGCTATGCGAGAGGCCTATGTCCAGCAGTAGACTGATGTGGGCTGATGATGATGATCTAATGGTTTTATTATTTATTTATTTATGAATTGTACACCACCGTCTACTTCTTTTCCTCCGATAGTGTCCATCCAAAGGTTGTCTGGAAAAGATCGCTCCAAGCGATAAGACCGCCCATTGTACTAACCTAGGTATAAGGTTTATGTGTAATCATTTATTTTTATGTCATTGGTATACAATAAAATACAAAATACTTAGAAAACTTAGTTAAAAATGTGTTATATAGGTATGTTAGTCTATAAGGTATGTATTCTGTGGACCTATGTTAATTATACTTTATTGTGCATTAATACTGCCTGAAATAAATAAATAAATAAAATAAAGAGTATTTGTTTTGTATTGCATTGTATTGTTTTATATTGTATTGTATTGTAAACAAATAGGTACTATTAATTTACGTAAGTATATACCTACATAAAATATATACTTGCACTTAGCGATAGAGGCGCACCATCATTACGCGACGGAAAACCGGCGACTTGAACTACGCAGATGTGTTTCTAGGGACACGCTTCCAAGCCACAAATGCCACAAATTCCTAATTCACTTACATTCGCAAAAAGGTCTTTGAAAGAGATAAGAAAACAAAATCCTCGATTAAGCCTCAAAATTTCCAAGACTACTTAAACTTCATCAATATGAAAAAGGCGGTATAAAGTAATTAAGTATTCTAAGGCATTGTTTATCTTAACTTTGGCTTAAATTAAGGGGAAACAGGGTAAAGTTGGCGACACACACGGCTTTGGAGAAATTTGAATTTATAAATATTTATAAGATTATGGGCCGGAATGGGATAAAGGAGCAATTTGGCTCTTCTTAATGTTACATTTTTGCTGATTGTGGTATAAAATCTTTATTGTCGTAAATAGGTATGAAATAGGGTGATCGACCTAAAACTGTTAGCACCTAATATTAAATTAATGAAAAACATATTTATCGCTTAAAAGTGTTTCTTATAATATCTTATAATTTTCCCAACACCTTTAACTTTTTACATAAACAGACTATATCTACACGCACGCTGGCGGCTTCTGTGGTGCAGTGGTTGAGCAGGTTGGTTAAAATATCATATAATTATAAATATATAAAATATAATATAAGTTGCGGGTTCGATTCCCGCGACGGAACGAGGGCAGTACGGTGCCGCGCAGGATTTTGCAAAACAAAATCTGGGTGGTGCTGTTATTATTATAGGCTGGCGTATTGCTTACCATCAGGCAAACGACCTGCTCCTCTCGTCATTCAGTTCATTCATAAAAAAAGTTTGTACAAAGAAAAAACAGCGCAAGCTTTTGTTTCGTGTCTGGGTGTTGTAGGCCCAATGTCCTCCTAGTTGCTGGTTCTAGATGCAGGGAATCCTAGCTAGGGGCCAATATATATATATGTGATCGTTCAGCTTATTTAAATGTTAGTAGGTGCCATATTTATTGACCATTAGCTCACTGGTCATCAGTGAACCACTGTACAACACTGATCAACATTGATATTCCTGCTAGATTCTTTTTTCGACCACTCAATAAAAAAGTTCGTCCACTTATAATATCATTCGAAACCTTTCCAAATTTTGCATACCTTGTCGGAAATGGTAAGATTTTAAGCAGGTTTAATATTCACTCGAACATTTTTTTCTTTCTGGATATTCGTGTTAAAGAATATTTCGTTAACAAAAAACCTATAAAAAAGTAAAAAAACGAATGAACCGATTTTGATTAAACATGTCTAACAATAACCGCCAGAAAAGCCGTTTTCAAATTAAAAAAAAAACCGTATTCTAATCGGTTTACCCGTTTAAAAGTTACAGTGCCACAGAAAGACACACAGACAGACATACATAGCGGTCAAACTTAAAGCACTCCTCCTTTTTTGCGTCGGAGCTTAAAATAGGCTTAAATTTAAGTATGTGTTTCGACATTTTGTATATATATAAGATAATTAAGCATAAAGTAACCAATATTATATAAAAGTAATTTATAATATAATAAGTTATACGTTAAATTAAAGAAACAAACTTATTTGGATACTATTCAACTTAGCCTCGTTGACTCAAAGCGACTAGCGCAGACTACACAACTGACATTCACAATACTACTCGCATCTGACAGCATAATAATTGGCACAGCTTATTCAGTTATTCTACCGCCAAGCAGTAGTGCGCAAGCATTACTAGAATTACCGTGTTTCCGTTTGAAAAGTATTGTAGCCAGCGATATTACTGGGCATTACGATCTTTGATGTCAACAATATCCGTACACCTTATGGGGCAATAATGAAAACCAGCGTGATGTCATCGACATTAGACATATGTGCTGAGCTGTCCCTTTTGGCACCACAAACTTTATTAATTCATGTGTTTCGTATTTTTTTTTTCTTATAAGTATTCTTTCTCTCTGTTTTTGTATTTAATCCTACGTGTCTTTTTCATTTATGTCTTTGTGGTTGTCAAATAAATGTTTTTTCTTTCATTATACGATTTAACAGCTAATTGTCTCAGAGTGACGAGAGCAGTGCAGCGCCACGCAAGATTTTGCAAAACAAAGTTCTGGTTGGTGCTGTGATGGGCTGGCGTATTGCTTACCATCAGCCAAACGACCAGCTCGTCTCGTCACTCAGTTTCATAAAAAAAAGCTTTTCAAAGATCCCAAACGTGCAGCATTATTTATTTACATCCAAGTACTTATATATACTTACATATACTTATATATATTTATTCCTCTCCCATTGCACAGCCTTCCAAAAAGCAAAAGCACGTCACCGCTTAGAATATTAAGCAGATACCGCCTTTCAGTTGACGTACTGATTACGAAATAAATTATTATGTACGGAGCAGGCTGTGGATCGTGATATTCTTATTTTTCCTTTTAGAAGAAATCGTGACCTGACAGCTCAGGGGCCTTACTCTGAAAAAGTAATTACGATCTTCGTTCTGTCGGATGAAAAAGACAGCGCTATGCAACAGGCATAAGAGCGTCTCTTTTAGTCCGCACGAACGAACGAACGAAAGCAACTCGGAGTAGGCCCCCAGTTTTTTACTTGGCATTTGATTTGACTCAGGATGAGTTGATTTCATTTCAAGTTAATACAATACAATAATACAATAATAGTTTTGAGATGAATTTCCGCAACGTCACGCCTGATTCCATTGCATTAGTTAATACAAGATTTTTGTTGAAAAATATTTTTTTATCATATTTTAACAAATTCGTAATCGGAACCGCGAGCAGAAATAATTAATATTTAGAAAAAACGAAAACCGACTTCAAAGTATCTTTGAAGTCTAAAGTCAAATTTCGATGAATTGATGATGCTGATGTCTTGTTAATATAACAGGTACAAAAATGTATTTCTTACACTCCATTATCAGTCAGTTTTTATACAAATGCAATCAACAAAAGAGTAAGATTAGCAATTTTTATGAAATTATAATTAATTTCTAGAAAAAAACAAACACCGACTTCAATGTATCTTCGAAGTCCAAGGACAAACATCGATGAAATTTATATGGGACCACTTCGTAGCTATACTGAACCCAATGGAATTTTCCAAATTGGTTCATAAATGATGGAGTTCTGAGGTAACAAACATTAAAAAATACAATCGAACAGAGAACCTTTTTTTTTAAGTCGGTTAAAAATGAGCATAAACACTAGTAGTCTACGATTATTCGTCAAAGAGTTCTTTATTCAATTTTGGCATTACAGACGCACTTATGAACGTCAATTATTACAATGACATCCTCAAACAAACAAATCCTCTCCATCCAAAGGTTGACTGGAAGAGATCGCTTACTAGCGATAAGACCGCCCATTGTACTAATTAAATTTTTAAGTTCCATGTTTATTTGTTCTTGTTATGTTTTTGGTGTACAATAAAGTGTTATCAATCAATCAATCAATGACTCTACCACCGCGTCAGAAAAAGAACCACTACTCAGAAGATACGGCAAGAAACTGAAGGGCATTTTTTTAAAACTTTTGTTACAATATTTTGTTTATTTTTGACAATATTTCTTATGTGCCAGTTGGCTACTTGGCAAAAACGGAATAATCCATGCATCTTTGTCTTCTATGTAATTACTAACGGTACCTATAGTATGCTTTTTCATTAGAATATTTTTTCGCACGAATATTTTTTATCTGATGGCTCGGGGGATGAGCGCTATACAGTGCTGCGCAGTGCTTTTTTGGTATTTAAAGCTCGGGGTGGCACTGCAATTGTTATGTGCAGCCGTGGCGCTTACCATCAGGAGAACGACTTGCTCGTCTCATCACCCAGTCCCATAAAAATCCATTTTTACCTTCCCTTAAACTACCTATTGGTTTCAATAGCATTGAATGGAAAGCGCGTCACGTTAGGGAATTTCGCTTATCATGTAAAGGGGCTGTGGCCATTCAGGAGGTGTAATAACCTCCTGTAATTAGGGGTAGTTTACTGGTAGAATAATAATGGGTAGTCATTAGTTTGGTTTTAGTCATTAGGTAGAACTAGCTTAGTGCTATAATTGGTATTCTAGATTTGCGTATGATAATAATGATCATTTATTTATTTAATGCATTTTTAGATTAATAATAATAATTGCAATTGTTTAAAAAGTCTTAAGATTGATTTTATTTTCAAATAACATTTTACAATCATTATCATTATTACGTAGTTGTACCAATTTATTTTTAAAGTGTATGCACTACTCTTGCAGTAGTTTTGCCCTACTTCAGGGCCCCAATTCCCTATGACAACTAGGCGAAATTACGTCGATTCCTTGCTTCGAAATCACGTCGATTCCCTCATTAATAAACGATATCTCTATGACGCATTCAAATATTAACAGGGTCCATAATGATCATTTATTTTGTAACCTACCACCTAAGAACTACGTTGTGGAATGCTAATAAACTATATGAATATGATTACAAATTTCGCATATGTCGTTTATTAATGAAGGAATCGGCGTTTCTTGAAGCAAGGAATCGCCATGTTGTCATAGTGAATTGGGCACAGCTCTGTAAACGTATATCCTGTGGAAGCATATATACATTTTTAATGTCGGTTCACTGTCCCATGCACTTATCAGTGTGAATGTGTTAATTTGTTAAAACCTTTGTCAAAGAATAATATGCCAAAAATATTCAGCAAAACCCTACAACTGTAGTCAATAGACTCACGCCTACCTTTCATACCTATTAAGGCAGGTAAAAGTGGTTTTACTAACAATTATTCCTAAAATAACAAACCATTAGGGCTAGCAAACCATTAAGGTGTAGCCGTTACAGTTTTAATCTATTCCACACGACGGCCAGAAACGGCCCTAATTTTAAGCCTATTGGACAAAAATGACCCTAATGGGTAGCCCGACGGCCAAAAATGACCCTAATTTTAAGCCGATGGCTTGAAAACCATTACTATCAATATGCTGATATTATCTGTATGGGGTCGGGAATGGAAAAAGGTAGAGTGGCCAGATGGTTCGTATACGGCTTGATAGGTAATAGAGAAAGATTGTTTTATTATGTAACTGAGAGACCTGACGAGCTAGCCGTTCGCCTGATGGTAAGCAATACGCCTGCCCATAACAGTAAAAGCACCATCCAGAACTTTGTTTTGCAAAATCCTGCACGGATTATTCCCACTTTGCCACTGACACTGGTCACTTAATAAATTATAATAATACGTAAAAAATAAAGATTTGTTTCATTTCAATTGACCGATTTAATTTCAATTTTTGTGATAAATTCTTGGACGTGATGGTTTCCTTACGATGTTTTTCTATACCTTTTTTAGAGCGAGTTTTAAATCTGCACATAACTTAGTGGCCAGTGGAATTCGATCTCGGGTGCGACGGAACAAAAATCGCACGTGCTCACACTGAGCCACACTTGCTGTTAAGGAATAGGTACTGCAAAATGCAAAATAACTTGATCTGTCGCTCTTTCTGTCTTTAACCTAAGGCTTGCAACTTTACCACTCAGCGTAATTTTACCGTATAGGATATCCGTTCACCCCGATCCATTGCTCCGTTTCTGTGTGGAAGAATGGCTATTTGATGGTCTTTATTCGTCCCCTATTTGTGCCGGCGGCCCATTCAGGTGTATATAAATTAACATTGTTTTGTACTGAAGGGACATTAGGGTAAAACAGCCCTATCACACTAGCGATTTGTGGACGTTTTTCCCTTGCGAGTGTACGCGTGTCTACGCTCGAATACCCTTGAGACCGTAAACGCGTTGTAGACGCTACGCGTTTGTTTGCAAGGGAAAAGCGTTCGCAAATCACTAGTGTGATGAGACTATAAGGGTGATGTTCACCTCAATTACTTGCTGGTGTTTTGGGTGTCATGGGTTTATGAGCTCTTCATGGGTTTCACGTGTCTTTTTTTACAGGGTTAAAAGAAATACTTGAAGTTTTGACGTTTTAATAAATTGATGATGCTATTTAATGGTTTTGTAGTATTATGTTGTTTAAAGCGTCGGAGCACCGTTGGGCTCACTCTCGTTCCAGCTTTCGGCGAGTCGACACCTAATGATGCCCCGTGCAAAGGCAACCCATTGCATTAATACCATGCCGTCAAGCGACCTAGTCGTGTTTCGGGATGATGTTCGGTGAACCATCGGGGTTCGGTGAGCCATTGTAGCTAGCGAAATTACTGGACGTTATGAGACTCAACAGTTAATTGTCTCAGAATGACGAGCGCAGTGCAGCGCCGCGCAGGATTTTGCAAAACAAAGTTTTGGGTGGTGCTGTTATTGTTATGGGTTGGCGTATTGCTTACTATCAGGCAAACGACCAGCTCGTCTCGTCATCTAGTTACATAAAAAAAAACCATCGGGGAGACGGGTCTGAGCAGCCGCTCAACTGCCGTCTCTCTCTAGATCAATGTGCTCCATCTTAGACCACATCATCGCTTCACATCAGGCGAGATAGTGGCCAAACATAGATCTATTAAGCGTAAAAAAAATACCCCATTTAAAGTACTCGATGTTGTAACTCAAAGAAAATGCCGACAAAGGAAGGTAGTTCTTGGTTCTCTAGATACAAACAATCCTAGTAAGGGACCAGGATCTCTGTGTGTGATCAGTGGGCGTATTTATTTATTTATAAACTGCCCTTACTCAAGCTATATGGGGATATGTGCTCGACAAAATAGGGTGGCTGGTGACTTTACACCGTGTTGGCTGGTTTGCGGCGGGGTGGGTGCTTAATGAATAGATAGGTTTGATTTTATGAACCCACGTGGGGACAATGGCGTATTAACTATCATATCGTATTAAAGGTTATACCTAATTGAATAGGCTTTTCAAAATAAGCTTGCGATCCGACCTACCAGAGATTGAATTCCACGTCGCTCCGCACCAATAATTTTACCATAATTCCCCCAACCACCCAGACCCGAAAAAGCTTGTAGCGTAGCTCTCCTAGCCGTTTGTAACAGATTTGGAAGGTTTAGCAACATTTGCAGCGGTCACCACTTGGATGGGTGACCGTGTGTGTTGTATTTAATTTAACATCTGAGAGGAGGGTAGTTAAGCTGTCGCTCGGTCTCGGTTGTTTTCTTAGGATAACAGTCGTTAAGTCATGTCGGAGGCCTTTGGGCGGTGTAAAAAATAAATACATATATAAACAGTATAAAGAGACAACTAAACATAAATGACTACATATGTGGTGCCAAATGGGGTGTTCGCTCAGCACAAATGTCAAGATAGATAGATAGATAGATAGATGAACGCTTTATTGCAAACATTAAATTACAGACATAACATAAAAACAATTAAAGAAAGTGTTACAATGGGCGGCCTTATCGCTAAAAGCGATCTCTTCCAGGCAACCTTTGGATGGAGACGAATTATCTTAAAGACGGGGATGTAAGGTCTACAATAATAATATAAACATAAACAATGTCAATAAAATAAACTTAAATAATAGATACAGAACAACAGCAACATGCTGAATGCCTGCATAAACATACATATACTAGGTACACATTATTACACATTATATTATATTATAAACCTACATAAATAATTATATAATATACAATATATATATATATATATATATATATATATATATATACATCCATATACATATAATATATCACAGCAATAAAATAAATAAAGAAACGTCAGCAATCTTCCAGGTAGAACTTCTTCACTTTCTCAACACCTTTCTTTTTGAGCACCTTTCTTTTTGAGATAGTGTCGTTTTTAAACACCTGACGCTGGTTTTCAGCAAAACTCCAAGGCGTGCGGATATATTTAGATTCAAATATAAATTAAAAGATAAATACTCTATTGATATAAGGTATAGGCACAGAATACTAACAGAAGCATCACACCGCAAAGAAATTTAAAAAAATAGCGACTCTTGCTATGACACAATAAAATTTAATTCAGCTTGCGTAGCGCTGCATACCTACCAGTCACGTTCTCTCTTTCTATCGCATAGCTCTTATCTCTTCTGACGCGGCACGTGTAACGACGCGCGACCCGCCGTCAGTGTCCGGCTATGTACTTGTAGCTACGTACCTACAGTGCTGAGTGCGCTAGGCCTGGTATAGGCAACAAGTTTGGCCAATTAATTCGTTCCAAAATGGTATCGAACCTAGCAAAGGCTGTCAGTCACCTCGCCTGACACCTTTGTACGTTTTCAGGTGACACCGTTACTAGATTTTTTGTTGTTGATTGAAGCTCTTTTGTTTTCACTATTAAAATAGGGAAATTTTAGCAAACGATGTTAGAAAACCCGGTCACGTGTAAGGTGAACCTAACGCTAGCGTTTTTAGGGTTCCGTACCCAACGGGTAAATCAGGACGCTATTACTAAGACTCCGCTGTCCGCCCGTCTGTCTGTCTGTCTGTCCGTCTGTCACCAGGGTGTATCTCATGAACCGTGATAGTTAGACAGCTGAAATTTTCACAGATGATGTATTTCTGTTGCCGCTATAACAACAAATACTAAAAAAACAGAATAAAATCAATATTTAATGGGGTTCCCATACAACAGACATGATTTTTTTGCCATTATTATAGATAATAGTACGGAACCTTTCGTGCGCGAGTCCGACTCGCACTTGACCGGATTTTTTAAACGTTGTTGATGGAAGCTCGTTTGTTTTCCCTATTGAAATATGGAAATGTTATCGAACGTTGTTAGAAAATCCGGCCATGTGTAAGGTGAACATAGCGCTAGCGTTTTAATTGTAATTTGCTGTGGTATATATAATTTCGGTTCATAAAATACATATTAATATTGAAAATAAGTGTATTGTAATATAATTTAATAATATAGTAGGTACTGCCATTAGATTTTATTAAGTTTACAGTAAATCGGTCTGAGCCACCCGCGATACAGGCTTGCCCTAGTGCGGGGACTACTGGTAATACCTTCTCATAGTTCCCGGTCCCAGAGGTACAGGGAATCCTAGTTAGGGGCATAATTTGGACAGCCTCTGTGGTGCAGTGGTTGGACAGGTTGGCTCAAATCTCATACACCACTGAGGTTGCGGGTTCGATTCCCACGACGGGACAAATGTTTGTGCACAGAAAAAAAAGCGCAAGCATTTGTTTCGTGTCTGGGTGTTGTGGGACCATGGTCCTCATAGTTTCCTGGATTCCCTAGATACAGGGAATCCTAGTTAGGGGTCAGGATTTATGTATGTGATCGTTGGGCGTTATTTATTTTGATCTATGAATGTGATCGTTGGGCGTATTAATTTATTAATTTTATTTTATTTAGTTACCTTAGAGCTGTGCTCACAGTTTAGAATTACCAGTTCCTAGAATACATATAGGTACAATAATATCATCAAAATATATCACAATATGATAATAATAACTCGACTCTAATATCGAATAGGAGTATCTGTTTACAGAGGTTTCTCCCAGAAACCTCTGTAACTAGACAGTTATTGCCGAATTCCATTATTCTGGCATCCGATACTAGTATATCATAATACTAAAGTGCGAACGTAATACTCGTACTTACTTCATATATACCTAGTATTGGGATATTCGTTTCTTGGAAACAGATATAAAAGGTTTTCAATGCAAGCAAGAGCGAGTGTTTCACAATGGGAGCACGTGCGACTTTTGATCCGACGCACCCAAGTTCGATACCCACTGGCCCCCACCACTGACACTCTTAAGTTATGTGCGGATTTAACACTCGCTCTAGAAATGGTGACGGAAAACATCGTGAGGATACATGCATATCCTAGAATTAATTACGAAAATTCAAGGACATGTGACATCCACCAACCCGCACTGGGCCAGCATAGTGGATTACAGCCCATACTGTCTCTATGAGTGAAGGCCCGTATCCCAGCAGTAGAAACGTGATGGGCTGATAACGACTTATTGGGCTGGTGACGTGATGATGATGATGATCCTCGGCCACATCGTTGTGATTATGACATAGTACAATAACCGGCCAAGTGCGAGTCAGACTCGCAAATGAAGGGTTCCGTACCTTTATCTATAAAAACGGCAAAAAAATCACCTGTTGTATGGGAGCCCCGTTAAAAATTTATTTTATTCTGTTTTTTAGTATTTGTTGTTATAGCGGCAACAGAAATACATCATCTGTGAACATTTCAACTGTCTAACTATTTCATTCTACGAGTTCATGATACAGCCTGGTGACAGATGGACAAACGGAAGGACAGCGGAGTCTTAATAATAGGGTCCCGTTTTACCCTTTGGGTACGGAACCCTTAAAACGTACCTATACTTATTATTGAACAGCTTCAATAATAAGTATAGAAAGAAGAAAGAAAGAAAGAAAGAAACTACATTTATTCGAGATAGATACACGCAACATTACATTAAGCTATAATACTATACTACACATAACAAATAATATTATACTATACATATAACAGATAAAAATAACACATGTAATACATATATAATAATATATACATAATATAATTATAGTATAATGGAACGTTGCGCGATGTCAGGAAAAGGTTCCGACTCAGCATAAAAACTAAGGTAATAAATACCTTAGTACTGATTTTCAGCCGGAACAATAAGATAAGAGACAAATACAACATAAATATATAAACAAATATATAACAAGAGTAAACAAAATATACATAAAACAAAAAAAAAATCATAGGCGGTGACACTGACATGTAACGTATAGGTACTTATTCGTATCTACGTTTTAGTACTGCACTATGCACCATTAACGGAAACAAGTTATAGCTGAATTCCATTATTCTGTCACTTGATACGAAATCATCCGTAATTCCACTATACACTCCCAATTTGTGATAACTCAGTGTGACCACGTTGATCACTTGTAAACACTGTGATTAAAGTTTGTGATGGTGTAGTTACGATGTGAATATCGCTTGCATTTGAGCTCTTAAATATCGGTAATGCAAAACTTAAAGCGATATTAATTATTTTGATTTAAGCTATTTGAAAGTTATTGATGTCTCCAAACAGCATGAAATTATTAAGAAAATAGATTAGTGACAATGTTGTTTGTTTTTTTTACCACGTTTTATTAAGTCACTGTCTTTCTGTCTGTCTATTCTGTCCTTCCGGGTGGAATTCTGCAATTTAAATTTCGAGCATTTTCCGATTAGCTATTCGGCTGAAACTTTCAGGGTAGCTCACAATTATGACGTTTAAAAGTGCATTTCTGTGCCTATTTAATAAGTGCCTTTGACTTTATATTTTATCGAAGATCTAGCAAGTTTTTTTATGGATCATCTTCGACCACGTCGTCACTTAACAACAGGTGAGATAGCGGTCAAACGCAAGCCTTATAATTAATAAAAATGGAACTGAGTAATAAGACGAGCAAGTAGCTGGCCTGATGGTAAGCGCTACGCCTGCCCATAATAATTGCTACCTTAACTTACCATAAAAGTACTGAGTAGCACTGCATTGCGCTCATCAACCCGAGACATCAGATACCTACTAAGTCTTATATGCCCAGTGATTACAGGTAAGGTTAATATCGTAAAATATAATCGTGGTCAAACTGTTCTATTGTCGATGTAGTTTACAATCATTAGAGGTGCATCGACGCAGGAATAATAGTTTGGTTCGCATTGCGGAGGTAAATAGGGGTAATAAGTTAGAAATTAAGTCGTAAAATTAATAATCATGTGATTTATTATGCAAACATGATTGTAATAATTAAGTTTTAGAAAAAAAAACAATAACTGACTTCAAGAATAAAGTATTGTTTGTTGTTTTTTTTTTCAGAAAGTGCTGATTCAATTTCGATAAAATTTATATGGGACCACCTCTGAAGTATGACCTATCAACCGTCGAATTGAGAACCTCCTCCTTTTTTCGAAATCGGTTAAAAAGTAATCAACGCGAACTCTAGCTGCGAGACGGGGAAGAGACTGCGCAACCACAGATAAATACATAGTTAATAAGGCGCAATGTCGAAATAAGTTGGATGTTTGTTACTCAAGCAAGCAAAATGTGCTGAACGGATTTTGATGAAATTTGATACTGTACTGTAGGTCCTGGAAAAGGACATAGGCTACTTTTCATCCCAGGATACCGCGGGTGAAACCACGAGGCGTAGCTAGTCCTTTTTAACCGACTTCAAAAAGGAGGAGGTTTACAATTCTGGTAGTAGATAGATACTACCTACAAGTAGTACTTACTATATACATAGTATTTATCTGCTACCTATTAGACTTGGCTGGCACCGACTTCAAATATATGAGTGGGTAGCGCTTATGATAATTATATAATTTATTTTTTACTTTTGAGTGCTATTTGTGGTTTTGAAGTCGGTTTAGTTTTTTTTTTTAAATAATCTATCCTACTATCCCACTAATATTATGAACACAAAAGTTTGTATAAATGTATCATACATTCTTACAAACTGTAAGAATGTATGATACATTTATTACAGTTTGTAAGAATGTATCATACATACATTCTTACAAACTTTCATTTTCATGATATTAGTATAAATTAATGTTTGTTACTTTTTCAAACAAAAACTACCGAACCAATTTTGATGAAATTTGGTAAGTAGGTACTTTAAGACTTGGAATAGCACGTAGGCCACTTTTTATTCCGAGAAACCGCGGGTGGAACCGCGGAGCGCAGCTAGTACTTAATAATACGCCTGTCTTTATCCTACATACAAACCTCGATCTGCGACTGTTGCTCCCTAAGCCCGGGATTTTCCCATCACGGCATCTAAATACAGCCGGGATCTAAGCACTGGGATCCCAGTATCCGGGATCTAATGTCTAGGTTAGATTTAATATCCATACAGAGACTGCAGGCAAAGATTAAGTCCACATGCATTATATATTGTTGTGATGGTCTTCGAGAGACACACGAGCGTTAAGAGTGGAGAGTAAATTGGAAACCGGCATTTTGTCTGTTATTGTTAGTACTAACGATACCAGCGATCAATGTAACAAACGCCAACTTTTTTGAATAGGTGTTTTTTTGTTATGGAACTGAGAGATAATAAGATGATCTAATCGTTCGCCTGACGATAATTGCCACGCCTGCCTAAAACAATCGCAGAGTCGCCCTGAACTTTTAATACCATAGAAAGCACTACGTAGCACTGCATTGTGCTCATCACCCCGAGACCGGAACACAGTAATGCTTGCGCACTTTTGCTTGGCGGCAGAATAACTGGCAAAGCGGTGGTACCTTCACAGGCGGCATACGAGAGAGAAAAGCGCAAGTACGTGTCTGGGTGATGTGGTGTTAATTCCCTAGACACAGGGTATCCTAGTTAGGGGCCAAGATCTATACATATGATTATGGGGTGGTATTCATTTATTTATAATATTATTATTATCTATGGGAGATAGAGCGCAGCATCCTGGGCGTTAAAAGGACAGACAGGATTCGAAATACAACGCTGCGCTCTAAAACGGGCATAATTGACGTGGGCAGGAAGGCTGCCAGGCTCAAGTGGGATTGGGCGGGTCACATAAGCCGTATGCATCCAGATCGGTGGGCAAAAGTCACAACGGAATGGGTGCCTGAAGATGGAAGACGGCGCCCAGGCCGACCCAAAAGAAGATGGAGGGACGATCTGGATGCATACCAAGAAGGTTGGTGTGAGGTGGCGCAGGATAGAGACGGCTGGAGAGACTTGGGGGAGACCTTTGCCCAGCAGTGGGACAGCATAGGTTAATATATATATGGGAGATAGAGGAGACCTTTGCTCAGCAGTGATCAAATAAATTAAAAAAGGTCGATGTTGGTCGTTCGGCCATCCCGTAAGTGAGCTAGTTTTGCCCTCGTCGTGCTCGGTATAGTATAATATTTATTTATTTACAGAACCAATTAACAATTATGTACAAATATATAGAATGATAAACACAAAACTAACCTACAACAAAATTAAAAAATGAAATTAAATATAAAACACAGAATTTAGGTCATCATCCGTGGGAAAAGTGCCCAAAAAGCTGGCAACGTTACCTCGTTGAATGGCCAGACTAATTCGTTGGCCGAGGTAAGCGCCAGCTCTTTGGTCACCTGTTGTTTCTATACTATTATATAAATAAAACTGAACCAAATCTGTATATTGAAGATATTTTTGAAGAAGCAACTGGGATTGACTATTTAGAGGGAAGTATCCACGGTGTTTAGAATTTTTGTCTGTTTCTTTCTTCTTTTGTTATTTATAGTCTCAGAAACTGCTGAAACCGATTTTAATGCCATTTTCAAGGCTTGGTAGCTTTAGTCCCAACTTTGATTATAGGGTATATTCCATTACAATCCGTTGAGCTTGACTTCTTAGTACGCGCTTTCATATACTGGCGAGGCCTTGCTAAAATGGTCTTCGAAAAAATGTGACTACGAACTTTCTCTGTCGTCTACGTGGACAGTCACGGGCAAAAGCTAGTTTTATTATATATGTTTGAGTATACTTTTTCTGAATTCCGCTGTGATAATTCCTAGATAACTTTTCATAGTGTATTGAAGATCAATAGATATAAACAGGTTATTTTTAGCGCTCGTAGCGTAGCTTGCGTAACAGATCTGATAGGTTAAACAACTTCCGCGCAGTCACCACTGAGATGGTTGACCGTTTGTATGGTATTTATATCTGAGAGCACGTCAAGCCGTCGGTTCTGGTGGTTGTCATAGACAACATTCATTAGACCATTTTGTAGACCTTTGGATTCTGGATCCAGTATTGGCCGTACACCCACATGTTGACAGGATGTAATTTTACTCGTGGTAGGTCTCTCGTATGCGGGAGGCCATCTGGGTAGGTACCACAGCTTTGCCAGTTATTCTGCCGCCAAGCAGTATTGCGCAAGCATTACTGTGTTCCAGTTTGAGGGACATTTAAGACAGCGAAACTACTGGGCATATGAGACTTAATATCTGATGTTTCGGGTTGATGAGCGCAATATAGTACGCAGTGCTTTTTATGGTATTTAAGTTCTGGGTGGCACTGCAATTGTTATGGTCAGGCGTGGCGCTTACCTTCAGGCGAATAACTTGTTCGTATCATGACTCAGTTACATTAAATACTTACATTTTTGTTAAATTTCATCAACATCCATTCAATAGATTTTGCGCCAATGTGACCAACTTCTACCCATCATTTCATTAGTTCGAAGTCGGGACGGGTACTCAATAAGATCGCCAAATCGCAATATTCTTAGCTTTGACCAAACCTGTGGTATCTTAGTTAACGTCCGGTTATTGCTGGTATTTTTAGCCGGTTTTATGCCGCTTGGTCAAGGTTAGTCTCCGGCTTTATTCTATTTTCCTGAGTTTAAATTTAGATTTTATGTTTTAAACCGACTTCGAAAAAGGAGAATGTTCTCTATTCGATTGTATTTTTTTATGTTTGTTATCTCAGAACTCTGTCATTCATGAACCGATTTGGAAAATTCTTTTTTCGTTGGGTTCAGTATAGCTACGAAGTGGTCCCATATAAATTTCATCGATATTTGACCTTGGACTTCGAAGATACTTTGAAGTCGGTTTTTGTTTCTTTCTAAAAAATATTTTATTTTAGGTATGGTCATTTCAATATTATCAACATTTTGGCGCTATAATTGAGCTTTCCAAATACCATTATGAGACATTATTGATTGGGCATTTTGAGACTCAACAGCTAATTGTCTCAGGGTGACGAGCGCAGTGCAGTGCCGAGCAGGATTTTGCAAAACAAAGTTCTGAGTGGTGCTGTTATTGTTATGGGCTGGCGTATTGCTTACCGTCAGACAAACGACCAGCTCGTTTCGTCATTCAGTTACAAAAAAAAATAAACATCACTATAGATACCGCATAAAAACACCAAATCTTAAAAAAAGATCAATGTTTGACCTAAATTCAATTTGCCGACACAGTTGCCTCATTTTTGACCCATTTCCAGCCATCGCGAACATTAGAAGGGTTGGTAGTAACATAACAAGGATGGTTCGAGTAATTCGCTTGTAACGTCACGCCCTGGGGGCGTCGGGGCGCTCCTAAGGGCGTCAGAGCACCCCTAAGGGCGTCGGAGCGCCCTCCGATAATGGTGTTCTGATGTTACTCATAGACGTTGTTTATTTCACCTTATTATTGCGGTTAAAGGTTGTCTGTTAGAATATTGATTATGGTGTAGTGTAGGGTTGAGAGCGAGTGTGGCTCAGTGGGAGTATATGCGACTTTCGACCCAACGCAACAGTGTTTGAATCCCGCTATCATCGCACCACTGAATTTCTTAAACTATGTGCGGATTTTAGAATTATCAAAACAATACTAGGTGTGAGTTTATCAATGATACGAAAAGAGAAAATTGAATCGAAAGGTGCAACTTCGTATCTTATAGATATAGACTGTTGGGACGCTGCCAAGTCGTGTTATTAGTTCCTTACGCCGCCTATGGCAGGTATTTTTCACGCTCTATTTAGCAGTAATTTTCAAGATTTTATTGAGTTAACCTAGCTTCTTTTAGGGACTTGTAAAACCTGTAATAAAACTTAAATTCTAGGCTTGCGTTCGACCACTATCACACCTGATGGTAAGTGATGGCAAAGAATACTAACGCGATGATGGTGCGGTTTATGTAACACGGTGTCTTCTAGAAGATAACTGACAATAGTTAAATGTTATTCATTCATTCTTTCATTCATTTTTCATTCATTCCTTCATTCATTATTACATTCATTCTTTCATTCAGTTTTCATTCATTCTTTCATTCATTATTACATTTATTGAGTTAACTTAGCTTCTTTTAGGGGCTAGTAAAACCTGTAATAAAACTTAAATTCTAGGCTTGCGTTCGACCACTATCTCACCTGATGGTAAGTGATGGCAAAGAATACTAACGCGATGATGGTGCGGTTTATGTAACACGGTGTCTTCTAGAAGATAACTGACAATAGTTAAATGTTATTCATTCATTCTTTCATTCATTCTTTCATTCATTATTACATTCATTCTTTGATTCATTCTTTCATTCATTTTTCATTCATTCTTTCATTCATTATTACATTCGTTCTTTGATTCATTCTTTCATTTCTCTTTCATTCATGCATTCATTCATTTAAAATTATTGACAGTGTGCATACCGACGCAGAAGCGGCACATATATACCAAAGGGGTGGCGGATGACGATACGCCATGACGACAAACCGAATCTGGTTTTGAACTGGATAAGTAGTGTTTTGAGTTACACGTACTCATTAACCGACTTTAAAAAAAAAAAAGAAGAAGGTTCTCTATTCGATTGTATTTTTGTATGTTGTTTTTTTATATTTGTCAGAACTCCGCCATTCATGAACCGATTTGAAAAATTCTTTTTGCGTTGCGTTCAGTATAGCTACGAAGTGGCCGTCTATAAATCGTATCCATATAAATTTCATCGATATTTTACCTTGGACTTCAAACATACAATGAAGTCGGTTTTTTTGTTTGATAAAACGTATACTTGTTTGTGAAACTAATCGATCCAACCTTCTTTAATCATGAACAAATTTTGTATTTTGGAGTGACTGACTCTGACTGTGTACTCGTAATATCACCGACCGAACATACCGACATAACACATTCCACATAAAAAAAAAAAAACTGACACGCAATGAAAATATTTAGTGTAAATTTGACAGCCTCTGTGGTGCAGTGGTTGGGCAGGTTGGCTCAAATCTCATACACCACTGAGGCTGCGGGTTCGATTCCCGCGACGGGACAAATGTTTGAGCAGAGAAAAAAAAAGCGCAAGTATTTGTTTCGTGTCTGGGTGTTGTGGGACCATGGTCCTTATAGTTTCCTGGTTCCCTAGATACAGGGAATCCTAGTTAGGGGTCAGGATCTATGTATGTGATCGTTGGGCGTTATATATTTATTAAAATATATATATATATTTATAACTAATAAAAAAATATGAATATATGAATCCCGCTGAATATTATATAGGTTAAAATGTATCTTACCCGATTTCTTGAAAACTATAAAGTAATCGTAAATAAAAACCACCTTCTTTTACCGAAATCGTTTGAAATTGACCGCAACAAAAACCTGCCCCTCTTTGAGATTGACTCTAACAAAAATGTGTCCGCCTAAGAGTACAAAATACAATGGACAGCCCAAACATAGATCACGGCTGATATATCGCTATTGCTCGCGCGGAATCGCAAAGCATTGTTTACGTAGGACGCGACGCTATTTTCTTCGTTTTATTTTCGGATTCGATGGCTAGTAGATTATGTATCTTTTTTTTACGTTATAGGCAAACATTTGACCGCAGTCTCACCTGATGGAAAGTGATGAAGCGGTCGATGATGGATCATGCTTGCCTAGAATATAGGTACTGACTCACTCTGGACTTGAAGACACCTAGATTATAAGTATCGGGAAACAGAGACGCTGGCAAGGTGTTTCATTCCTTTTTCTTTTTTACCAAAGCAACATCAATTTACTGGTGGTAGGTTTCTTGTATGCGAGAGGCCGTCTGGATGGGTGTACCACCGCTTCGCCAGTTATTCTACCGCCAAGCAATAGTGCGCGAGCATTACTGTGTTCCGGTTTGAAGAGCATTATAGCCAACGAAATTACTGGGCATTATGAGACTCAACAGCTAATTGTCTCAGGGTGACGAGCGCAGTGCAGTGCCGCGCAGGATTTTGCAAAACAAAGTTCTGGGTGGTGCTGTTATTGTTATGGGCTGGCGTATTGCTTACCATCAGGCAAACGACCTCTCAAGTCCAACGTCTCGTCATTCAGTTACGTTAAAACAAAAATATCTTTTGGCCAAAATATATATGGTGCTGCAGATGTTCATAGGCGACGGTAACCGCTTACCATCAGGCGGGCCGTCTGCTTGTTTGCAGACATATAAAAAAATAAAAAATAAAAAAATAAATTAAAAAAATAACACCGCTCTACTTTTTGAAAAATGGCCTTGCTGCTTTTTTGTTTGACTTCCTCAATTGCGTTTGGATATCGGTAATTTGGCGTACCTGATCTGCTCATGCTTTTGTGATATAAAATGTTATGGTTCGCACCTCTATGTGTTCGCGTGCAAAATTTAATAGAGGGTTCCGTACCTAAAAAGTGTTTCTCTTTGTTATTGAAATTGAATGACCATTCTATACAATTACCGAGTCGACAACGCTGTTAAAAAAAATAAAATCGTAATAGATTAAAAAAATCATCTAACAACCTTTTTATATTTATAATGTATTGTCTTCGAGTTGTGAGCTACCCTGAAAGTTTCAGCCTGATAGCTAATCGGGAAGTGCTCGAAATTTGAGTTGCAAGATTTCACCCGACAGACAGACAGACAAAGAAGAAAGTGACTTAATAAAAACGTGGTAAAAAAATGAAGGTTTCGTTTAAAGAGAATCGTGCATTAGCCATCAGTTTTTATGTTACTGAAAATTCTGTATCACCAAAATACTGATTTTAGTCAGTACTAGATGCGCCTTGCAGTTTTTTGGAATAAAAGTAGTGTCCTTTTCCACGACCTGAAAAACCTACATACCAAATTACATCGAAATACGTTCAGTCTTTTTTGCGTTATTGAACAAACTCACAAACTTACGCATTTATAATATTAGTAGGAGTTGATACTTATTGACTTAAAATCAAAAAGTACATTTCTGATCCAAAACCCTGCATTACTTTATTATTTTAGTGAATAATTAATCATTGCTGAGGCCAGAAACGCGTGGAGTATAGTCTGTCCGAGTGTGGATTTCTCAAAATGCGTCCGTTCGCAGTCAATGGAACGAGCTGCTCTGCAAAAACACTCAACGAATTTTAGTCAGAGACAGCGTTGACGCTGCAGACCGGAATCAGGTTACTGGCTGCACGCGATCCCTTCGTCCAATCTGGGAACATTTTAGGACAATACGAGTTTTTCTATTGCAATAGGTTTGCGTCTGGGCACCTCGACGACAGAATTGCACAACTGTTACTGCGACGGCGAAGTAGAAAAATTGGGCCACCATGGTCTTTCTTGCCGCCGCAGTGCAGGTCGACTGTCACGCCATGCCGCCCTTAATGACGTCATTCGTCGGGCACTTGCTACCGTTCACGTTTTTTGCCACAATAAACTTAGTTCTTTCTTTCTTTTCTTTCTATTATTATGTCGATCTTTCTCACGGGTTATATACCCGGTCCTTTGGAAGACTTGCGCGGGGACATGAGTCCAACACGTAGAGGCTTTTTAGAGCATTTAATTTAGATATGTAATGGGCAGCACTTATCGGGGACTGTCTTTAAGTGCGTCATTAGAAGATACAATCAAAGACAGCCCCCGATAAGTGCGAGGACTATTATTGAAAACATGAAAATCACTTATGATTGGGCTATTTAGGTGAATTTTTAATGGATGAGACCTCGGCACCTGCCAGTTCCACCTCATAAGTAAATATTTTGGCACCCACTAAACGGGCCCCCTATAAGGGCCGCCGTTCATTGGCGACGAGAGGGGCAACGTTGGTGTGGGTGGCTAAAGAGCGTCGAGAGGTGTGCTGCAGTTTCACTTAACCGCTACTACCGGCGTTATGCCCTTTAACACTTCCACCCTTAGAGCTTAGTTCTTAGTTCTTGCATGTCCACCCCCGGACGGCAAGTTAAGGCAAGCCGGGGGTCAGGGGTCTCATTTAGCCCCAGAGAGAATCTCGGGGTAAGGTTCAATATCGCCACGCACCGACAACTCGCTACAAAGTCGCCCCTGGCCTTTATTATTATTATTATTGATAATAACAGAAAATTGCATATTTGTTAATGGTGATTTTCTGTTAATTGGTATGAATTACATTAATTCCGAACCCTAGCTCGCAATTAGTGAAAAGCCCCTAAAATAATTACCTATCTACCCATCCATTATTCGTATGTACAGCAAAGCCAAATCATCAAAACGCAAAAGTACAATCACGAACACATTCAGGCATCATAGGTGTCCTTTCAGAGAAGGGCACAACAGACCCAGTACCAATCAAAGCTCAATTTGGAGCCATATATCACTATGACATAACATATGACGTATGATACAATATATGACAGCTGACCGGCGATTAATCAAGCATTGTGGGCTGTAGCCGGCTGCCAGTTTTTCGGGACGTAAAAGGGAAAATTGTATTGATTTAGGAGTATTACCGAAGAATAGGCTGACTGAAACAACAATTAATAGAGTAAGAAAGCTATAGTCATGCATGTTATACCAGTGTGGCTCAGCGGGAACTCGAGCGCCTTTCGATCCGACGCACCTGGGTTCGAGTCCCGACTCGGCCCTGCACCAATGACTTATAGTTAAGTGTAGATTTTGCACGCTCGCTCTAAAACGGTGAAGGAAAACATCGTAATGAAACCCGCTAACGCGCTTTGGAGTGGTAGGCTCTGGCCGTGATAGTAATACCACCCACCGAACAAAGCCATGCCGTCAAGCGACCTAGTCGTGTTTCGGGATGATGTTCGGTGAACCATCGGGGAGACGGGTCTGAGTAGCCGCTCAACTGCCGTCTCTCTCTAGATCTATGTGCTCCATCCTAGGCCACATCATCGCTTCAGATCATGCGGGATAGTGGCCAAACATTACTATTATTAAGCGTAAAAAAAAAAAGATCTGACGCACCAAAGTTCGAAACACGCTTGGCCCCGAACCGTGTAGGATTTATCTAGGTATTTATATTTTTTTTAATATATTTTCTGGGTGGTGCTGCAACTGTTATGGGCAGGCGTATTGCTTACTATCAGGCAAACGCCAGAACGAATCACGTAAAAATAAGGCTTTCATAAGGAAGACTCTCACTATAAAAACGGTGAAGCAAAACATCGTGAGGACACCGACGTGTCAAAAATTAAAGGACATGCGACCTCCACCAACCCGTATTGGGACGGCGGCGGCGTGGTGGATTATTGGCCATATGCCCGTGTCTCAGCAATGGGAACGTAATGGGCTTATGATGACGATGTTAGTCATGCATATTACATAGAACGATTGCCTCAAAGCAGAGCTAGTGTAGTTCAGCAAGAATTCATGAGACTAAAGATCTCACACACTGGAGTTTGAATCCACTCTCGGCTCAAAGACAGGCTTTTTCTATCGGCCACGTAGACGAAGTCGCAGAAAAAATAAATCTAAATCTTTTTATTCAGTTTTGGCATCACAGACGCACTTCTGAACATCAATTATCACAATGACTTTACCACGGTATCAGAAAAAGAACCATTACTTAGTTACGGCAAGAAACTGAAGATCATTTCTAGAGATTTCGTACAATTTCTTGTTTTTCTACAATGTTATTAACTGACTTTAAAAAAGGAGGAGGTTCTCAATTCGACTGTTTTTTATGTTTGTTACGCGATTACTCATTTATTATGCCAATTAAGAAATGATTTTCATGATTCCTTTTTTGTTTGGTAGGTATATTTGCATACTTCAGAAGTGGTCCCATATAAATTTTATTGAATTGATTTAGCACTTTTTGAAATACAACAACATTATGCTGAGCGCAGACCTTTTCTGACTGCACTGTACACGACAGCGGTTTCCATACACATGCTTTAATTGTTTGTCTTGGTCTCCTTAATTTTTCTTATTTTGTTCTCCTAAAGTCAAAGTCAAAGTCAAATATCATTTATTAAACAGGCACAAAAGTGCACTTTTAAAGGTCATAAACACATGATACAAATAAAAAATGTTAAAAATTGTAACTTATGTTAACATGACTTTGAAAAAAAGGTAAGTATGTTTACCCATTTCTTTCCTATACTCAAATTGAAGTCTGAGTGCTGAAAAGAAATGCGAAAACTGACTCTACCAGTGCTTCGGAAATACGCCCGCTAGAGTCCTACACTTGTGTATGTACTATTGATTGTTGTGTGCAGTCTTGTCAAAAATAAATTATTTCTTTCTTTCTTTCTTTCTTTCAAATATCAACAAAAACAAAAAAATATAAGTTTAGTCTTGAAGTCGGTTCTTGTTTATTTTTTAATTTTTATGTTTCTTGTGTACCAGTTGGGTACTTTGCAAAAGTGGAATGTTCCAGGAAATTGTCTCTTTATATAACTACAAACAATATAGTATGCAAAAATATAAACCTACCAACAGATCTTCAAAAAGAAAATCCTACAAAAAATCCCTAAATTGCATTACACAGTCCGACAACAACGCGGACATACTGCTAATCAAATTAGCAAATCAAATTGCACCATTTGTTGAAACATAATTCGCTCTATCAAACTAGGTTACAAGTCCGTGCGTAGTTTGTTGTATAATTAAGTTTTGAGTTCGCCGTCCGGGACGGGCGTGTGTGAATAGGGGTAATTACGAAGCCAAATGGTGAATAGTAATTTTGCGATGGTCGCTGAGGGTGGAATGGACACTTGCTCGATGGAGGTTGAAACGTTAAGGTGTCTATTTCATATCTTCACTAGCTGACCTGGCAAACGTTGTTTTGCCATATAAATTAAAAAAAATGTTAAGGGTGAACAACCCTTATCACTTAGGGGTATGAAAAATAGATAGTAGCCGATTCTCAGACCTACTGAATATGCATATAAAATTTGGTAAAAATCAGTAAAGCCGTTTCGGAGGACTAAGGTAACTAACATTGTGACACGAGAATTTTATATATATGATTTATCGTAGTCTAAATGAAAGAACTGCACCTCAACTGAAACTTGGTTAAAATAGAATAGAAAAATCTTGTTTATACACCTGTTCAACTTGCAATGTTTGTACATTTTATTTTATTTCATCATTATCATCAGCCCATCACGTTTCCACTGCTGGGACTCGGGCCTTCTCTCTTAGAGAGAGTATGGGCCATAATCCACCACGCTGGCCCAGTGCGGGTTGGTGGATGTCACATGTCCTTGAATTTTTGTGATTAATTCTTGGACATGCCGGTTTCCTCACGATGTTTTCCTTCACCGTTTTCAGAACGAGTGTTAAATCCGCACATAACTTAAGAAAGTCAGTGGTGCGAGGCCAGCGGGATTCGAACTTGGGTACGTCGGATCGAAAGTCGCACGTTCTCCCACTGAGCCACACTCGCTCTCATTTATTTTATTTATTTGGGTCAAATCTCGCAAGTTGACTCAGAACCACTTCCCCTTAATCTTAAGGAGTTGAAATTATGAATTCTTGTCAAAATCCGACGACAATGCAATATTATGGTGACAGCCACCTGATTTGTTGATGGAGATGGAAGAAGGGCAATGGAACTCTTTGACAGATAATCGTACACTTCAAGTGTTTGGGCTCATTTTAATCTGCTCGCGGCTTAAAAGCTCGTCTTGAAAAATATAGCTTTTAACAATAATCTTTTTTCACTAAGCCTCCGGATTTTTATGTGGTATGTAGGTACTTTAGGTCCAAAAGTTACCTACCTTTATTTTGGAAAATAGTTAATCAGAGCTTAGTACCCGCGAGGACTGAGTAAAAATTACATAAAGAGAGAGAGAGATAGAGAGAGAGAGAGAGAGAGAGTACAATTTAACATGTATTTAGGTAGTTATAGTATTTGGTCCAAATAGTTGCTAAGAATACTGACATCGAGTCTTCTAAGATTTTATATTTAATTTTACAAAAACTATATATAAGTATTATTATCAACATTTTTTATATAGTCTGTACACTTTTTATTACTCATAAACACAGTTATTATTTTGAGACTTTGCATAACGCCGAAATCAGTCTCAACGCGTTTAATCCAAGAAGCGCGTTCGGTGAGTGTTGCCAGGTCAACGGTTTTACTGGATTGCTCGACTGATTTGATTTAACACGTGTACCTACTCACGCGTAGTCAACACCAATAATAGGTATACACTATAGCACCTTGTTATGATAATTAATCTGACATTTTGCTTGTCTCTCAAATATTTTGTTATTGAAATAGTTGCGACAAAGTAAATAAATTTATACCTTTTATTAATATACCAACTGTACGCAGAGGCGCTTGGCAAATATTGTTTTAGACTTGCGACAAGCCCCGACTTCGCACAGGTCCGATGAAAATATGAATTTATACACTACTAATAAAACAGAATCTTAAATAATGGTGAAAACCGCATCAAATACATCAATTAGTTGGGAAGTACTTCAATAAACAAACACACGTAGATGAGCTGATGATGGTTTACTATTAAGAGAAGATAAGAAAAAATAGTAGAAGAATCCATCTGGGTTGTTTTTGCAAATGAGTTCTTTGCGACCCTTCTCTGCACTCGCAGCTGTATAGCTGAAAGTAGATGGATGGACGAGTCGCAGTCACTCAACCAGAGAAATGGAGAATAGGTTAGAATGGTGGTCTACAAATTATTGTAGGAAAACCAGTATCTCGCAAGCACGTAAAAGATGTTGAATTATATGCATAATAAAAATAATCTAGAATCGATTTAATTATAATTGATTTATAATCAGAAGAAGCGCCATCTGTTGAGTTTTCTCTCTCTTGCTTAATCTGTGGTTGGAGTCAAACGTATTGCCTTCCTAGTTTTTTTTTCTAATGAAGTTTCTTAATAAGACACCTCAATAACATTACGATTTAGTCTAATAAGACTAATAAGTAATTTTGAGTTTAACTTAAGCTGCTAGGTAGAGTAAAACTAAGAATGT